>OX439239.1:22878107-24080427 GCA_949319165.1 Sialis lutaria | reverse complement strand
AGTAGTATGAATAAAATGTTGATTACTGCAATTTTCATTTGCGGATTGTTGATGACGGACTGGCTTTTGGTCTGCGGGCTCTGGGTCCTGGTGTTATCGATGCTGGCACTACCTTTGGTGGCTCTGGGCAACGGAGTTCTGTATCTGCGTCTTGTTGTTATTGCTTTTTCTTGAATTTATTAGTTTCCGCACTGCGGCACTATATAATATTCACTTAATATGTCGGATCGCGAATTAACGTAAAAACGAACAAAATTCGACTTAAACGGATTTATTCTTTTTTTATAGAATTCCGATCGAAGCTTTGTTTCACGGATCCTACCGACTGCGCCAATTATGAAAATCAAATACGATTTTGTGTTTTTAAAAAGCAATTTATTATTGAGCTAATTTACAATAAGACTTTATATTGTCAATGCAGACTACAGACTGCCTTTGTTTGGACATATTAATATAACATTAACTATACATGTAGCAGTGAATGACTGCTGAGTTAGCAGTAGATAAAGCGATATGAGATAATTTCTTATATAGAGATATATATAACTTACACGAGTTCAACTTGATATCTAAGCAGTCTGATCATTAACTTCTGTAGATGAGGAGATAATTCATCAAGTGGTGTCTTGATTATTCCTAGATGGTGATCTGTTTGCACAGTAAATCTTAAAACTCTCGCATCCAAACACGATAGCCAGCAATTCCTTTTCAATCTAACTGTAACGCTGTTGAGTTGTTGCGAGGGAGGCTGACGCATACTCAACAGGATGATAACCTTGCATGATGACACTACCCAATTCAAATGGGCTTGCATCACAGGATAATGTTATCTTCTTCTTGTGATCAAAATAAAATAGAATTGGAACCGTCGTAACTAACTTTTCGAGGCGAATGAAACACACTTCTTCATTACTTTTCCAATTGTATTCATTTTTGTTGGTTAATAATTATTAACAAATATATTACGCAAATTATAATTTGCGTAATATATTTGTTCCATCCGATAGCTTTGGGATACATTTAGTCAAATATGTGATCATTCCCAAGAAATGCTGAAGTCGTTTTATTTTTCGGTGATGTCATCTCTTCTATGGCATCTATTTTGGATGTATCTTCTTCAAATCCTTTTGAGGTCAATATATTATCCAAAAACTTTATTCGCTTCACAGCGAATTTAGATTTATCTCGGTTCAGCGTGAATCTCGTTTCCTTAGTTCTATTCAAAACTGTCTAAATTTTTATTATACTCTTCCATGGATAATCCGTATACAAATTATCATCCAAATATGCTATTACTCCCGGTACACCTGTCAACATCTCCGTTACCACTTTTTGGAAGAAATCTGCCAAAAGGAGTCTATTGTGCAGATCATTGAACTTTCCAAATCCAGAGGAATTTGTAAAAATGCTGATGAAGCAAGGGAAGAAAATCCAAATACGTCAGTCAATTGGCGTAGTCAAACACAAATACATTTATAGTCCAGAGCATTTAGACGAAAAATAGCTGTATCTAGGAAAAAATTCGCATAGAGCTGAATTTTTGTATACACTTTCTTTTTGTCTGTATACATAAGATGCCAAAAGTCCCCATCGATCCCTTGTGAGCATACTTTTTTATAGCCCTCAATAGGTGCTAATAATTAGTTTTATGTAAATATCTCTGTATTTATAGATTTTACGATAGTGAAAGTCATATAACAATGGGAAGGCTAGAAAATTCTCTACAAAAAAGGTTATTCATAGTTTTTCATACGAACTATAATTTTCACGGAAACTGTATGCAAAAGTGAGGACTTAAGCAAATACTACTAACACAAGAAATGTAGAATTTTTGACTAATGTAAATATTATGCCGAATGTGCGAGGTTCCAAATTTTGTCAATAGTTAGAGTATACCGACATGTATATTTCCTGAAAACTCCCTAGTAAAGTAGGCCCCGGAACACCCCCATCGAAGGCCCCAAATTTTCGTTATATACGGATTTTGTGAACAGCTGTATCTAGTGAACGGAATGTCCGATAAACATCTTTTTTCACATTTTAGACAGATAATTTAATCTTATACAACCTTTTTATTAATATTTTATCCAAATTAAATTGTATGTCTTTCAAAATTGCGGTGAAACTAAAAAAATATTTTTTTTAAGAAAAGTTTAAAGTTTGGCCGCCATTTTGAAAACAATTCGTTAACTTTTAGTTAAAATACTATCAAAATGTTTGTAAAAAATAATTAACTGTATAATATGTGAAAGACGATGTTGATCGGACATTCCGTTTATTAGATACAGTCTGTTTATAAAATCCTTGTACAACGATATTTTGGGTTATTCGATGAGGGTGTTCCGGGGCCTACTTTACTAGGGAGTTTGCAGAAAATATACATCTTTGTATGTTCTTACTACTGACAAAATTTGGCACCTCACACATTTGTCATAATATTTACAATAGCCAAAAAGTATATGTTATATTAATATAATATAGGAATGAATTTTTATTTAGATTTTTTTGGGAATTTTTTGACAAAAAAGTATAAAACTTTTTATTATAGATTTTTTGTATTTACTTTTATATAAGTTTAGACAACCTATACAAATTAAAAAAATAAAAATAAATAAGTAATTATTACGCTTGTACAGGAACCACGTACGACGTGTAAAAAACGTCTCCAAATGATTGCCATGATTCCAGCTTTTCTGTTCATCCGAAAAAACAAAACCAATAAATTTCTTTATCTATATAAGTGTGGTTATAGCGGGTGGCAAAATTTTTTTTTTAAATTGAAAATTAAAAAAATGGCGGCATTTAGAAAAGTGTCTATAGAATTTTCGTTACTGTTTTTTTCAATCTTTCATTGCCCGTAAAACAAAAATATTTGATTTACTCAATTCTGTTACCGATAGTAATAGCCTGTGTACACAGAAGATTTGAAGTCAATCGGTTCAGTAGATCTTGAGTTATTATGGCAACCAATTTTAGTTTTTAGTTTCGAGAAAAACGCGATCAAAGTTTACGTATAGTTGGCTATTCAATGTTACATATCTCTTTCAATCCACTATAACTTCGTCAATTTTGGGAATTTGGGTATAGGGTTTTGTAAATATCTTTTTTGAACTCCTATTTATTAAAAAAATGCAAAAAAATAAAATCGATATTTTAAATTTTTAGACTAGAATACCCCCATACTACGTGAAAACAATTACTTGTACGAAAAAAGGTATAAGATCTTTGTTGTAGATAATTTTCTAATCTTTATATTTGATAATAACTATTTTAGCCATAGAGACAATATATACAGAGATATCTAGCTAAAACTAATTGTTAGCACCTTGTGTGGGCTGTAAAAAAGTATGCTCACAGGGGATCGATGGGGACTTTTGGTAACTTATTTATAAAGGCAAAACGAAGGTGTATACAAAAATTCAGCTCTATGCGAATTTATTCCTAGTGAAAACCTAAAGTTACTGGACTATTATAGAATATATGAATGTTAGATTACCATTAAAAATTAAGAATAAAAATTAAAAATAATTATTGGACTATCATCCGCTACTGACTTGATTCTGTGGGCTCGTCCAGTTCATTACTCAATAGAATGCCGCACATCTAACAATACAACTTAAGCGGTCGACTATAGCATTTAGTATAAAGAGAGTGGCACACAGAAATACTCTTTTTTTTAACAAACTATATAAACATTTCGAGTAAGAAGATCCATATGCATAGTGACATGTGATTACATTCCTAAGACCGATCATTTTTCATGATGTAAACTGTACTTCCGTACATCACTGTAATAAGTAATAGTAATATGGTTTTAATTCGTCATTGTATTTCTTAGATTAAGAAAAATTATTTTAGATTTATTGTGAGCTATATCAAATGCTTTAGCTTGAATTATTCTACTGTCAACAGACCGTAAATGTTTAATAAAGTATTTATCACATCGACAGGGTTTGCGATTATTTAATATTTCGTCTTTTATGTAACGGAAATAATTTTCTGATCTTGCAGACGTAGCCACTTAATTTCCCGATTCATAATGGCTTTTCATAATAATTGTCCATGCAGGAAACTGACAAAACAAACGTTTGAAATCTTTCACTAAGCCAGGAAAATGATATAAATGAGTATCTTTGTAATTTATCGAAGTTTCCTCCTTGTCACTTTTAAAGCAAGTCTGCTGGACAGTATTTTTAATAAAATTTGAGAGGTGGTCCATGTTAGAATCATTGGGATCATTTATGTCGTCTACGTTTTCTCTGTCTAAATCGCAGCTTAAATTTTCTTCGCAATCAAAGTTTTTGTATAGGCAGGGATTATTATTTTTTATTTCCTTGTACTCAACATTTTTATCAAATTCAAATGTTTCAATCCTTTTAAAAAGCCACTGTAGGGTCTCTTCGCATATTTGTCATTTTGACAAATAAAAAAAAAAGCTTTTGCAGTGTCCTCAAAAGTTTCAAAGCTGATGTCGATTGTACTGACAAAGCCAATACAACGTAAAGAAAAATCTTTTACAGCAGGCTTTACATGGGTGAAACACTTTAATCTGGATGTCCAAACAATTAAGTGCGCAATATCGATGCGAATAAATGTCCTTGGTAATTTTGAAATTTTCCCAATTAAAAAAAGATAAGTTTTCGATAAATACATCTTATACATGTCATTTTATTTACGGCAAGACTAATATAATTTTGCAACGTTATAGACATGCCTGTTACTACTTCTTTAGGAACATTGGCGCCTGATGCAAAACAATCTTTCAGCCAAAATTCAATAATGCGTGTATCTTGCCGCTCAGAAAGTAATTGACATACGGGTACTATTAAATTATTTATATAAGTCACTACTTGATACAGAAAAATATTAGCACTTAGAGAATTGTTTTCACGAACAATTTTACATACTATGCTTCCAGTATCATCGATTGACACCATCCATCCAAGTTTGAGTAAGTCGTTGTATACGTCTGTTTGTTCAGAGGTCCAATAAAATAAACAAAATTTATTAAATCCGATATGTTTTATGACTTTCATATACTCGACATTACTTTTTAATTTATCGAAGGATTCCCAGAGTTTACCACTAATATTTAAATCGCCATCTTGACTTTCCTGACGAATTTTGTTGATAGCAAATCATTAGGAATTATAGGAGCTGCTTTATCTCCAAATTCTTGCAGTTTTTGTTGTTTTATCTGTTAGGGTGACCCTTTTCTGTACTTTATGCGCACCTTTTTGAGAGGGATAGGTGATAAATAACACAGAATGTTGAATGTTTCAAACAATGAAAATCTAGATACAGCCTCCTTGACATCTAGAGAGCTACTAAAATAAGATGGCGCTCAGCACGCTCGCGCCGGCTGGTTTACCGCGCATTATCACGCGCATGCGCACATGTATCTCAAATACCTTGTACCACAGAGTTGTACTAGTGTCAAATATTACAGACTTGCACCAATATTATCTCGTCCGCGCTAACTTCCTGACGGTAATATTTATTTAGGTAGGTATATTTTATATTTTTTAATTCATTATAGACTAAAATGCGAAATTAACGGATCACTAAAAATTTTCAATATTTTAAAAACGTTAAGGCCGTTTCATTTTCTTCTATTCCGTCCATGTTCAATTCTTCATCCAACAATCGAGCGGTCAGGTTTTCAATTGTTTGTTTTGTTTCATCTACAGATAGCCATGCTTGCCTGAAACCTCTGAATTTCGCAGGCAGACTGCTTAAGATTTTTGTCATGATGGTTATGTTACTCACTGTTTCTCCTGTTTCTTTAATCTGACGAGCCAAATTTTCAACTTTTGCTATGTGTTGAACAATGGAATCATTTGAATTCATCTTGTACTGATGAAACCGTTCATGTATCAACATTTAGTTGGTTTCGCTATGTTGTTCGTAAATTGAATTTAACTTGTCGAGAATTTCTTTGGAAGTTGTAGTTTTCTATCAAAGTAATTTGCTTGTAGTCCATCGCTGACGTCAAAACAAACATTGCGGTTGAATCGAGTTTCTCCCATTTTGTGAATGCTATTTCTGTTTCCGGCTTCTTCGTGTCGACAATGGGTTTAATTGTTGTACCACTTGTGACTCCATATATGCCCTTGGCCTTTAGTGCGCAAATCAACTGGAATTTCCATTGATGATAATTACACCCATCAAATTTGTTGATTGACCCCAACTCTATCTTCTCCGCCATTCTCTTGTCCAGTGTATACTGTTTATTCACCACAAGAGAACAAAGATCACGGAACAAATCCACACTTTCGGAGACACTATTTTTGTTCTTCTACTTTCTCACGTTGATCTGGGCCCATAACCTTTTGTTGTTATGAAATGAAAACACAATGTATTGAAAGTATAATATATTATTGGTATATATTATTTAACAGTTAATAATATAGCGATAGAGTTACAATGATGCTCACTGCTTGAGCGTTATATGTCGAGTGAGTCTTTAAGCCGTTGACGCTTTCCTATTCGGTGCCCACGACCAATCAGATGCGACCTGTCAAGTGCGTCAATTTACTAGACTATAAAGTTAAAATCCCAATACTGACACCTGACGATTTAATCTCTTGCCAAACGTTCTTCACAGCTTGAGTCGTTGCCCACCATCTATTGAGTGAAAATGATCGATAGGAACTGTCATTCTGGTTAAAACTCCAATTTAGAAGATCCTGTTCTATTTGTGTCCAGAATCTGTTCATATAAAATAAAATTTAAAATTAGTGAACCATAAATATTGTTGTTTTAAAATGTTTTTATAAGAAATATCTATTATTTCAATATATTATTTTATGTTAACATACCTTCAATGTTCGGATTCTTCTGTAACAAAACAAGATAGAACGTTGTGCCACTTTGGAGTCTTTTCTCTGCAGTTTATACTGTCGAACAGATCATTCATCATCTTCACAAACTCAGCGGGTGGCACTGTAATCATACAATGAATAGGTATATATGATTATATATTTATATTATAAATAAAACACATCACTAACATTTAATTAATGTGTAAATACAAAAAATATATTTCAAAATGAAATTGTATTTCATAATTTTTATTAGTACCTATACTTTTTTATAGTCCAGTAAGGAAAGCAGAAATATAGCCCATATCGGGAACTAATTCGGACCAAAATGATTTTTGGTGGAAACGTTCTATTAGTGTCCCTGATCATCCCACAAAAAGTCCGAGCTGATCCGAGTTGTGCTACCGCCGCCATCTTGAAAAAATGGCGGACGGGTCACGTTTTTCCATAGTTTTTCGTGTTTTTCTCTGAAACCGTTCATTTTACGAATACGGTTCAAAGAACTTTTTTTGTAGAGTATAATATTTTCTTTAAAATAAGTCCAAGGTCGTTAAGATCGGTTTATAAATAACACAAGGAGTACCGGTTTTTAAAATCACAATAAACGGAGAAAATAATTTTTCGCACTTTATTTCAATTTTACTTGACTTTTAATGCTACTATGATAATTTTATATAGAATCTTTATGAAATATCATACATTTGTGCATATAATAAGACCAAAAACATGAAGATTAATATAAACGTAACGGAAAGAGGGTTAATATTCTTAACCCCCACATTAGTGTGTACCAGAACAAGATATATTCCTATTACAGAATTGATGAAAAATTTTCAAATTATAATGATATTTTATTAAATATTAAAAATATAATACTTTAACACCATTAAATAGGTACTTGATGTTTTCAGAGACGGCTTAAGGAGATATCTCAATCCAGGTGTTTCTATGAAAAATTGGCCCATTTAGTGCAAATATATGTAATTTATATATGCTGAGTATTTAATTTCCAGTTAAATAACATATGTAAGTCAATTTTCATAGGGGTTTACCTAGGCAACTACAATAAATGGATACAAACACATGGCGCAAAAATTATATTTATAATATTATGTCATATTCATACATATTTTTTTCAATTATTTTAATTTTGTTTCTCAAAAAATTTGCATAGCTAAGGATTTTGTATTAATTTACTTGAATTTTATAACCCTGATCATTATATAATTATATTATAAAGCCGTCAATTTTTCATTTGATGTTTTTTGATAAATATTAGTAAGTAAAGAAAAAATCGATTTTATTTCAACCATGTCTATCTAACTACAGCGAAGTCAAAAATTGTATTAATCTCATTTGGAATGAGAAAAAGATAAAAATTTTATATCACTCATATTCCAGCCTATTTATAATTCCATCGTACCTATTACTTAAAAAAATCATGTGAAAATTTACTAACTTACATATATTATTCAGCTGGGAATTAAATACATAACATGTAATAAATTACATATTACACTAAAATTTAATTAAATTTTTCAATATTTTTAGGAATTTTTGTATAACTGCATCTCTGCGAAAAATGGTCGTAGAACAGTTTAAAAAAATGGGATCATTAAAGTGTCCATGTTTAAAAGTATTCCTAAATTATCTGTGAATACCGTAAACGATCAAACATGCCATTTTGCTGAGAGATAAAGAGTCACTCTAATTTTCCAACTTTTTAAAGATATCTTTGAATGGCTGTTTCTCCGCGAAAAATGTTCATAAAACAGTTTTCAAAAAAAGGTTTTAAAACTTAAGCGTTCTTGTTTCCAATAATTTCTTAATTTTTTTTTGTTTTCAGGATAATCTCTTTTTTTATGAATCACCGGAAAAAAATTACTACAATTTTGAGAGCCTCCATGGCCTGTGGTGCATTTTTTTGATCAAATATAATTAATTATATTTGTACATCAGACATTTCTCTTATCTTCTCTTCAATTTAATTTTTATTTGTATTACTTACGACCATAATTTTGATCGATTTATTTGCGTCCAAACGTTTGTTATTTCTCACCGTTCTGCATTAAAATTTAAAAAGTTCATTTTTTATCAGAAAAAACATTGTCATTTTGAAATAAAATGTTATTTGCAAAAGAAATAAAAGTGTATTTGCACTAAATGGGCCAATTTTTCATAGAAACACCTGGATTGATATATCTCCTTAAGCCGTCTCTGAAAACATCTAGTACCTATTTAATGGTGTTGAAGTATTATATTTTCAATATTTAAAAAACTATCATCATAATTTGAACATTTTACATCAATTCTGTAGTAGGAATATATCTTATTCTGGTACACACTAATGTGGGGGTTAAGAATATTGACCCTCTTTCCGTTACGTTTATATTAATCTTCATGTTTTTGGTCTTATTATATGCAAAAATGTATGATATTTCATAAAGATTCTATATAAAATTATCATAGTAGCATTAAAAGTCAAGTAAAATTGAAATAAAGTGCGAAAAATTATTTTCTCCGTTTATTGTGATTTTAAAAACCGGTACTCCTTGTGTTATTTATAAACCGATCTTAACGACCTTGGACTTATTTTAAAGAAAATTTTATACTCTACAAAAAAAGTTCTTTGAACCGTATTCGTAAAATGAACGGTTTCAGAGAAAAACACGAAAAACTATGGAAAAACGTGACCCGTCCGCCATTTTTTCAAGATGGCGGCGGTAGCACAACTCGGATCAGCTCGGACTTTTTGTGGGATGATTAGGGACACTAGCAGAACGTTTCCACCAAAAATCATTTTGGTCCGAATTAGTTCCGGGAAAAAGTCTTATTTGATTGAACTATTTATGATTATATGTATATTCAAAATAATGGTAAAATTCATATTAATTTTAATTTGTCGAATTTATTTGCACCATAAACTATCTTATTTGTTTTATTTCCTTTACTTTTTTGTTTCGTGCCCCTTAATTGATGAACTAAATTTATGTTAACATATATAAATTTCAAACATGTTAAAAAATCTGTAAAAGAGGTACTTAGGGAGTACACCTAATTCTATTTTATACACAGTATAGAAAAAAACCTACAAAGTACACAGAAAAAAGGGGATTTAAAGTTTTACTTACCGATATCCAAATTACGACGTAATGTATGAAATTTTACTCCAATTCGTTCTTGATTAATTGTACACACTTATTGTTAGCATACTTATTCAATTTAAAGTCGAAACGCAGTTAAAATAGTTTTTAGCACAAATACCTATTTGCAACTTTGCAGCTGTGACATTATAAATTGCGACCATTTTGCGACAATGATTTTGAAATGCTCCTCTTACCGCTCGCTCTCCTCATCATTGGTATGACTTTTTAATACTGGTGCTGCCATCTAGCACTAGTTGAACCTTACTAAAAACGACGTTTACATAAAGAAAAATTTTCTCAGTCGGTAACAGTTGGACCCCCGTGGTTTGTACGATCAATATATATCTCTCGAATCATATTTTATTTTGTAATATAATAATTGTAATAGTGTAGAAATAAATAATATAAAATAGATAAATTATTTATTTATCCAAGATATCACATAGTTAAAAATATCCCTAAATTATCTGCGAACCCCGAATTCGCTCAGATTTTTTTTTTATTTGAACCCCAAGCGATCAAACTGCCCTGAGAGCGTTAAGGTAGTTGGTCCATCATAATGTGATCACATTAGGCCATGAGTACATATTTTTAATTTAGAGAAATGATCATGGCAACGCTGTACATTATTTACTATTAACTACTTGTCAAATGATTATATATAATCATCTAAACTACCACAGAATATATTAATAATTAATGAAATCGATTATAATTCCCTTCAATCCACTTATCATATTTTGTAAAACATTATTTCATTATTTCGTGTATTTTTTTCTATAATCAAATGAATACGTTGTTGCCACATTGTCAACAATACTGTAATTTATGTGATGGTTTGGTAGTTAAATCTGGTTAAATCTTAATAACGGGATGGTCAATAATTCCAATTTTTTGTATACTGTTTTCTTTCATATAAATATACAACATGTCAGTTTTTTATGAAAATCTGACGCTACGTTTAAATTTTATCTAATAAAACGTTACGTTAGTGTACGGTCAGTCCATATAAGCTGTGTTAAAAATATAAACTTTGAGATCGTTTTTCATGACTTTGAGATGGTCAATTTTAATAAAAATGGGCTATTTTTCAGATATTAATATAGGGAATATTTCTGTGCAATTTAAACAAAATCTGACGAAAACATGTTTACGGACCAACTACCTTAAAAGGTATTTTTGAATGGCTGTTTCTCCGCGAAAAATATTCATAAAACAGTTTCCAAAAAAAGATTTTAATGTTTAAGCGTTTTTGTTTTCTCATCATTTGTTGAAAATATTGTTGTTGCTCAATATAATCTATTTTTTTATGAGGCGCTGAAAAAAAATTTCAAAATTTTATAACAATTTTGAAAACCTTCATGGGCCATGGTAATTTTTACTTTCTTATACCAATGTATATGAAATATACATATAGTATAAGTAAGTATAGTAAACGCGATTTTTTTCGAAATCCGGTTTTTGATGGAATTATCAATTTTGACCTTCCCTGAATCCATTCTGACTATTTTCGCCATGATGTCTGTGTGTCTGTCTGTCGGTCTGTCTGTCGGTCTGTCTGTCGGTCTGTCTGTAGACGCTGTAACTCAAATACGACAAATCGTAGAAAGGTGGAATTTTATACTTAAGATTGATTTTTGCCTGGGAAGAAAACCTCCTATTTTTGAAAACGATCATTCAACCGGAAACGGATGTTTACCTACATCGATTTTTGAATTTTTCGAATTACACTGAAACAGTGCGAATTAGAGAAAAATGACAAATTGAAAATTGTAGGTAATATTATTATCTATAATTTATGTTCTATTCATTTTTTCGAAAAAAACAAATTTAATTTTTTTTTTTTTTTACTAACAATAAGTATTCGATTTTAAGTACATTTCAAATGGTTCATAACAGAGAAGAAATATCTGCCATGAGTGTCATGGGACTTTCTTATACGTATTACAGAGACTGTACGTGTTTGCTATAGGTACCATGGGTCTTTCTTATACATAATATTGAGAATAAACACTGTACACTCTATTTTATTTAGTTTGCAGTGGTCGCCGGGTGACATGACGGTATGAGTCGTGATCCGTACGGTCAAATCACCAGACAACCAGTATAGATTATTTTAAATGATTTTTAAAAAATTATTTCTGGCTAAATCATAAGTGTTGGAAAAAATGTATGGGGAATTAATTATAGATAATAACATACTCGACATTTTTTATCTAAAACATTTTTGTCTTATTTCAAAAAATTCAAAAAATTACAAGAGTAACCATCCGTTTCCGGTTTAGTTATCATTTTAAAAATAAGGTGGTTGTCTTCCCAGATGAAAGATTATTATAAATATAAAATTACACCCTTCCATCATCAGTCGTTTAGGAGTTATGGTATTTTTACTTTCTTATACCAATGTATATGAAATATACATATAGTATAAGTAAGTATAGTAAACGCGATTTTTTTCGAAATCCGGTTTTTGATGGAATTATCAATTTTGTCTGTGTGTCTGTCGGTCTGTCTGTAGACGCTGTAACTCAAATACGACAAATCGTAGAAAGGTGGAATTTTATACTTAAGATTGATTTTTGCCTGGGAAGAAAACCTATTTTTGAAAACGATCATTCAACCGGAAACGGATGTTTACCTACATCGATTTTTGAATTTTTCGAATTACACTGAAACAGTGCGAATTAGAGAAAAATGGTCAAGTTGAAAATTGTAGGTAATATTATTATCTATAATTTTATCACGTACACTGTTTACTGTCATTATTATGTATAAGAAAGTCCTGTGGCACACGGCAGATTATTTTACTGTACGATCATTTTTCATCGAGTAATTTGCGTTAAAACATTTATTGCTACCTCATCTTAATGTATTGAAATTACAATTTTTTTAAATATTTTAATAGAAATAAACATTTGTCATTCGAAAGAAACGTAAAATTAGCAAAAAAATTATTTTAAAATCTTTATTTATATCGTTTTTATTTTAATTTTTTTGAAAATTTATTAATCTGAACTAACTGGCATATTTAGAATAGTGTTAATGTATGTTTTAATTTAATATTTAATTTAATATTTGTTTTGTATCTCTCGTATCTCTGATACTGAATGAGCTAAAAACTTTTTCTGTATGGAACTGAACAGCACAAAACTAATCTGAACTAACCGACATATTTAGAATAGTGTCAAGTTGAACCCACACATTTGCATCTCTCGTATCTCCAATACCGAAGGAGCACAAAACTTTTCTTTTGTGGCACAAAACAGCACAAAACGTTTAATTTTGTCGGACATCTTGAAATTTTCGCCTATATGACGTACTATATAGTTGACAACTGAGGTTTACGGTAGGTTACCAGAACAAAGCGTTATTGTGTGATAAATATCCGGTCTTTCAGCGTAACAAACAAAATTTTTATAAGCAAAAACCAATTTTTTTAAATCTTGTAATAATATTTGAGGTAAGTATCATAAGCTTTCACGTTTTTATTTTTTCACTTAGCTATTTGGCAATTGCAGTTCATCAAATGCCATTGTATGACCTATAATTTCATGTTAGTTCAGTTTAAACTCACCTGTTGCTCAGGGAATTAGTTTTATTTAGTTAGATGAAAAATGTGCATGTGGGGTACATTCGGACGATTTGTAACGGTTTATTTTTATTTATTTTCTTATTCCTCCTTAATCCGACCCTGCTCGTAATTTTAATTTTATTTATTAGGTTAAACTTCAAGATCTTTCGATATGTATAGAATATTTCTTGAAATGTTCATACATATCACTATTTATTTGTATATAATTTCCGGCAAGCGATTTTAACTCTTATAAACTAAGATCTGACCAGGGTATGGTAACTCCATATGGAAGGGGATAAAGATATTGAATCCGCCCACTATGGCGCTAGTGTAACTGTCATGTGACTGTATTTTGAATTTACCGCTGTCTGTATGCATTTTAAGCATCCTTATTTGAAATTATTAATTGTTTGATTTTTTATGAAAGAGTTAAAATGTGTTTGCAAAAATATTTTTCGTTCGTTTGATTAGAAAATAACTATAAATATCAATAAATCATGCTGTTTTATTGTTATGTCGGATGTATTAATAACAAAAATACATACAAAAATGTATTATAGAAGAGATTATAGTATTGACGAAGATATTTACGTTAGGATTAAAATGAAAAATAGAAGCACATGGATGGGATCCCCAGAAAATGTATGGAAATTATAAAATAGGTGAAGTTCATTGTGATAAATCGCATAAAAATTAAGTGATCTGTAAAAATAAACCCATACCTACTTAATTAAAATAGGAAGTGTACTTAACCTAACTTTTGAAATTATCAGGTAAAATTGTCAATTAATTAATTGAAATTATCTGGCTGTAGGGCTACTTTTGATGGCAAATAACTAATTAAATTAAAAAAAAATGATCAAGATTTATGTAAGAATTGTCAACTTTTTTTTTATAGAGTGAAACCAAAACTATCGAAGTTTAATTATGCAAAATCATATATTGAAGACGCTATGAATAGTTATTTTACATTCATTGTACGAAAACAACTGTAATACATACATCCAGTTCTACTGAAGAATTAGTTTTACATATCTCATGTTTTCTCTAATGTAAGTTTGTTTAAATTTTCACAATGTCAAAAGCGATGCATGAGTAGGTGTAAACTACAAAAAAGTCAGAAGACACCCGGTCATACCCTGGTATGAAACACAATGCTTTGAACTGAGTATAAGAAAGGTATATTTTCTTGTATTTTACATCTGTTCAGTTATCGATCCAAAGATACTGTATTTATTTTGTTTATGTAAGAATATACATACATTTTATTGTTTTATAGAGCAAAAAAGTAAATAAACCTTCAGAGAGGACACATTTGCTGCAAAATCATATTGAAAACATCGAAACAGAGTAACACTACATGCTTTGAGTAACTGGGCATACATACATACATTAAAAAAGAAATAATTATGGTTCGTCTTGACTTTAATGTTTAACTACGAACAAGCTGAATTTAGATAAACAAACCAACCAGATATTCAGAACCAAAGAATGTTATAGTACGCCATATTGTATATACATTTAAATATCAAATGCTACAAACACTGAATATATTGAATACCTAACATACACGCCTACATTAAACACAGCTGATAAATAATTTATTTTGATCGAATACGATTTACCAAGCCTTGTGTGTTTAGTTCGTTCAGTGTAAAATGCTAAAACAAAACACCATTATATATTATTACCAATTATAATATCCTATACATTGATTGTCTCCTTAGGTGGGCACAGTTAATCGAAAAGTTAACTTCGTTAATCGTTAATTCGTTAATAAAAAAGTTTACTTCGTTAACCGTTAAACCGTTAAAATTCTGAAAATGTAATGGAAGTTAAAGTTAACCAAAAATTTGAAAATTTAACGAAAGTTAAAGTTAATCGTTAAAAAGTTAACCGTCCAAAATGTTTTAAGACCTTTTTTTTTAGCTATTTGGACCACTTTCTTATGTACCTTTCATCAAACAACCAATGTAACGGAAGTTAACAAAAGCGTTAACATTTTTTTGAGTTAACTTAAAAGTTAATTCGTTAACCGTTTTGTTAACTTCGTTAATTAACGGATTAACGAGTTACTGCCCACCTATGATTGTCTCAAAGTGAAATTAAATTATCAAACAATTGAAATATTGAGATATGCTAATATTTAAACATATAAATTGATTAATAATTTAAAGAAAAGACTTGTCACAACAAATAGTGTTTTGAGTATCTGTGCTTTTCTAATAGTTAGAGATGAGCTGACTAGTTGAAAAAAGGTTGACTATTTTGAATCTGCTCATAAAAATGTGCAAAAAGTCTGTGTGTCTTGGGTCTGTTTGTGTGGCATTTGGACGCAGCACGCGCTTTCCACATGAGGTCTTTAAAGTTTACATCTATTGAGTTTAAATTTAAACAATATGACAGATTAAAATAATAATGATTTAAAACAAAAAAAATTTTCTGCCTTGCTATATTAATCAGCTTTTTTGCTAGCTAGTCAATCCATTTTTAAGAATAATAATATATAACAAAATAATAGGTCATTAAAATAATATTAATTATCAATACTGTTCATTGTATTATTACTTGTTGATTTTGGTAACACATTGTAATACTTATATTTTAAAAATAAATATATTTTCTTTATATACTTTTTTTGTTATTAATATGAAATTCTAACATAAAATAATAACTATTGAAAATATTAAATATAAGGGGATTTTAAATTTTTGTTTCCCACTACGCCCGCTAGAGCACTGATTTATTTTTGAATACATGAGAGTTGCCTATCTATAGTATTTACTTATCTATGGATCTGACGTAACGACAAGTACACCCGTCCTTGCAAGTCGGGGTATAGCGTTAACCGGCAGTCGGTAATACGGTTTGGCTACTTATTTTGTGCCTACACTTATTGCCTAGTGTAGGCACAAAATAAGTAGCCAAATCCGATTGTTGAGGAGGTCCTGGAGAATTGTAGAGAGTTTAGAATTGGAGGTCCATCTAGACTCACTTCGATAGTACGAAGGAGAATTTCTGCCAAGGAACCCAGACGACGGGGAGTGGTGGTCCAGCCCCGCCGAACGATAGGAGTATCACGGATGTCGCTGCCATTTTAGTACCCTTACCGCCCACCCAATTGCGCCCAGAAAGTTGCGCGGTCAGTTGTTGTGCGGAGTGAGTACCGCGAAAGTCAATCATTAGTAAAGTCGTGCTTAACCTGTCAGTTATTTATGTTAATAATAATAATCGACGTGTGCTGTGCGTTTTGTCATTGTTAGTGATAAAGTTTTTTGTTATTGTTAGTTTGTTAATCATAATAAGTTTGCATAACGTAGGATCAGTGGCGTCGCTAGGGGGGGGGGGGGCGGCGGCGGCCCGCCCCGGGTGTCACCATTAAAGGGGTTATATATTATATATTATATATTTTGTCGGTTACAGTATCTTGATAAAATTTTATTTTTAAATTGTCAGTCATTAATTTTTTTCACAAAACTTTCATTTTTTTAGTCATCATCTATAATCTTACAGAGGTAACACCCAAACCATAATGCAAAAAATAAAACTTATTGCCATTTTTATCGTTAGCTTTAACCTTCAAAGGGTGACACCCATTTCATATACAAAAAATAAAACATATTACCTTTTTTATCGTTTGTTCTGACCTTCAAGGGGTGACACCCATTTCATATGCAAAAAATAAAACATATTACCTTTTTTATCGTTTGCTTTGGCCTTCAAGGGGTGACATCCATTTCATATGCAAATAATAAAACATATTGCCCTTTTTTATCGTTTGCCTTAACCTTCAAGGGGTGACACCCTTCTGGGTGACAATGGTCTCATGTTAAAGAATGAAGCTTATAGACCACATTTTTTTGGGATATTTTAAGCTTTCATGGAGTAAAATGTGTAATTTTTTTTTAACTAATTGACTTTTTTGGTAATTGAAAGTGTAAGGGGTGATGATAACCGTTCAATTTATAAAAAAAAAAAATTCTGTCGTTAAAAATTCACAAGGGGTGACACCCACTTAATGTGCAAAAAAGTATCTTTTTTAATGGGGGGGGGGGGGGTGACACTCTCGATTTCCGCCCCAGGTGTCACCCCCACTAGCGACGCCACTGCGTAGGATTAAGAATAAAATTTGGCTAACAGTTTCTTTTAGGAACCCTCTCTCTTGGTGTGGCCACATCTTGACATCCACCTACAAGGTACGATTTTTATTATTTATAATTTGAGACTTATGTATGTGTACAGGAAACAAGGGGTACGAATTCGTGTATATTGTGTATCAGAATATTTCTGTATTTATTGAATTTTTATTTGTTTATTAGTTTTCTTTTAAAATCATTTGAATTATCTAGATTAGATTAGATTAGATTAGGTTGTGATTGATGATGAGGGTTAGATGCCTCTAACACTGCAGCCTTTGGCTTATTGTGTTCTTCATCAATTCACTCATTCAGTGAAAAGGTTTACCGTTCTTATCAGGTTTAACATTCTTTCCACCAAGTTTTCTCTTGTTAGAGCTTCTCGATAGTTTTCTCCTGCTAGGAGTGTGTGTCTCCATTGAGCAAGAGCTTCACAGTCGAATATGATATGGGAGGCTGTTTCGTCCTCTTCATTACATAGTCTGCAGATGGGTTCTTCGTCATAGATTCCCATTGTGTGCATGTGTTTTCGTAGGTTACAGTGACCGGTTATCATTCCTGTCACTAGCCTAATTTGTTGTCTACTTAGTTTTAGTATTTCATCCGTTAATTTCCTGGATGGTTTATTTAGCATGGTTTTGCTATGTTTTTGACCTTCTACATTATTCCAGTGGTTTTGATGTTGTCTTTTTGTCCAATCAGCTAGCCAGCTGCGAATAGTGTTTTTGGTAATTCCAAATACTGGTTCAGGGCCTGTAAATGTTGTTTTTGAGCCCTTTTTTGCCAGAGCATCTGCTTTTTCATTACCTGCTATCCCTCTATGTCCTGGCACCCACATAACGGTTACCCTATTGTGGTTTGCCAGGGTAGTGAGGTTTTGTAGGCAATCCCAGACCAGTTTTGAGTTGAACTGATAACTAGCCAAGGCTTTCAGTGCAGCTTGACTATCTGTCAGAACAAGGATATCTTTACCTTGATAGTTCCTGTGTATATTCTCCTGCATGCAAACATCTATTGCATGAGTTTCTGCTTGGAATATTGTGGCACATTTCCCCAGAGATGCATATGCATTAAACTGAGGGGACTCCCCATATATTCCAGCACCAGTGCCGCTGTCAGTTTTGGATCCATCTGTATACCATACAAGTTTGCCCTCCTGACTGCGTCTTTGTACTAGCCCCTCATTCCAGTCTAGCTGGATGTTAAAAGGTTTATTAAAGTTGTGCCTTATTGGCATTACATCACTTCTCATTTCTAATAATGGGTCTGTGATGGATACCGTTATCCTGGTATGTCCAGGGTTGGTAGTGGTTTGCCAATTCCCGTTGGTTTCCAGCCTGTACGCCGCCATCCTCGCCTCTCCTTTGATAATAATATCTAGGGGAGGCAGGCTTAACAGGGTTTCCATAGCTGCAGTTGGGGTGGTTCTCATCGCTCCCGTGATGCAGACGCAGGCAAGTCTCTGGATTTTAGATAGCTCCAGTTTGGCTTGTCTTTGTTCAACTTTCGGCCACCATACCAGCGATCCATAGGTAATCATGGGTCTCACCACTGCTGTGTATAGCCAGTATACCATGCTTGGTTTAAGTCCCCAGGATTTACCCAGTGCTCGCTTTGTTGCCATAAGAATTGTTTTTCCTTTGTTTACGGTTTTTTGTATCTGTGATTTCCAGGTTAGCTTTGAATCTAGGATTATACCCAGATATTTAGCCTCCTGACTCACTTGTAATTGTTCATTGAAGAAATTTGGTAGTCTAAGCCCGTCCAATTTTCTTCGTCTTGTAAATGGTATCAGTGCCGTTTTTTGTGGATTTACGCTTAGGTTCTCCTTGGCACACCATGTTTCCACAACTTCAAGAGCTCTTTGCATGAGCCTTGAGACTGTGTCGTCAAACTTTCCCTGGATTAGTATTACTAAATCATCAGCATACCCCTGGGTATAGTAGCCCTGTTCATTTAGTTTGACTAGGAGTTCATCTACCACTAGGTTCCACAGTAGAGGTGATAATACCCCCCCTTGCGGACATCCTTTGGCAGCTACTATCTCCATCGTCTCACTAGATACAGTTGATTGTATTTTTCTGTCGTGTAACATCTTACTGATCCACCTACATATGGTGTCTTCTATTCCACGATTTCTCACTGCGGCTATCATTGACTCGAAGGAGGTATGATCAAAAGCTCCTTCGATGTCTATAAAGGCCGCTAGTGCAATTTCCTGTTGGTTGATTGCACTCTCAATTTTTCCCACTAGTTGGTGAAGTGCTGTTTCACATGCTTTCCCCACTTGATAGGCATGTTGGTGGGGATGGAATAGGCTTCCTTTAGGTAAGCTTTCCCTTATGTGTCTTCCTATCAGTTTTTCCATCACTTTTAGCATAAAAGATGTTAAAGTGATGGGTCTATATGCCTTCGCCTGAGAGTGGTCTCTTCCAGGTTTTGGTATAAAGACAATTCTAGATTGCTTCCATGCTGTGGGAATGTATCCCGTTGCTAGGCTTGCTCTTAGAAGTCTACAAAGTTTTGGCATTATGATGGATTTCCCTTGCTGTAACAGCACGGGTATAATTCCATCAGGACCAGGCGCTTTGTATGGTTTGAATGAATCTATAGCCCACTCGGTTGTATTGTGGGTTATTATTTTGTTTGCAGTTTGCCAGTCTCTTTTTGTTGCCCTGATAATGGGGTTTACAAAATCAAGCTGGTTTTCATCTGCAGGTAATGCTACATTTGAGTTTGGCAGGTGTACTTGAAGTAATAACTCTAAGGTTTCCTTGCCCGTTTCTGTGTATTTGCCATTTGGTTTCAATATTGTCCCAATTGGTTCCACAGGATCCTTGGCCAGAATTTTCTGGAGTCTTGCTGCCTCAGAGGTGTTTTCAACTTCTTGGCAGAAGTTCCTCCAGGAATCTCTTTTGGCTTTACGGATTTGTTTATTATATTCCGTCAGGGAGAGGTAGTATTCATCCCATCTTCCTGTTTTTTTCGCTTTGTTGAACAACTTGCGTGTGCTTTTTCTTTGTTCTGCCAGATTTGTGTTCCACCAACATACTTCTCTTTTTGTGGATCTACGCACAACCCGGCAGTTGTTATAGTACGAATCTACAATGGCCTCCTGTAATTGAACAGAGGTTAATTCTATATCCATACTATCCTTAATTTCATTTTTTACGTTAATTAAGTTTAGTTGTAGGTCCTGTTTGTATTTCTCCCAGTCCGTGTTTTTCGGATTTCGATATTCCGAGGCTGGCTTATCAATGTCTTTGATTTCCATTCGGATATATCTATGGTCCGAGAGCGACGGTTCTTCGGACACATGCCATCGAGTAATCTGAGAGCTTATACGGGAGGTTGCTACTGTTATATCAATAACTTCTTTTCGAGTTTTTGTTATAAAAGTTGGTTTATTACCTCGATTTAGAAGGTCTAAATCGTTAGAAATAATATAATCAAATAGGTACTCACCCCTTTTGTTGTTGTTGCTGCTACTCCATGCTGCATGATGTGCATTGGAGTCAATACCAGCTAGTAGCTGCAGGTTTGATTGCCTGCAGTGGTCCACTAGCTTCTGCATTTCCTCCGATGGTGGTGGATTTGGCGAGTCAAACGGAAGATATACCGAGGCTATTATTATTTCCTTCAGGTTTCCTTCCGTTTGAATTTTTATACTACCGGCAGCTAGATCCCTACAACAGAAATTTGTCAGTTTTAAAACATGAAGTTCTTCCCTGACAAGTATGCATGATCTTACGTTTCCAAGGTTCCTGTTATATATTAGTTTACCCTTGGTGGTTCCTAAGCCTGATACCTTTCCCCTGAACAGCCAGGGCTCTTGGATCAAGGCTACGTCTATACTTTCCGAAGAAAAGTATTGACAGAAGGCAGCCGAAGCTGCCTTATTGTGCTGCAGGTTTACTTGAAGTACTTGCAGCATCTTCTGTTTTCTCTTCCGGTTTTTTTTGAGACTCTGAAGGTTAGCTGAGACAATCCTAGATAGGCTTTAAACCCTACCTTGCTCAGCTCCTTCAGAGAACTCTCGTTTATCGCAAGGACCAGGGTAGTACCTTGCGATTCTTTTCTGGTGGATATGATCCGCCATTCCCCTGTTGCCAGGTTTTTGTTCTGCGTCTCCAGCAGCTGGAGGATCTTGGGTGGATCATTAGCCTCCACTAGGTCGGTGGGTATCCACACAACCACCTTAGAGGTTTTGACAAGATCCTTGGCCTCTCCTACTCGGAGGTTGGCCCCCTCCCACAGCTGGAGTTGTGGTAGCTTACCTTCCAGCCACTCTTTCGCATTCTTGTTTGCACAAGACACAAACAGTACGCCGCCATGTGCGTAGCTGTTTGTAAATTGTGGTCCAGTACCTGCCTCACATTTGAAAATTTCTCTTGTGAGGGACTGTTGTATCTGCTTAGCCTGCTCTGGGGTTAGTTTGCCCTCAGGATAGGTTTGCAGAGCTACTGCCATCTTTATGGCAGATATTGTTTGACTATAGGACTGCCCCTGTACCGAGGTACTGGGTTTTGTCCTATCGTCCCCTTCTCTGATCTTCTTCGGTGCCCTTTGTACTGATGGTGATGGTGTACTCCCATCAGTACGGGTTCTTTTCCTTGGATCAGCTGGGTCTTTTCCTGTCTCCAGTGGCTTCCGTTGACGGTTTGCCCTAGGTTTCCTTGGCCTTATGGGCTCCCCTCTTGCTGTTGCCGCCTCTATTGCCATCCTGCGGCGTTGTGCCCCTGAGATGCGTCCCTCAGGTTTTGATTTTGGAGGGGATTTTACCTCGGTTTGTGTTCCCGAGGGGTTTGCCCCTATTTCTTCTGTTTTTTCCTCCTTGGAGGTTACTGAGGTTTGACTTTCGCCTGCCTCAGATATCTCCATGGGGGATAGTTTTTTTGTTTCTGGTTGTTCGTTATCCATGTTTATTCCCACGAGTATGAACTTGTTAAAAATAATGGCTGTATACAATGGGGTGCGCCCGGTGCCCCAAGGGATAACCAGTAGGTACTGATCTTCTAGACAGTCACGCATCCCTTTGGCCTGGCCTCCTACCGTGAGATTTAGGATTTTTTATTGAGGTTAACTCCTCTTGGTCCGGGCGATTAAGCCAAGACCCCCCCACATCCGCCTATCCTGCGAAACATGACCACAGGCCAGGAAGATGCAGGATTTTTCGACTGCTTCGGTAACTAGGTTAGTCAGCAGCCGGCGCCGTTTGCCCCAGTGTAGGCCCTTAGCCACGACACGACAGCTGGGCTGGGGGGATGTTTATCGACTTCCCAGTCTAGATCAGCTGGGTTTAGTTTCAACAGGGCCACCTCGTGAAGGATGCAATCTAAGATCACATACCATCTATCTAACCGTAGATGGTACCCATCGGTCTTGGGTACAGCTGTGCTTTAGTGCTAGGCTCAGCTATACCCCCGGTATTAAAGTTTCTTTCATCGCACGGCGTTTATAGCCGGTTAGATTACTTACTTCAATTCCTCAACCCCTGAATTATCTATATCGTCCCTTTATTTCCCTACCAGCTATGTAGCACTAAGAGTGATAGAAATAACACTAGAGCGCGCGATTTTCACCTTTATTTTCCATGTTAGTGGCCGGCTGCTTTAGCCTGATCGCCGCTCATACACTCACAATCCATATTTTGAAATCGCGCTCTTGTTAATTTTGTTATCCCATTAGTGCCCGAGAGGCGTTAGTCAGAATTTTTAATTATAGATATAAGTATATCCAGAACATTATTAATTTATTTTATCACGAACTATTACACAGCCACACAAAAAAAATATTTTTTCGGGTCTGGAGGTCAGACCATGTTTACTATATGTTTTCAGGGTCGCTGAATCCGAATCCGAGGTCCAAAAAACCCCAGCATATCAGGGTTTCGACATAACCTCAAAAACTTCATAGTAAAACTCCGAAGTATAAAAAGATCTTTTGATGAGAAAAGAACCCGCTATAGTAGCAAACAAGAGTCTGAAATTTGATTTATGCGTCTGGTTTTTAGATCGTCTATTCCAATCGTTTAATTTTTGAGTTCATAAATTTTATGAAGTTTTTGAGGTTATGTCGAAACCCTGACATGCTGGGGTTTTTTGGACCTCGGATTCGGATTCAGCGACCAAAAAAACATATAATAAACATGGTCTGACCCCCGGACTCGAATAAAATTTTGTATGAGGTTTTTTGAGGTTATGTAAGAACCCTGACGTGCGGGGGTTTTTTGGACCTCGGATTCGGATTCAGCGACCCCGAAAACATATAGTAAACATTGTCTGACCTCCAGACCCGAAAAAATATATTTTTTTGTGTGGCTGTGTTATACATTAAGAATCTGTGCTATTATAATTTTTATTTATATATATATATATATATATATATATATATATATATATATATATATATATATATATATATATATATATATATATATATATATATATATATATTGCCCCCCCCTAGCTTGTGGACAAAAAGTAATAAGTAAATCAGTACATTGTCTAAACAGGGATATTTCTAGATTTCTATGATGTCCATTGGATTTTTGAACGTAATTTTATATTTTGGATCCAGAAAATCTTATATCAAAGTTTTTTTTAATCACAATCTTTTGTTTTTACATGTAAACTAAAATTTCAGGGAAAATTAAAAATAAAATAAAAACATCTAATAAAGACCATATCGGGTGTTTTTTTTTAAGACTTTCCAGCGGATTATTTCCAAAATAACGAATTTTCAGAGAAAATTTGTCAGACAAAAGTTTCATGGATTTGAGGGGGCTAAATATTGACAACATGTGTTGACCTTGAAAAGGTCACTATTATGGGCTTTTTAGGTTCAACTTTTCTTTTTCAAATGTAAACCCATATTTTTGTTACAGATTCGTAATTAACTAGAAAAAATAAGTAACTTTTTTCTGAAAATGTCAATTTTGTATGATTTGGAGCAAAACAAACAGTAATTTCTGTATTTTAAATAATTTTTTACTCGAAAACTATTGTTTTTTTAAATAATCGCAAGAAGCAAAAAGTGCTTAGTTTTCAACAAGAATTATCGGAGAATTTTTACTTATTTTTAATTCGTTTTTTTTTTTATTTCGAAAAATTTCTTTAAAAACAATTTTTTTTAATTAATAATTACTTTAAAAAAAATTCTGAAAATCCTTGCCGAAATCTAAACATTTCTTTTCTCTTGTAATATTTTTTTATAAATTGGTAGTTTTCGAGTAAAAAATGATTTAAAATCCAGAAATTACTGTTTGTTTTGCTCCATATCATACAAAATTGACATTTTCAGAAAAAATATTTCAGACAAAAGTTACTTATTTTCCCTAGTTAATTACGAATCTGTAACAAAAAATATGGGTTTACATTTGAAAAATAACCTAAAAAATCCATAATGGTGACCTTTTCAAGGTCAACACATGTTGTCAATATAGGTATAGCCCCCTCAAAGCCATGAAACTTTTGTCTGACAAATTTTCTCTGAAAATTCGTTATTTTGGAAATAATCCGCTGGAAAGTCTTTAAAAAATTGTTTTGTTAAAGTGCTGTGAATATAAAAAGATCCACGGAAATTAATTTTGACCTGATTTTTTTAAACTAAAATATGTTACATAAAAAATTTTTTGCCCCCCCCTAAATACAATTCTGGCTACGCCCATATATATATATATATATATATATATATATGGGCGTATATATATATATATATATATATATATAATATATATATATATATATATATATATATATATACTTATTTACCAAGATAAAGCATTTTAATTATATGCTAGTTTTATTAATTAATTATTAATCCTTTTATAATAAAATTCTTCCCCCTACAGAAGTCAACAGAATCAGTGGAGTTTTGTGGTACCTCTGATTAAAGACCACGTGGCGCCCATATTAAATTTTATAACTTTTATAATTCGTATAATTTCTATTTTATTTATCTTTTATTTTTGTAACCCACCCCCATCTTCACTGAGCGAGGCACCGGCACTTTATTTCTGTGGCGACCATTTGGTCGTTATAAAGTAGACTGGGGCACATTCGGACATACCCCGTAGTGGTGGTAGTAAATAGTAACGCAAAAATTCATGTGCAGGACCCCGATGATTTGTTTTTCTTGTTATAGACGATATTTCTTTTGTAAATCGTCAAGATGTCGTCTCCAAGCGACTACAACCAAATATTATCAAAGGCACTACTAGGCAGTGCGGATTTATTAATTTTACTGAGTTTTTATAATTTAAATATTCAATAATAATTTGTATTAATGTATAACAATATTTTTTGAGAACAGAGAATAAAAAAATAGTTTTGTAGAGTTTCTGTGTTTTATTGGGTTTTGTCCGAATGTGCCTCAGATGTTGTCCGGAAGTGCCCCATAGCGGGGTACTTCCGGACAAATGCTGAAAAAAAGTATTCGAACGTGCCCCACTCCCCTACAGTAGTGTATTAGTAAATGTATTAATGTGTAAAGTGGGTGTGTATTATTTTAAGTATTTCTGTGTATAAATTGGCAAAATCATATTTATTTTACAAACATCATTTTTTTTTACGATTAATTTAGGAATCCTTGGTGTGGCCACAACATGAGGAGAGTACACAGGTACGATAATTTTATTGTCAATAATTTATTTTATTATGCTTAGTGTTTAACACAATATTTTATTTTTATTTACATTTCTATTTGACATTTTGTTTTATTTTGTTTAAATACACCACTGTTATCTCTACGGATTGTGTATCTAATTCATTTATGGTTTATAATAATAATGAGTATTTGATAAATATTAGTTATCATTTCTCACCCCTCATACAAATATCAAGGAGATCACGCATTGAAGGAGTTTTGTGGTACCTCCGCGAAAAAGACTACGTGGCGTACAACAATATCGACTTTTTTTAAACCAATTTAATTTCTAATTTTTCAGTATTTTAATTGGTTTTCTTTCGAACCACCCCATCTCCACTGAGTGAGGCATATTCGCTGTAACAGCCCAATTTGGCATTACATACTATGTATTACTTACCACATATTCATGTTTCTAGTTTTTAAGAAATTCATCATAGGTTTAAATATTGATGTCTTCTTTTATATGTGAATTTTATTTTGTGAATTTTCTCAACACTACAAACAGGAATATGAGATAGGTAAGTAATACATTGACAATCGGTATCTTCTATTTCTTTTTTTATAAGTATATCCAGTGCCGGCTTTAACGGGGGGCGAAGCAGGGCGACCGCCCGGGCGCTAAGCTAGGAGGGGCGGCGCGTAGAAGGCAAATAATGGGATTTAAAAATAAATAAATAAAAATATCAAAACAATTAATGAAATTAGGTAAAAAAAGGTCATCAGATTTTTTTGTAATATTGATATTAGTATATTGTATTGATTAATGCATGTGTGAACTGTAGCAGTGATACTCAACATTTTTATCCGTTTTTCATTTTATTTTTATTTTGGTCTGATTGATTTTTTCCTAAACTTATGATTGTAATTTATTATTAAAACATGAATAATTAAACTTTAGAGATTGGAGACATCAAACAAATTATCTTTTACAACAGTAAATTTCAATATTAAAACTGCGAAAACAAGTTATAACTGCAAACTAAAATAACCCTGTAACTTAATTACTTACTTTTCAAAATATCTGAAAAAGTCTTAACAAAACTTATTTATTTAATATACAAAATACAAACCCAACCATAGATGGTTAGGTTAAGTTCAAGGCCCCTAAATGGGGGATACTGGCAGGATTCTAGTCCTGGAGCGCGGGCTGGCACCTTGGGTAAAAAAATTAATTGATTAAAATAAATATTAAAAGTTATTTAAACATTTATAAGATATTTTTTTTATTGAATATAAGTTAATTCAAACTTACTGGGAAATAAATATTTCTTAGGGGTCCTACCAACAATTTCATGTATGGGGGCCCGTGATAGGATGTGAGGGGCCCTTGTTATGTTAAGTTGTCGAGATTATAAAATACAACTGAGTAGGGGAAACATGACGAAAATACAAAAAACTTAATTTATAGTTTATTAACGTAATATTACAATGAGGAGGATAGTAAGGTACATAATATGTATTATACAATAATAAATTATAATATCTATTCTTCAACATGTACAATATAAATTCTTTATTACGAATCATTTAACCCATTAACGCCCAAAATAAAACTACATGTGAAAATTATTTTTTAATGTTATTAATTAACATACTGAACAAAATGAAAGGTTAGTTAAAAAATAGAGATAAATTCGTGTAACTTTGAAATTAAAGGGATGTACACAGAAAAAAAACTGTATTGGACCAAGAAAACCTTGTTTTGTATATAACAAAAACAATATTTTCTTAATATAAGAAACATACTCTTAATCCAACTACGTTATTCCTTCGGTCAAGAATACTATAGTTGGTTTAAGAGATTATTGCTTATCTTAAGAAAATATTGTTTTCGTTATATACAAAACAAGATTTACTTGGTTTGAGAAATAATTTCTACCATTGTACACAACTGTGTACAGTGGGCGGTTTAGGCGTAATAAAATTAAACCTAGCCTCTTGCAATTGAAAAAAATTGTCACACTAGTAGTATCTCATGTTATAATACATTTTAACTACACATTTTAATCAAAAACAAGTCAAAATATTTTATTATTTATAATAGAAAACGATAAAAACATTTTATCTTAATAATTTGATTAGCAATCAATTACAAGATCAAAACAAAGACATTTATTTTACGCATCATTGCCAAATTTTTTTTCATAGTTCACTACTGCCATCTAGTTTTGAAAAATAATTACTTACTTCCATAATATAATCGTAGAAAAAAACACCAAATGACGCTTCGAACAGGTGTACACAATCGTGTACAGAGGGCGCTAATGGGTTAAACTAAAAATATGTACACCTTAATCACAATAATAGGTTAAGGTGTAGGTACATATTTTTAGTTTAAGGGGGATGGCCACTGTGACGGATTTTTTTAAAGTTTACATATTCATAAATATGTATACACAAAATTGAGTTTAAATTTTGAAAATTGACGGAGTTACAGTCAATTTAGATGATGTAGCATGGCCGGTTATGACATAACAAAAACATTAAACACGTTTATCTCGGCATGACATTTTTCGACCTGGTCGACACGATTCCTCAAAGACTAATGAACCGATTTCAATTTTTTTAAAATAATTTTCGTAATTGTAGTAGCTATCGTTGCACGTAGCCGATTTTTGAAATTTTGATAATTACTATTTTTAAAACCGCTCTAATTTAAAAAAATAGGTCTTAAAAATGAAAAAAAATTTCAAACGATCGCCATTTTGTGAAAAAATAAAATTAAAAAAAACGGCTACGTGCAACGATAGCTACATTCATATAGATATTGATAAAATTTTTATTTATTTTTTTCATATAACCTTTCTCGAAATTTCGAGTCGACCATAGAGAAAAAAAAATTTTTTGTTTTCACATCGAGGCTCATAACTTTGTAAATATTTAATATTTTTCAATAAAAATTGATATTAAATAAGTTGAATATATACTTAATAAAATGTCCTTTACCTGATTCAAAAATAATTAGTAATAGTCGAGTCAATGAAGGTTTTTACTTCAGAACCCTCAGAAACAGCACCGATTTTTATGATTTTTTTTTTAAATGTTCGTTATACCATACTATTTGAAATCAGAAACATTCCAGCCGTCGGACTCAAAAAAATTTTTTTTTTGCTAAAAAAAAATGTATATAAATAAAAAAAAATTCGATGATAACTGAGCAAAAGTGTGTTTTTTGTTATAACTTAGTTGAATAAATATTATTTGAGGAAATGAGCAAAAAAAATTTTTTATTTTCATTGGCAAACGTTACTTTTCAATTATTTAAATAATTTGCTTAGTAAATTATCGTTGACATTTTGACGCAAAAATTCATAAATTAATATACATATTTAGAATTTATTGAATATTAATGAAATTTAGCAAAATCGTTCGAAATATTCTTATTTAATAGTAGTAAATTTTAGAGCACGTTACTTGCATTAATAATCATTTTACAGCAAGTTTTGCTGCGAAATTTCGTATCCGCTCACGCCGCGAATAAAATAATAAACGTTTGCCGTTTCGCAAATAAACAAACAATTCTGTCCAAAAAAATTATAATTATTTGAGATGTATTTACCTAACGTTTCTGAAAGTTTTAGCCCTCTAGGTTTATTATTTTCAACTCTAGAGCAGTTTATTTTTTAGATTTTTCGCGCGTCAGCGGTAAGTTCGCCACTATGATCGTTTACTCTGTAAAAAATATTTATTGATTTCTTATAAAATTTTGCATAATTCTTCGAATTACATTAATTTAGCAGTACACAATTTAAGAGCACGTCACTAACATTATTTATCATTTTACAACTACTTTTTCCTACGAAATTTACTATCCGCTCGTGTCGCGTATAGACAATAAACGTTTGCCTTTTTGTAAATAAACAAACGATTATTTCCAAAAAAATTGTACTTATTTGAGATGTACTTACATAATGTTTTTGAAAGTTTTAGCCCTTTTGGTTAATTATTTTCAATTCTATAGCAGTATATTCCTCAGATTTTTCGCGCGTCAGCGGCACGTTCGTCGACAAGATCCTTTTACTCTGTTAAAAATATTTACTGAATTTTGATGAAATCTTACATAATTGTTTGAAATACTTTAATTTAGCAGTAAAAAAATTACGAGCACGTCACTAGCAATATTTTTCATTTTACAACTAGTTAGGCTACGAAATTTACTATCCGCTCGTGCCGCATATAAGACAATAAACGTTTCCCGTTTTGCTAATAAACAAACAATTTTTACAAAAAATATTATGCTTATTTAAAATACCTAAAATTTTTAGCCCTCTAGGTTCATTTTTTTAAATGGTACAACGTTATTTATTACAAATTCAAAATTTTTGAGGAAAAATTGGGAAATTTCTGGAAAATTCCTGAAAATTTTTGTATATTTCAATTTTATTTGTGAAAAGAAACACCGCGAATACACATTTCTATCAAAATTTTCAATAAATTTAGACAAAAATTAAAAAAAAAAAATTGGAAAATTTCGGGAAAATTCCCGGAAAATCCTTATTTTGACAAAGTATTCTTATTCAGCGACCCTCAGAACCCCTACAGGTAAAAAAATTTCGTCGAAAATCGGACTTAATATATGAAACCAGTAAATTATACAAATTTTCAAAATTTGGGGGGAGGGGTTTAATCCGACGACTAGAATGTTTCTGATTTCAAATAGTATGGTATAACGAACATTTTAAAAAAAATTCTATCAAAATCGGTGCTGTTTCTGAGGGTTCCGAAGTTTTAGCCATTTTCGAGCTTCATTGACTCGACTATAATATCTGTGGAAAAAATTCTCAAATATTGACAGTTATTTGACCCGTCACAGTGGCCATCCCCCTTAAGTAATTGAGAAACTTTGTTGTAGTAATTATTACAAACGAAAATAATAAATAATCTTACAAATAAAGTAGAAACCAGTTATAACGAAATCGAAGGGACGGTCATATTGGTCGTAAAAAGCGGATAGTCGTAATAATCGGTAAAAATGCAATTATATGGGATTTAGTTGGACTTCAATTCTGAGTCGTTAAAACCGATACGTCGCGTCGTATTAACCGAAGTCGTTATAACCGGTTTCTACTGTAATAATAAATAATATTTCGCAATAAAATGAAAACAATGTTTAGCACCGACCGTTCCAAAAATAATTAGAAATTTCAAAACGTTGAAAATACAGTATCATTATACTGTATTCACCTTTGTAATATAAGAACGGCCGTTTATTAGTAGGTATGTGTTAATAATTTATGTCTTACTAAAGAAAATTTATGTCTACAGCTGTATTCACATTGATCGCATTTTAAAGGTTTTTCATTAGCGTGTGTTAGTTTATGGGTTAATAAATGATGTTTTTGTTTGCTACTATATTTACATTGATCGCATTTAAAGGGTCTTTCTTCGGCATGTGATAGTTTATGGGTTAATAACTGTGCTTTTTGTTTACAGCTATATTCACATTGGTCACATTTAAAGGGCTTTTCGTCAGAATGTGTTAATTTATGTTTTGATAAATTTGTTTTGTGTTTACAGCTATATTCACATACGTCGCATTTAAAGGGTCTTTCTTCGGTATGCGATAATGTATGGGTTAATAACTGTGCGTTTTGTTTACAGCTGTATTCACAACGGTCGCATTTAAATGCTTTTTTTTCATTTGTATGTGTTAATTTATGTTTTAATAAATTTTCTTTGCGTTTACAGCTATATTCACATACGTCACACTTAAAAGGTTTTTCGTTTGTATGTATTAATTTATGTCTTGATAAATGTGATTTTAGTTTACAGCTATATTCACATTGGTCGCATTTAAAAGGTCTTTCGTTAGAATGTGTTAATTTATGCTTTAATAAATCTTGCTTTTGTTTACAGCTATATTCACATCGATCGCATTTAAAGGGTCTTTCATTAGAATGTGTTAACTTATGGGTAGATAAATTTGCTTTTTGGTTACAGCTATATTCACATTGATCGCATTTGAAAGGCCTTTCAGTAGTATGTGTCAGTTTATGCCTTGCTAAATGAACTTTTGTTTTACATTTATAATCACAACTGTCGCATTTAAAGAGCATTTCATTGAAATGTGTTAATGTATGCATTGACAAATTTGCTTTGTGTTTACAGCTATATTCACAAAGGTTGCATTTAAAAGGTCTTTCATTTGTATGTTTTAACTTATGTGTTAACAAATTGTGTTTCTTGTTACTGCTATACTCGCACTGATCACATTTATGTTTATGTAATTTTACACTAGTTTTATGATTATGTTGTTTAGTTAAACTGGACTCGCTAATTATTTCATTATTACAATATGTAGTAATATTAAGATCTTCATTTTCTACTTGTTCGTTTTTAATTTCTGGTACATTTTCTTGTTTAATAACCAAATCTCCCTGTAAACCGACTAATATTTTATTATCACAATCTGCTTTTAAAGGATCTTCGTTTCTTTGTTGTTCATTTCCAGATTCTGGTAAGTTTTCTTCTTTAACAACCAACTCTTCCTGAAAAATTCAATTAGTATTAAATTGAATTTGATGTAATGCTAAAAAGATAAGAACTCTAACTTTTGGCCAGATGCCCTATTTATTTTAAGGAAGTGTCTATTCCTCCGAATATCGGACGATTATTTTTTTTTAAAATAATACGATTGTCGTATGAATAACTATTATTTATTTGTCCAACAATTTTTTTTGCAATACGCTGCCTAAACCGTTGAATATAGACCAAAATAATGTATTAAAGAATTATGTAGAATCAAAAGTGCTACAATAAAGTCCACGACACCATATGTCTAACTTTTATATTTAAGCCACAATGACTGCTTTTATGTTACAAAGAAAACAGAATTCCGTAGTCCACGCGATCGAAGCCGCTTGTGCCAAGCTAGTACATGTATAAATAAACAAATAAACAATTAATTTATATTCAAATAAATAATAGCATATAAAAATATTTGACAGCAGTCATTATATTAATTGAGATTAATTATTATATTGTAATAATTCAATGGGTAATTATAAATTATTAAAATAGATAAAATATATTTTATAATAATAATAAAATTTTCTGTTCAGATTCAGAAATAAATTCTGATATTGATACTGTATGCGAGGCAAGAAAAAATGGAAGTGATGATTTAATGAACGTTAACCTACTTTGATCGTGAGAATATTGCACGATTATTTTCCCATAATAACAATTTATTTTTAGGTATTGATTCATTAAAAACAATAAATTCTACCACGTCTTCATCTGAAATGAAAAAAAAACAAGTGATATTAAAATTTTATCAAATGTAATTGTTAAACCTGCATTAAAACGTCGAGGTCGACCTAAAGGAACTGATAGTACTGTCATAGGATTAACTAAAAAACATAAATACAGTAAACAAAATTCAAAGATTCAAAAAATTATAGAAGAAAAAAATCAGATGAATGGGAATGCAAAAAATGTAAATTAGATTTGAATAAAACAGTAGATACTAGTGAAATAAGTGACAAAAAAGCAAATATAAAATATCCATAGGGTGTGACTATTGTTTAGAATGGTTTCATCTAAAGTGTACTGGTTTAAAAAAAAGGCCAAAAAGTAAATTATGGATGTGTGAATACTGCAAATGTGATAACTAATCGATATTTTTGAATCTAAGAAAATATTTTTCGTTGATTTTATGTTACTATATTGTATACAGGGTGTCCCATTTTAATCTATCACCCCCCTAATTTTTTTTATCTATCAATTAAATCAAAAAATAAAAGTTGTTTGGTTTTGAGGGGGACCCAAAATGGCGTTATTAATTTTTTATTTTTTGGACGTCTTCATGGTCAAATAGGACCAACTTTTTTTTTTCAAATGGAAACCTATATTTTTTATTACGATATCTTATTGTTTGGAAAAAAACAAGTAGCTTTTGTTTCAAAAAATTTTTTGTATGACTTCATTTTTTTTTAATATTCAACAAAATTATTTTAGATTTTAGATTTTTACTAATTTTTTACTCGAAACCCATTAATTTTAGAGGAAAAGTGTAAAAAACAAAAAATGTTTATTTTAATATGATATAACTAGAAAAATTATTTCAGATTTTTTTATTTTATTTTTTATTTGCTTTAATAATTTGAAGAGCAAAAGTTAACAAAAAATCCTGATATAATTTTCCTAGTTATATCAGATTAAAATAAACATTTTTTGTTTTTTACATTTTTCCTCTAAAGTTAATTGGTTTCGAGTAAAAAATTAGTAAAAATCTAAAATCTAAAATTATTTTGTTGAATATTAAAAAAAATGAAGTCATACAAAAAATTTTTTGAAACAAAAGCTACTTGTTTTTTCCAAACAATAAGATATCGTAATAAAAAATATAGGTTTCCATTTGAAAAAAAAAAGTTGGGCCTATTTGACCATGAAGACGTCCAAAAAATAAAAAATTAATAACGCCATTTTGGGTCCCCCTCAAAACCAAACAACTTTTATTTGAAGTATTTTTTGATTTAATTGATAGATAAAAAAAATTAGGGGGGTGATAGATTAAAATGGGACACCCTGTATTATGTTACTATATTATATATTAAATATAGAATTTTTTTTAAATTTGTTTGTAATAATTTTTTCAATAAGACAAATCCTAAAAATTGTGAAATGTCTCCTAACTTTATTCTCATGGGGAAGAAAGAGAATTTATTTTTAAAGTTGTCGGACAAATAAATAATATAAATAATAGTTAATACGACAATCGTATGGATAGCAACAGCCTTATTTTAAAACTAAATTAAATTATTAAATTTATATTCGGCAACCTCCCTCCCACCCTATTTAGCTTTATTTTTTTACCCCTCCCCCCCCCCCCCATACTATCGAAGTCGAACTGAGACACTTATTTTTATGCCGTGTTTACACTGAAGAAACAAAACAGCAACATCGTGTCTTTTTTACAAAAGTACCCCATACATTTTTAAATACGAAGTGTTGCTGTTTTGTCTTTTTCGCTGTAAACATCGCATTAAATTGCACTCCGTTTCTAAATTATAAGCAAAAAATTGCAAAACATTTTTTTATATTTTCTTTTTAGTCCCGAAACATCTTAAAAAAGTTTAATTTCAAGAAATACTTAAATATATAACGTTAATTATATTACAGTTTATAAAACAATTTTATTGTTTAGGAACCTCTGTTTTCCATTTGATCATCTGTCAAACATAGGTGCAATATAAAACTTAACCTGTATTTACTAATAATAATATGTGATTCAATTTTAACTTTGTTTTCTTACATCAAATTCCTGTTTGCAGTGTTCAGAGTATCCAACATAGGTTTCAATATTCGGTAGACATTCGACGAATTCTATTTCTTGTTTTATATCTTCCTGTTTTACGTGAAACATTTTAACACTGTTATATTACAGTACAAGATTACTTATAATTATAATAGCACACAGAACATAGACAAACATACAATATATATTAGTAGATTAATTAAAAATATACGATACAAATATGTATTCGACAGAATTGTTTAATATATTATGATACAATTTAATGACTATTTATTTCGCGCATGCGGTGCCCTTCTCCGATGCGTTCTGTTCTGTGGCTGCATGTGTCAATTAGAGCAGTGATACTCAACATTTTTATATCGTTTCTATTTTCATATTAACTTTTTAAAGGCGGGGATTTTTACGTTAAAATCGACCTTTTTTAATATAGTAGGTACGTCTGGTACATGAAATAACGCTGCACTTTTGATTGGGGTATGCTTTCTGTGGTCATACATATGGTCAAAAGAAAGATTTTCAGATAGGGAGCCACTTTACAATTCGTGTAGAACACTTTGATGGGCTATCAAAGATGGACCTCAACGGTGTTTTAAAAATAGCTTTATGAAATAAAAAGCTGAAGCTCCTTGTCATCCGATTTCAATTTTCTTGAGTTTATTTTAAAGTTCTTATTTTTTGTCATTATTCATTTTTCTCTAAATCTCAGAGATTCTCCACAATTTTCGAAAATCTGAAAATTTCAGTTTTCTTACGAACTTAATTGTTATATAAAATCGCCAGTTAAACTAAAAAAAATAGGTAAACTTTTGGTCATTATATTAAATTTTTTTTGAAAAAGTTCATAATAGAATAAAATGTTTATAACAAAAATTGTAGAATACATTATTATTTTCTACAGTTTATGTTCCATTCATTTTTTTGTATCTCTTACCAAATAAAAAATATATATTTTGAAATTTAAGTTTAATTTTTTTTTAAGTTCATAATAGAATGAAATTTTTATAACAAAAGTTGTAGAGATCGTTATTATCTATAGTTTATGTTCTATAATTTTTTTTATATTTTTCATCAATAAGCCAGAATAATTTGTTTTATATAAGGAGATATATATGTACGTACAATTTTTTATTGTATAAGAAAGTTCAGTGACATTCATGACAGATTTTACAATTTTTTAACTGTCCCATATGATAAATTTGATCCCAACAAAAAATTTCATATAATAAAAGGTATACTAACATAAACTATAAAAAATGGACTAATTTTGGATTATTCTAACTCACGATTTCCAAAAAAGTTAATAGTAGATATTATTTTGATATTAAAAAAATGCTGAAAAACTGATATTGGGCACGACAAAAAAGTTATATAACAATTAAGTTCGTAAGAAAAGTGAAATTTTCTGATTTTCGAAAATTGTGGAGAGCTCCTGAGATTTAGAGAAAAATGAATAACGACAAAAATAATCTTCTTAATAAGAACTATAAAATAAACAAAAGGAAATTGAATTCCGATAACTAGGAGCTGAGATAAAGCAATTTTATAACATCGATGGGGGCTATCTTTGATAGCCCATATAACAGTGTTCTACATGGATTTTAAAGTGGCTCCCTATCTGAAAATCTTCTTTTTGACCTGGTGTATGTCCACAGAAAGTGGCATACCCCAATCAAAAAGTGCAGCGTTTTGGCTTTATTTGCCACGTACCAGACGTACTAATATAGAAAATTTGTACATAAAATCAGTTCATGTTTCATGTGGCGTACCCGAATAAGTTGCTGGTAGTTATATCGACCAGTCCTGTCCGTGACGGAAAGTCCACTGTAAAAAAAATCAGTTTGACGATTTGAGAGGGTTTCCTTACGTAAACTGATGCGCTGAATACGAAAAAAAATATGAAAGAAATCTTGAAGACAAATATGACTTTAAAATCGCATTTCAAGATCCCATTTATTGTTGTTATTTTGGCCTCAAAATTGGTAGGCTCACGTTTTATGATGCGTTGAGTATGGAAAAAATATTCATATGGGTCACAAATGTAACCCTCATGAATATTTGACGTGTACCAATTATTATAGAAAAAGTATTCAGCAGTAAACTTACTTACTGCCAAAAGTATGTCACGAAGCAACTACTGAAAAAATGACCTTGAAATGCGATTTTTAACCCTTAGCTGATCCACCTCTCCAAAACAACGTAGCTGCCACACTGGGGTCGCCTCGTAACCCAGAACTAAAATGCTAACTAATCGTAAGCTATTGAATATTTTAATTCAATAAAATTCCTCTATCATCTTTGAACGATATGGAATGCACTTTAATCGGTTATTTAAAATATATATAATATTTAATATATTAAAAAAATTTATAACCTTGTAAAAGTCGAAAAAATGGGTTTTTTACATAAAAATTTATAACTTTTTTAATTTTTAACTTAAAAATCTAAAATTTTAGGCTGATACTCTTGAGATATGACACTTTAAGAAAAAAAATAGTGTGGAAGTAGCCGTTTGAAAAAATGTATTTATTTTGACATTTGAAGAGAGGGAAGTCAATGAAAAAAACATCTTATTTTCTCGATAAAAAATGTTTTTATTTATTTAATAAAATTAATTAATTATATGTTTTTTCCTCATAAAAATATAAATTTGACACAACAAAATCAATATTTTAGAAAAATATTTTTTAACAGGGGCGTACTAAGAATTTTTAAATTTACTAGTTTCTAATAAAATTGTATAAAAAGAATATGGAAAAATTAAGAAATAAATAAACAAAGAATTGAAAAATTTCAGGATTATGCAAAAATAGTTAGGCCAGGTGCGTATTAAAAAAATACAGTTGCCTTTTGCTGATAAATGAGTTTTTTATTCATAAAAAAATATTAAAATTATAAGTTTAACACCAAAAAACTCTATATTTTGGAACATTTTTTATATACCACTTAAATTTGGATATGGGTCTGCCACGAACACGAAAGACGCGTCCTCCAAATCGACATCCATATCAGATGTTTTTTTTCTGATTCAGAATCGTCTTCAACTTCATTGTTACTCTCGTCTCCTTCAAAATCACTTTTACCATCTTCTTCAACTAACTGTTCAATTATAGACCGTGAACGTAATCTATACGCCATCTTATAAAACACAAATAATATTGCTTTTTATCGGAAAAAAAATCTAGCCTTGTGAAATATCATGTACTTACCTTTTTATACAAACAGAAATTAAATAAAACAAAAAAAAAAATTCTGAAAAAAAATCACAAAATCACCATTGATGACACACTGGGGTCTCTGACGGCACCACACAACTTGTCGTGATGACCACAACTAGACTGACGCTTTTAAAATTATGCTAGGTCCTCCAGAGGGAAGATAGTTAATTGGACTAACGTTAGGGGTCGCCACCAAAACTATTTTCAAAAATTTAAACAGCTTAAGTTGAAGTTGAAACTCTGTGGGGCGCCTGGTACCCCAGTGTGGCAGCTAAGGGTTAAAGTGAAGGGTGCCTCCTGAATCCGATATTTCGACCACTCCCGTCCTTAAAAGGTTAATAATTAATTATTCTTTAATATTTAGGTGCAGGATAAGTGAAATGGCAACACTTAATTATGTTTATTTTTATTTAATAATTTTTATGTACAAGTTATAGACAATATTTTGATTAAATTAGTGACTAACAGTCTTTTATTACAGCCTCTGAAAAAAAGTTACTTTTTTTAAAAAACTACGAAAATTTGAGAAAAAAAGCAATGCCCATTCTGGTAGCCCGGAGCAGCTGGATTGAGCCACTCCTTAGTCCACAAAGAGAGTAAAAAATCAGAATTAATATAAAATAAAATTTTTGGCATTTTAGGGAATGAAATATAATATTTCTTATAAAAAATTGCCTGAACATTCTCAGCCCCCCCCCCCCCCCAATAAATTGTTAACAGAATAAAGAAAACTTGCAATACATTTTTGTTATTTTATAAATTTATAAAATAACAAAAATGTATTGCAAGTTATATAAAAAGTTATATAAAAAGAGATGCAATGATACATGCTTTGTTCTTCTGTTACGCATACGGCATACGTTTTTGTATATAGTACAGCTTAATCTTGAATCTTGTTCCAACTCTCGGCATCTTGCTGTAATTACCAATCTATCTTCCGTTTTAAAGTTATATAAGATCAGTGATTACAACAAATTTATATTCATAAGTCGTGTAAATTATAATTAAAGTATGGAAAATATCAAATTTGCTGTTATAAGGCGCAAAAACGATAAATATAAAGAATACTGCAAACCGATAAAGGTTATCTATAAAGATAAAAGAGATGATCAACATATAAAACCGAAAGATGTTGAGGATTATTTTGAACAGAACATGTACTACGTACATTGGAAAATTTGTTATAAAAAATGCAAAAAAAGCGAAAGTTGCTGCCCACTTTACAAATGCAAAATCATCAGCTTAGGAGGTAAATATATCTATACTACATAATAGTTTTGTCAACTTATGCGTTTGACTCTTTAAGTAATTTTGTTATTGATTATGTGTATCCACATATACAGTTTTCATACCACAAATATTAAAAATGATATTAATCGTTCAAACTGTACAAGTATATAAGTACTTATATGCTATAATACACAGTACCGCTTCAGAAACCACATAATATTTTACATTCATTGTATGTATACAAAATGTAAAAATTAACTAAATAAATTATAACATTTTATTAAGAGTCAAACGCACAACTTGACAAAATTATTTTAATATTCTAATCATTATTGATTATTTTAAATGAGTTATTATTAAAGTTGATAACATTCCAATTTTTAGAATGATTTATTTAAATAAACAAAATTGGATTCTTTTTTTTAATATAGCTTTTTGTGAATTGAATTTAAAAAATGTTCATTACATTCTCAGCTTATGATTTATTTTAAAATGTTGTCATGCAATGAAAAAAAGTAACGCTTGCTTTGAATTAAAAGTATTTTTAATGAAATACTCAATTTATTAGTGTCATAAATTGAAATAAATTCTTTCTAGTTCAAACATTTTGTATTAATTTTGAGTATCTTAGTACATAAAGTATAACAAATAATACATCTCTGTGAAGCTGTACAAAGTATAAATCAAAATTACAAAAGGTTTTTTTCCATTCAAAGGCAAGTGTCTCAGGATAAACATTTAAAGAATATTTTTGCAAGGAATATAATGTCATCGAAGTTGTTGTAGCTCAATATGTAATATAATATTTTCTCGCTTTAGTAGCTTATATTTTAATGGCAGCCTTCATATTTAAATTCACACTAAAGATATTTAAAATTTTTTTGTGAAAAGACACCTGTACTACATTCTGAAAATTAAAAATCTAACACAATTAAATAAATCTTTTAACGATACATATAAGACAAGCTTGCCAGCTAATATGTTCTTGCCATTGATTATCATGACCAAGTTTTCTTAGCTTTATTTTGAATTTTTACATGATCGCACCCAAAATTTTTATAATTAAACTAAATGATCAGAAATACTCTATTTTATAATTTGAACTTTTTTATAATTTTGAGGCTAATCTTGCAAAAAGTTCCCTTTAATATAATTACGGTGAAAGTATTGAACCAAAAAAAAAAGAATAAAAACAAACATCTCAAAAACAAAAGTGAACTTAATTATGTCCAGGTTGTGAATCAATGATAAAAGATAACAAATGATCACGAGTGCCTAATTCAGTAATAGTGCTCTTTAATTATCTATAATTTTTAGATACCTTAAGAATGTTAACTTTATTCTTTGCGTCTGCAACTTTCCTAATTAAAAAATAATCTCTAGATTCTTATCATCTTTTTTATAAAAATAGTTATTGAAGATTTTTTTTTATAAAAGATTTTCCAATTTTATGCATTTATTACTATCGTAGGCATTGAACAAGAGGCTTGGGATAATGCCAAAAATCGTAAGAAAAGAGTTAGATGGGAAAAAAAAATACTTCGACCGATTTAACAGATTCTAATGATGAAAAGGTCAAAAATATTGAAAAAAAAAAATTTGTAAGCTTCCAAATATTCTCATATTATTCAAAGCATAACAGATAATTTCATAAATTACAAATTTTTTTATACAGCTTGAACAAAAAAAAGTCATCAGTTCTTCCAAAATGATAAGATCGAAAGCAATAGTTGGTAAATTTAAAAACAGTAATTTTATGAAGAGCCGAAGGCCTTTAACAGATAAAGTGATTAATTCACTTGACTATGATAAAAGTCAATTGTTGCCTCAATGCAAAATCATGTTAAAGCGACTTTCTGATGGAAAAATTAATTCTCCAATGGCTAAAAAAAGGTGCTTGTCTTCAATCATAGATAATCAGCTAGAGGATTCAAAGCCTGATTATGAAGATGATGGTGAAAATGGCAGATTTTCACGCGACTCAAATCCTCATCAGTCTTCACCAAGTCTTCGTGATCAGCTAGAGCTCTCAAAGCCTGATGATGAAGATGATGGTGATAATGGCAGATCTTCACGCGACTCAAATCCTCATCAGTCTTCACCAAGTCTTGCTGATCAACTATTGCTTTCAAAAGTCGATGATAAGCATTATGATAACAAAAGCGGATCTTCACGCGACCCAGATCCTGATCAGTCTTCACTAAGTCGTCGTGATCCTCTAATGCTCTCAGAAGTCGAAGACAGCGATGATGTTGGAAGAGGTGGATCTCCATGCAATCCAGATCCTGATCAGTTTTCTCCAAGTCGTCGTGATCCTCTAATGCTCTCAGAAGTCGAAGACAGCGATGATGTTGGAAGAGGCGGATCTCCATCCCATCCAAATCCTAATCAGTTTTCACCAAGTCGTCGTGATTCGCCAATGGTCTCCGAAGTTGAAGACGACGATGATGATGGAAGTAAAAGTTTAAGTGGCTCAGACTCTGATAAGTCCTCGGAAGAATCGGATGACGATAGTGATGAAGAAAATGAAACTTCAAGCGACTCAGAGCCTGATCAACCCTTGGAAGTCGAAAATATTAATGGTAATAGATGAAAATTATTAATATAAATGACATATTCTATATTTGTAACTATGTAATATATTTTTTTGCAAAAGAATATATTGATGCAGAAATTCAATATGACGAAAATTTTCCACTTTTACACGAGTATAATGATAGACTGTACTATAGGTACAAAAAATTGAAACTATTGATCCCTACTGATATGGTTGAAAATCACGCTAGATACGAAGATGTGGATGGCAAAGTGAGTTAATGCAAAATTATATTTTAAATGATTTTTTGTTATTTTCATATTTTATTTTTAGATTTATATCGGTCTTGGTATAAAGATTGAGAAAAAAGCATGGTTTCTGATGAAACTGAAGAAAATTGGTATATTTATGCGCGAATTGGCGGTTAAGTTTTGGCAGGGTGAGTTTAATCTAGCTAATAAATGCCTAACTCCCAGAGGACAAAAATTGGTCTTTCCTGGCAATGGGCGAGCTCAAATAATAGCTCCAATAAAATTAGAATTATATTTCAGTAGGTTCTATTTTTCAATAGTGTGATTTTTTCTATAATAATTTCTATTGCAATTATTTACACTTTCTTAATTTTAGGTATTATCAATGATCATCTACAAGAGATGGAAGATTTATCAGAAAAAAATAAGTGGACAATACTTAATGGTGTTACTTACCGCTTGTGCACACAAATAAAAGATTTGAGAAACAAATGGCAAGTAAAATTAGGATTGAAAAAACCTAAAAAGAAGAATAGAAAATCAAAGAAAAGTAAAGCAAAGAAGAGTAAGGCAAAGAAAACTAAAACTACGATATCTTCAAGCAAGAACAAGTAAAAAAAGTGAATAATCCTCATAATAATTCTGTTCAATAAATGTTATTTCATTATTACTTCATAATAAATCTAAAAGTTTGATGATTAAATCATTTTTATGAGAAGTAAATTTTTTTTGGGTTATTTCCCCAGGTTTCATAATGTAACTTTAAAAGCATTCAATTTGTTAGTTGATTGAGTTACGAGACATACTCTTCAGAAAAAAAACATTACTTCAATTTATAATAAATAATAAAAATGAATTATTCAATTGATTTGAGTACTGAAACTTATGTGCTATGAATATTTAGAAATCGAATATCATTGAGATTTTGGCACTAGATCTCTTATGAGAACTCAATGGAGATCTCAATTGAGATTTTCCAGCAGGGAAATAATAATTATGTCTGTAAAAATCATTATTTAATTAACGACTCCGACTCTGACTCCACAACGAAATACGAACTACCTTTAAGGGGAAACAGATCAATAACAAAAAAATCTTTAATAATTTTAGAAGTTGTTTATTTAACAAAGAACTTGACAACAAATTATTGTATATCATACATTGTGATATTCAAATATAGTATAAACCAGTTATAACGAAGGGATCGGTCAAATTAGGTCGTAAAAGCCGATAGTCGTAATAACCAGTTAAGTTGGTCTTTTATTTTAAGTCGTTAAAACTGGTACGTCGTATTAACCGGAATCGTTATAACCGGTTTCTACTGTATTATTACTATTAAATATTCTTACTTACTAAATACATTATATAATTAATTATTACACTACTGCCCAGTATTATCAACCAATTTAAAGCTCCTTTAGCACTAAATGCTCCTTTAAAGTCAATTTGCTGTATTACAAACGTGATTTAAATCAATATTTAAGCTTTCAATGAAAAATGGATATAATATATGTTGTAAAGATATACTGCAGATAATTTAAAATCTATTTAATTAAATGTATTATGCTTGGATCTGTTGATAAAATGACAGTTAGTTAAAGGAGCATTTAGTTAAAGTTGATAATACTGGGCGTACATATCGTATAGCACTGGCGCCAACTATGGGGGGGGTGAGCGAGGGGGGTGATCGCCCCCCTAGATGTTTTACCAGGGAGGCTTTGCCCCCCCCTTTGAAGCTGCACTCTAGTTTCTTTTAAATTAAAGATACATTTGCAGGCCCGGATTTACCATGCAGGCAGTGTAGGCACGTGCCTATAGCGGCAAAAATTGAGGGGCGGCAAATTTGGGAAAAATAACCAAAAAATTTAATTTGACAACGAAAAAAAAAAAAAGGTAATTCATATAAAAAATACAAAAATATTCACTTTTTCTATTTTTATTCAATGAAAAGGGCGGCAATTTTTGTAACTGCCTACGGGCGGCAAATTTGTAAATCCGGCCCTGTACATTTGTCAATATGATTTTTCTTTTAAAAAGGTGCAATATTCAAATACTTGTCACTTGAGAAAAAATAATCACTCAAAATTTATTCAAAAATAAAATTAATACTGAATATCTTCTTTATTTCCTTTACAAAGCTTACAATTAGTTAGACCATCAGCTTTAAAAAAATTCTACGATTTTTCTCTAACAAGTAACTGAAATTTTCAGCTTAAATCGTCATTTTCGTTTCGTGAGCCTCTGTAAATTAATAAACTAATGTAAATTCAAAGATACAAATGTCCACTTTTCAATTATTTCAAATTATTAAAGTTTAATCGATTTTTACCGAAACTACACTACAAATAATGAATGTTGTATCGTCGGCAGCAGTGGCAGATTACCCATTAGACCGGACTAGGCCGTGGCCTGGGGCCCCCGACGAACAAGGGCCCCCATGAAAATTTGAAAATTTTGAAATTTTTTTAATTTTTTTATTAATTCAATTTTTTATTCTATCGAATTTTTATTGTAGTTTTAACGAAAAAAGCCTTTGAACAATCGATCGACCAATTTTGTCGATCAATTTATTTATCATATGCAATTGTTTATAAAATCTATTTTTAAACAAATTATTTTGAAATTTATATTAATTTATCATTTAGATTGTTATTTTATTGACTATTCAAATTTCGAATCGCCCGCTAAAAAGTTTGAACAGTGCTTGAAAACTCAGGCTTGTTTATATAAACAAAGACGATTCCTTTCAGTGTTTTTACCAAAACAAAATCATTCAGTGCTTAGTTGTTATAAAGATAACATCTGTTGTCTATTGTTTCTCTTGAAAAAGAACATTTTTACAATAAGTGACGAACTACGATATTGTATTTTGTGATTTTGTGTGTGAAATTTATATTGAAAACTACGCAATTGTTGGCAAAAAGGTAGGTTTTGTTTTGTATTTCAACTTTACACCACACAAAATTACCACCGATTCAATCGTCTATTTTTGTTATCATACTCTTTTTGTTACGAAGAATGTTACATTTTTAAAGTGAAACTTTTATTACATCGTCTCAAAATTTTTCGTCTGTGTGTTGCATGTCGCTCGGCCGCGGAGTAGGGGTAAATACGTCAGAGCCATAGACATAAAGAAATGGACAGTGCATCTGACTCGAAAAAAGAGCCGTGTCAAATGAAAGAGACAGAAATTGTTTGGTTGTTATATAGAATTTATTAGAATTATTAGAACTTTTTGCTGGTGCATGTTGTTGTTTATGGATTTATTTCAATTTTGAGTGCTTGAATTTATTATTCCGAAAATTTTTAGTTAAATGTCTATAATGTGAAAAAAAGTTTCACTTTTACCGTGGTTTCATAAAACCACACAATCCTTTTTTTTGAATTCCATCTAAAAACAACGCAAATTTGAAATTTCGAGAATCAAAATACGTTTAATTACATTAATGATGAGACCTATCATAAAGTTTATAAATTGCAATGGAAACAATTCCAATACATTATTTTGTTTATAGATTGCAGAATGCGACGAGTTTATCCGAGCGGGGCGCAAAAAAGAAAACTTGCAGAGGAGAAGAAAAAAAATATTGAGGCGGACTTATCAAAAGTACCAAAATTGACCTCATTTTTTCACAGTTCTGCAAGTGCTTCATCATCAGCTAGTGAAGAGATCGAATCTAGGAATGAAGATGTAAGAAACGTTCAATATTAATCAATTTCAGCTTTTGCGTAGAATATAAGTGGAATTTATTTTTAACCGAAAGTAATTAGATAAAGTTCCTTAATTAACGGTTGTTTTACCAAATTTGTAGATTCAATCTGAAACATCAGAGCCGATGGAACACCTCAAAATCTCAGAATCTTTATTAGATCAAGATGATGAATCAAGCACGCAGCCGGATGTTGGTCTGACCGAATGCGAAGAGCTCAGAACTGCTGATCCAGGTGCTCGTGAAATTGCCACAGAACATGACAATTATTCAAGCGATCCAGGCAAGTGGGGGGATTTTAGCAACGATGAGAAAGATTATTGGATCCGTCGTGGTCCAAGCAGTTGCCAAAATCACTCTGGACCGTTCGAGCCGTCGCGCAGGTTTTACGAAGCGGAAGCTAGAGCAAGATTTTGCTCAGAAAACACGTTTTTTGGAAAGAAGGCAAATCAAGAGCGGTTCAAGCGCGAATGGCTGATTTATTCTCCAACGACTGGTTGCGTGTATTGTTTTGCATGTAAACTTTTTGCTTCTAAAGACAAACAAAACAAACTTACCAGCGATGGATTCAACGATTGGAAAAATGTTTCCCAACTTCATCAACACGAGAATGGATCTCTGCACAGAGAATGTATGTTGACTAACATTCAAAGGCGACAAAATTGTAACGATGTTCCAGACGACCTTCAACTTGCGTACCAAAAAGAGATGAATTACTGGAAAGAGGTACTCCGACGATTGATCCCTGTCATCGTAACGTTGGCTGAACGAGGATTACCTTTCCGAGGCACAAACGAGCATTTTGGCGTTCCAGATAATGGAAATTACTTAGGTTTACTCGAACTAATTGCACAATTTGACCCGTTTTTAAAAAACCACATCGAAAATTTCGCAGACCGAGGTAAGGGGCATACCTCCTATTTGTCAAAAACGATTTGTGAAGAGTTGATCAACCTTATGGGATCAAAAGTTAGATTTCTTATTATACAAGAAGTTGTAGCTGCGCGATATTTTGGTCTTTCAGTCGATTCAACTCCAGATATTGCTCACGTTGATCAACTCCCCAGTGAACACTGAATACCGATAGTTATCTTTTAGGTAACCTTTTTACAGATAACTTTTTTTTATCTCGAAAATGTTATCATTTAGATTACTTTTTCGAGATATCAATTTTACAGTTATCAAAAAGTTATCATTTTTTAGATGTAGTATTGATAGCCGTTTAATGCGCATGCGCGCGTGTTTATGTATTTTTGCAACCGTTTCCAAACAGAAATTCTAACCTATAAACCACAAAATCGTGAATGACGCAGTTATATATACTTTCTTTTGTTTTCGTTTAAATTTTGTTAAAAATTTTTTGTAAAATGCGTAAGCAAAAGCCTTATAAAGACTTATCAAAAAGCCAAAAAAATAGGCGTTTGCAGGAAGTGCAGTGCGCGGAGACAAAAAAAGTTGATAAAAAGTTTGTTGCAGAGCAGTCAGAAGACGAAGCACATTCATTTTGTGATAATGTTTCATGTGGTGTTTTTCAGTCAAATAATTTTATGAATGTTGACTTGGTGTCGGACGTTCCAGAATTAAATAATTCTAATGAAGATTCAGAAGAATCAAACTTAAATTTAAAAAACATTCTGTGTCAGTGGGTCTGTGAGTTTAATGTTTCTCATAATGCAACTAGTGCTCTTTTGAAGATATTGCGGAATACAACACCAGATGAGATAAAAAAGTTACCTCTGGATTCAAGAACATTACTCGGTACACCAAAAACATCATTAACCAGCAGTGTTCCACCTGGAAATTATTTTCATTATGGTCTAAAAAATGCTCTGATCGATCAGCTGAATGTTATTGGTATCAAAAACATATCAAATAACATCAGTATAGACAGTGTTGGATTTGCCATTAGGCCCGTGAGGCCCGGGCCTAGGGCGCCAGCATTTTAGGGGCGCCAAAATATTAGAGGCTGCATAATTTAAAGAACGATTGAAATTTAAAAATCAAGTTAACTTAGTTTTGATATGTAAAGTATTTAAAATAAATAAGTACTAGCCATATGACCCGGTGTTACCCGGGGATATTAAGTTATACTATATTTTACATATAATATTTTTCTAGTTTTTTTTTTTTTTTAGTTAAATCATTTCTATATTGGAATAAAATCATTTTTGGATGTTAGGAGTAAAACAAATTTAAAAATTCATGAATATCTGTGCTCTAGGTTTTATATAGAAGTTATAGATGTCATAAATGACTATTTTGATGAAATGTTTTAATATAATGTATTATGTTTTTTTTTTTTTTTTTTATATTGTCATTATCTTTATTGACGTCAAATATCTAATACAACGCTGCAAAGATTTTTAGGTTGATAAAAAATAATTTAAACAAACTAATTTAAACAATAATATAATATTTTGATATTTTATTATTTATGAACATTTATTTGCATGTCTTTATTATGTAAGTATTAAACGTTTCTATAATTTTATATAAGAAACATAAAATATGAACTAATTATAAAAAACAAACAGAGATTTTTTATAATCATTTATTATTAAATAAATTCTGATCATATTGTCAATATCTCGTGTTAACAACATTTTTATGATTTTGTAATATTGAATTTGTACTTCTATGATTGTATGTATTGTTAAAATGTCAAAAAATATGAAAAAATTAATGAATTAAAGAATGTTTTTGCAATTATACATCTATAACATTTGAATACATCCGTCTGGTGACATCAATTCCCGCGTCAACGCTGATTGGTCAACGATCGTATGACACTACCTAGTTTCAAACCAATATTTATAATTGGTTTGAAACTTGAATATTTAAAATAAAAATTATAAGTGGATGAAAGGTATTGTTTTAAAAAAAATACAGAACAAATGAAATTTGTTATAAAATTTTATTGTCTGAAAAAATGGAATCAGCAGAACATGTAATACCGGTGGTCGGGGACCAAAATATGCCGGACATGTAAGTTTTAATAATTTTATTTATTTATATAGTTCATAATTAATGATAGAATGTTTACCTATTTAAAATTTATTTTTCAGAAACGAAAAAAAAAATGAAGTGGTACAAACAGTGGTTGAAAAAGCACCTGAAAAAGCGCCTGAAAAAATGGAATTAGAAAAGTATGTATTTTTTTTTAATTTTTTTTATATGTATAGTTAGTAATATTTATATTTTATTGTTTCAGAAGATATACGAATAAAGAAAAAAAGAAAAATTATTGGCAGAACATACGCGGTTCGTATCGTGGCTCCAAGCGTGGTGCCCGCGGTACATATCGTGGCTCCAAGCGTGGGGGCCACGATGCAAAACGCGTAATATTAACTAAGCCCAGAGTTGTTAATATTAATTTTTATTAAATAAATTTTTTTATATATTTTGAAACGTGTTTTTTATTATATATATTAGATAATTTTATGAATTTTAAACAGTCTGTATATAAGATACGTCTTGAATAATTTATATAATTTACAGAAAAAAACTCATTACAAAATGAAATATATAAAGTAAGTATACTTTGGTTTGTAAATATACCTATGGATTTGACAAATATAAACATGTAGTTAGGTACATCATATCTAATTTATTTGTCAATCTCTATTATTATATTGTATAATAAAATATAATATGAAAATTAATTAAATGTTTAATAACTATTGAAATTAAATTTTTTTATCTGTCATATTTTTTTTTAAATATCTTAAAATTTAAAGATCTGATATAAAAAAATAATATTTTGAGCTGCTATTATATAATTACTGGTGATTATCACGCATATAGTACATTAGAGTATTGATTATTCAAAATAAATAGCGACTGGGAGCATGTTCAGTTAGTTCATTTTACGGATACCAATCAATTATGAAAAAAAAAATTATCAGTATCATAAGAGCATTATGAAACAAAGAAACACAAAACTGTATATGTTTAGTATCACAGATCTTACAAATAACCATGCATAAAGCAATAAATTAAAGTGGAACTACAGTTTAAGAAAAGTAGTTTAAAATTTTCATTAACTTCAGAGCTGTCAATCGTTTTTCCATTTTACATTGCGTGTAAATTTGAATTCGTCAACTAAAAAATGTTTTCAGTTAATCGGTATTTGAATAATCAATGCTCTAACTCTATTGTATAACCATAATAATGTCTATTTTTGAATGATATGATTTGTAAAATTAAAAATTATTTTATTATGAAAACAATACTAAGAGGTTATGTAAAAATATTTATTAATATATATATATTTTTTTAATATAAATTATTATAGTATTATGTGGCCATTTGTTAGACATGCAGACCTTAATTATAAATTAATTTTGTTTAAAATATAAATGTTCACTTTAAATTTATTATATAACTATGTCATTTGCCCAAAAAAAAAGTTTTTAATTTATTGTCACAAAACAGACACAGATTGCGCTCATCGACAAATACAATTTAAAATTACATTTAATAACAGTCATTTGGTATTTGGAAATCACTTGCATAGTAGTACATCTATTGAATGTCATTATTTGAATGATTTGCATATTAAAAACATCAATATCAAATTGTTCAAAAGTTTATATAAAAAATAAATCACTTGAATGTTGTTCACATAATGTTATTATATATGCTGTGCCATGCAATTTAATTCCAATCAAATTTCTTCATAAAGTTGTTGAATAAAATGGTTATCGAATATTTGCTTGCATTTTGTAAAACATTATATAATATGTTTATTATTACATCAAACATTGTAGACACATTTGCTTTCTCCACAAAATTTAGTCATTATATAAGTATATATCTTTGTTTTATCAATTATATTATTATTACTGATAAAAACTGAATTCAATATGACAATTATAAATTTTCGGCTATGACTTCACCAGAAGAACACATTCGCCCACAATACGTCAAAACTTGAAAACCATATCAATTTGTTCCACAAAAATCTTCTCTTCTTATATAACATAATTAATGTCTTTTTAAATACCGGAATACCAATAGACTTATAATATCATGAAATTTTAAATAATATTTATAAAAATAAGCCCAATTTGTATGTAGTTTTTTTATATGAATAATGAATATGTTTAAAAAATATAATTAACTTTTAAATTGGTAATAAGTTTTTTGAACACGTTATGATATATATATAATTTTTTTTTTAAATAATAGCTTTAACATTAAAGCATTCAAAATTATTTAACAACTAAGCATTATTCTACAATATTATTTTTCCAGTGCGATTGATGTATTATATTGTTTTCTATGGATTCTTGTAATATAGCAATTCATTTCTTATAAACCATATCCATAGACAACAAAAATACAATTTGGTACCCTGTGTTAATTGAAAATTGAATTAAAATGGTGTAATTCCAGCACACATGTGTAATTTTTGAATATTAAAGGTTTTGTGTTTAAACACGCATGGATTATTTGTTTGTTTAACAATATTGATTGGCATACTTAATAATTTGTAAGAAAATTAAAATAAATTTTTAATAATAAAAACATTCGTATATAACTGAAAATTTTATACCATTTTAACTCGATAAATTTCAACATATTTAAAATTAACTTGTTACGAAAGAATTTAAATTGAATTTTATAAAAATAATATGATGTAGGTATACATATTTATCTCTTGTAGTTGTAAGTTTTCTTGTTTGTTTCGATGTCATCATGTTCTAAATGAAAACCTCTTGCGTTCTCGATATTATTTTCAATTTCACATCAGCAATACATTTATAATTTGTTCTATAGAAGAGATGGAAAAATATTTATGAAAACAAATTTTAAATTTACGATATATGTGTACTTTTACCTAATTTTTTGGACATACGACTGCAAGACAAAAATATTTCATTTTTTATTCTTCGTGTTTCATTAATATTCTGTATTGTCTTGTATATTTCATTTTTGTACCAATATGAATCCAAATTTAATTCTGTTTATATTTTCTGTTCCATAACAGCTATAATATTTATAAATTAAATGTAATTAGAACGGTGAGCGATATAGATTAAAAAATGTTTGTTTCGATGTCATCATGTTCTAAATGAAAACCTCTTGCGTTCTCGATATTGTTTTCAATTTCACATCAGCAATACATTTATAATTTTTTTCTATAGAAGAGATGGAAAAATATTTATGAAAACAGATTTTAAATTTACGATATATGTGTACTTTTACCTAATTTTTTGGTTATACGACCGCAAGACAGAAATATTTCATTTTTTATTCTTTGTGTTTTATTAATATTCTGTATTGTCTTGTATATTTCATTTTTGTACCAATATGAATCCAAATTTAATTCTGTTTATATTTTCTGTTTCATAACAGCTATAATATTTATAAATTAAATGTGAGCAATATAGATTAAAAAATTTTATAAATATAATAATATGAAATTTACCTAATCAATTTATGCATTGGTGCTTTGTAAAATCTATATGAAAATAAATCAAGTAATCAATATTATTTATATATAAATAAATATTTCTTTAAATCTCTATAAAAATTTTAATATAATAAGTATATAAATTTGAAAATTAAATGTAATAAATAATCTTACCACAATGTACTTTAAAAAGTGCAGATTATACCTCAACTGACATTTTGTTGTTTTGATTTCAGTCTTGCGTAAATAAAATAAATATTATACTTTCTTGTGTTGAAATATGTGTAGGTATTCCTTATTATCAACTACATTTATTGTTTACCAGTGATATTGTCATTTCAATAAATGCATTAAATTTATGTAAATTTGACGACAGCTGTACTATATGGATTGTTTTCATTCAAATTAAGTTTTTCTGTAAATAAATAAATATTTTTATTAAAAATATTGACATTATGGGATCTAGATATATTTACCTGCGGTTATTTTCTTCAATGATTTATATATGTATTGCTAAAATATATGCAATGTCCAAAATGTATCAAAATAATACCTATAGAAGTTATACATTGATATAACATTTTTTGTAGACATTTGCATATTTTAATTTATGTTATTATTTTTTTAATATTTTAATAGTATAGCAAACATTAATATTGAGAAAACCTCATAATCAATTGTTTGAAATACAAAGCACTTTGTTATATAGAATAACCATTAATTTGGTTCTATATATAATGAAATTGTCATTGTATAAAATATGTTATATAGAATAACCATTAATTTGGTTCTATATAATATATTGAAACTGTCATTTTTAATTGAACCAAAAATATATGGTAACCGCACACAATATATGTGCAGTAATGACAGTTGTATAAAATATTTTTAATTGTACCAAAAATATATAATTTTTGGTAACCGCACACAATATATGTGCAGTAATGACAATAGTTAATAAAAACCATAGTCCATATTTTGAATTCAAATTAGGAATCTTTAAAGTGCTATTATTATGTTTATAGTGACTTTGAAGGCAAAATTAGAATATTAATATATTATATATTAATATTTTTAATAAGCTCAACTTTTTAAAGTAGTACAATTTCTATGTTCGCTAGCTGTACGTACTGCAATGATTATGAAAAATCATTAAGTTTAGTCACATTATTACTTTATATCTAATAATTATTATCATTGATGAGCAAAAAAAAGATGTTATTTATTTAAATTAAATTAAAAAAAGACAATTTATACTTTTTATATTTTTGATAAACTATGAACATTTACATACAAATTATTTATATTCAAAGTTTGATATAATCTAAATATATAAAGTCAATTTGAATTTATAAAATCCCGTTTTGTAAAGAATTCGATCTAGATCAAAACTTAACCAAAAGATAATACAGGGTACCAAATTATTATGTTATGTTGTCTAATGGTAGAAATTAAATTGTTAAAATGAAATAGACAACATAACACAGTTGTCAATTGCACTGGAAAAACATCGTATATTAATTTTGGTGTAGAACTAATTCTTTATAGTCACAGACAAAAGTCTATTTACTTGAATCATGAATATATTTGGCCCATAACTGAAGTACATAAAATGAATATAAGTGGAAAGATCCTAATTTGAATTCAAATAATGAACTATGATTTTTATTAACATTAATTATTAATATTTGTTATATTAATATTATTAATAATTTTGTGGTTATGAAATGAAAACATATTATTTAACAGTTAACAATATAGCGATAGAGTTACAATGATGCTCACTGCTTGAGCGTTATATGTCGAGTGAGTCTTTAAACCGTTGGCGCTTTCCTATTCGGTGCCCACGACCAATCAGATGCGACCCGTCAAGTGCGCCAATTCACCAGACTATAAAGTTAAAATCCCAATACACCCCCCAATTAAGTACTTGACAACACTGTCCTTTAATAAAAAAATAAATACAAAATTTAAATTTCTTGCATTCCAACATTTGAACGAAAACTTTGAAAATCTTTTCTAGGCAATGGTTTTGTGAATGCATCAGCCAGTTGTTGTCCGGTTGGAATATATTTCACATCTATGATTCCTTCTTCAAATTTCTCCCGGATGAAATGATAACGAACATCGATGTGCTTTGTTCGCTTGTGGAACTCGGGATTGCGTATCAGTCTTATTGCACTTTGGTTGTCAATGTTCAGTGCAATTGATTCAGTTGGTTCTCCTATGTCACACAAAAGATTCTTTAACCATACCGCCTCTTTAGTTGCTTGAGATGCGGCTACATACTCAGCCTCTGTTGTTGACAGGCAAACCGACCTTTGTCTTTGACTTGACCAAGTGACTGGTCCATCGCCTAGGGTATATATATAACCTGTTGTGGAACGACGAGTGTCGACGTCCCCGGCGTAGTCTGAGTCAGAATATCCCACGAGCTGACTCGGTTTATTTTTATATTTGATCCCCAAATTAGAAGTGCCCTTGAGGTATTTATAAATTCGTTTTACTGCGTTCCAATGAGCATTTGTTGGTTTGTTTAAGTATTTGCTCACCACTCCCACCGTAAACATTATGTCCGGACGACTGACTATCGCTGCGAACATCAGAGAGCCTACAGCTTCACGGTATGGAACTTCACCTTCTGGCAGGGGTAGTCCAACATTTTCTTCCAGGTTTGAGTGTGTATCTGCAGGTGTAGCAATTGGATTTGAATCTTCCATTTTAAATCTTTTTATTATTCGATTTATGTAATTAGATTGATGTATGAAAATTGATCCGTCTGCCTCATCCCTTACGATCTCCACTCCGACAAACTGTTCTGGAATACTGATCGTTATTTCGAATGTTGCTTCTAAAGCCCTCAGAACCATATTTAGTGCCTCTGCATCTCTTGTCATAATCAGTCCGTCATCAACATACAATATTAGCAGGATTCTCTCTTCATTTACATTTCCTATGTAAACACAGCTGTCAGCTGTACTTTGAGTGAAACCAAAATTCGTCAAAAACTTTTTGAATGTCTTGTTCCAGCACCGTGGTGCTTGTTTTAATCCGTATAGGGATTTGTTTAATTTACAGGACATTTCTTCAGGTATTTCAGTACCTTCCGGAGGTTTCAGGTAAATGTCCTCCATTAATTCGCCATACAAAAAGGCAGTTTTGACATCGAACTGCATCATTTTTAAATTATGTCTTGCAGCTATCGCTAATAGTAAACGTATTGTATCATACCTTGTGGTTGGTGCATAAATTTCTCCGTAGTCAATTCCTTCTACTTGTGCAAAGCCTTTTGCACACAGCCGAGCTTTGTACTTTGAAATTTTTCCATCTGCACCCCTTTTAACCTTGAACACCCATTTCGATCCAATTGGTCGTTTGTCTTCGGGCAATCTGACTACTGTCCAGGTATTGTTTCTGTTAAGAGCACTTAGCTCTTCATGAATGGCAATTTTCCACTTTTCAGCATCATCACAATTCATCGCTTCCTCAAAGGTATCTGGAACACCTAATTCAACATAATTAAGTTCATACCTTTTTGGAATTTTTATATTCTCTCGAGGACGTAGTTTCATACTCTGGTCAGCATCGTCTTGATCATGGATAGGTTCCTCAGGTTCATTGTCTACAGTTTCTTCATTCACTGGCTCGTCGTTTTGGTCATCGAGAACTATTGGTGTATAGTTGTTTCGAGGGAACTGTCCACTGGTAGTCTCATTGAAAATAACATTTCTTGAAATTGTTATTTTCTTCGTTTGTTGATTAAACAACCTGTAATTCATAGAGTTGCCATCGTAACCCACCAATATCAGTTTCTGACTTTTTGAGTCCAACTTAGTTCTCTTCTCTTTTGGAACGTGCATGTAGGCAGGACACCCGAATACTTTTATGTGTCCCATTTCAGGCTTCTTTCCTGTCCACGCTTCATATGGTGTTATATCTTTGATTTGACTGTTCGGTGTTCGGTTTAATAAATAGACTGCAGTGTTCACTGCCTCCGCCCATAAATATTTTGGAACATCTTTTGCATAAAGCATAGCACGAGCACTTTCAACAATCGTTCGCAGTTCTCGTTCTGATCGCGCGTTTTGTTCTGGCGTATAAGGTGCGGTTGTTTCATGTTCAATACCGTTGTTTAATAAAAAGTCTCTAAACTCTTTATTTCGGTATTCCGTACCGTTATCAGTATGTAGAACTTGAACATTGTAACCAAACTTATTTTTCACTTGATTATTAAAGTTTTTGAACTTTTCTAATGCATCACACTTGTTTTTAAGAAAGTATACTGTTCTATAGCTTGAATAATCGTCTTTAAAAAGTATAAAGTACTTCGCACCTTGTACCGACTCAGTAGCGAAAGGACCGCACACGTCACTGTAAGTCAGTTCACCAATATTTAGTTTTATGTGTGTACCCTTCTTCTTAAATGGTAGTTTATGCTGTTTGCCATATGCACAGGCTTCACAAAAGAATTTGTCTATGTCTTTCATTTCCACACCGTTAACCAAGTCTTTTGACACCATATCACTTAATGTTTTAACATTTATATGACCGAAACGTTCATGCCACAATTTTAGATTGTCAGCCACTGTAATGTTTACTTCCGGAACTATTGTTTTAAACAACATCTTGTATATGTTATTATTGTCACGAACAGCACACGCCATCAATTCACCTTTTTTAAGAATGTCAGCCCGAATGTTTTCTTTAACTATTTTCATGCCTCTAGATGTGATTACACCTTCCGAGAACAAGTTCTTTCGTAGTTCCGGGATGTACAGAACATTTTCGATTGTGCCTTCAACCCACTTGTTGTTTACTAATTTTAGAATATTAACAGAACCTTCACCTTTGATTGATAAGGATACATTGTTGCCAAGCATTACACTGTTTTCACTTTTAGATTCTGTAAACGTTGTGAAAAAGTCTCTGCGATTCGTCATGTGCGCAGATGCACCACTGTCCATTGTCCAAGAATCGTCTTCAGATATATCAATTGTTGAGTTTAAACTTACATTGAAAGCATTTGTCTTACTTGTATTGTTGTAATAGTTTTTGGACTTTGTCGGACATTCTCTGGCAAAATGCCCTTTCTTGTGACATTTAAAGCATTTTACTTTTTCTTTGCTGGTTTTCTGTTTATTCTTCGATAGTACTGTTAAGGCCGTTTCATTTTCTTCTATTCCGTCCATGTTCAATTCTTCATCCAACAATCGAGCGGTCAAGTTTTCAATTGTTTGTTTTGTTTCATCTACAGATAGCCATGCTTGCCTGAAACCTCTGAATTTCGCAGGCAGACTGCTTAAGATTTTTGTCATGATGGTTATGTTACTCACTGTTTCTCCTGTTTCTTTGAGCCAAATTTTCAACTTTTGCTATGTGTTGAACAATGGAATCATTTGAATTCATCTTGTACTGATGAAACCGTTCATGTATCAACATTTTGTTGGTTTTGCTATGTTGTTCGTAAATTGAATTTAACTTGTCGAGAATTTCTTTGGAAGTTGTACAGTTTTCTATCAAAGTAATTTGCTTGTAGTCCATCGCTGACGTTAAAACAAACATTGCGGTTGAATCGAGTTTCTCCCATTTTGAGAATGCTATTTCTGTTTCCGGCTTCTTCGTGTCGACAATGGGTTTGATTGTTGTACCACTTGTGACTCCATATATGCCCTTCACCTTTAGTGCGCAAATCAACTGGAATTTCCATTGATGATAATTACTCCCATCAAATTTGTTGATTGACCCCAACTCTATCTTCTCCGCCATTCTCTTGTCCAGTGTATACTGTTTATGCACCACAAGAGAACAAAGATCACGGAACAAATCCACACTTTCTTTATAGTCACAGACAAAAGTCTATTTACTTGAATCATGAATACATTTGGCCCATAACTGAAGTACATAAAATGAATATAAGTGGAAAGATCCTAATTTGAATTCAAATAATGAACTATGATTTTTATTAACATTAATTATTAATATTTGTTATATTAATATTATTAATAATTTTGTGGTTATGAAATGAAAACACAATGTATTGAAAGTATAATATATTATTGTTGTATATTATTTAACAGTTAACAATATAGCGATAGAGTTACAATGATGCTCACTGCTTGAGCGTTATATGTCGAGTGAGTCTTTAAACCGTTGGCGCTTTCCTATTCGGTGCCCACGACCAATCAGATGCGACCCGTCAAGTGCGCCAATTCACCAGACTATAAAGTTAAAATCCCAATAAATAAAATAAAACCTATATTCATTTTGTAGTACATATAATGATAATAAATAAGAAATATAGAGTAATAATTATAAACAGCAAATTTTTGATAATATTTTTTGATGAAAAAAATATTTTTGGTTACTTTTGTTATAAAAATTAATTTTTATAACAAAAAAAATTATCTATATAAAATTTTATAAGATGTTACCTGAAGACTATGTACCAAGAGCTTCATGGTATACTACATTTGCAGTTTTACCTTCAGGTGTTAATATCACAAGATTACTTGCTTTACTGACCCTCGAACATGCTACATAGAATTGTCCGTGTGAGAAACAATCCTGTCTTACATCAATACCAGCCATTTGGTAAGATTGACCTTGGGATTTATTGATGGTCATTGCAAAACATAATTTAAGAGGGTATTGCAACCTTTTAAATTCGAAAATGTAATCGGAAGGCGCAATAGGAATTCGTGGTATAAAAACAGTTTCACCTTCAGCACAACCAGTGAAAATCGTAGCTTCGATTACGTTTTGTCGGAGAGCTTTTACTTGAAGCCTTGTACCATTGCAAAGCTTTGGTGGATTCAAATTTCGTAATAACATTACCGGTGTACCAACTTTTAAAGTTAAACAATGAGCTGGCATTCCAGGTGGATTTAACGTGTTGAGAAATTCAACGGGATAGTTTACTATCTCATCTTTGTTTATCACCGTATCAATTGAGTTATATACCATTTCTTGAGCTTCGAAACTTTGTAATAACATGTCATTTATTTCTGCTGCTGTATCATTTTTTGGTGTTAAAATAGCTCTTTCACGAAGCCAAGCTATTGGTTTGTCATTTAAAAGTCTGATATCTGGATAGATTTCAGATATTAGACATTCAATAGTACTCACAACTTTACATAAGTTTTCAGGGATATTGATTTTACCATATGTTTCAACTAAACGACCATCTCCAATTTTCAACAATAAGTCTGCAAATTCAGCTGCATTATTGTCAGCTTTCATTTGAACTCGCATGTTTGTTGAAAGAGACAATTTTTCAATTTTCGGCCATAAGTACGATGCTTTTAAACAGGCGTTTATTTCATCAGCACGAGTTCCTCGCGAGATGACAGGTAGAGTTTGTCTGAAATCTCCGGCAAACATAACCGTTATACCTCCCATCAATTCGTTATTGTTCCGAATATCTTTCAGTGTTCTGCTAAGTGCCTCTATGCCGGCTTTATGAGACATCGAACACTCATCCCACACAATAAGTTTACAATCTTTCAGCACTTGTGCGATTGCACTTTGTTTGGAAATATTACACACTGCATTTTCAACGTGGCTCAAGTTCAATGGTAATTTGAATGCTGCATGCGCAGTTCTACCACCTTCTAACAATGTGGCAGCAATTCCTGATGAAGCGACTCCGATTGCGATTTTTCGTTCACTTCTTACTTTTGCCATCAATAAATTGATAAGGTACGTTTTACCTGTACCTCCTGGTGCATCTAAAAAGAATACACATCCAGTATTCTTGTCAATACTGTCCAAAATTTTATAGTAAACATTTCTCTGATCTTCTGTGAGTCGAGTTTCATTATTATCAACTGTTTTTAATAATGTGTCAACATCGTAATTAATCTCTCTGATATAGACTCGATTTTCTAAAACCTGATTGAAACGATTAGGTTCTGGTAGGCCAAAAATTTTTAAGTACTGGCCACCCATAGAAAGTATCACATCTTCTAACATAATCAAAGTTTTGTTATAAATCACTTCCTTCTCTGTGATATTTATGTCAGGCATATCATTTTGCAAATGTCTTAGTATGTCTTCTGAAAAGCTGTCTTTATATTTTTCCCATAAAATAAGTGGATCGGAAATTTGACAAAAGACCAACATTATAGCAAATAATTCCCTTAACTTGAAAGGTGACTCTGATATAGCAGCTTCTTCTAATGTTCTATCCCATTGAATATCATCTTCTAGTAAGCCAAGTGCTTTACAGGCTAACTGAAAAGTAGAACGGACAACACCATTGACGGTTTTGAGATATTGAAATGATGTCGGTCCACGTACTTCATGCAACAATAAACGAAGATGGTAACATTCAGAATTGTTCGGGTGCACTGTGTAAACTCTGCCAAGTGCATGGTCCTTTTTGATACCAACGTAACCTTCAACAATTTTTCCTTGTTTTCTTCGATTGAATTTATTTTTATTCCAGACATAATAGGATGGAACCTCATGATATAGAAGAGTTTTAGCAAAATCATCTACTTTGCATAGTTCAAAAAATGCTGTAAGAGTAGTTTTTGGAGGATTATTTATTTTTTCAATTAAGTTGTTTGCGGTAAAGTATATGCGCTGTCCATTTTCTAAGTGAACCGATAGATGCATAATAGAAGGAAACCGTTCATGAATTGAAAAACTGAACATTCGCCAAATAGCTTCAGAACTGCTGATATATCTTCCTGTTTGAAATATTTTAACTTCATCATTATCGTTTTCTAGTGCAAATGTAGCCTGATCACTACCTTTATTTACATATTTACATATGTATTTTATGGATTTCAAAGAATTGCAGTATTCAACATTTATATGAGAATTGAAAATACGACTCAGGACAGGATTATATGGCACCACCCAACGATTGTCGAGTTCCATAATACCACTGGATTTTTCAAATTTTACAGTAAAACCACCGTCAGCCGGAGATCTTCGCCGGTATTTGGGGTAGCCATCTTCGCCTGTCTGAGTTTCACTGATTAACGGTTTCGGGAATCTTTTAGAACATTTTTTTTCTTTAGACATACATGGAGAACGAATGTTAATATTACCACACGGTCCATGAATCATGTTATTTTTTATTATGTCATGTAGAATTGGATCTTCATCAGGGCTCGGAATTTCAGCACTGATAACATCGTCAATCTTGTTTGGATTGATTCTGTTATATAACCATAGTAAAACATGTACATGTGGAAGACCTCTTTTTTGTCATTCAACCGAGTACATGTAGCACCTTGTACTACCAAATAGTTGACCTTTGGTTAATTTATTGATGAATATTTTTATTTTGAGGTGAAACACACGACCTACAATATCAGGACGGTCATGCGATTTTTGACCAGGTAGTAATGAATCAATAATATCACTCCATTTAGGATTACAAGTGAATGTAATAAATAAATCTGGTCTACCATAGTGACGTACGTAAGTCATGGCGTCTTGTGTTCGCTCGTGCATATAACGCGGACCATCAGTGAATGACGATGGTAGAATTACTACTTGACCCAATTCTGTTACATTTGCATCAGTTTTTTTAACAGCATCTTGTAGGTGGATGTAATTTTCAGCCCTTAACTTCATTTGATTGTATCTTATGAAATTTAACCTTTCTGTTTCAATTTTTGCATACATATCAACTACAAACTGATTGAATAAACTTCGATACCAGAGTAGATGATTACGCTGTCCTTCTCTGACCATTATACGAAATGAATAGAAGTTTGCTGCAGATACATTTTTAGTAAGCGGTTGTTTTGTGATGACATCTATTTGTGATACTGTAATAGAATATCCATCTTCACCTCGACAAAACATAAGTGGGTACTGTAATGAATCATACGATCTATGAATTTCATTGATTCGTTGAAGTTTATTATCTCTGCTATGCAATACAATATCTCTTTTTTCAAATGTTTGACCCACTATCAAAATCGCCACTTCATTTGTAGTTGGTTCATTGAAACGACCTCTGTGAGCACCTGGAGGTTTCCTATCAGCGTGAATTATCACCTGAAATTGTCTATCATCTTTTGGAACACTTTCGATTGCAGACTTTAAATCTTTCACGTAACTATTACAGCTGTGCAACATCATTTGTAGCTGAGCAATTAGTGCAGGTTTGACATCGTTAAAGTTTGCGCATCTTATATTCGTTTCTCTCTCATCATCACCAACAAAGTAAATCTGTAGAAACTTTGGTTCTTCTTGCAATGCCGGCAATAAACTTCCCACCAAGTGATATACTTGTCCTTGTACTTTAAAGGTAGGCATATAATTACCTTCTATAATTCGTTTTGCTCCAAACGATGTCATTTGAAACGAACTGTTGTATTTTCTGATTAAATTGAGAAAATGTTCAGATTCTGGCAGCTCTCCAAATACAAGACTGTTTAATGGTTCAGGAAGCTCCTCAAAAGAAGGAAGATCAATTTTACCATTGCAGCAACACATTCCAAGAGCTTCATCTTTCCACTTAAGAGCTTTACACCACTTACAGACAACACTCATAGATCCTATTTGGACAGTTTTGTCTAACTCGTAAGTAACGTCTGCATTATAATCGAATCCAGAATTTGCTTTTTGGGTCCAAGAACGTTTTTTGCGTTCTGTTCTTTTTTTGTGAGAAGGGTCATTTCGAGCAACTGCGTCTCTGTGAACTTGTGGATTATTCTTTGTGTATTTAGCTACAGCCGCTGTATTAACTTCTGGATGTTTCTTTGTGTATTTAACTACAGCCGCTGTATTAACCTCTGGATGTTTATTCGCATATTTAGCTACAGCGTCTCTGTTAACTTCTGGATGTTTATTTGTGTATTTTACTTGAGCATCCTTTAGTTGTTTTTTTCTAGATGCTTGTGAAAATATTGCACGACGTTTTGTAGGTAAATTTCTTTTCGAGATTTTCTTATTTGATATTTCTTCAACATTGATGGTAATTTTATTTAAATTAACTACCGGCATCATCTTTAATTTAGGATCTTCTTGCAAGAACGTATTAGGATTTTCTTGCATAAAAGGATGAAGTGGTTCATAAACATCAAAATGCCCACTGTTCAAAGAACCACTGAACCGAAGTTTTTTTATTGGATTGTTTTCTTCTCCAAAATTGTAGTACAAGTGACGGTCCCGATAAACATTGAATCGGTAAGCAAAAATTTCACCACATGCAATTAACTCACATGATGTTCCAAATGTAGTGGTTTTAAGCATGTCATCAATGTACTGCTCTTTCGTAACATAATTATTACCACTTCCATCATCTGTATACATTTTGAATCGTTCCCAATTATTGTTCACGTGGAATACAATAGACGATCGGATTTCATAAGCTTGAAGAATATTTCCATGGATCAAATACGACAGCGAGTAAAACATGCATGATCCATCTCCAGGCATTTCTACTATTTGATGTGGTGTTGGCACTTCATTTATGGTAATTAATTCAATTGCCATAATTAATATTTGTATATACAATTATGTAATCTACAAATATAAGTATTTATATACAATGTTAGAATTGAAATAGAATTATTATAATATAGATTAATTTCACACTATACTTTTATCTAAATTCACAATTCTAACTAACAAAATATATGTTTTGTTTTTATTTGTTTATGTTTTGTTTTGATTTGTTTATTTTTATATTGATATTTTAATAGATGGCAATGAAATAATTTGTTGATCTGTCAAAAAATGATTAAATATTTTATAATTAAAACATTGTAATCTAAAAATTTTGTTATTGATTGGTACATTAAGCCTTTGCATAATTTTTTTATTTTCAAAACTAATGAATAATTTCAAAAATTATACAGGTCAAATATGTTATTTATAAAGTCCAAAAATTAAAATAACAGTATTGCCACACACTTATATAGAATTTTAAAACATATAAACATACATCTCGTATTGTGAAAATTAATAAACCTTTGAAAAGCCCCAACTGATATATTAGAACATGTAGAAAAGTATTCCAAAACATATAATTATATCTATATATCAAAATTAAAAAAAATGTTTTGACATTAAGAGTAGGCGCACACTACCGACTTTTGATTGGCCGATAGTTTGATCGGTCTCTTAATTACCATTGATCAAAAAGTTTGAAAGGCTGTACGATTCCCTTCAAACTTTATTAACACTATGAACCCGACAGTTTAGTTGTAGCAGTGTGCGGGGGTACAGTCCAATCCGACTAAACTATCGGCCGATAGTTTGGTCTGTAGTGTGCGCCTACTCTTAGAATTAACAATTTGAGTTTTTGTTTAAGATCTTAATTTTTTTGTCAATATGAAACTAAAATGGTGTATGTAGCTGTCAGCTGTTGCTACTTCACCTTCATTAAATATATTTGTAAAATTTGTATGTTAATATTGGACAGTGTCCTTAATAAAAAAGTTATTCACATTGGAAGTTTTAATATTTTATTAAATTGAGACAATAGAAATCTTACCTTGTTCCGGTAAACCCTTAATAGCCTCGTTTACATCTTACATTTATTACTTGCGATTTATGTCTGACATTTATTTTGACTAATGTATCTAAATATATAAAAGGAAGTGCCCTGACTCATTCACTGATAATCATTTTTTAGCGTATTTCCACTCATCGTAGAAGGTTCAAATTTGGCATACAGATTCCAGGTGGGATTATAAGAACAACTAGTGGGCCTTTTTTGGTTAGGTTCAAAAATGGGGTAGATAGGGCCCCCCAATTTTTCAAAAAAAACGCCTGATTTTTTAATTATTTTTTTTGTTTTCTTTGGGTGATACAATGTACAGATCAAATGTTTGCCTTTTTTTAAAAGGGCCTTTAAGGGGGGCCCCAACTTTTGAGATGAATTACTATTAGAAGGAAAATCAATATTAGATTTATTTATTTTTTATCAAATGCTTTGTTTAATTGACAACCATAAACCAGTGTTTGATTTTTGAAAAAGATCCATTAACGGGGGCATAATAAATAAATAAACACCCGATGTTTACATAAAATCCGTTAAATTCGTCTATTTAATTAATTTCATATTTTGTTACCATGGAAACACAACTTTTATTGATTTTTATTGAAAAAAATTTGGCAGGTCGCCATTTTAATTGTTAACAAGATGTCTCAATACAGTATGTAAATATTATTTTCTTTTAAAATTTGAAAATATATAATTTTTATTTGTTGCAAAATTAAGTCATTGTTAATTTTTGTATAGGTATATAGCCAATTTAACAGCTGTCAGTACTTTAGAATGCTTCACAAAAAATATACATGTGTACTATGTACATATAGTTAAACTGAAAAACCAATAAATTAAACTTACCAAGAATGATTTATTGCAAATTCATGAACTGATAATGTTAAGTATGACGTCTCTTTTTTTAATATGATACTAATTTTACTAATATAATTATTTAATGTCATTAATTTTACAGATAATATAAATGTATTATTTTTGTTCATACATAATAATACCTATATGTAAGATTCATCTCTAGGATTTTATGTTTGTCTTATGTTTTAACTCCAATGTCAGACTCTTTTTAATATAAAATTACAGGTATGTGTAATATATTAATTTGAAATATTTTTAATTCTATATACAGTTATGTCATTAAAGTCATAAAATAATTTTTGTCATTGTCGTATCAGATACAAATATCTTATAAGGTTATATTCAGAATATCGAGCCGGTTTCGCTCCAACAATATATAAATAAACAATGAAATCATTTACAATAAAGGTATTGCTCAGGGCTCAGGTATCGATGCAATCTCTCTCCGATAAAGCATAGTACAATGAATATTTTAGGTAAAATTTTTGTACTACGCTGTATTGGAACGAGATTGGACCGAAACCTGTGCGATTCCTATACAGGCAGTGTGAATGATTTCAATGTTTATTGTTTATTTACATTTGATTAGAGAGAGACCAGCTCGATGGTCTGGATTGACTCTAAGTATGCAGTATATATACTACATGTCGTATAATTATGCAACGGGCATTATCAGTTTAAGCGCAAAAAAGTTCCAAATTAATATTCAGTGGTTTTAAATGCTGCGATATGTTCAAATATGTTTGAAAATCATTCGCTGATTTAAATTTACTAATTAATTTTATATATTTACAAAATAATCAAGGTGTTCCATTTAAAATTTCAGGATTTGTGAATTGTTCTGTCGTAGGACAAGTTTGGGAAACACTGTTCTACATCATACTGTAATATCAATCAAATTGACATTGACCCATGTCCCATAAGATTTACTTAACTATTTCGATCTATTCGTTAAGTCTAAGAATCTAGCGTCATGAAATTGGTAAAAAGTTTCAATTACTATTACAATTTATATTCCAATACAAAATTAATTTAGTTGAAAAAATATTAGGCAGTTTCTATTTTACAAATAAAATTTATAAACCCGGGTCTAAAGGGCTATAGTACATTATATTAAAACCTTTATAAATTACATCAAAATAGTTATATAGGAGAGGGAAAATTAGTTTCATATACATCCCTATGTCAACGACTAGAGCGCAGATAAAATTTAGTTTAATATCTAAGTCAACAACTAGAGCGCAGATAAAATTTAGTTTCATATCTAAGTCAACGACTAGAGCGCAGATAAAATTTAGTTTTATATATAAGTCAACGACTAGAGCGCAGATAAAATTTAGTTTCATATCTAAGTCAACGACTAGAGCGCAGATATTCATGAATTATAAAATTTTGCTATTTTTGTCACCGATTAACTTGCAAGTTACTCCTAAGACCTGGAAATCGTTATATTCCAAAATATATCTTGATACATTTAAAGGATTAAATGTCTGCATTATTGTAAAAAAGTCATTTTCTTCTGTAGCACGTGGGAGTCTTTTTTAGAAGTGTTTCAAAACAGCTATTAATAAGTATATAATGATGGAATAAATCAGAATTATGGATATTTGATTATATTGATGAAGTATCTACATAATATGTATTTGTTTATCTCGATATGCTATCATATGGTATGTATTATTTTTTTTATGATAATCTCAGTGTTAAATTGTCCATACGATAAATTGTTTTACGATAAATTGTTGTTACGGTAAATTCTCCATACGATTAATTGTTTTACGATACATTGTTGTTACAGTAAATTCTTCATACGATTAATTGTTTTACGATAAATTGTTGTTACAGTAGATTCTCCATACGATTAATTGTTTTACGATAAATTGTTGTTACAATAAATTCTCCATACGATTAATTGTTTTACGATAAATTGTTGTTACGGTAAATTCTCCATACGATTAATTGTTTTACGATGCATTGTTGTTACAGTAAATTTTCCATACGATTAATTGTTTTACGATATATTGTTGTTACTATAAATTCTCCATACGATTAATTGTTTTACGATTAACTGTTTATGATAAATTGACCGGATCTCGTGCTGATATCCAAGGTTGTGGCGTATGAAATTAATTATAGATTATAATTTTTTTCAAAATAGTCATAGGGGATGGAAATTTTGCTTCACATATAACTTTGTATAAGTCAACGACTCTAGCAATAATTAATGACGTTTTTAACTTTTATACAAAATCTTAAGCACAGATACTTATTAATGAATTTTTTAAATTTAGCTACTTTTATCACCTATTTTATTGTCTTGCAAATTACTCATAATCCCGGGTTAGACCAGGTATTTGCGCTATACATTATACCAAAATCGTTATAATTTTCATCAAAATAGTCATAGGGGAGGGAAATTTAGCTTCATATAAGTCAACGACTCTAACAATAATTTGTGACATTTATAACTTCTATACAAAATCTCAAGCATAGATATTAATGAATTTTGAAATTTAGCTACTTCTGTCACTGATTGTCTTTCAAGTTATTTCTAAAACCTAGAAAATATTATTTTCGAATATAGAAATAATTTAAATAAAAAAAATATTATAGCATGGTTGTATGTTAAATATAGTTTAATTTAATATCCCCGGGTAACACCGGGTCATATGGCTAGTACTCTATAGTAGTATAAACTATAAAATATTGTTAACAAATTATGTTTCAACTTCTTTCTGGTAGGTTTTTAAGTTCTTGATTGTGAATTTTCTCAGATACATATATGTATCTCCTGTCTGTCATATTTAAGTATAAGGCAGTTTGCTTCTAACAATAAGTATTTCTTAATGAAATATGACACCATATATATATTTTAAAAAGTAATCTGAAAATTCATACATATAGTTATATCTAGCACTTTACTAATTTTACATCAAATATAGTTATAATAAATAAATAATTGTAGGTACTTACTTTTTAAAGAAGTTTGCATACTGGTACATATCACAATGAACGTCTATATATTCCATGTGACGTTGGTTTAATACTTAAAAAAGATGTATGTACTGTACATACATACATAAATTTAGGTTTTCTACAATCGTTTTCTAATTGTTCACACAAAGCACATAAGCACATGATATATGCGTTCAACAATTTAAGTTTTAAATGTAAATGATCAACATAACAGATGTACATATAAGTAAATAATATGTACTTCATGAATTTACCAAAGTTTCAAACACTGGTGGCATCGGTGGCATCCTATTTAATCCGTATTTATCTTAAACGGTATTTTCGATATTTTTTTTTGTATTTCTTTTCTATTTTTACATTATTTAAAACATACAATTTTAAAAATTCAACTAAAATGGCGACCTGTCAACAATTTTTTACTTTATTTTATTAATTATGTTTCCATGGTAACAAAATATAAAATTAATTAAATAGACGAATTAAACGGATTTTATGTAAACATGGGGCGTTTATTTATTTATTATGCCCCCGTTAATGGATCTTTTTCAAAAATCAAACACTGGTTTATGGTTGTCAATTAACCGAAGCATTTGATAAAAAATAAATAAATCCAATATCGATTTTCCTTCTAATAGTAATTCATCTCAAAAGTTGGGGCCCCCCTTAAAGGCCCTTTTTAAAAAAGGCAAACATTTGAACTGTACATTGTATCACCCAAAGAATACAAAAAAAAATAATTAAAAAAATCTGACGTTTTATTTGAAAAATTTGGGGGCCCTATCTACCCCATTTTTGAACCTATCCAAAAAAGGCTCACTAGTTGTCCTAATAATCACACTTGGAGTCTGTATGTCAAATTTCAACTTTCTCCGATGAGTGGAAATGCTCTAAATCTTGATAGGTGAGTGAGTGAGTGAGTGAGTCAGGACACTTCCTTTTATATAGTAGATATATAACTGGGATTTGATTTCATAGATTCAATTTCAATTTGTTTTAGTTTACTGAGTATTTTAAAAGTTGTTTCATTAAAATTTAATACTTTTTAAAGTGAAATATAGTGAAGCAAGAGATGCTGAAATCCGAGCTCTTGACGTGTCAACAAATGATGAGGAGGGGTTAAATGTAATTGCCAAAGAACCTGCGCCAGCACTTCCCGCCAAACGCACTATAAAACCTATTCATCGTATGGGAGACACCTCATCTTCAGAAGAAGTAGATACTCTGATGTATGGTTCCAGATATAAATGTGAGTTATTCAAGACTGATTAACACCAAAGTCCCAGTCATCTGTGTGTAGAGAAAATGAACTTTTTGAAATTTATCACATGAATTTAAAAAAATAAAATTGTTTTTTCTCATGTCGATTGTAATATGATAAAAAACACCAATATTCAATAGTTAGGGTTTACGTTACTTAAAAACATCGATGATGTTGAAGGTTCCATTTTTTGACAATGACATTTTAATATAAATATATGACAAATTTAGATATTGTAAAAAAATTCATTTATTTATAGATACATTGAAAAATTTAGAAAAACCACCAACAGAATACGTAAAACCAAAGCATAATATTGTCAAGGCTAAAGTTCCTCCCAGAAGCCCACCATTAAGTTATGGAAATTTATTTTCGCAAGAACCTACTTTATCCGCAACGGAGAGCAATTTAAATGGAAAATGTAAGTCAAAAGCAGCACAAGAAATCAGTAAACCAACTGTATTACAAATCCAATAAGTTATTATTATAAACATTTAACACATCTAATTAGTTTGAAGGCCGACTATTAGCAAAAAGTGCTTTTTTTTGTTTGATATTTTTTATAAAATTGTTTTGACATTCCATACTATCTTTGTTTTTATCCTATCTTTCGTTTCAAAAATTACATGCATTTTAGTTTGGGATTTAATTAAAAAGTTTACTACTGGTGTCATCACTACCCTATATCACAGAAACTAATTAATTTTTGTTTTAGGTATATATTTGTCAGTGACCACTGCTACTGCTACTACTTTTACTAGTTCTACTTCTAATAGTGCAATTAGTGCAGATGCAGAGCAATATGAAGCACAAAAAGTGACAAAATGCCATGAAAAAGAAGATGATGTCATCCAAACCAAGCATAATAAATCATGTTGTGGTAAGAGAAAGTTATTAATAAGCCAAAATTTCATTAAAAAGTGTAATGTCGTCTGTTTTTGAAGTTTTATTCAAATTAATTTGTACTTTTAAAATCATTAAAGTCGCCACTAAAAGTCCATTCACTCTATTTATTGTACTTTTGTGAAATTTTATGTTATAATATCGCATATATTTGTTTCCATAGATGGATGTCGAGCAGATCTCCAAAACATAAAAAGAAAATTGAACGCAATCCATTTTCTGGCATTGGACTTTGCACAGCGACGACCTGAGGATTCGGCAATTAATGTTCCGTTTAATTTGCCTATTACAACACGAGAAGAATTAGTAGATGTAGAGAAACTATTGAAGTTTGATTATGTGGCTTGTGCACAACTTGTAATTCATTTTTTTTAACTATAGTTTTAATTTCAAAAACGAAAAATTAATGATTGTACCGTGTGCTCATTTCATTATTAATTGTCCCCCTCAAAATGCTACAACTAAAGCATTTTTAACCATCTTGCTTATTATTCAAAATATTGACCTGGGGAAATTAAAATACAGCACGGTTTATGATTATTTCTTAAATTGAGTAGTTATTTTTTTTATAATTGATTACATTAAGGGTATCTCAGTATTTAAAAAGAATATTGTAGTTTTCATTTGACAAAAATCATGACCAGGGTTATTAATTTTATCTTTACAATTTTTTTAACATGTTCTTTCTATATTAAATAGAGGAAGTTTGTGAAATCAGTTGGAGGTGAGAAAGTCGACAAACATATTCGTCTGACACTAACTAATGTCCTGTCTACTGAAATGGCATATCTAATATCGTGGTCTGGAATAAACAAAACTATAACTGGCAAAAACCTAAAACTTTTAAATATAATTGCAGGTAAGACTATTTTTTTGTAAATCATTTAAAACGATAAAAATCCCTCACTCCGTCATAGCGACGTCCTCTTGTAAGCTATTTTCATGAGTTTAACAATTTTTAATGGGGTATTTGACTAAATTTTAAAATAGGTATATTGTAAATTGTGCGTATGTATATAATAGATACTTCCTCAGTATCTTTTGTCGATTTATCGTCCCTATGAAATAAGACTGAAACCTGTGAATCTAAATTTTTTATCTGTTAAGTATTCAATAATCTGTTGTTATTTCTCTGACAAGCATATATATATTTTTTAATTCAACATTTTTTTAACCAACTAAAATTTAAATTTAACATTTTCACTTTTTTTTCTTCTCTAGATACCATTGTGCAACATCGCAACATCGATCTTGTTTTTGTTGAAGGCATAATGAAGTCATGGCTCCAGCACGCCTGGGATAGACTTCCTAAAGCAAACAAAAGGAGGAAGTCTAACAGCTCATCTAATACTCTGCCGTGCTAAGCCAAAAGCTATTTCATCTATTTGGGCTTCTGCGGTGATCTTGATATGGTTCGTGGCTTCTGGGTATAAGCTGCATCGATTTTTTTAAATTTTATCAAAATCGGTCGCGTATTAAAGTAAATAATATCCGAAAAAAAATAAAAAAACGTGATAATAATATATGCTTCGTAAATACATGTAATACATATAAATTACATAAAAAATACATATATACAACCGAATTGATACCCAACACTTACACCCTCCCCCTATTTTTTAAAGTCCACGGCCATTTTCTGGTGAAATTTTAAAATGTGTAAAAATTTATTAATTATGTACAAATTTTCCTGGAAACCAAGGAAAATTAAAACTGATGAAATATTATTAAAATGAATTATTATTATGGATCTTGGTTTCTGGGTGTAAACCGCGTCAGTTTGGTCGTGTTATCGGCCAACGTTTCGTCACACATTGCAGTGGACATCTTCAGGGCTCTTCTAAAGGGCACTTTAGAAGAGCCCTGAAGATGTCCACTGCAATGTGTGACGAAACGTTGGCCGATAACACGACCAAACTGACGCGGTTTACACCCAGAAACCAAGATCCATATCAAGATCACCGCGGAAGCCTCAAGAATTATTATTAGTTTATATATTGATTGTTATTATATGTATTTAAACATTTTATGTGTATGCATATGTATATATATTTACCTGGAATTAATTAACCCAGGAAAATTAAGACTGGTAATCCCTGATGAAATATTATTAAAATGAATTATTATTAGTTAATATATATATTGTTATTATAAGTATTTAAACATTTTATGTATATATATTTACCTGGAATTAACCCAGGAAAATTAAGACTGGTAACCCTGATGTAATTATTTATTATATTTATTAATAAATATATTTAAAAATTAAAAATAAAACAATTCCTTTTTCATTTATTTATTCACTAAATTCCATCTGTAAAAGATATCTTGTTTGTATCTAAAAACGGCGCATGAGAGATCATAATGATATCTATATGATAACTTTTTGATATTTCCCAGATACTTTTTTAGATATCTATATCTAAGACAAGTTATCATTATGATATCATAATGATAACTTTTTGTTCACTGGGTCAGTATAGTCGTCCGATATGTTGCTAAAAATGGGAAGCCTGTTAAAAGATTCTTAACTTTTTTGAATTTTGATAGTCATAAAGGTGTTGCGATGGCTGAACAGGTCCTTGAATTTCTTGCGATTTGCGGTTTAGATTTTAAATACTGCAGAGGTCAATCTTATGATAATGCCCCTAATATGTCCGGTATTTACTCAGGGATGCAAGCAATCATGTTTAGTCTCAACGAATTTGCGATTTATTTACCGTGCGCGGCGCATTCACTCAACTTAGTTGGAGAAACTGCTGTAAAGTGCTGCTTGTTTGCAGTAAACTTCTTTTCTATTGTACAATTATTGTACACTTTTTTTTCAAGCTCAACGCATCGGTGGAACGTTTTGAAGAATTGTATCAAAAACGAAAAAGTACTGAAGTCGTTATCCCAAACTCGTTGGGAAGCTCATGCGAACGCCACTGAGGCAATTTTCAAATATTTTAACGAAATCGAAGCAGCGTTATGTGAAAATGCTGATGATGAGACACAAAAAAGTGACGTTCGTCACGAAGCTGAATGTATCGCGAATAAAATTCACACCTTTGAATTCGTTTTTATGCTTGTTCTGTGGAGTGAAATTTTAAATAATTTTCGGGCGACGAGCAAAGCATTGCAGTCAGAAGAAATTGATCTCGAAAACTGCGCGTTGTTGTACTCATCGATCGAGAATTTGTTAGATGGAATGCAAGAAAAATTCGAGGTTTTCGAAGAAAAGGCCAGATCAATTTTATCTGACACCGATTATGCGAGTGTTGCATCGCGAGTTCGACGGAGAACAAGACAGCCGAACGATGGCAATGCTGCCGAAGTTGCATTAAGTCCGCGAGACTACTTCCGTGTCAACGGTTTCCTTGTGATCATCGACAAGCTCAAGCTCGAGATTAGTGAACGCAGCCGAGTGTACTTAAAGGTTGCAAAAAGATTTTCATTTTTAGCTAATTTCAGTTTGACAGAAAATGAGTACCGCGAAAAGATCGCCGATTTGGTTGACTTTTACTCTGACGATTTGGAAGATTTTTACCCTGAACTGATACAGTTTCACGCGTTTATCAGATCGAAATTTCCATCGAAACCTGAATTTACTCACTCTGAGCTCTACGAAAGTTTGATTCGAGATAATCTAGCATCTGTTTTTCCGAACGTTGAAATCGCTCTTCGCATTTTTTTGACTCTAATGATAACGAATTGTTCAACAGAGCGCTCTTTTTCGAAATTGAAACGTATCAAAAACGAGCAAAGAAGTGTTATGGGTCAAGAACGACTGGACATGCTTAGTCTGATGTCAATCGAATCGGATATTCTTCGTAAAATTGATTTTGAAGAAATCATCGACGAGTTCATTGATCTCAAATGTAGAAAAAAAGTTTTTTGAAGGCGAGTGCTTTTTCCGATCCCGAAAGCTTTAAGATTACTCCAAAGATTAGTTTATAAACTATTATATTATTAAAATTAAGAAATATATAATTGAACAGAAAAAAATGATTTTGTTTGTTTTATTGTCTTGAGGAACCTTAAAATGATATTTAAAGACTGTTAAATTTCTATACATGTTTGAATAACACTTAATTTTACAGCTTTTCAAAAAAAAAGGGGGGGGGGGCAAATTTTGAATGGCCTAAGGCCCCCGGTGGGCTTAATCCGGCACTGGTCGGCAGCGTTATCCAAGTGGATGTTGCATGGTCCGTTTTACGATGATTTTAGCTTTTTAGCTTCTATATCCAATAATTTGATGAAAAAAAAAATTTTTTTTTACACTCAACGCACTATTAGTTGTAGTGGTACAAAATGACCCCTCGGGGTAAAACGATCACTCTGTGTTTTACCGACTTTAGCAGTGCTATCTATTGAGTGAAAATCGTCTCCGGCGCCACTAGTTTAACATTCTGTCAAAGTGTAATATTGTTATGAGCGGCACAGAATAATTTATTGTTACAAAATAAAAATAAGCTTATTTGATCTAAGGTAAGTAATAATTCAATATTGTGTAATTTAAGTGTATGTACATATATTTAATGTAATATGAGTGCTTGTGTTACTTTCCAATATTATTCAACAATATAATCGGCAATACTTTGTTGTTACAATTGAAAATTTGAGGTTATGTTTTAACGTTTTTTTAAAATTAGTCATTTGGGGTAAAATGATCCCTGGCGTGTGGGGTAAAATGATCGTTTTACCCTACACTGTTATTTTTAATGTTTGTGGTTTCATATGCATAATTTTTTTAATTCGTTTTGTATTGAGTTGAATAAGAATACTTGGATGTTTAATTGAAATTAGATCGGTAATTTATTTAATTATCTTTTTATTTCAGAAACAATGCCGCGAAATTATATACGGAAAACTACGCGTCAAAGTTGGAGCGGAATCGCCATGATTAACGCTCTAGAAGCAGTAAATCGAGGCATGCCGTTTAAAACAGCCAGTAAAGAATTTGGTGTGCCAATCATGACTTTAAAAAGACGAGTTAAAGACAAAAATATACACGCCATTGGGGGACCAAGGTTTTAGGGAGTAAACGGCAAATATTCAATGAAGAACAGGAACTTAAACTGTGTGACCATATCAAAGATATGGAAGCCAGAATGTACGGGTTAAAAACTAAAGATGTACTTTCACTCGCTTATCAGTTAGCTGAAAGGAACAACATCAAACATCCATTTTCTGCAGAGACAGGCAGAGCTGGTAAGGATTGGCTAAGAGGATTCCGAAAAAGACATCCCGACATTACCATGCGCGCACCGGAGTCGACGTCAGCTGCCCGTGCTCGCGCTTTTAATAAGCCAGTTGTCAACAAGTTTTATAGTATTTTACAAAACCTTCAAGAGAAATATTCATTTCCTCTCCATCGTATTTATAATGTGGATGAGACAAGTTTGAATACTGTTCCGACCAAAAACACCAAAGTTTTTGCCAAGAAAGGTCGAAAGCAGGTAGCAAGGATAACGTCAGCTGAAAGGGGTAATACAACTACTGCAGTTATTTGCGGATCAGCTGGAGGGTATTTCATACCACCAATGCTGATTTTTCGTAGAGTGAGAATGAAAATTGAATTAATGGATGGAGCACCACCAGGATCGGTGTATGCTTGCAATTCATCAGGCTGGATGAAAATGGAAGTGTTCACACAATGGTTTGATCATTTTTTAGCCCATACTAAACCATCAGCTGAAGATCCCGTTCTTTTGATACTGGACGGCCACCTATCCCATACTAAAAATTTGGACGTCATACTAAAAGCCAGAGAGAATAACGTCACAATTTTATGCCTGCCACCACACTGCACGCATAAATTGCAACCGCTCGACGTTGCGGTTATCGGGTTATGTATCCACTGAGCGTATACCACAATCAGGCACTTGAAAAATGGATGAATAATAATCCAGAACGAGTAGTATCTGTTTTCCAAATCAGTAAAATCTTTGTAGAAGCATATATGAAAGCCGCCGTACCTTTAAATATTATTAAAGGATTTAAAAAATGCGGAATATCACCATTCAATCCTGACGGTTTTACTGATGTAGACTATATTGCGGCCGAAACTACGGAACAAGACGAAAACGAAGTTTTTGATCCTCGTCTTTCGATTAGTGCAACGCCTGACAACAACACAGCACCAATTGAATCGCCACTCCATGACATTCAATTGTCACATACAGCAGCCGAGGAAACTTTAAATGAATCACCATCCATACCGGTCACTCCACCTTCGCCTTTTATTTTAGTAACAGAAACGATACATGGTCCTACATCACCGGTAGCATCCACGTCTATTAATTTCCCTCTTCATGTTACTCCACCTTCTGAAGATTTACCCTTCTCATGCTAGTCCACTGCCGCAGGCAGATATCGATATAGAAACATTTCGTCGCTCTGTATCACCGATTAAATCTACATCGTTCAGTATCCCACCATGCCAAATTCAAGCATTGCCAAAAATAACAGGAAAAAGAACAACTGACAATAAAGTACGAGGGAAAAGTGAAATACTCACAAGCTCACCGTATAAGAATATCTTGGAAGCAGATAGACAAATAAAGATTGATAACGAAATAAAAAAAAATGAACGGATGCATAAAAAAGCTGAAAAAACTAAAGAAAATGTAGATGTGACAAGGAAAAGAAAGGGAAAATATAAAAGAACACAAAAGCGTAAACCACAAAAAAATAAAAAAAGTAAATGTCAGAATCGTCTTCGGACGAAGATGATGTTAATAAAGATGGCACAGAATGTTTGTTCTGTAGTGAAAAATATTCCAAACACAATAAAGGTGAAGGCTGGATCAAGTGCTGCGTTTGTTTGAGGTGGGGGCATGATGCGTGCGCTGGAGTTGATTCCGATGATGCAGACGACTTCACATGCAATTTTTGTATTGAAGATCGTTTTCACTCAGTTAGAAAATAATTAAATATTTAAACATTATAAGAGCAGATTTATTATTTTTGTAATTAAATTTTTTGTTACATACAGGATGAGTCATATAATGTGAGTCATGTAAAACAAACTTGAACAGTTGATCGAAAAAAAAGCAAAGAAGTCCATATAAACTTCGTGAGAGAGCTACAGACCCCCAAAGTTTTTTACCTAAAATTAGTTTTATTTAATTAGTTTTATATTAATATGTTCAAGTTTGTTCCACCTGGTATGATTCACCTGTATTATATTTTCTAAATATATTTAATTAATTTAAACAATTTTTGCTAAAATTCAAATAAATCACATTTACCTACTTAGAATTTCACTTTTTAATTTTACCTGAACAGCGTGGTAAAACGATCCTGGGGATCATTTTAGACAACCGGGTGTATAAAATGATCCCTTTACTACACCTTGATAAAAATGTTTATATAAAAAAATCTAATTAATATAATATTATTCTACGCTTAATAAATTATAGGCCAATAGACTAAGGTACCAGAAAAATTACCAATTTCTCAAAATTTCTTGTATAAGTATATTTTTAATATCTGTTTTCCTTAAGGGGATCATTTTGTACCACTCTCCCCTAGGGTTGCCAGGTGTCCACTATTTGAGCGGACAGTCCGCTTTTTTCACATTATGTTCACTATTTTTTTTCACAAAATAGTGGACATTTTTTTATTCAAAAGCTTTATGATGAAATGGTACGTAATCTAAAGCTGTACAGTCTAAGAGAATAAGGATAGGAGAATCGCGTTTTTTCTTTTTTTCATAAGTTAGAATGAGACAAAGATCTAATATCCATTGAACTCGATTCTTCGAAAAAAATACTAATTATACTCAATTGTATAATTTTTTTTTATTTTTTTACCCCCTCCCCCCCTTGTCCGCTATTTTTTGGAAGCAGACCTGGCAACCCGACTCTCCCCTACATATTCCTAAATTTTTTTGCCGCAAAAAAAAACAAGGTCGTTCGGTCGTTATTACGAAAGTTGGATATTGCACATTTTTAATTTTTTTTATTTCATACTACAAACCGAAATTACTTAGTTGCCAACCCAATACCACAATTCACATATAAATGGGTAACTTAGAAACTAAGGAATATTCGGTACCCATTCAGAAAAGATTCAACATTCGATATTCTGAATATATAATGTTGAACAACATGCATTCACTGAATTACATTGTGATGCAAATAAATTGGCTTATGCATCAATCTTAATACAACAAGATAATGAAGAATGTAAACTACACTCAGTTTATTACTACAGTAGAAAGACATCACCAGCCGAAGAGAAATATCATAGTTATGATTTAAAAGTATTGGCGATAATCGAAAGTTTGAAGAAATTTTGTGTTTATTTAATAGAAATAACATTTAAAATAATAACTGACTGTTCAGCATTTAGTTATACGGTGAATAAAAAAGATTTAAATACTAGAGTGGCCAAATGGGTTATATTTACAAGAGTTTGATTATCACATACAACATCGAGCTGGGATGAAGATGAAACATGTGGATGCTTTATCGAGGTATTCGATTTTAGTAATTATCATTGATGATACGTTGTTACACCGTTTCAGAAAAGTACAGTTAGAGGATGTGACATTGAAACCAATAATTGTGTTATTAAAAAGTGACACAAAAAATTATGACAATTATTTGCTAAAAAACGACGTGTTATTTAAAGTAGTTAATGGACAAGAATAGTTAGTTGTACCTACACTCATGCAGTACGAAATCATCGTGCACGACAATGGACATTTCAGTACAACAAAAACGGCAGAAATTATAAATCGTGATTTTTTTATACAGAAACTGTCTGACAAAATAAGTGAAGTGATAAATAATTGTGTACCATGCATTTTAGCAAATCCGAAACGAGGTAAATCAGCAAGGTTTGTAAAGTATAAGGTAGCCTCATGGCTCGGCTCGAGAAAAGGAAATACATCATCTGGCGTGCCAAAATGAGGAGAGAGGGAATGATGTGTCCAATCGTAACATACGTAGCCACGTATGACGTCATCTGGGGTTTCCAAGCTGATTAGTCAAAAGCTCATGAGGCAACCTGTGTATTTACTAACCTTGGTAAATCAGAATGTTTTTTGAATCCCATAGACAAAGGCAATACTCCATTGACGACATATCATGTGGATCACTTAGGACCGTTCGTGTCAACACGAAAGAGTTACAATTACATTTTTGCAGTGATCGATGGATTTACAAAGTTTGCGTGGTTATATCCAACGAAAACAACGAATTCAGCAGAAGTTATTTCAAAGTTGTCATTGCAACAAGCTACCTATAATTTCGGATAAAGGTACAGCCTTTACATCAAACGCATTTAAAGAATATTGTGTGAGTGCAAATATTGAACACTGTACGATAAGTACAGGAGTGTCTAGAGCAAATGGACAAACTGAAAATTGGAATAAAACTATAATTTCAATACTCACCAAACTGTCAGTTAATGTACCCAATGAGTGGTTTAAACATGTAAACAAACTACAACAGTGTTTAAATAATACGATACAGAGAAGTATCAAGAGATCACCATTTGAACTATTGATAGGTACAAAAATGAAAATAAATGATTGTCGAAAAATACGCGAATTGATAAATGAAGAAATTAATCAATACATATGACGAAAATCGATAACAATTACGTGTGGAGGCAAAGACACAAATTGTGAAAGTGCAAGAAGAAAATAGAAATACTTACAATAAAAACAGGCAGCAGCCAATTAAATACGAATTAGGGTCGCTAGTAGCTATCAAGCGAACACAATTTAGGAGTGGATTAAAGCTATTCCGAAAATATTTAGGACCATATCGAATTATTAAAATAAAGATAAACGATCGTTATGATGTCGAAAAAGTGGATGTAAATTCAAGTGGCCCATTGCGGACATCAACTGGAGCTGATCACATGAAACCGTGGACTAATATTGCTGCAGATGCCCTAAGCGATGATGACCAAAACAAAGACTCATCGGAAGATGAAACATAGGAAAAACCAAATAAGTATATTTTAGTTTACGATTAAATTACAATTAAGTATTTTATTTAAAATGTGGAGTCCAAATATATGTCAGCAGGGCCGAGTTGTAGGATTTAAAATAAAGTTGGTATACGTGACATATTAGTGTAAAATTTTACAGATGGATTCATACGCGAAGAAATATAAAGAGTACATATCAGCAAGCTAATCAACAGTCATGAAGTAACAATTACAATTCGAAAAATTACTACAATGATCATGATCAATCAAGTAGATCACTAAATTATCAAATGTCTCGACATATCAAACTTAAATATGATTCTCACTTTACTGAAAAAATTGAGCTTTGTGGGCCGCAGAGCAAATAGCGAAAAAATTTGTTAAGGGTCGCAGAAAAAACATTTTTTTTCGTTGTTGACTTAATATATGTATAATCAATATTATTATTTATATCTCTGTATCTATAATTTATATTTTATTTTATAAATTTATTAGCAATATTATTCTACTTTGACTAAACTAAAAATCTGATTTTCATATTTCACTTTTTTTTAAATCTTATGCGGGCCGCACGAAGAGTGCTCGGGGGCCGCATGCGGCCCGCGGGTTGAACAAGCCTGCCCTAACAGACTGTGTAGAAGAAGTGTTTCCTGTTAAAGGAATTCTAAGTGGTTTGGAAGTGATAATTGACTTTCCAGTGACTATTAACGAAGACAATACAGGAGCGATCGCGATCGCTGAAAAAGGGAAATTTGTGAAAAATTCAAAACATAGACGTTAGTTATCAATTTGTAAATGATTTAAATAAGAAAAATGTAATAAGTGTAAGAAAAATTTCTACTGATGATCATATCGCAAACATACTAACAAAATCTTTAGGGAGATCTAAATTCGAAAAATTTAGAGATTTGTTAAATATGATGAATAATTTTTTTGTATAGGGGAAAGTGTTGTACCTATGGACGGTTTTACCTGTGGACACCATTGATAATTAAAAAAATAAAAACCAGAACGCAACGAATTGAACGCACCCGTAAAGTCTTTTTGATGTGTGGCAACACTGACTTGCTGCCATTTTGTTTTTCTTAGTGCAAAATGTATACGACAATTTTTTGTAAGACCATTGCGTATATTGTGCAACATTGATTTTCAGTGATATAGAACAGTGTAAACCCATATTATCCCGGTGCTATATTATTTAGGTTATTATATCAGATTTGTACCTATGGACATCAAAACATATGTACCTATGTACTGTCCACAGGTACAAAACTTTAGATTTCTAACTGGTTAGCATATTACTGGTTACCAATTAATGTATCTTCTATTTTTCAGTGCCTCGTAGCAAGGTTGGAAAAATGCGACGTAAATTATGTTCAGAGACATTATCTGAAGCAATCAAAGAGGTTAGAAGCGGATGTTCTTTGCGAAAATATGAAATACCAAAGTCTACGATATATAAATATCTCCATATGAACAAAGATAAGGATCTCTGCGAGAAAAATGTAGAAATTTTGAAAAATGACGTAAGAAGAGTATTTGATGAGGAAGAAGATAAACAGTTGGAAGAATATTTAGAAAAAGCAGCTTATCTACATATGGGTTTAAATGTTAAGCAAGTAAGAGAACTTGCGTACCAGTTTGCAGTGGTTAAGCAAAAAAACAATATCCCAAATAGCTTGCACGAACACAAAATGGCTGGGATATGATGGTTAAGATACTATCGTCAACGTCATGCATATCTGTCTCTACGGAAGCCCGAAGCAACCAGTCTGGCGCGAGCAAGTAGTTTTAACAAAACTAATGTTTCTAAATTCTTTGATAACCATCAAAAAGTTATTGAAAAAAATCACTTCACCCCGGAAAATATTTACAATCTGGATGAGACCGGAATATCCACAGTTCATAACCCTAGAAAAGTGCTGGCTCCAAAAAAATAAAGCAGTTAGGAAAAATCACATCCGGAGAAAGAGGAGTAAATAACATCATGATTGCCTGTATAAATGCAGTTGGAAATTCAATTCCTCCTTTGATAGTATTTCCTAGAGTTTTTTTTTTCAAAGACAATATGTTGAAAGGTGCTCCTCCAGGTACGGTTGGTGCAGCTAACCAATCTGGATGGTCAACTGAATTGATCTTTATGAAATATTTGGATCATTTTATAAAATTTGCCAAACCTAGAAAAGAAAATCCGGTTCTCTTAACGACGGACAATCATGAAACGCATATCTCAATTGAGATTATTGAAAAATCCATCGACAATGGTATAGTTCTACTCACGTTACCTCCACACACTTCAAATAATTTGCAGCCTTTAGATCGTTGCGTATTTGGACCATTTGAAGCACAATACAACAAAGCAGCCGATAAATGGATGCTAAATCACCCCGGAAAACCAATAACAATTTATGACATCGCGGAAATCATAGGTGAAGCATATCCCCTTGCTTTTACAACAAGAAACATAGTTAAAAGTTTTGAAGTAACAGGCATATGCCAATTTAATAGGGATATATTCAGTGAAGAGGATTTTCTATGCTCATTTGTTACTGATCGCCCACAGCCGGTGTCCGGAGTTTCTGAAATTTCAACTCAAGGTGAGCCTGCTATTATAGAATCTGCAATCAACCCGAAAAATAACAATTCTTCTGAATTTGACTACAATCAAGATGAAAATCCTATTGACTATCTGAAACCACAACACCCTAATGATTCTAACGTAGATGCAGCAATCACTCCGAGAAAACAGCTTATTCCGCCAATAACACCAGAATCAGTACGCCCATTTCTAAAAGCAGCCCCCTCGAAAAACAACTCAACGAGGAAGGAAACCGGGAACAAGTAGAATTTTAACTGATTCACCGGAAAAAAAAACAAATAAAAAACGAAGCTTCTAAAAAAGCAGAAAATACAAAAAAAAAATTGAAGAAAGAAAAAAAATAAGAATATAAACTTGCCAGCGAAGAGAAAGACTTCCTCCGAAATGCTACCAGAGGCTGGCCCTAGCCAGACAAAAAACTATGTACAACAAAAAGTGCCAGAAATCTTCAAGATCATCAGTCACCATATGCCATGTGTATGGGATGCAAAAAACGTGGAAATATAAATAAAATGCTCAATTGTTCTTTGTGTGATTTGAAATATCATAGAAAATGTGTATCCAAATCACACAAAGACAATTTCGAATCGGATGATGAGTCGGACTTTGTATGTCAGAAGTGTTATGTTTTAGATGATGACGATTTGGATGTGTCCGATGATTCTACCTAAAAATATATATGATCAGTAATGCGCTGACAAAACACAAATAAATAATTGATTGTTTAATGTCAAAGTTCCTTAATAGATATATTTAATTTAATTTTTGTTGGTTTTTCGAATTTTATATGTAAGGAAATGTGAGCTGTCCATAGGTACATTGCCGTTCACAGGTACATTTCCTGCTGTTCAAAGGTACAATCACAAGTAGTACCTGTGGACAAATTTAGTGATTTTAAAAAAAGTTAGTAACGTTTGAATCTGCAAGAGACGTGAAATAAGTTACATGCTTTTGAGCAACAAATAAAACAAGCTGCTCATATTGTGCAAGTAGAGTTTTTTGGCTACAGCATGGGTCCAAGTGATGACATGATTACTCACATTACAAAATGCGAAGGCCTGGTTTTGCGAATGCAACAATTAAACGTTAAACCGGACGAATCATCTTTAATGATAAAATTGTTAGATACATCGCCAGATGTTTACGGAAGCCTCCATCAAGCTTGAAAGAGCAAAGAAATGAAGTCAAACTTCAAATGCTACAGTTGTGGTGGAAAAGGCCATATTGGCGAAATTATCCAAGGCAGAAGAAAAGAAAGGACGGTGCAAATATGTTAACTGATGGGGATCGGTTTCAGGCATTTAACAAGGAAACAGTGAACACTGTACTAGACAGTGTTATGTGTATGTGGATTGTTGACTCCGGTGCGACTGATCATATGACAACATGACAAGCCATAGTGAATGGTTTTCGACATTAGAATACTTCGTGTCACCTGTAAAAATCAAGATACATGATAATCGGAAAAGGGCTTATTGAATTCGAAGCAAATGTTGACGGAAGGTGGCTGCCCAGTCACATGAAAAATGCGCTGTACGAGTATGTACCAGATATGCGCAGAAATTTATTTTCTGAGATATCTGCTCTTGACAATGGAATGGAATATAATTCGTTCAGGACCCGGTGTGAATTTGTAAAAAACGGTCTCATTGAGGCTAGAGTAATTCGAGTTAGAAAAATGTTCAAAATGGAAATTCGTATAAAGAAGTCGGAAACGCCATGTGTTGTAGAAGCAAACATCATGTCCGATAATTTGACTTGGTCATCAAAACAAAAGACACATACAAACATTTCTTAAACGTGATGTTGATATTGCGGCTGATGAGAAATTATATGGAGAAGCGCTAAAGAAAAGCGATATAGGAACAGTTTTCAATCGAGTAAACAACGTGCAAATGAACCAGATAAGATCATTCATACTAATCTATGTGCACCAATGGACTGCATGTCGTTGGGTGGTGCAAGTAGGGGAATGTGGCATGAAAGAGACATTATCATTTACGCGATAGTAACACTAGCCAGATGTCGCCCAAAAACATTTGACAATTTATCGAAAACAAACGGCGTCGATACGACGTATTGAAGATTTCGTCGTCAAAAAGTAAGTTTTTGAGTTCATATTATTTGTTTTCTGACGTCTATACGTATATCATCTAAGACCATAACATACAAGTGCTTGTTAGTATCACTCATGTTCATTCTATCAATTAAAGTAATTAATAAAATGTATTATATATGCATAATAAAGTGATTTACAATATAACGTGTGCGGTCTATCGGTTATAACATATTGGCGACGAGATAGGGTTGTCAGATGTCCCGATTAATCGGGATTGTCACCGTTTTTTAGTACCATGTCCCGGTGTCCCGAACAAACCTTTCGGGACGCCGAAAAGTCCCGTTTTACATTTTTTTCTAGTACACACTACACATAATGACATCACGTGCAACAGTAGTGTAACATAAGCATGCGTAAGACGCAACATTACTTTCTCAGCTTTCTTTCAACTTTACCATAGAAATAGTTATGAATTTATATTATGATTTAAGTTGTTAATTGGCTGTGATGTTAATAAAAATCAATATTAGCCACGTAATTTTATAATACATGTAAATTAATACTTTGAATAATAATTATAAACGATACAGTTAATTATTATTTTGATGTAAATAAAAAAACATAATTTAAAAATATAATATTTAATTTACTCAATTAAACTATAATAGAGTAGAGTGGAGTGTATAGAGGTATGTTACTTGCATCTATGGTTTTTTTATTCAATTGTTGAATTCAAATTGGACAGTTAACATCATTTTTAACTTACAATCAGTCCACCCATGTCAATAATTGATTCATTGAAATTTTTCTAATAGTAATAATATAACTGCAGCGATTTTCAACGAATTGGTGAGTTATTAGTTATTGGTTGTTATTAAAATTATAATGGTTATTAATGTTTAAAATTTATAAAACATTATTTAATTATTTTTTAGTTTGTCATAAAAATGCCGAAGAGAAAGTGCAAATTTACTGAAAACTATAGTGTGACGCATCCATTTCTTAAAAAAGGGGGGTGTCCCGATTCGACTCACAAGAAATCTGACAATCCTACGACGAGAAGAAAAGTTAAAGTAACATGAAAAAAGCACAGGTTCATTAAGTATTTTAAATACAGTCAAAAGCCATTTTGAAGAAAAAAAGGAACAAACGCAAGTGAAATTGTTCAAAATCACAAGAGATAAAGGAAGAGTACATGAGAAGATTATGGTGTTATAAGTTATCTGCAAAGGAAAATTTAAAAATACTCATTGTTAACTACAGTTGCAACAATGGCACAAGAGTTAAAAGTATACGGGGACATTGGAGTGTTAAAGGAGTTTAAAGTTGAAGATGATTGGAGTATTTACAAAGAAAGGCTCGAACAATATTTTCTAGCAAATGAAATAAGTGAAAATAGAAAAGTATCAGTATTGTTAACGTTAATTGGAGATACAGCTTATAAAGTGTTACGAGACTTATGTGATCCTAATACACCTGCAAGCAAATCATATACACAATTACCGGAAATGTTAACAAAACAGTTTTCACCACAAATTTCAATTTACCGAAAAATAATTGAATTTTACAATCTTAGTCAAAATTCAAATGAAAATATCAACAATTGGTTCGTACGAGTTAAAAACATCTATACCATGTAAATTCCGAAATCAGTTAGAAAATATAGTGAAGGACAAATTTGTAACAGGTTTGCAACAGAATTAAATCCTAGATAGATTATGCAAAGAAGAACCTACTGAGCAACTAACTGAATTAGTGGATCTAGCACTGAAAAAAGAAGCATTCATAAGGCATAATTCAGCGAGGCAAGCTATAGTGAATATTAACAAAATGAAAATCAAACCTTCCACTTCAAGAAACAAGCAGATCAACAATAAAGAAGCAGATGAAAAAAGTTTAAAGTGTTTTCATTGCGGCAAGAACAATCACAACTTCAATAGATGCAAGTATAGATTCTACAAATGTAAAAAGTGTCAGCAAAAAGGACATTTAAGTGCAGTATGCAAGAATACAAGTGGCAACAATTACTTGGCAGAGACAATAAGTGATTCTGAAGAAAGTACAGACAATTCGACAGTGAATAATATAGAAATGTTCAAAATAGCTCATGAATATTACAACTTTCATGACCATTTAAATCTAAAAACATAGATGATTAAGTCATCGGATTTAAAAAGAAAGTTTCAAGTAAGAATATAAATAAAATTTTAAGAGAATTTCTTAGATTTAACCCTCGGACCGACACCCGGGTCCAGCCAGACCTTTTTCGTTTTTAATCGTAAATTAAACATATTTCTAATTAAGCTAACGACTTGTGCTTCCAGGTACATAGCTTTCTAAAATTTTATTGGCTATCGATTTATAAAAAAAATATCATGAAAAGTCCTTAGAAAGGATTGCTTATAAGGACATAAAAAAACTACACCTTCGGACCGACTCATGGTGTCTGGCTGGACCCCTATACATTTTATATGGAAAACGCATAGAATGTGATATATTTTTGTCATTCTACCTGTTTTTTTCTAGCTTTTCATAGAAATTATTTATCCAAACTAACTTTTATACTCACTTTACATACACGCACGCATATATTCATGCACACATTCGTTTATTTGTGTACAATCTTATTATTATATTGTTTCTTTTCTCTTTGTTCTTCAAACAAAATTTTATAACTAACTATAATTCATTTTATATATTTATTATTATAAATATATTTTGAATCACAATCACAACCGATCTTGCCCCACTACTGAATCGCATTTTGAACGTCAATTAACATTTGAACGTTGAACAATAAACAAGTGAATGCCAACAATAGTTTACCTGCAATTTTTTGATTTGTTATTTGTTGTTTTTTTTATCATAATGGGCGATGAAGTGGAATTCGTTTATAATACACGATTGCGTAGTAGAAGGCTCAGTAATGATTTTCAAATGCGATTGGCAGCGGCTTTGTTGAATGATATTCAACATGAGAATATCGAGCAAGATGAAGTTGGTGCATTCGATATTGATGACGACGAAAAAGATATGGATTATATACCTGATGAAGATGCTTCGGATATCGAGGACGACTTTGTAATCGAACCAAATGAAATTCTTGACAGTGACGAGGATGGTGTTGAAATGGAAGCTGCTCAACCACAAAATACAACTGATAGTTTTTTTACGGTAAAGACGGCACAAAATGGAATAACGATGAACCAGCTGCATCTGTGCGTATACGTCAACACAATATTATGCGTTTTCGATCTGGACCCAAGCAACAAAATTCGATTCAAATTGAGGTTTTCAAGAAATTTTTTTCGCCGAGTATTTCGATTATAGTTATTATCGAAACAAATCGATATGCAAAAGATGCAGTCCAAAAATGGAATGAAAAAAATCACAACTCAAAACAGAGAGTTTGGAATGATTTGACCAGCACAGAACTTGATGCATTTATTGGCATACTTTTGACTATGGGTCTTTCTTACAATAATATGCAATATTCAGAAGTTTTATGGCATTCAAATGCTCTACCGATTTTTCGTGCTGCTATGTCTTATAAGCGATTCATTACACTATCACGATATATCCGTTTTGATGATGGTCGTACGCGTGAATTTCGTCAACGAATCGATAAAGCTGCGCTCATTCGCGATATATGGAATTTTTTGAACGAAAACCTCGCCAATAACTACGATCCACATGAAAATATAACTGTTGATGAGCAACTGTTTCCGTATCGTGGTAGAACAAAATTCACACAGTATATACCATCGAAACCAGCCAAATATGGAATTAAAGTTTGGTGGGCATGTGATTCAAAGACAAAATATCCATTGCAAGGAAAATTGTATACGGGAAAAAATGAAGGAAAAGAACGTGAAGTAAATCAAGGTGAAAATGTGTTGCTACAACTCTCAAACCGATACAATAACAGTGGCCGTACAATTGTGGCAGACAATTTCTTCACAACACTGGAAGGTGCTAAGCGACTTGCAAAACTTGGCCTCGCATACGTCGGCACCGTTCGATCGAATAAAAGATTTCTTCTTGAAGAAATGAAAAAGAATAATTCTCGTCCTGTGTTTTTGTCTGTTTTTGGATTTCATGAAAACTTGATTTCGATTTGTAGCTATTTGCCAAAAAAGAATAAAGCAGTAAATTTACTTTCGACCGTACACTATAGTAAATGTTTTGAAGGCGTAGCAATGAAACCAGAAGCAATTTTATTTTATAATGCAAATAAATCTGGTGTCGATTCAATGGACCAAATGGTTACCCATTATACCACAAAACGGCCAACTAGACGATGGACCTATGCTTTTTTTCTCAACATGTTAGATGTTATGGCGTTGGCAGCCTTTTGCATTTGCAAGGAAGTCGGCGGACTAAATAAACATGATGCAAGACGTACCTTTTTATCTATGCTATCTAATATATTGGTACTTGCAAACATCGAAAATCGAATGAACAACGTTCGCATCATTTCACAGTTTACTACTCGTTTGGCCATTGAATCGTTTTTTGGTACAAAAATCAACATTCCAACTAATGCATTTGCTATCCAAACAAGCGGTGCTGATACACTTAGAGCCAAGAAAGATTGCAGACTTTGTTTACAAGAAGGTGATAAGTTGCGTCGAAAAACTCGTTTTTTCTGTCAAACGTGCTCATAACCAGTGTGCCAGCAACATTCAAAAATTGCATATACTTGTTTTACTTGTATTTCTAAAGATCAATAAATAAGTTCTTATCATTCTCCATTGTTTTTATTTTTAAATAACTTAAAATAAAATACAAAAACAAACAAAAAAAAACAGTTTTTTTTCATAATCCAAAAAGGTCTTTAATATTTTTTAGTGTACATGTAGAAAAACGTATGCCGAAACCTCTGAGATAGGTAAGAAATTCAAAATATTTGCCTACTTGTGATAGAAATGAGTTTGAAGGTAAGTCAAATTAACATATAAATGCACGTAAATGCATAGGGGTCCAGCCAGACACCAAGTGTCGGTCCGAAGGGTATCGGAATAGGTGTCGGTCCGAGGGTTAAGTAAATATTTTATCCAGAGTTTGCGTTATATGGAATGTTTTATAACTATACAAGATATAAAATTATTTCCTATGATTATTAGTAAAAAATATCTTTGTTAATTTAAAATTTATGTCCTGTAATAATAACTTGGCTCTTTCAAAACTTTGGGTGGCATTTTCAATGCCTATTGAAGCCGAATTTCATTCTTTTTATAAATGGCTAGAAGTCCAAAAATATCGTTAATTTTGTAAAATGTTTTATGACATTACGTACGTAAATGAATAAACAATTACTTATTATAAAAAAAATTATTTATCTATTTCCTTTTATATTATTTGTCCCTTTTTTAAAAGTAGCTCATTCGTGCCACATTCCCCCTATCTCGCATAGGAGCCGAAATACTAGTGAATAAACACCGGTTAGGAACCACTGCCCTACACGACACCTATGAAAAAAAAGTTTCCATCTACTTTGTCTGTTTTACATGATATGTTTACATGTGACTATTCGCTATTAAAGAACAGTAATGAACTGTGTAAAAGTACTTCAGTGCGATGGTGTAAGGGAATTCGACAATAGTGATGTGCGTAAACTTTTAAAATCAAACCAAACGGAGTAAAGTTACTGTTGTAATATGTATCCTAGTGATATTTATGTTATGTTTAACAACTTGTATTGTTAACAGTTTAATATTCAAAATAACTGATTGTTATTGCATTGTATCGATTGTATCATTCTGAATCTAATAATGATAATAAAGTTGTAGTTAGTGTAATTATCTCATTAATCTGTACTGCTAATTGCTAATACATCTAAATGCATAACCCACAACAGGTTATGGGCCCAGATATAGTATACTGTGATAAATAAATAAAAATTTAGTGATTAATGAAATAAAACTTGTAATTTTATGAAATTCATTTGTCAGTGGAAGTGTGTGCTAGACTCGTAAACGTTTAAACAAACGTATTTCTGAAACTTGTATTAATTGTGTTATTTTAAACATAAAAGAAAACACAATGGCAGTTGTAATAAAGAAAGAGTTGAGGCTACCGGGAATATCCAAACTGAATGGTATGGAAGAATATAAAAATTGGAAATTTCGCATGAAATTGTGGCTTACCCGTGAACATAGATGGTGCTACGTAACATTAGAGAAACATGAAGTTGAAGACTGGAATGAAAATGTAGATCAAGAAGTATTATGTGACATTGGACTTATGTTAGATCCTTCATTGTACGTCCATATATATAATGCACAAACAGCCAAACAGGCATGGGATATGCTAAGTAAAAAATTTGGTGAACAAGGTTTGGTTGGTCGACTGAGTCTTATGAGGAGACTTTTCTCTGTAAAGTTAGAAAACTATTTATCTATGACGGAATATTTGAATGAAATAATGACGATAACTCAAAAGTTAGCTGATTTGGGTAAACCTATGGAAGATGAATATATAGGGGCACTCATGTTACATGGGCTGACTGCAACGTACAAGCCGCTAATAAACAATGGAATCCTGTGGACAAGATATTACGTCAACTCCATAAATCTATATACAGGGGCTGGACAAAATAATATGAAAACATGACATACATAATATTTATTTATTAATAAGGTGTTGGGCCACCATTTGTGGAGCTCCCGCCGTACTGTTTTTGTCGAAATAGTATTACTCAAGTGAGTGTTAAGTTCTGCTGTCACTTTTGTCGCAGTAGTTTTATATTGTCTGGTCACAATCCTATTTAATGTTCGTCGGTCTCTGTTAGTTAACTTTGTGTTTCGCCCACTATTCCTCTTCGCCGATGATGTTTTACCATGTTTTATGTATGCCGTCATTACCGTGGATACTGTCGCTCGTGAAACGTTATACAATTCTGTTGTTTTAGTCCCAGACGCTCCTGCTAACCGAGCACCAACGATTTTCCCTCTCTCGAAGTCTAAGAGATCACACATTTCACCGATTGCTGGTTTTAACCGTTGCAGAACAAAACATATAAATCACTAAAATATAATCTACAAGACTTGGTACGTAACCTATGTAATACATACGCGTCACATTATTTACACAGAAGCAGTGTTGTCAACATGTAACAAGATGTATTATATTGCATGGTGTTCATATTATTTTGTCCACCCCTTGTATATAAAAATGAATCCCTATTTCCCTTGGTCACGCCATCACGCGTGAACGGCTGGACCGATTTTTTTTTTTTTTTTGTGTTTGTTATTGTCAGGAGAAGGTTCTTATGAAAGAAAAAATAAAAAAAAGTGCGCGGAAAATTAGAAAATTTAAGAATACTTAACCACCATATAATATTATTTCTAATCTAACCTTAGCGCTTTGGACAATGTAAACTTTTTTAATGTAACCTTATGACGTTTGACATAGAATTGCCAGAATGCAATATCTTCAAAGAGCCATTCCACGTCAAGAGGGACAGTTTTTGACCTCATGTTTTCTGATTTGGCTATAATTTTTTTTACAGCTTCTTTGGACCCAATTTATATGTCAAACAATTTTTATTTTATTTTGATCACCCCTAGTTTAGAAGTTACAAGGGGTTGAAATTTCGGAAAAACGGCAAAAAATCGAAAACATGCTCTCCTTTAACTGCTTATATCTCCGGTTCTATTCATCCTACAGACTTCAACAAAAAAAATTGAAGCTCTTGAATGTCACTTTAATAACGTATTTATTTTATTGTTATAAACAATTTAATTTATTTGTTATAAACAATTATATAATTTAAACGTGGTTTTCAAGGCGAGAACACGCTTTGAAAATTTTGAAAAAAATATCAACGTATTCCTTGATCAATTCTCTACAAAACTGCTGAGTTACAGAATGGAACTCCGATAGGAACTGTGTCAAAAAAGTGATTTGTACGAAAAACCGCGCGCGAGTTAAGGGACAGCATCAACATTTATATAAAATAATAATTAAATTGTTATGTTCTAACTATAAGTATAAATATCTGTATATTATATTTCTCACATATTTTCAGTTAACGTATTTTTACATTTTAACAATATTTCATTTTAAGCTGTAAAGTAAATATTATTTAATATATTATATAAGTTGTATTGTCATTCATATATTTCTATTTGCCATCTGCATATTTTAAACATTTCAATGTACAAAATATTCTAACAACAAGATAAGGACTTCGTCCTAAACTAAACAAATCATTAACGGATGCTAGAATATTCTGTACAATTCCATCTGTAATGACTAATGCCAGATAAGCCGTATATAAGCTTCCTCTCGGCATACGTCAGGGTCAATCTTTTGTCAAACTTTGTAACTATTGCTGTAACCCGTGTTGTTTGAGAAATAAAATTATTTTTTTTATTAAGTATTCAATAGTAGAAACTTAATTGGCGCAGTCGGTAGGATTGCAAATCAAACATCGTATCAGACGTTATAATTATAAAATTGAGTCTTAACGTTCGCAGTTAAAATATTCGACGGTTTATCGAGTTCGCGAATAAAAGACAATAACGTTAGTGATCAAGATTAGAAGTCTACTTCATTGAAAAATCAACAATTGAAGGCGAGTTTCAACTCCTTGAGACTACCGAACCAAGAAATAAGAAGGAATCCAGCATCGTTATTGTTTTGGGTTGTGTTCAACAATCGATCCGACGGATTATCGGAAGCAGTGGAACAATCGTGCCAAAGAAAGCAGTATGAAAGCAGCGATATTCACAACAATATACTGGTGAGTCGTATTATTTTGTATTGTTTCATGTCCTTCAAATTTCGTCCCTCTCTACTAACAGACGTGGTTTCAAGCATTAGTAAAAACGACGGCTTATCGTTAACAAAGGTTGATCAAAATTCAAAAAATTTAAATTTAAGTTCAGAAAATTCAAAAAATTTAAAACCCACTGTCTATGAAAACGACATGCGGTATCAAGAATAAGAAGATCTATGGCGCATTAATGATACACTTCCACAACTGTACCATCACAATTAATGAAATTACGTACACCAGCAAAACTGCAATCACATGGACCGAAATGAAATTCAAATCAACCAACTTCAATGAGGTCAACATAACAAACATCAAAGAAAAACTAACAATCGAGAAAGTGAATTACGAAAACCTGAAAAATATCGACAAGATTCGATTGATAGAATTCAAAACAGAAATGCACCAAGTAACATTGTACTCTATAGTAATTGCCATGGGAATAATAGCTGCAATAATCATTATCGTCAAAATCAAGAAACGTCATATAACAAGAAGCTTCGATCGATGCCAAATACCGTTACAAGAGCCCACTTCTTTCACATGGGGACATGCTCAAACTCAAGGAGGGAGGAGTTAAGAGACAGCATCAACATTTATATAAAATAATAATTAAATTGTTATGTTCTAACTATAAGTATAAATATCTGTATATTATATTTCTCACATATTTTCAGTTAACGTATTTTTACATTTTAACAATATTTCATTTTAAGCTGTAAAGTAAATATTATTTAATATATTATATAAGTTGTATTGTCATTCATATATTTATATTTGCCATCTGCATATTTTAAACATTTCAATGTACAAAATATTCTAACAACAAGATAAGGACTTCGTCCTAAACTAAACAAATCATTAACGGATGCTAGAATATTCTGTACAATTCCATCTGTAATGACTAATGCCAGATAAGCCGTATATAAGCTTCCTCTCGGCATACGTCAGGGTCAATCTTTTGTCAAACTTTGTAACTATTGCTGTAACCCGTGTTGTTTGAGAAATAAAATTATTTTTTTTATTAAGTATTCAATAGTAGAAACTTAATTCGCGCGCGCATATCCGCACGGCTTGTGTCGCCGTATTTCTCAGTAAAGGAAGAATTTTGACAAGGTCATGGTTGATTATTATAGATTTTGGTGCGGAGAATTCGAAAAAAATACCTAGGACTGCCGAACAGTGGTGCAACACCCTTAAAAATAGGGTTGAAGGGGGAAAACCCCGTTTCCAAGCAATTTGCAATTTATCTCAAAATCCAAAGCGACAAAGGGGTATTTTTATGGTTGATATTTATTGGGGACACTAAGACAAATCGATTGAGACCATATATACTGTATTTTACGGGATAGCCTTAATATCAAATAATATAAAGTAATAAACAACAATATTAATAGTGTAGCATTAATCTATATAAGTATTATTTGTATTTCATATATTTCAATTATTTCAATGTTAATAAGTCAATATTTAATTTTTATATTTCACTTACATTAGAAAGCAAATATTTCATTCAGATAATATCAACATATTTTTATTTACTTTAATGACCAAATATTCTAAACTGCATAAACAAGAACTTTGCTTTAAAACAAATAGCGATGCGATCTAGAATATTCGGTACACTTTAATTGTAATGATTAATGCCAGATAAACAACATAAAAGCACCGTCCTGGCATATGTCAATCAGTCTTCTGCTGTATTTATGTTCGACGTTATCCTGTATTTTTGTTAGTTCAATAAAATATATTTTTATTTAATTGTTTCTTACCCGAAACATAATTGACGCAGTCTGTAGGATAGCCAAAGTTAAACGGTTATCCAAGTAGTGTTGCGATTAAAAATTTATTCGACGGTTTATCGAGTAAACGATCAAGACACGAAGAATTTCGGAGAATCTACATCGACGAGAGCACATCGAAGAAGGCGAGTGTCAACTCCTTAAGATTCAACGAACCACAGAGAACAACAGGACAAAGAGACATCGACACTGTATCACTTTGGGTTGTGGCATACAATCAATTTCGACGGATTATCGGAAAGCAGTGGAGTGATCGTGCCGAGACGTTATGAAATCTACGATATTCGCACTAATTGGATGAGTCGTATTTTTGATAATATCTCATGTCATTCAAACTTCGTCCTTCCTTACTAACAAAAGCACTAAGTAATTCGAGCATAGCAAAAAACGACGGTTTATCGTTGACAGAAGTTAACTCATTAGATTTAGGTTCAGAAAACTAGTAATATTATTCAAGATAATACATTAAATAATTCAAACGAAAATCTATTAAAATTAGAAACAGATAATAATTTAAATAACTTTTTATTAGAAATTAATAATACTAAAATGACTACTAACGTAAATACATCGTTGCAAAGTCAAATATCTAGCAAATATATATTTAATAGTTTAAGAATTCCGGACATTATAAAAGACTTACCGCCATACGACGGAAATCCTAGATTATTGTATGATTTTTTAAGTAACGTTGATGAAATATTTTCATTAATTCCACTTAATAGTTCAGATCAACCGTATATAAAATTTTTAGTTAGAGCTATTCGAAATAAAAGAGTAGGCCAAGCTAATGAAATTTTAAATTTATATGGAACCCAGCTTAACTGGAATGAAATAAAGAAAAACTTAATTACACATTACTGGGACAAACGAAACGAAACATCACTTGTTAGGGACCTTCATCAGATAACGCAAGGCTCTGATTCTTTAGAAACCTTTTATGCAAAAATTATCGAAATATTTTATACTTTATGTAATTTTATATCCATACACGAGACAAATCCACAAGTATTAATAACAAAACGGAGATTATATCAAGAAATGTGTTTAAGTACATTTTTAACGGGATTAAGGGAACCAATAGGTTCAACTATTAGAGCAATGAGACCGACATCACTGACTGTTTCTTACTGTTTAGCAGAACAAAACACTTATTATGTAAAAAATAAAAATTCACAATCTCTTAAAAAAGTAACACATATACCTACATATAGACCTCAAATGATACATAATAATAACATATCACAATTTAATAACCATAGACCTCAAGTACAACAATTTAAACAATCACCACATTTTAATTTTAAAACAAATCCACAACAATTTGTAACAAACAACTCAACTCATAATAATCAAGATCCACGAAGATCGTTCCAGCAAAATTTTAGATCATCGCATAACTTTAATTATCAACCAAGAACACCAAATTAACCGCAAAACAAACAACAATATAATACTCCACAAAGACATCCTACACCTATGGACACTTCAAGCGGACATACAAGGAAAACGCAACAATTCGCATTCAAACCCACAGGACCTCCGAGACCCAACGCAGATCAATCGTACGAATACGAACAGCAAGAACATAACTATGAAGCCGCACATTATGAAGGTGAAGCTCAAGATCTATCTTACAACATGGGACAGCACGAAGAATTCTCATCATACGAGCCTGAAAACGAAACACCAAATTATGAAGCCAATTTAGACCAATACATTAACAATGAGATAGACGACACAAATTTTCCATCACCAGCCTCACAGAATCAGTGGGATACCTAGATTTTAACAATCATAATGGGAACAGACTACCGTACATACACATCGCAAATCAACATGGACCACCTCTGAAATTTTTTATCGACATCGGATCATCAGTATCATTCATAGACCCGAAATATGTACCTGATGACGACATAGAAGAAAATACACCAGTAGAAATAACAACGGTATTCTGCAAGCACAAACTCAACAAACAAGTAACGTGCCCATATATTCCAGAATTTAATAATACAGAACCATTAAAGTTCATCATATTCAAATTTCACGCATACTTTGACGGACTTATTGGACTGGACACTCTAGAAAATTTAGAAGGTAAGATTAATCTGAAGACGAAATTTTTAGAGACAAAGAACACAAAAATCAGACTAAATTACAAACCTAATTATATGTCTCGACCATACATGGTAGATCCTAAAACCAAAATAATAGCAAAATTACCAGTCGACATACAAAATGGGGACATCATGGTTCCAGAGATAATAATTCAAGACGGACTAATCATCCAAGAAGGCATCTATAAGGCAGAAGAATATTACAGCAACATAACAGTATTGAATAAAACCAATTCTATAAAAAAGTTTGTAATAGAACAACCTATCAAGTGCACACCATATTCAAACTTCATTGAATGCAACAATGCCAACTTCATCTCACCTGTGCAAGATTGGACACCTACGGACATCAAAAACTTGATAAGGGTTAATCATCTAAACCACGAAGAACAAAAACAAATACTGAAGTTATGTAAGCAGTATGAAGATTTATTATTTAAAGACGGACAAACTTTGACATTCACAAACAAGATAAAACACGAAATCAAGACTAAAGACGACATACCAATTTACACAAGATCATATAGATACCCGGAGATCCATAAAGAGGAAATTCAGAGACAAATAAATCAACTTCTCGATCAAGGAATCATACGACCAAGCTATTCACCATGGTCATCACCGATTTGGATTGTTCCTAAGAAAATAGATGCAAGCGGAAAAAGAAAATGGCGATTAGTGAAACTTAAAGAAGGTATTTGAAAAACTAAAAGAAGCAAACTTCAAAGTGCAATTGGACAAATGTGAGTTTCTCCACAAAGAAATTACCTTCCTTGGACATTTGGTAACTAGCGAAGGAGTCAAACCAAATCCTGACAAGATAAAGGCTATAAAAAACTTCCCACTTCCCAAGACACCAAAACAAATTAAATCATTTTTGGGACTTCTGGGATACTACAGAAAATTCATCAAAGATTCCGCAAAATTAACCAAGCCTTTCACAGAATGCTTAAGGAAAGACAGCGAAATAAAAATTGACGAACGCTACAAAAACTGCTTTGAAACCTGTAAGGACCTATTATGCAATGATCCGATTCTTCAATATTCAGATTTTAGCAAACCATTCATCTTAACAACTGATGCCAGTAATTTAGCCCTGGGAGCTGTTTTATCACAAGGTAATATTGGAACAGACAAGCCTGTATGCTACGCATCAAGAACACTAACCAAGACAGAACAGAACTACAGTACTATTGAGAAAGAATTGCTAGCCATAGTCTGGGCAACGAAATATTTTCGACCATACCTGTTCGGACGAAAGTTCAAAATCGTCACTGACCATAAACCGCTAACCTGGTTATTTTCACTCAAAGAACCAAATAGCAATTTGGTTAGGTGGAGACTAAAACTTGAAGAATTTGACTATGAAATTATTTACAAAAAAGGAAAAATCAACACCAATGCAGACGCTCTAAGCAGAATCGAATTGAATAATCACGAGTCAACTACAAACAACGCTGCTGAATCAACTGTACATTCCGATCAAGAAAATCTAGATACAGGAATACCAATTTCAGAAAAACCAATAAATCAATTCAACGAACAACTCATCTTGAAAACTTCCAGTAAAGAATCCAACATATTAAAACTTCTATTTAAAACAAAACGAAGACGCACTATAGAAAGCAAGACGTTTCATAGGCAAAAAAAAATTGACATTTTTAAACAATTTGTCAATTGTAACAAATTAACCTGCATTCTAACGGACGACAAAACGTTTCAAACAATTCAGGAAATATATGACCAATTTTTCTCTAAATACAAAATCATCAGATCAGTTCAACTTGTGCAAGACGTAGAAAACTCTGACGAACAAGACGCGATAATAAAAAATTATCACAAAAATGAAAATCATAGAGGGATAAACGAAACCTTAGCACATTTATCTCGCGACGTGTACTTCGACAACATGAAATCAAAAGTTACGTTAACAATCAATAATTGTGAACTATGCCAAACAAGTAAGTACGAGCGAAACCCGATTAATCAAAAACTCGAGATCACAGAAATACCTAACAAACCATTCGAAATATTACACATAGATATACCGGGTGGACCATTTTAACGTTTAATGGAGAATAACTCGACCGGTGACTGAAATAATAAAAAAGTTTTCAGATAAAAGTTGTATAGTTTGGAGGGGGACATAGACGTACTTGGATGAAATCTTCTTAGGTGGTGTTTTCAAAGTGGTATAAAGGTCAACATCATTTTTTTTAACAGGAACCTATAATTTTTATCAAGTAATTTTATTTAACGTGAATAGACACGAATTTTCAATTGATAACTTTTTTTTAACAACTTAACCTTTCCAAGATATCTAAACAAAATAATTCAAGATTTTGAACTTTCAATATTTTTTTTACTCAGAAACCGTAAATTTTAGAGAAAAAGTACAAGAAACAAAAAATGTTTATTTTGATCTAATAAAACTAAAGAATTATTTTTAAAATTTTAAAACTTCTTTAATTTATTTTATTTAAGCAAAAAAAAAACAATGTTAAAAAATTTTAGAATAATTTTAAAAAGAATTTTAAAGTTTTATTGTACCAAAATAAACATTTTTGTATTTTATGCTTTTTCTCTAAACTTGATGGTTTCTAAGTAAAAAAATATTTAATGTTCAAAATCTCGAATTATTTTGTTAGATATCTTGGAAAGGTTAAGTTGTTAAAAAAAAAGTTATCAATGAAAGATTCGTGTCTTTTCACGTTAAATAAAATTACTTGATAAAAACTATAGGTTCCTATTTAAAAAAATGATGTTGACCTTCATACCATCTTGAAAACACAACCTAAGAAAATTTCATCCAAGTACGTCTATCTCCCCCTCCAAACCGTACAACTTTTATCTGAAAACTTTTTTGTTATTTCACTTACCGGTCGAGTTATTCTCCATTAAACGTTAAAATGGTGCACCCGGTATATCATATAGATAAATTAGACATATTAACAATTCTCGATAAATTTTCAAAATTTGCATCCGCATATATTCTATCAAGTAGAAATAGTATTCAAGTCTTAGAAAATCTAAAACAATTCATGGCACATCATGGGTTACCGAATAAAATAATTACAGATACAGCGTTAGAATTCGATAACAACACATTCAAAGAATTCTGCAAAATTTATAATATAATTCACCACACAACTACCCCAAAATCATCAACAGGAAATTCCCCCGTTGAACGTTTTCATTCAACATTGACTGAAATGTATAGAATAATAAAAAACTTAACTCCAAATAAGACAACAACATCAATCCTGCAAGAAGCTATAATAACGTACAATAATGCAATACATAGCGTTACTAAATTAACACCTTTCGAAATAATTAACGGACACATACCCAAAACAAATCTTTTTGATACCAACACTAAAACATCAACTAACATACCTGATTATATAAACAAGCATTTAGAAAACTATGATAAATTAAAAGAATTATTACATAATAAATTAACAACAAACCAACAACATGTAATTAACAATAAGCTAATCAAAATAGAGAAGATCCAATCAACCTTTCAACTGACGATATAATTTATGAACGCGACAATATGTATACAAAGGTAGTTCCGTTGTATAAAAAACACATTGTCATAAAAAATAATAAGGTTACTGTAAACACCCAAAAACGTAAAGTTCATAAACAGAAACTAAAACGACGACGTAAATTTCAGAATATGAACGAAACTGACAAGGACTCAAATTCACGAACAACGAATAGAGATCCACGATCTAAACAGAAGTCAAGGCCTGGTCTCACTCCATCTAGGAAGATCCAAACTAATTAAGGACTACACAAAAATTATCCATATTATTAATTTAACAAACTATGAACAAAATATTAATAATATTAATCAGAATATAATTAAGTTAGAAAATTTAACAAAAAGTAATCAAATTAACGATTTAGATAGTAGTTTAAAATTAATGAAAAGTAAATATAGGGAATTATATCATAATTATTTAATATTAATACCTAGTGTTAGAAGAAAACGCGGTTTAATTAATGGATTAGGGTCTATAATAAAAACGATTACAGGAAACATGGACAATTATGACGCGTTAGAAATTAATAAGCAAATAGAGACTTTAAAATATAATGTACACGACTTATCAAATTACTTTAACAATCAAATAACTTTAAATCATCAGATGATAGAAATATTTAATAATATTAGCGAATATATAGATAAACTGTAAAATGATTTAGCTTCATTTATAAATAAATTACAATCAACAGTTTTAAATAGTGTACGTAAAGAACATCTTAGTTTTTCGTATAGTCAATTTTGTAATCAACTAATATACGATATAGATATGATGAAAGAACATTTAAAAGATATTAGCGAGACAATAATATTAGCTAAATTGAATATAATCTCAAAACAATTACTGCATCTTTCTGAACTCAAATTTATTGATAGCGTTTTTAAAAATCAGTCAATAGAGATTTTATCTGTAGAATAAATTTACGAAATGTTCGAACTACAAGCATATAATAATACTAACATAATCTTTAACATTCAAATTCCAAATTTTTATCCTTATTCAGGTGACCTATATCACCTTAGAAATATCCCAATTAACAAAACTCTAACAATCCCAATGCCCAAACCATATATCCTTATGACAAATGAGAGTTATCAATTATACGACGAACCTTGTAAATTAATTGAACAAATTTATTACTGTAAAACTAATAGTCTTAGAAATCGTAAAAACGACAAATGTATAATTAAAATTTTAAGTAACGAAAAGGCACATTACGAAGCTGTCGAATCGATAGAACCAGAATTCATTGAAATGATCGAGCCCAACTTTTTACTGATATCAAGTGAAAACCCTTTGATGATGGAAACAACGTGCGGAATGAAGAATAAGAAGACCCACGGGACAGTATAGGTACATTTCCACAACTGTACAATCACCATCAACCAAATAACCTATACAACTAAATCGACCATCACCTGGGACGAAATAAAACCAGAATCAATCATTTTTTAACGAGGTGAACATAACGAACGTCCACAACAAGCTGAGCTTCGAAAAACTTAACCAAATGAATTTGGAAAACCAAGACAAGATTCAGCTGATGGAAGTAGAATCAAAAACACACCGACAAGTGCTATATCCAACAATGACCGTCATCGGGATATTAATAATCATCATTGTCGCTGCCAAAATAAGAAAATGCAAGATCTCTACAAGATCAACTCGAGACCAACCACCGCCACAAGAGCTCGCCTGTCTCACAAAGGACTTGTTCAACTTAAGGAGGGAGGAGTTACGGGATAGCCTTAATATCAAATAATATAAAGTAATAAACAACAATATTAATAGTGTAGCATTAATCTATATAAGTATTATTTGTATTTCATATATTTCAATTATTTCAATAAGTCAATATTTAATTTCTATATTTCACTTACATTAGAAAGCAAATATTTCTTTCAGATAATATCAACATATTTTTGTTTACTTTAATGACCAAATATTCTAAACTGCATAAACACGAACTTTGCCTTAAAACAAATAGCGATGCGATCTAGAATATTCGGTACACTTTAATTGTAATGACTAATGCCAGATAAACAATATAAAAGCACCGTCCTGGCATATGTCAATCAGTTTTCTGCTGTATTTATGTTCGACGTTATCCTGTATTTTTGTTAGTTCAATAAAATATATTTTTATTTAATTGTTTCTCACCCGAAACATAATTCGCGCGCGCGCGGTTTTTCGTACAAATCACTTTTTTGACACAGTTCCTATCGGAGTTCCATTCTGTAACTCAGCAATTTTGTAGAGATTTGATCAAGGAATACGTTGATATTTTTTTCAAAATTTTCAAAGCGTGTTCTCGCCTTGAAAACCACGTTTAAATTATATAATTGTTTATAACAAATAAATTAAATTATTTATAACAATAAAATAAATACGTTATTAAAGTGACATTCAAGAGCTTCGAAATGTTTTTTTGTTGAAGTCTGTAGGATGAATAGAACCGGAGATATAAGCAGTTAAAGGAGAGCATGTTTTCGATTTTTTGCCGTTTTTCCGAAATTTCAACCCCTTGTAACTTCTAAACTAGGGGTGATCAAAATAAAATAAAAATTGTTTTACATATAAATTGGGTCCAAAGAAGCTGTAAAAAAATTTATAGCCAAATCAGAAAACATGAGGTCAAAAACTGTCCCGCTTGACGTGGAATGACTCCAAAGAGAATGTAAAAAAATGAATATCGTTTAAAACAGATGCTTCAGTCGGAGTTATTTTATTGATAAAACACATGTAAAATAATTAATTTATTATTTCTTACAAAAAGGATGTCAAAAAAATTTCTTAGTGCACATCACGGTTAGTTCAGAGCCATCACGCCTAATATTAAAAGATCAATTGAATATGGAGTTTCGGTAAGTTTGGATAGACTAACATAAACGTTACTAACATAACAAGTGATATACTTGGTTATAAAGAAGTATAAAATAGTTTCCTTCAATTTACAGTTGAATTTTCATTTTTGAAAATGCCAGCAATTAGACGTACAAACTTAAGTCGCAGAACTCGCAATGCTGCGAGTCAAAGATATACAAAAGCAAGTCAAACTGACGAGCAACGCGACGTGCAAAATGAAGTTGAACGGAATCGAAATCAACAACATAGAAATGTTGCGTTTAACCCCTATCGAGCTGCATTCAATTATAACGTAGAAATCGAGTACAGTTCACAGCAAATCGTTGCTATTGGACCAATGAACGTTGTATGCCAATATTGCAAGGCATTTAAGTTTAAAAATTAAGCTCCTGGACGTGTTGCGCGAGCGGTCAAGTCAAATTGACGCCATTGGTACCGCCACCAGAGCCACTACATTCATTGGTTTCCAGATTCTACATTGGGGCCAGATTCTAAACATTTTTTTACTCATATCCAGCAATACAATAATTGTTTTCAAATGACGTCATTTGGTGCAACAAAAGTTATTCAAGAAAATTGTATGCCAACTTTCAAGATTCAGGGTCAAATATATCATTTAACAGGTTCCTTATTGCCAACGCCGAATAGTGACTACAAATTTTTGCAAATTTATTTTATGGGCAATTCAGCAAGACAAGTCGATCAGCGTTGTGCACACAATAATTCGGTGAAAAGACCAATTGTGGAACAACTCCAAACGTTTTTTCATCAACATAACGAATTGGTTGCATTATTCACGACCGCTTTGGACCGCATGCCGTCTGATAATTACAAAATTGTCATCAAAGCTGATAAGACGCCAGCAGGACAACACACGGGACGTTTTAATGCGCCAACAATTGACGAAGTCGCTATTGTCGTCGTGGGTGAAAATTTAGAAAACCGAGATGTTTTACATCGGCGTAGCAATCAACTGCAGCGTGTGTCCGAAACACATCGATCATATGATGCGTTATAATATCCTATCTTATTTTGGCAAGGTAAAGATGGATATCATTTTTTAATGAAGATGATAAATCCAGTTATAAGTTCCGAAACTAATAACAAAAAAGTTAGTTCAATGAATTATAATTCATACAGACTGATGGTTCGGGAAAATGAGGACAATCATATCTTAAAATGTCGGCGTCTCTTCCACCATTATGCTGTGGATATGTACGTGAAAGTTTAAACCGAGCGATTGACATTTATCAAGTTGAACCAGGAAAAACTACGTTCTGAAGAATACATTCATCTACGGGATGCCATACGTCGGAAGTCCGCGACATATGCATTAATACGCTCAGGATGCTATGTCGTATGTACGTCATTATGGCACTCCAGATTTGTTTATAACGTTCACATGCAATCCACAGTGGCAGTGGACAGAAATTCGTCAAGAATTATTTCTTGGCCAATCACCCATTGATCGCCACGACATTGCCGCAAGGGTATTCAAAAGAAAGTTAAAATCACTCATGGACTTCATTGTTAAGCATCGCGTTTTCGGCGAGACGCTGTTGGGTGTATTCAGTCGAGTGGCAAAAACGTGGATTCCCACATGCACACATTTTAATTTGGTTGGTAGAGAGGATACAACCGAATGAAATCGATGATGTGATATTTGCGGAAATTCCCGATAATGATGAAGATCCATTGTTACATGAAATTGTTACAAAAAATATGATTCATGGTCCCTGTGGAATATTAAATCCGAATTCTCCGTGTATGATTGATGGAAAATATTCAAAATGCTTTCCAAAACAATTAATAGGAGAAACTATTAGTGGAAATGATGGTTATCCACTTTATCGCCGGCGATCCACTGATGACAACGGAAGATCAACAATAGTCAAAGTGAATCAGCTGGAAATTGAAGTTGATAATCGTTGGGTTGTTCCGTTTTCTCCGTTACTCTCCAAAACATTGAAGCACACATAAATGTTGAATATTGCCAATCCGTAAAATCGATAAAATATATCTGCAAGTACATGAACAAAGGTAGTGACACGGCTGTGTTCGGAGTTTCTGCTGAAAATTCAAACGATGAGATCACTCATTTTCAAATGGGACGCTATGTCAGTAGTAACGAAGCGATGTGGCGTATTTTTTCATTTCCAATACATGAAAGACACCCCACTGTAGTTCACTTGGCCGTACATCTGGAAAATGGTCAAAGGGTGTACTTTACAACGGAAAACGTATTACAACGAGTTGAGAGGCCGCCATCCACGACGTTGACCAGCTTCTTTGAAATGTGCCAGAGTGATGACTTTGCTAGAACACTGCATTATCTCGAAATGCCACGATATTATACCTGGAATCAATCATTAAAGAAATTTCAACGACGGAAACAAGGACAACCAGTACCAAGTTACCCTCAAGTATTTTCCACCGATGCACTAGGACGTCTTTACACAGTCCATCCCAACCAAGACGAGTGTTTTTATTTGCGTTTACTGTTAGTCAATGTTCGTGGTCCATCATCATTCCAACATCTGCGAACTGTTGATGGTGTATTGTGCGGCACATACAGAGAAGCCTGTCAACGTTTGGGATTGCTAGAGAATGACACTCATTGGGACCACACTCTCGAAGATGCTGTGATTTCGTCAAATGCTAAATAAATACGAACATTGTTTTCCATAATTTTGTCTACATGCTTCCCATCAACACCGATTGATTTATGGAACAAATATAAAGATCACATGGCCGAAGATATATTACATCAAATGCAAATTTGCAAATTAACGAAGAAATGTACAATGAAGCATTAATTTTAATTGAAGACATGTGCTTGATGCTTACCAACAAAAGATTAATACAATTAGGAATGACACCGCTCAAACACCCAATGCACGACGCATTTAATCAAGAGTTGAGACGCGAAACCCAATATGATTTCGAGGCATTAAAAGAAACTGTTCTAAAAAACGTTCCCCTTTTAAATGAGCAACAAAAATATGCCTACGATCGCTAATGAAAGTAGAGAACGATGGAACTGGCGGATTTTTTTTCTTAGATGCTCCCGGTGGGGCTGGGAAAACGTTTTTAATATCATTGATTTTCGCAACGATTCGATCGCAAAATGGTATCGCACTTTCACTTGCTTCGTCAGGTATTGCAGCTACGTTGTTGGAAGGCGGTCGAACAGCTCATTCCGCACTCAAGTTGCCGTTGAACATGCAAATAAATGAAACACCAACTTGCAACCTTTCGAGAAATTCTGCGATGGCCAAAGTGTTGCAGCAGAGCAAATTAATAGTTTGGGATGAGTGCACGATGGCACACAAAAAAATCTTTGGAAACATTAGCTCGCACGTTGCAAGATTTACGAAAGAACCAAAACCGGTTTGGTGGTGCAATGATTTTATTGACAGGTGATTTTCGCCAAACACTACCAGTAATACCACGATCAACGCCAGCCGACGAACTTAACGCATGTTTAAAGTCATCCATTTTATGGAAAGACGTTAAAACGCTCAAATTAAATATGAACATGCGAGTCGAATTGCAGAACGACCAATCTGGAGAAGTTTTGTCCAAACAATTGCTCGATATTGGTAATGGCAAAATACCTGTTGACTCATCGTCTGGATACATCATATTTCCTACCAATTTTTGTCACTTTACTGAAACTAAGGCCGAACTCATCGAGAACGTTTTCCCAAACATTGCTAAAAATTACAAAGACCATGTATGGTTGAGCGGAAGAGTTATATTGGCTGCAAAAAACGTTGATGTCAACGAAATGAATTTTCAGATTCAAAATAAGATAGCTGGCGAATTAATGACATACAAATCAATTGATTGGATGATTAACACGGAAACAGTGAACACTGTACTTGACAGTGATATGTGGATTGTTGATTCCGGTACGACTGACAATATGACAAACCATAGTAAATGGCTTCGTCATTAGAATACTTCGTGTCACCTGTAAAAATCAAGATAGGTGATAATCGGAAAAGGGCTTATTGAATTCGAATCAAATGTTGACGGAAGGTGGCTGCCCAGTCACATGAAAAATGCGCTGTATGTACCAGAGGTGCGCAGAAATTTATTTTCTGAGATATCTGCTCTTAGCAATGGAATGTAATATAATTCGTTCAGGACCCGGTGAGAATTTGTAAAGTACAGTCTCATTAAGTCTAGAGCAATCCGAGTTGGAAAAATGTTCAAAATGGAAATTCGTATAAAGAAGTTGGAAACGCCATGTGTTGTAGAAGCAAACATCATGTCCGATAATTTGCTGCAAAGAGAGACTTGGCCATCAAAACAAAAGACACATACAAACATTTCTTAAACAACGTGGTGTGGATATTGCGGCTGGTGAAAAATTATATGGAGCAAGGGTTACGGAACACCTTAGTTATATTAAATAAGTACACATATATTATGATAGCATATAAAATGTAGTAATAGTTAGATTATCTTTTAAAAGGCATACGCATATATTCATTTACACACTTAAGATTAAAAAGAATATTAGAGTTCCACAAAATATAAAGACTATCAATTGTTCATTGTTCATACAAATTAAGATTTTTATTATTAAAGTGCAAACTGTAATAAACAGAAATTTAATATTTATAAACAACGCAGGTTATTCTTAATATAAGAAAACCAATTTATATTTAAATATCTTAAACTTTAGAAACGCATCCACTTAGTAAACAACTGCACTATTATGTATTCATTGTATCTTATCATTGTATTCTTTATCATATTTTTGTTATCGCCGTATATATACAGATACTTGGCTTCTGCCACTTCACTTGTTCTCTGATATTGTTACTCTGTTATTATACTTGTAAATATTAAATAAATAAATAATTTTTTTTTAACATTGTTGTCCTCAAAGTTCCTTAATTTAAGCGCTTTTTTCTTGCTTTGCTCGAATACCGAAATACCCCCATTAACTCCAATTTAAAATCTCCTAATGAAATAATGTTTGCTAGAAAGATCAGAGGGTTATTACCAAACAAAAGAAATCAGGAGTTAGAAACGATGTATTCTAAAATTAAAAACGAACTCAGTAAAAAACAAATAACACAGAAAAAGTATTATGATAAAACAACTAAAAACTTAAAACCAATTAAAGTAAACGACTCTGTCTATGTAAGGAAAGAGCTGACTAAACCTTTAGTTCCAGTCAAGGTGACTAGGGTGTTAGACAGACCCAGATCCTATGAATTACAATTAGAAAATCAATATGAAATTCAAAGAAATCGCAAGCATATATATGGTCCAATAACTACTAATTTAAATAATAATAATTACAACACAAATAATAGTTCAAAATTAAATTATAGTACACGATCAGGTCGAAATATCAACACACCTATTTACCTGAAAGATTACGTGTATCACTAGTCATATAGATAATATAAGCATATTATCATATATTATGTAATTAAAAAAAAAAACGTGTGAAGTGTGTGCACTAACATCAACCAGTAGAGTAGGCATAGAGACGCTGAAGTGATTGCAATGTATAATTATTAATGTATCATAATGTATTAAGATTAATGTATAATAAACTATGTATTAACGAACCTAATAAATATATAACAATAGTGTCGCTTCCAGTTGAAAACAACGGTGATTCGGAAATTAGAAAAAATTATAATCGTGAAACTAGTTTAACGGTTGATACGATAACTGAATTAACAGAGTGACGACTTCGAGATAGAACAGGTATCAAAGAACCTGATCGTCTAATTGAAATGATGCTAACTGAAGTGGGTGAACCGAGAAGTTACAGTGAAGCAACTAAGTCGGTGGATCATCTGCACCGGAAAACAGCAAAGAATGAAGAAATGAAGTCGCTGGAAGAAAACTCGACATGGACTTTTGTCGAGGCACCAGTAGATCGAAAATCAATTTAAAATCGCTGGGTGTACCGCATCAAATGAAATGCAGACTATGAAGTATATATTGTAATGTACGAAGTAGTCAGTGACATCTAGCGGCTGAAAGTCGTAGTGAGCCGGTAAAGTAGATACCAATGAGTTAAAGTAAAAAAACACAACGGTCGCATTTAAAAGGTCTTTAATTAGTATGTGTTAATAATTTTGCTTTTTGTTTACAGCTATATTCACATTGGTCGTATTTAAAAGATCTTTCAATAGTATGTTTTAAATTATGTCTTAATAAATTTTATTTGCGTTTACAGCTATATTCACATCGTTCATATATAAATGGTCTTTAATTAGTATGTGTTACATTATGTCTTGTTAAATGTTCTTTGCGTTTACAGCTAAATTCACATAGGTCGCACTTAAAAGGTCTTTCATTAGTATGTTTTAACTTATGTATTACTAAATGTGCTTTTTGTTTACAGCTATATTCACATCGATCGCATTTTAAAGGTTTTTCATTAGTATGTGTTAAATTATGTGATAATAAATATTCTTTGCGTTTACAGCTGTAATTACATTGATCGCATTTAAAAGGTCTTTCATTATTATGTGTTAATTTATGTATCAATAAATGTGTTTTTAGTTTACAGCTATATTCACATCGGTCGCATTTTAAAGGTTTTTCATTAGTATGTGTTAAATTATGTCTTAATAAATTTTCTTTGCGTTTAGAGCTGTAATCACATTGGTCGCATTTAAAAGGTCTTTCATTAATATGCGTTAATTTATGTGTTAATAAATGTCCTTTCTTTTTAGAACTGTATTCACATTTGTCACATTTAAAAGGTCGTTCATTAGTATGTTTTAGTTTATGTTTTAACAATTGTTGTTTCGTTTTATAACTATACTCGCACTGATTACATTTATGTTTTTCTAATTTTACACCAGTTTTATAAGAACGTTGTTTAATTAAACTGAACTCGTTGTTAATTATGTCATTATTATAATTTGTAGTAATATTAAGATCTTCATTTTCTAATTGTTCGTTTTTAATTTCTGGTACATTTTCTTCTTTAATAACCAACTCTCCCTGAAAATTGGTCACTATTTCACTATCACAATCTGTTTTTAAAGGATCTTCGTTTTCTAGTTGTTCGTTTCCAGTATCTGATACATGTTCTTCTTTAATAACCAAATATTCCTGAAAAGCAATCAATCGTAAGTCAATACAATTATAAATTGTGTCTGATGTAATGCATTACAAATTAAGCTAAAAAGATTTTACTCCTACGACCCCCACTTTATTAAATTTGCCAATAGGAAAGGTGCAAAACATTTCTGTAACATGAAACGTGACCGGTTCGACAGTGTAGCCCTTATTAGTAAAATAGAACAATAAAAAAAACTATTGTTTATTACACAAAAGTGGTCCCGAAATAGTTAAGTTAGCAAAACGTAAACCGGGCAGTGTCATGTTGACAGCTTTTTATGATTATGTAATGTCGAATTTGTACTTTTGTAATTGTATGTGTTGTTAAATAATAAAAAAATATGACATTAATAAGTAAGGAATGTTTTTGTAATTATACATTTATAACATTTAATGACGTCAATTCCCGCACCAACGCTGATTAATCAACGACCTAGTGGCACTACTATTAATATACACCTTGGGTTGGTATATCGAGCGGTGAGTGTACACTCAGCGTTCTATAAGACGACCGTTCCGTAAGACAATGTTCTAAAAGTTCTATAGAACGTCTTTCCCCAACCCCCACCATAATACCACTGTGACGACTGTGACTGCTATATTTCAGCGCCAAATTTAAATTAACAAATTGACATTAAAGTCTTCTATGTAGTTGTAGATTTTACACATAAAACTTGTGTTTTGGTGTGACTCAATGTGGAAAAAAAATTAAATTCAATACAAATTTTCGTTGAAATTGAAATATAATAAATAGTATAAAAAAAATGTGTAAGGTAAATTTTATTTAAAATTTGAAAATTTAAAAACGATTAAAAAAGGAAATAACAAAAATAAATTATTGGCATATGATTGTATCGAAATCTATACATTTTCATCCAATATTAAAGCAACGAATAACATTTGTCTAGAGTTCAATTCTAATAAACTGCCTTGGCAGGCACGAGACTTTTTTATACATCATGACACCGAAGTATTTATATTTTTACTTACAAAATGATTTTCACTGAATGAAATTGATACATTGTATTTAATATTGACATTAAATATTAAACGAAATCAATTATGACACTTCTAATAATAAATGCCAAAATTTTCATAGATAACTAGATTTTTTGTATTATACAAATCATTTTTAAATTAAAACCATTAAAACTAAAATAATTCTTTTTTTTGGTTAATTCATAAGATACAAAAAATAAAAAATAGAACAAAAATTATAGAAAATAATATTCTCTACAACTTGTATCTCAAACATTTTTTTCTAACACCTATAACCGTTTAAAAAATAAATCGAAAAAATTAAATTTTGTAGAAAATCAATTATTTCCTAAAAACAATTTGGGGGGGGGGGGGGGGATAAACGAACATAAATTATAGATAAATACCCTCTACGCAACTTTGATCTAAACATTTTTTTCTAATGTGCACCGTTTATACATCATGACACCGAGTATTAATATGTGATTACTTTTATAATTTAATATTTGATTTTAAAATTTTTTACTTACAAAATGATTTTCAATGAATGAAATTGATACATTGTATTTAATATTGACATTAGATATTAAATGAAATCATTTAAGATTAGTGATTATTGTATTAACAAGTATTTATTTTGCTAGATTTCAATTTTGACACTTCTAATAATAATAAATGCCAAAATTTTCATAGATAACTAGATTTTTTGTATTATTCAAATCATTTTTAAATTAAAGCCATTAAAACTAAAATTATTCTTTTTTTTGGTTAGTTCATAAGATACAAAAAAAAGAATAGAACATAAATTATAGAAAATAATATTCTCTACAACTTGTATGTCAAACATTTTTTTCTAATACCTACCGTTTAAAAAATAAATCGAAAAAATTAATTTTTTTAGAAAATCGATTATTTCCTAAAAACAATTTTTTGGGGGGAAAATGGATAGAATATAAATTATAGATAAATACCCTCTACAACTTTGATCTAAAACATTTTTTTCTAATGTGCACCGTTTCAAAAATAATTCAAAAATAATTCGAAAAATAATTATACTTCCGTTTCCGGTTTAGTGATGGTTTTTAAAAATAGGAGGTGCACATCTAGAGCATAAAAGAACCTTAAGTTTAAAATTTCACGTTCGTAAGTATTACAGTTTTGGCTGTAGAGCGTTCACAGACACACACACACACATACAGACAGACAGACTGACAGACACACAGACGTCATTGAGTTAATGGTGGTATATGATTCAGGGACGCTCAAAACATGTAATTCCGTTAAAATCTCGAGTTCGATTTTTTTCGTGATCACTATACTTTATTTATACATTACATTTCATGTATGTATAAAAAAGTAAAAAGTCAACAAATCAGGATCTCCACAGGATCTCGTTCACCAACAGCGCCATTTTTATTATTACCTGTCAACTTTTAGGCGCGGTGGTGGGGGCTCTTCTAGCCGTTGTATTGTGGAATTTTTGAATTACCGATGCCGTCGTCTTATAGAACGCTGAGTGTACCATTATTTTAGAGACGCTGTTTTTATTTACTTCTGTATTTACGCATGCGCGTCATATGTCAGACAATGCTTGAACAATATGTACATACAATTTCTACTGACATTCTGACATAACCATTATTTACTGTATAAAACTATATATGTATTATTCTAATCACTCAATACTAACAATGTTTTTCATTACCTGGTGTTCTTGTTTACAATATATAGAAAATTCATCTTTTTTTTCAATATCTTGCAGATGATCGGTTTCATCAGGTTCTTCTTTTATAAATTCTTGTTTCACGTTCACGTGTAACATTTTTTTACAGTTAGTCTTAAAATATAAATAAAATAAGTAAAACTGCAACTTTCAACTACTTTCGAGAACTCTTAGCTAGTGTTGAAATCACAATAACTAAAATACAACAATTCTGTCACTCGCTAGCCGTCAGTTGAGATTCAATGGCGGACAACTGCTATAAAACACACCAGTGTTTCTCAAATGTCGAAAAAAACGTCCTAAGTATATTCGTTTTTTTATAATTCTGGTCATTATCATCAGTGCCGGATTTACCAAATATGATGCCCTAAGTACTAACCATTTGAAGGCCCTCATTTTAATTCTGACGACCTTTTTTTTAGTCAACACCAAAATTTTTTCCCTATTAACTGCAATAGTACGCTGGTACCCCTAGAAATCACTTTTATGGTGCCCTCAGGAATCGGATGCCCTAACCAGTTGTTTCTTTTGCTTATTGGTAAATCCGGCACTGATTATCATAATATGATGCAGTCATGGAAAAAATTAAACAGTATTTTTTTAAAAGGGGGTAAAAATGAAAGGAATATTTCTTCTCAAATTTAGTTGTATATGTTGTTAAAGGAGGAAAATATTATGATTATGAGAAACAACTAAAATTAGAATCATTAATTTTTAATAAACAAAAACAATAAATAACTGTGGCCACCATTAGACTTTTTTATATATACGTATGAGGTTCTTACAAAACCATATTATATGTATTTCTAAATTGATTTCAACTGAACAAAGAATAGGAGAGAGAGAAGGAAAATTAAAAAAAAATAGTAAACAATAATGTCTTTTTATTTATTTATGAATATATAAATATCACATTTATAAATACGAAACGAGTAATATTTAATTGGAATATACGGAAGAAACTGGTTATAACAACATCGAGGAAACCGATCATATTAAGTTGTAAAAGCAAATAGTCATAAAAACCGGTAAAAATGCAATTATATGGGATCCAGCCGAGACTTTTATTTTGAGTCGTATTAACCGATGTCGTTATAACTGGTTTCTACTGTACTGTATACCATATTATATAGTATTCACTTTGTACAACGAACATAAATTTTAATACTTTTTTATTTATTTGTTAATGCAGTGGTCCTCAACCTTTTTGTACTTAAGAGCACATTCTAGAATACCGGTCGAGCGGTGGGCACCATTTATTTTTTCAAGGAGCCCACGTCAAAATCGCGATTTTGATTCAGGTACTCAGGCGTTTCTCACGCCTAAACTAAAAAATGACAGACATATGCTCTCGCTGACGTTTTGATGGAAAATTTTGTAATCTACAAAAAGGTTCAGAGGCATTTTTTCATATATTTCTTAGTTCCTACATAAGCCGTGACTGGAAAAAATGTTATTCTTAAAACTTTGATCATTGTTTATATATTGTTGAACGAATTTATGCAATGTTTGATATATGCACAAATGTTTTTTATTAACAAATCCGCATCAACAAAATATTTTTAATTTATCTTTAGAATTAATGTCAGTGACTTTTGTAAATGCGTACAGCCAGAAAAAGAGTAAATGTAAAATGATAATAATATAATATATTTATAAACAATTTTTTTTAAAATAAATACGCTTATATTTCTCTAATTAGTTTAAAAAATAAAAAAATAAATTAGATAACATGTTATTGAATTTTTTTTTTTATGCGGTGGGCACACGTAAAACAGTCGGCGGGCACAATGGTGCCCGCAGGCATAGGGTTGGGAACCACTGTGTTAATGCATAATTTGCATGCTCTTTCTTATGTTTGTATTCATTGTTATGGTGTTAAATTTCCTAGGGTTATTTTGTGTATTTTGACTATTTTCAGTATTTCGACCGCATTACCCCGGCTGCCACGGTGGTAGTTAACCCTAGACGGGTAGACGTCAAACTTACAATTAGGCGAGCAAGAGTAGACGTTCGTAAAATTGACTACTACTATATAATTTTTAGTTTTCTAATAAATTTATGGCAAAAAAAAGTTTTGCTTTTAAAATCTTTTGATTTATGTATTTAAAAAAATACAGAAATACAAAAGATTAAAATATAAGCTAAGTAATATAAGTTTACAGCGAATCGACAAACGAAAAAAAGTATCATTGGATCAAGCATTGAGATCTTTTTCACATTCACAGCATATCCTTTTACGTATATATTACGAGTAATATTTACATAAGAGAGTAGACCTTCGTGAAAGATACGATGTGACTTGTGGATCTATGGCTCTCTCTAGAAAAATAGCAAACACTGACACTTGTCGTTGGCAGAGGTTCAAGACGAACTATTAAACAAGGCATACCTTCCCGCTCGGCTCCCCATCCCGTCTTGATTACCCTGTAGAGTGCGTTGTGTAGATATACTCGTAATTATTACGAACGTCTACCCGTCTAGGGTTAAAAAGGTTTTTCATTAGTGTGTGTTAATTTATGTCTTAACAAATGTGATTTAAGTTTATAATTATATTCACATTGATCACATTGAAAAGGTCTTTCACTAGAATGTGTTAATTTATGTTTTAATAAAGCTTGCTTATGTTTACAGCTATATTCACATCGGTCGCATTTAAAGGGTTTTTCATTTGTATGTCTTAATTTATGTGTTAATAAATTTGTTTTTTGTATACAGCTGTATTCACATTGATCGCATTTAAAAGGTCTTTCATTAGTATGTATTAAATAATGTCTTAATAAACATGCTTTTTGTTTAAAGCTATGTTCACATCTGTCGCATTTATAAGGTCTTTCATTAGAATGTGTTAATTGATGGGTTAATAAATTTACTTTTTGGTTAGAGCTATATTCGCATCGGTCACATTTAAAAGGCCTTTCATTACTATGTTTTAATTTATGTGTTAATAAATTTGTTTTTTGTATGCAGCTGTATTCACATCGATCGCATTTAAAAGGTCTTTCATTAGTATGTTTTAAATTATGTCTCAATAAACTTGCTTTGTGCTTACAGCTAAATTCACAGAGGTCACATTTTAAAGGTTTTTCATTTGTATGCGTTAATTTATGTGTTAATAAATTTGCTTTATGTTTGCAGCTAAATTCACATTCGTTGCATTTAAAAGGTTTTTCATCAGAATGGGTAGATTTATGTGTTAATAAACTTGCTTTTTGTCTACAGCTATATTCACATTGGTCACATTTAAAAGGCTTTTCATTAGTATGTGTTAGTTTATGTCTTAATAAAGTTAATTTTTGTTTACAGCTATATTCACATCGATCGCATTTAAAAGGTCTTATATTAGAATGTGTCGATTTATGCAATAATAAATCTTGCTTTCGTCTACAACTGTATTCACATTGGTCGCATTTAAAAGGTCTTTCATTAGTATGTTTTAATTTATGTGTTAACAAATGTTGTTTCTTTTTACTGCTATACTCACACTGATCACATTTATGTTTATGTAATTTTACACTAGTTTTATGAGAACGTTGTTTAGTTAAACTGGACTCGTTGTTAATTATTTCATTATTACAATATGTAGTAATATTAAGATCTTCATTTTCTACTTGTTCATGTTTAATTTCTGGTACATTTTCTTGTTTAATAACCAAGTCTCCCTGAAAACCGGTCACTATTTTACTATCGCATTCTGTTTTTAAAGGGTCTTCATTTTCATGTTGTTCACTTCCAGTTTCTGATACGTTTTCTTCTTTAACAACTATTTCTTCCTGAAAAACGTAAGTCAATACAGTAATAAATTGACATAGATGTAATGCTATTGTTTTTTTAGATAATGCTAAAAAGATTTTTAAACTATATTATTTTATAAATATGCTACACACTTTTTAGGTACCTACTAGTGATGTAACGAATATTCGCACATTTTTTAAACATTCGTATTCGTACATTTTTAAACATTCGCATTCGTATTCGCATTCGCAGGTAAAGTTGCGAATATATTATGATGTATTAACAAATAAAAATATCGTTTTTTTAATCAGAAGACTTTTTTTTTTCAACAAAGTCAATAATCGCATTCGCACTCGCGAATATCGACCAGCTAATATTCGCATTTGTATTAGCAATGTTTAAAATCATACATTCGTTACATCACTAGTACCTACATATCCAATATACAAGGTGATTTACAATTAGTATAAAAAAATGAACAGTAGAAGAAGTTATTTTAAGCAAAAATTTTCATATGAACATGTGTCTGGAAATTCTTTCTGAGAGAGCTACAGTCTTCCGAAGATTTTGCTTAAAATTAGTGTTTGTTTAATAACTAGTGGTCAGTTATGAAAAATGATAACTGGTTTAGTATTAATACGTGTTATCGATTTCCAGTATCAAACAATAATAATTTAGACCAGAAGTGTATGGGGTGTAGTGGGCCCACTGCTACAAATAATTTCTTTGTTTTTTAATTTTTTCCTGAGTTGGGTACTTGTAGAAGACTATATGACTTACTATAGTAGTAAAAAAAAGTTAATTAAATAGTGTGGGGAGAAAAGGTGCCGAATATAAACTTCATTAATCAATACATAATATATTGTAATTTGAAGCATCCGTATTAAGTAAAATTCTGCAATACTTTTTATCAATATTTCTCAAAAATGGTTGGTTCTATAATAAATGAACAAGGTATATTTTTATGTATTTTAATTATATAGTTACTACTGAAGTGGAAACAAAACAGAATACGCAAAAAATTGGTGGGTACTTTTTTGTGTAAAATATTTGTTACTATAACTTTTGTTAGAAACTTATTCTTAAATTGCACCCCGTTTCTATGTTATGTTATAAGCAAAAAAATTTAAAAAATTCTAAAAAGTTTATAAAATAATTTTATTGTTTAGGAGACCTTCCATTTGAAACCTAACCTGTATTTACTAATAATATGTAATATGTGATTTAATTTTAACTTTGTATTTCTTACATCAAATTCCTGTTTGCACTGTTTAGAGTATCCATCATAGGTTTCAATATTCTGAAGACATTCGACGTATTCTATTTCTTCTTTTATATCTTCCTGTTTAATGTGAAACATTTCAATACTGTTATATTACTATACAAACTTGCTTATAATAATAATAGCACACAAAACATATACAAATTAACAATCATATATTATTCTATATTAGTAGATTAAAAAAATATCATATGTACAATATACAATCATGTAAACATTACAATGATTACAATATTAATGGCCGGTCACTCATTCCGCGCATGCGCTTCCCACCATTCTGTCTTCTGTGGCTGCTTGTGTCAACTAGAGCAGTGATACTAAACATTTTTATATCGTTTCCTTGTTTATATTAATAATTAATTATTCTTTAATAATGGAAAATTTTGATGTATTAAAAATAATTTTATGTATGTAATATATACCTACATAAATACAGTTGAAAAACAAAAAAAGGTCATTAAAATTATGCAAAATCTAATTACTTACAAAGACCCTTTTTTGCTTTCTACTTGTACAAGATGTAAAATGTAAAGGGGTCTATAATTAAAATCATTATTTCAAAAGTGGTCTATCTGCAAAAAGATTGTAAACGCAGGCGATAAATTATTATATCGATGATATATTCATTGTTTTCGCCATAATCACTAAGTTTAAGCGGTGAGATCAGCCATAAGTCGCTCAAAAAAAATCTAGCCTAACTCAAAAGGGGAAAAATACGAGTTTAACGCCCAGTATTATCAAGTTTAACTAAATGCTCCTTTAACTAACTGTCATATTATCAACAGATCGAAGCATAACACATTTAATTAAATAGATTTTAAATTATCTGCAGTATTTCTTTACAACATATATTATGTCTATTTTTCATTGAGAGCTTAAATATTGATTTAAATCACGTTTTTAATTCACCAAATTTACTTTAAAGGAGCATTTAGCGCTAAAGGCGCTTTAAATTGGTTGATAATACCGGGCATAAGACGAATAAAAATGCAAAAATCAACCTTTTTGCGATTTAAGAAAACTCTATGCAACCAAATTTTAAAAAAATTACATGAAAATGTGGCATGTAGGTCTAAGTACTAGCTATCGATTCCACTTGTCTTAGCCTGTATATATTTCGTTATATAGTCACGACTTTATTTCTAAGCGTCTTTTTGTTAGTTAACCTACATCGCTTGCATTTCCGTCAACACTAGCCTGACAAACGTGGTCGTCAATGTGCTCATACATATGTGCTTACGCTTACATAGTTCTTCATAATAAGTAGGTACTATGTAAAAAAATTATTTAATTAACGGAGTTTGAGACAGCACCTTTATATCGACTACGACTCCATCCAAAATTGCTTAAACTCGGACTCCACAGCCCTGCTGTTAAAAAATTCAACAAATTACCTTCAAGGGAAAACAGGTCAAAAATAAAAAATATTCTTTAATAACTTTATTAATTGTTTATTTGACAAAGAACTTGACAACAAATTATTGTATACACTAAAATGCAAAATTAACGGATCACTAAATTTTTCAAATATTTTTAGGTATTTTTAAATAGCTGAAAAAAGTTAGGGAAGGTTAGTTTACGTTAAGTTAGTGGTATGTTCTAATAGCCAATTGCATGCACATACGGTATGTGCAAATAGCCCCATCCTTAATCATTTGAATACAGCCTTCTTCAATACCTTGTTTTTTAAATGCTTTTCATAGATATTCATTATCAAATGGTTTTGTGAAGTCAATGAAAGCATTATATATATATTTTTTTTTGTTATATTCGAGGTGCTTTTCTAATACTTGATACTGTTTGTAGATAAAAGGCTTATTATTAGTATCGTTTAAAACTTAAATATTATATAAGGTTATTCATATTAGCATGTGATACTGTTATATGCATCGCTAAATCCTTGCTACGTTTACTGCTATAATCGCAATGGTCGCATTTAAATGTTTTATCATTTGCATGTGTTAATTTATGCCTTGCTAAGTTACCACTAATTTTACAGCTATACTCGCAGCGGTCGCATTTAAAAGGTTTTTCATTTGTATGTATTAGTTTATGTGTTGCTAAATGTTTTTTTAGTTTACTACTATACTCACAATCATTACATTTAAAAGGCCTTTCATCAGTATGTGATCGTTTATGGCTTTTTAATTGATAGATATTTTTACAGCTATAATCGCAATGATCGCATTTAAAAGGTCTTTCGTCAGTATGTGCTAGTTTATGAATTGATAACTGATAGCTACGTTTACAGCTATAGTCGCAACGATCACATTTAAAAGGTTTTTCATTAGTATGTCTTAATTTGTGGGTTGCTAAATTAGTGCTAGTTTTACAGCTGTATTCACAATCATCGCATTTAAACGGTTTTTCATCAGTATGTATTAGTTTATGACTTGCTAATTCATTGCTACGTTTACTGCTATACTCGCAATGTTCACATTTAAAAGGTCTTTCATTAGTATGTGTTTGTTTATGCCTTGCTAAATATTTGCTACTTTTACAGCTATAATCACAATAGTCGCATTTAAAAGGTCTTTCATTAGTATGTCTAAGTTTATGGCTTGCTAAATTAGCGCTACTTTTACAGCTATATTCACAATTGTCGCATTTAAATGGTTTTTCATCAGTATGTATTAGTTTATGGCTTGCTAATTCATTACTACGTTTACTGCTGTAATCGCAATGGTCGCATTTAAAAGGTCTTTCATTAGTATGTACTAGTTTATGTCTTGTTAAATTCTTGCTACTTGTACTGCTATAATCGCAATAGTCGCATTTAAAAGGTCTTTCATTCGTATGTGTTGCTTTATGGTTTAATAAATACTGTTTATTTTCACTATTATACTCGCAGTGATCAGATTTATGTTTTTCTAATTTTACACTAGTGTTATAAGAACATTGTTTAGTTAAACTGGATTCTTTTTTAATTATTTCACTATCACAATCTGTTTTTATAATAACTTCATTTTCTTGTTGTTCTCTTCTGGTTTCTGGTACGTTTTCTTCTTTAATAACCAGATTTTCCTGAAAAATGTAACTCAATACAATAAGAAATACTATGGCTAGACCATAAAATGCACACCCCTTAAACTTAAAAAAAATGTATCAACATATATCAAATAAATACGGTACAATATATTTAGTGAAACTTAAAAGGATGTTTTAAAAAAATATTGCAGGTAATTAATATTATAAAAATATATAATATGAAGTTTATCACTCATTAAGATTTTTTAGAAAATCAACAATGAATCTTGATATCAATCGATTATTACCTTTTTTTATTTAAATTTAGGATGTATTGCAATAAAACAACAATCATTTTAATTTACAATTTTTATATAAAATATATTTTTTTTTGTAAAATGTATATAGTAAATAAATTAATTAATAATAATAATTAAACAGATAAATACATCCACATATTGCAGTGATAACAGCTGTGTTCACCTGATGTCTAGCATTTAAAATGAAATATACAAAAAAGTAACACGTTTATAGGTTATAATTAATTATATTATATATTTGTTTTAAAAATGCAAACTTACCAAATTTTATCGTGATTAAAAAGATTGATTGGCTTTAAATAAAATAATTAAAATACAGCACGTATCGATGTATGTACATGTATTTATATATTAATTAACACAATGTAATTATTATAATACATGTAATTTGCAATGACATATAAGGAAATAGCGCCACTAGCGCCTAACGGATGTTTCTTGAACTTCCACGGACTACTACCTATATTTGTAAAAATAATTCTTGTCAAAATATGAATTTTTGTAAAATAAACTGAAAATTTCGTTACTTCTAGTTATCCAATTTTGTTGAGTTTTAATAGGGTTCTATTCTGATAATAGATGAAGTGAATTCAAAAGGATTGGTGCAAATTCATTTCGAATTGTAGCCTGTAGTTCGGCGTTTCTTTAAAAAAGCGGGTTAAATCGATAAATTGAACTTTATTTATATTTTTATAACAGAAAATTAAAACCGATCGATATTAAACTAAGTAAAAATGAAGACTGTAATGTTTTCTATCAGAAAATGTAAAAATGTAAGTGAGATACAGAAGAAATTTAAGATATAATGCTCATTTTATCAATTTATATACGAAAAAAAATTTTAGCACGATAATAGAACACACTTCCAAGCAGGGCCTGCTTGGGTGTGCAATAGGGTATTTGACACTATTAATAATAAATACTAAAATGTTGTAAATACTATAATTTACAATCAATGTTTTTTACGTGAAATAAGTCAGTATATTAATATCAAACCTAATTTTAAAATGTAATGTTTAACCTATTTGTCACGTGATCGCAACGCGTCTAAATAAACTGCCACTGGTATGACGTAGAGTGCGTTCCGAATTACGCATGAAGCGCATACAGTGCACAGAAAGCCGTTCCGATTAAGTATTATTCGCTTTGACAACGCTTTGAATGCATAGATTGTACTGAATTCCGCAACCCGCCCAGCGCATAGACTGCTTCTATTTCGATCTGAGGCAGTTAAAGCGTTTGATGCGTTAATGCAGTCTATGCACCTTTTAAGTAATTTGGAACGCGCATAGACAGCGTGCAATTACAACAGTTATTTGTTTTTTTATTAAATGTGTCAGAAATTTTGGTAAGTATGATTAGTTTATTTATTTAATATGTTTTTATTTATAATTTCAAAAATATTATTTACTTTTTTACATAATAAATGACCAAAACTTCGGAACCCTCAAAAGTAGCACCAATTTTTAAATGAGGAAAATTCCACTCATCGGATTTAACCCCAATTTTTTTTAATATTAGCGCATAGGTCGCGTAAGAAACCGTTCCGAATTCACAAGCGCTTCATGCGTATTATGCGTGAATTGAAAAAACGGAACGATTTCGAAGCGCTGCGCATCAGTATTGCAGTCTATGCGCTTCATGCGTAATTCGGAACGCACCCGTAGTTACATAATAAAAACGTCAGAATACTCGATCCCTATTGGTTGATTTAAATTTGTTTTGTAAACAGTTACGTCATAGGGCATACCACGTGACTTTGAATGCGCGTTTTGGCGGGAATTTAATTTAAATTGAAAATGATTATTTTCAACGTTTTTTCGGCATTATTTTGGAAAAAGATACTAAAGAAGTGTCTATTAAATACATACATTTTACAATATATTTTAAAATTTAGTCAAATACCCTATTGAACTTGATGTAATGTTTTACAGATAATACTAAACATTTTTTTTATTTTAGTAGAATCATATAACCGGAACATTTCAGTGAATAAACAAATCTGCCCTTTCAGTGATTTTTTGTATTAAAATTGTTCTAGGGATCAAGAGATTTAAATATCTGAATTTGTAAATCTTCCGCGCCAATTTTTCACCATTTTTTTCTGTTATAGACAGGGTCCTTACACTACCCTGCAAAAGTTTAAGACCACCTAAAAATTTTTTCCTTTTTTGGATTTTTGCTATTATTTCTAGGTCTCTGACCGCTTGTGCGATACCAAAACAAATTTTTGTTTTACAGAAAACACGAAATTGGGTTTAACACAGCAAACATTATTGTCATGTACCGTTAAATAATATATAGTTTAAAACAATTGTTTAGGGACCTCTGTTTTACATCTGTGCTTCTGTCAACCTAACCTGTATTTACATGTATTGTTGTGATTCAATTTTAAAGATCATTATGTATTACTTACCACATATTCCTGTTTATAGTAACTAGGAAATTCATCATAGGTATTAATATCCTGGCCACAATCGACGTATTCAATTTCTTCTTTTATATCTTCCTGTTTAATATGAAACATTTTAACACAGAATGTATTATTCTACTGTTTTAATATTGTACACTCATCGCTTGATAAAACGACCTTTGATTAACCGGCAGCTTGAATGACCGACGGACCAAACGCGCGATATGCCGACCTTTTCCAATCCCCTCCATAATACTACCGTGATTGCTATCTCTGCGTGTAATTTAAATACACCAATCAACGTTGCGGTTGGCACGGTGGTGGGGGCCCCTCTCGACGTCGGCAATTCAAGCGGTTGAATTACCAACTTCGTCGGTTTATCAAGCGGTGAGTGTATGTTCCGCGCATGCGTATTCTCCTCACCGTTCTGTTGTTGAATGTGTGATCAAAAAAGTGATACTCAACATTTTTGAATTGTTTTATTTTTGTTTTAATTTAATCGAAATTGGAATTTTACAATTTTCTGCGAATACACAGGGTGTCTAAATACCAGGGGACACCATGGGGATCTCGGAAACTATAAGAGATAGAGATTACTCCGAAATCTTTCATCGTGAATATTTCTTAAGCGACTTGAAATTTTAAAAAAATGTTTCAAATAAATGCTGTAGGGTTTAGTATTGTATAAATATTTAAAAATATTTTTTTAATTTCCAGAAATCTCATTGTTTTTGAGATATGACACTAACTTATGTTTTCTTTATTAATAGAAGCAATATAAAATTTTATAATTTTTGAACAGAAGATTTTATTACCTTTTCAATGATATGCAACTTGATATACTTATTTTTCAAAATATCCCAAAAAATGATCAAAAATTACTTTTTATTTATTTAATACACTGTATCATCCTAAGAAGGCTATGACAATTAACAATAAGATTAAAAAAAACAATTGAAAATTTACTTATAAGCTTACATAGCATGAGTTAACTATTTTATTTATAAAAAGAAAACATATTTTTATTTATTAAATACAAAATAACAGCCAAAGATGGGTACGGCTATTAACAACAATATAAATAAACAATAAGCTATTTTATTAAAAAAAAAAAAAAACAATTTCCAGTCAATAATTTACTGAAAAGTAACTAATATTTATTTGAGATTATGTATTTGTTGATAATATTTTTTTACATTTTAAAAATGCAATATTATTCTGCTGTACCTAATAAATGGATGGCCTATTGTTAAATATCAAGTTTTCTTTAATTTTCCACAAAGACTGGTATTCTGTATTAAATTTAAAAAAAATGTTTGTTTTTGTTTATAACCATAGCCATCTTTGGCTAGTATTTTGTATTAAATAAATATGTAATTTTTTTATAAAATAAATAAAAAAGTTAATTCATGCTATGTAAGCTTATAAGTAAATTTTCAATTGTTTTTTAATCTTATTGTTAATTGTCATAGCCATCTTAGGATGATACAGTGTATTAAATAAATAAAAAGTACTTTTTTATTATTTTTAGGGTTCCGAAGAAACCCTATTAATCTCACTTTGTCGTCCGTCCGTCCTTTTCACTCAAAGCTCAATAGCTCGTAAACTATATAAGCTAGAACTTTGAAATTTTTACTGAATATGTAAAAAGACACCCTCTAGTAAAATATGTACAAATATTTTGGAAAAATATTTTTTTAGGGGGGGTGCTAAGAAGCTAAAGACAGCCAAAAAAAATATATTTTTTTATACCAAGGCAAGTGGCACATCAAAATGTGTAACCAAGCTAGTGTAATTTAATCCTTATTCTTATTTTTTTATAAATCAAAAATGGCGCCTACAGGGGGCTTTAAAGCAAATTCAAAAAACCAAAAAAAATGTATTCCAAGTCGTGTGGGATGTCAAAATGTAGATCTCAGTGAGTAGAATATGACACTATTTTTTATTTTTATTTTAAATTAAAAATGGCGCCTACAGGGGGCTCCAAGCAATAATTTTGTCTGCCCCCCCCCCCCTAACTCGGTAACTACTGGCTCGAAAAATCTAAAAAAAATTAGATAATGAGGCTTTGGTGAGACTACCGACGACAAATACTAAAGTCACCAATATCATTTCAAATTTGGGAGAAAAGGGGAGGGGTGTCATACATTTTAATTTTTTTATTTTTTTATCTGGGCATGTGGGGTGTCGAAATGTAGATCTCAGTGAGTAGAATATGACAGTATTTTTTATTTTTTTTATAAATCAAAAATGGCCGCCTACAGGGGGCACCAAGCAAAAAAAATTTTGTCCACCCCCCACTCTAACTCGGTAACTACTGACTCGAAAAATCTGAAAAAAATAGGTAATGAGGCTTTGGTGAGACTACCAACGACAAATACTAAAGTCACCAATATCATTTAAAATTTTGGAGAAAAGGGGAGGGGTGTCATACATTTTTTATTTTTTTATCTGGGCATGTGGGGTGTCGAAATGTAGATCTCAGTGAGAAGAATATGACAGTATTTTTATTTTTTTTATAAATCAAAAATGGCGCCTACAGGGGGCTGCAAGCAAAAAAAAATTGTCCACCCCCCCCTCTAACTCGGTAACTACTGACTCGAAAAATCTGAAAAAAAACAACACATTTACAATATTACTTTATATACAGTATACAGGGTGTCCCATTTTAATCTATCACCCCCCTAATTTTTTTTATCTATCAATTAAATCAAAAAATGCTTCAAATAAAAGTTGTTTGGTTTTGAGGGGGACCCAAAATGGCGTTATTAATTTTTTTTTTGGCGTCTTCATGGTCAAATAGGCCCAATTTTTTTCAAATGGAAACCTATATTTTTTATTACAATATCTTATTGTTTGGAAAAAACAAGTAGCTTTTGTTTCAAAAAATTTTTGTATGACTTTTTTAATATTCAACAAAATATTTTTAGATTTTAGAATTTTACTAATTTTTTACTCGAAACCCATTAACTTTAGAGGAAAAGTGTAAGAAAAAAAAAGTTTATTTTAATATGATATAACTAGGAAAATTATTTCAGATTTTTTATTTTATTTTTTATTTGCTTTAATATTTTGAAGAGCAAAAGTTAACAAAAATCCTGATATAATTTTCCTAGTTATATCAGATTAAAATAAACATTTTTTGTTTTTTACATTTTTCCTCTAAAGTTAATGGGTTTCGAGTAAAAAATTAGTAAAATTCTAAAATCTAAAAATTTTTTGTTTAATATTAAAAAAAATGAAGTCATACAAAAAATTTTTTGAAACAAACAAAACAATAAGATATTGTAATAAAAAATATAGGTTTCCATTTGAAAAAAAAAGTTGGGCCCATTTGACCATGAAGACAAAAAAATTAATATCGCCATTTTGGGTCCCCCTCAAAACCTAACAACTTTTATTTGAAGCATTTTTTTATTTAATTAATAGATAAAAAAAATTAGGGGGGTGATAGATTAAAATGGGACACCCTGTATACAATATACTGTATATAAAGTATATAATTGAAGAATATAAGTTTTGGATGTTGGTAAATTTTTCATTATTTGAAATAATTCAAAAAAAATTATCAACATCCAAAACTTTAATTTCTTCAATAAATGTCCAAATTGGATGTTTTTGAATTATTTTATAAGAAAATAAACCTACTTTGTTTTGAATTTTAGTTGTAAATATTTGTTTTTTGATCAAAAAATCAATTAGTCCCCGGTCCCCCATTTAAACTTTTTTTTAAAATATACTCCTCTGAAACTTCGTGAGTGGACTAATTTTAGCGTAACCTACACGCTTTATCTTGGAAAATTCTGAGGATTGGGGCGTTTTTGAAGGGGCATGCATCAAACATGTCAATTTAACGATGTATGGAAAATTTACGAATAACCACTTCCTTTTTGCTTGAATTACAAGATTTAATAACGCAAACATCGGGAAATATGTTGACTTACAAAAATATTGGGGCATTTAGCGAGACCTACACCCTCAACATGTCAAATTCATGGTGTTATGTAATTTATAAATAACCGGCTGATTTTTGCACAATTACTAGATAAATAATAATAAAATGTTATGGTTATATTGGCCTACAAAAATCATGGGTCTTTTGTCCTGACCTACGCCCGAAACATGTCAATTCCACGGCGTGTTGTTTATTTAAATATACTTGTAGGTCATGAAAACCACATGATCTTTAACATATTCCATGATGAAATAATGGAATGGCCTACAAAAATATTGGGTCGTATAGCGTGACCTACAAAAAAAGGATAAAAATATGTATAGTCCAGTCATTATAATATTTGAGCTAGAAAAAAATGACGGAGTACGTTTTTTTTCAAGAAATTGGTAGATTTCAATGTATAGAACATGGTGCTAACCTTCCCTCCCTTCACAGGGGGGTGCATAACTTTCTAGGGGCTTCCAAAGCTGTCTAAAATCAGTTATTTGGGTATACCACTGGGGCTGTAAGTTTTAGAAGAAAACAGGTTTAATAAATATTAAAGCTGATAAAAATACGAATAAAATAGTATTTTTAAAAATGATGTATCGTAAATAGTTATTGAAATAGAACCCGCGAAAAAATCACTTAGCGACGTCGAGTTTGGAGATTATGCCAGAAATGTAGAGTTACGTTCGACCGCTGTGTTTAATATGTCTTTAATTGAATTTCAAAATGAAATTTTAAATTATAATAGAGAAAAGAGTGCCCTAAATAATGCTCGGCACCCAATGTCGCAATCTCGAAAAATGTTTGAGTTATAAGCACTCAAAATTCTAGATATTACAAAAATTTAAGGAAAATTATTCATGTTTTTCGACGCCCGCAGAGAAGACCTTCTACACTGAATAAAATAAATTCTATCTAGGAATCCATAGAAAATTTAATGCCCTAATTAATGGTTTTTGTCCGACAATGATTACTTTAAAATTGTTCAAATAATGGGAAAATATATAAGCACATAATTTAAGTTGTAATAATCGCAATTGTATTCAAAAACAGTGTATATTTAAAGTTTTTGATATAAAAATTTGTCTTTAGATATTGACCTATAACTTGAATAATTTTAAAATAATCGTGGTCAGACAGAAACTATTATTTAGGGCATTAAATGATCTATAGATTCCTAGCTGGAATTTAATTTATTCGGTGTAGAATATAAAAAAAATGTTTTTACTATTATTACCTTCTCCATATAATTATTTCCAAGAAAAGAGAAAAAAGGTGCCACGGTTCCCACGGGACTTTCTTATACGTAATACTGACAGTGAATAGTGTACATGATTTTTATTTTATTGAATGATATTTCTAATAAAAGATAGAATAAAATGAAGATTACTATATATTTTTATACATTATATTATATATTATAAATGTGTGTAGAACATTGTTATATCGGCTATTAAAGATGTTTCTAAAACCGGAAATGGATGTTTACTCTTGTAATTTTTAATAATATTAGAATTATTTCTGATACGGTACGGAATATTGCGAAAATATTGTTGTTAAACACTATATAGTTGTAGAATATTTTGATATTTTATTATTTAATAATTTATGCACTTTTAATCTATCTGCTAAATTTTCTTTGTTTTATTATAAAAAAAATAATAGGTCTGGAGTAATCACTGAGACAAACATTTTCACCAAAAATAATTCAAATCGGTGCATATTTACAGTAGTTATCGTGAACGGAAGAAAATTCTACATTCAGACACAAAGACCTACATATATACAAATATGACCTGTTTACCTTGTAGGTCACATGTTTAACCGTATTCTATATTTCATTTCAAATAAGAAAAACAAAATCACAAATGAGTATATTTAAATAAACAACACGCCGTGGAATTGACATGTTTCGGGCGTAGGTCAGGACAAAAGACCCATGATTTTTGTAGGCCAATATAACCATAACATTTTATTATTATTTATCTAGCAATTGTGCAAAAATCAGCCGGTTATTTATAAATTACATAACACCATGAATTTGACATGTTGAGGGTGTAGGTCTCGCTAAATGCCCCAATATTTTTGTAAGTCAACATATTTCCCGATGTTTGCGTTATTAAATCTTGTAATTCAAGCAAAAAGGAAGTGGTTATTCGTAAATTTTCCATACATCGTTAAATTGACATGTTTGATGCATGCCCCTTCAAAAACGCCCCAATCCTCAGAATTTTCCAAGATAAAGCGTGTAGGTTACGCTAAAATTAGTCCACTCACGAAGTTTCAGAGGAGTATATTTAAAAAAAAAGTTTAAATGGGGGACCGGGGACTAAATGCATTCATGGAACTAAAAATGTAAATAACTTGACTAAAACTAAACGAATTTGAAAAAACAAAAAGAACCGTATTTAGAATGAAAAAACCTTTCAAATGAGGTATCACTTGCCCTATCATGCTATTTAAAATTTTAATTAATTAGGTATAACATACGGTTTATAAGTGCAAATAGCCACATTCAATATTTCTTAGCAGTGTTGTATAAAAATGAAATTGTTGAATAATGCTCGGCAATTTACCTGAACACTTTATCGGTTGTTATTTTAATTGTTTAATAATATAATGAACTAACTTTGGTGAATTTTGCATGAGGAAGCACTGTACATTTACTTGGCAGATGTTTCTTTTATCTACTGGCACTACTTCGAAAATTGGTAGTTTTTCTCGATTGTTGAGAAACACTGGTATGTAGCAGTTTTACCCCATTACGAATCTCCTCTGGCAGCTAGTGAGTGACAGAGAACATGCAGAGAACTAATATTCCCATTGTTGAATTCTATAGATTTTGAATTTAATAATTTTAAAGAGATCTCAAACGTAATCCAGAGTTGCAATTTCACTTATTTAATTTCTATATATATTGTAAGATTTAAGATTGAACCTAGTGTATAAAAATGTTGCACGTGAAACAAGAAGAAATCGATCTTCCACAAGATATAAATTATAAGGAAGAGTGTCAGGTAATGAAAGACTGAAAGACAATGTTAATATTACATGATCAGAGTAATACATGGTTTTATGGTTTTACAGTAAATAAACATTGCATTGGTATGTAGCTATGTACATATGTATTGCCCTGTTTGACATATGGCGCGCATGCGTAAATGCAAAAGTAAATGAAAACAGCGTCTCCAAAACAATGGTGTTGATTGAATTGAAAACTTTTTAATAAACTTTTAATACTAAACTGGGTGTCAATTATCAATACTTTATCACAATGGGTTCTCCAGATATTAAATCAGGGTGGCCAGTTTCTGGAATACCGGGAAAAGTCAGGGACTTTGGTTGGAAGTCAGGGAAAAATGCAGATTCTGCAAAAATATAAAATTTTTATCTATGAGACCTTTTTTTTAGCTTTTTTATCTAAATTGTAATTATAAAAAACAGGGAAAACGGTAAAATTCTCCTGGAAAACCGGGAAAAGTCAGGGAAATGTGTTCCAGAGAAATACTGGCCACCCTGTAAATAAAAACTGATTTTAGGCAAAATTTTTGGGAGTCTGTAGCTCACTGGCGAAGAGTTTCCGGATACATGTTCATATGAACTTTTTTGCTTTAAATATTTTTCTTAATCAACTGTTCAAGTTTGTTCCACGTGATATGACTCACCCTGTATATGTATCCATTTCATTCACTGAAAATCATTTTATAAGTAAAAAAATTAAAAATAATAAAAGTAATCATATCATCACGAGTCTTATGCCGACCATGGCAAATTTTTTGATTATGCGATCAATCAAAAATTGGGAATTATGATTTCAATATTTATACATTTTTACTCTGAGACATTGATAAGTTATCAAATGTTATTTTACAGGGAAATCTGGAAGTCAAAGAAGATAATCTGAGAGACACTGATATTCAAAATGAACAAACAGAAAATCAAGATACCAGTGAAGAAACAAAACACAGTGATAAATATTTATATTCAAAGGATTTGAATATAAATAAATTAACACATTCTAATAGACTAGCTTTTAAATGCGACCAGTGTGAATACAGGTGTACACAAAAAAGTCAATTAAATAGACATAAATCAACACATTCCAATAATCGACCTTATAAATGCGACTATTGTGAATACAGGTGTACACAAAAAAGTCATTATAATACACATAAATTATTGCATTCTAATAAACGACCTTTTAAATGCGACCAATGTGAATACAGATGTACAGACAAAAGTAATTTGAGTAGACATAAATTAACACATTCTAACAATCGACCGTTTAAGTGCGACCAGTGTGAATACGGTTGTACACAAAAAAGTAATTTGATTAAACATAAATTATCACATTCTAATGAACTACCTTTTGAATGCGACCAATGTGAATACAGGTGTATACAAAAAAGTCTTTTAAATAGACATAAATTATCACATTCTAATGAACTACCTTTTAATTGCGACCAGTGTGAATATAGGTGTAAACAAAGAAGTCATTTAAATAGACATAAATTAACACATTCTAACTAACGTCCTTTAAATCAGTGGTGTAGATAGATGAAGGGGATCAATCCCAATTGTTTCACCATATAAAAGATAATTCAATAGTGTCATATCCCCCCCCCCCCCCAAGAGAGTGATACAAGGGGATCTGCGTTGAAAAAAGTAGAAATGAACGACTAAAAAAAAGAAGTCTTCAAAATTATTAATGACTAAAAAAAATGCTCTTCGAAATTGGCAGTGACAATTTTTCTTTCCTCTTTTCTCTACATCCCCCTCCATCGCAAAAAGCTATCTACACCTCTGCTTTAAATGTATGTCATTTGAATACACATATAAATTATCACATCTTTATTTTTTTTCTTTATATTTTTAACCTACATTTTTACATCATTTCAATCGGTAGAAAGTACCCAGTAATTGAAAAAATAATCAAAAGGAATCAAATTTTGACGTTTTATTCCGGTTTCTGTAAAATTCCGTATTCAGCGCAGATAATTTCATTATATCCAATTATTGTTTATTACGTCCAAGTAGCCTGAAGAAGTTTTGCAGTGCTGTCAACCTATATTTTGGTTGTCAATTTTCATTTTTGTTTACATTTGAATCCGGTAAACGTCATTTAGATTGAAAATTTGCTATATCTTTTACGTTCAGATTCCGAAATAAAACAGAATAGTATTTCATTCCGTTTGATTATTTTCTCAATTACTGGCTAGTTTGAGCAAAAGGGCCCCCACATTTTTGAGTGTTAACCAGTGCTGGATTTACCCAATGTGATGCCCTAAGCACTAGCCATCTGAAGGCCCCTATTTTAATTCTGACGACCATTTTTCCAATCCACAAAATTCTGAAGACCTTTTTTTTTAGTCGTCGCCAAAATTGACATGATCTTCTTTTAAACTTTTTTACTCTATTGACTGCTGGTACCCCCTGAAATCATTTTATGGTGCCCTCTGGGATCGGGTGCCCTAAGCAGTTGCTTCTTTTGCTTATTGGTAAATCCGGCACTGGTGTTAACATTGTTTTTATTTAACTATAAAATACGGTGTTTTGTATTTATAAATGTTATGTTTAAATATTAATAAATAAATAACATTTTTGAAAATGTGCATTTTTCTTCTATTACCTTCCTATTGTTGTTTCAGTTGAATTGAGATTATTTTGGAATTATATTAGTTTTGTAAAAATATTTAATGACTTGTGAGGACTACATCAGTAAATCATTGATTAAATTAAAATTTATTCATAATACGAGTAGAATGATACTAAATTTAATACAAAAAATATTACTGAATTCGAAAAGAAGAAAAAATGTCCAATAATTTTAACCCCCTATCATGAAGCATATAATAAGGAGATTAAACTCGAGTGGAAGGGATAGGCCGAAAAGCGGAACCTGGAATGGGCGGTCTGCATTTGTCGGACCTCTGTTCAGAAGTAAGAAATTTACTTTGTGCGCAATCACGCTCTGTTGATTTGTACTGATTTGTACATTGCGGTACGCACACAACTGTACGGTTGCGCAGTCAACTACTGCGCAGCGGTCCGAGCACGAGAGACCACCCAGCTCGGGGGTCATATTTTGACTCAAAAAATTGTATTACAAAGTTATAAAGTTCACCCTCCTTATCAGTGGCGTAGATAGCTTTTTGCGATGGGGGGGGGGGGGGGATTTCGACTGAAGCCCTTTTTGAATTTTTTCTGATCGTTTATTTTATTTTTTATTTTTTTGCAACGCAGGACCCCTTGTATCAGTCTCATGAGGGGGGGGGGGGATGACAGTATTAAATCATCTTTTATATGGTGAAAAGTATAAAAATTGGGCTCGTGGGGGGGATTGATCCCCTTAATCCCCCCCTAACTACGCCACTGCTCCTTATTATAGCTTCATGCCCCCCTAAACTATTTTAAAAATGAGCAGTTCTTTCAACAGAAATTACTGTTTCTTTAATTTTGAATGTGTATGAAAATGATGGCGTAGATAGCTGTTTGCGATGGGTGGGGGGGGGGTATATGACAGTATTAAATTTCATAGTTATATTTTTCATTATGAAAATCATTTTTAATGTGGTGCAAAGTACAAAAATTGGTTAAATTCTTCACTTAGCATTATTGAAAAAATACTCGTAGTTATATCATAATCATTTTATAATATTTGTACTCATAATTAAGGAGATCAATCCCGATTGATCTCCTTAATCCCCTCCTATCTACGCCACTGCATATTATGAAATCTAATGGGATGTTTACACCGAGAAAATAAAACAGAAACACGATGTTTTTATGACCAAAAAAGTAAAAACAATAAACCCTACACATTTTTAAATACGAAGTATTTTAAAGACACGATGTTTCTGTTTTGTTTTTTTGTAAACACCGCATAATAAAGTCAATAAAGAGGAAATTTTATTTGTTTTCTCTGATTTGCGGTCAATTTATCGTAAACAGTTGATCGTAAACAGTTTATCGTACAACAGTTCATCGTAAAACAATTTATCGTAAGAACAATTTATCGTATGGACAATTTACCGTAAGAACAATTTATCGTAAAACAATTTATCGTAAGAACAATTTATCGTATGGACAATTTACCGTAAGAACAATTTATCGTAAGACAATTGATCGTAAAACAATTGATCGTAAAACAATTAATCGTAAAACAATTGATCGTAAAACAATTTATCGTAAGACAATTGATCGTAAAACAATTTATCGTAAAACAAATTATTATAATTGTCACAGATTTCACTGGACATTATTATATACATCTTAAAGTCGGTTTGGAGCCCGTTATATTAAAATAGCATTATGTTAGGCCCATTTAATACTTACTTTAAATTATTATAATCAAAACAAAATCCATACTAATAAATGCGAAAGTATGTCTGTCTGTTTGTTACCTTTTCACGGTTAAACCGTTGAACCGATCTTGATGAAATTTGGTAGGGAGATAGCTTGCATCCTGAGAAAGTAAACAAGCTACATCGAATTCCAAAAAAGTATCCCCTAAGAAATTGCAAGGGGGTGGAAATGTTTGTATGGGAAATATTTCATTACCCCTGTCACATATTAAGGGTTGTAATTATTTTCATTCGATCCGGCGGGAAAAATACTACGGGAGTGCTGCCATAGGAACCGAGATATTTACGATTTTGTGTAATTAATGAATTGGGAAAAATAATTTAAAAAAATTAGTAGATCGTTGTGGTGGAGATTCGAAATACACACACGATTGGGATTGTAAGTAGCTTGTGTCCTTTCTCAGGATGCAAGCTATCTCCATGCCAAATTTCATCAAGATCGGTTCAGCGGTTTAGACGTGAAAAGGTAACAAACAGACAGACATACTTTCGCATTTATTAGTAAGGATTTTGTTTTGATTATAATAATTTAAAGTAAGTATTAAATGGGCTTAACAGAATGCTATTTTAATATAACGGGCTCCAAACCGACCTTTAGACGTATATAATAATGTCCAGTGAAATCTGTGACAATATTAATAATTTGTTTTACGATAAATTGTTTTACGATCAATTGTTTTACGATAAATTGTTTTACGATCAATTGTTTTACGATAAATTGTTTTACGATCAATTGTTTTACGATCAATTGTTTTACGATCAATTGTTTTACGATTAATTGTTTTACGATAAATTGTTTTACGATCAATTGTTTTACGATCAATTGTTTTACGATCAATTGTTTTACGATAAATTGTTCATACGGTAAATTGTCCATACGATAAATTGTTATTACGGTAAATTGTTTTACGATGAATTGTTCTTACGATAAATTGTCCATACGATAAATTGTTCTTACGATAAACTGTTTTACGATGAACTGTTTACGATAAATTGTTATACGATAAACTGTTTACGATAAATTGACCGGATCCCGTTTTCTCTTGCCTGTTTTTTAGACTGTTGAGAAGCACTGGTATATTTAGATTAGAGAAGTCCGCCATTGAATCTCCAGTAACAGCTACATACATACAGGGTTGCCAGATTGGGCGTATTTCCACAATTTGGGCGAATTTTAAGCATGGCTTGCGCTTAAATTTCCTTTGGGCGATTTTCCACAATTTGGGCTATTTTAGAAGTTGTTCATATGATTATCGAAAGTTTTCAATTTAAGAAAAAAATTTCAATTTTTTTTTAATTCTTAGTTTATTCCCACGCTTTTTATGTTTCAAAGTTTACTATACTATACTGTTACGCCATTTGTACCTTTTATGTATAAGAGCATAACTACGTCACTGATAAGCAGGCGTTCAAATGTTCTCTCAAGAATCTATTGTGCGGTCTCATTTTTAATAACACGTCTGAGGTCTGATTATTTAAATTTCTTCAATCGAAATTTATAATATTTATTGGCGAGTGATCCAGAAAATAGTACAGAGATTTAAAGACCTTTGTATGATGAATGTGGTAATATCTTAAAGAATGGCAATAACTGTTATGTCTTCGTCGTTAAACCTGGTAAGTGAAATTTAATAATACCTCAAAAATCAAAACTGATTGTTGTCAAAATTAATAAAAAAAAATCTACATTTATTTAAATTTCAAATATTGGGCGGTTTTTTTCATTAGTTTGCGGTTTTCCCGTAAGAACGCCGCGTTTTCGTTGTGAACAATTCTGGCAACCCTGCATACATAGCGAGTACCGCGAGTACATTAGAAAACTACTAGTTCTGTTGTTGTATATTAGACAATTCTAGTGAATGTGAGTTTCATACATGAAGTAGGTTTCATACTTTATAAGAGTTCTCGAACGTAAATCAGAGTTGCACTTTTACTTATTTAATGTATATTGTAAGATTAAGAGTGGACCTAGTGTATAAAAATGTTTCACGAGAAACAAGAAGATATAAAAGAAGAAATCGATGAAACCGATCTTCTGCAAGATATTGAAATTAAAGATGAATTTCCAATAAGCTGTAAGGAAGAATACCAGGTAATAAAAACAGTGTTAATATTGAGTGATGGTTTCAGAGCCGGCCTTTGCAATCCTGGCTGACCTTTTTGGCATCCTCCATTAAAGGACTTTCTTGCCGTTTACAAAGTACTAAGTACACTCAGCACTCTGCTATACGACGGTGTGATGGACATATAAAACATATAAATATTGGTAATTAGTTAAGATCATGTACTTAGATACTGGAAAGGGGCAGAATAAAAGTCGATTTTGAAGCAAACACGTGTTGTTAATTTTAATAAAAAGATAAAATAAAATATGTTACATGGCGCAGTCGGTTAAAAATAATTAAAAATATGGAAAAAGTAAATTAAAAATCAACGAATTAAATTCAAGAAATACAAAATATCTAATTTTCAAGGTTAGTGAATCTATGCAAGTAAAATGTCTGATAAATATTTACAAACACTTGATACATCTGGAGATGTGGCTTCGACATGGAAATTTTGGAAACAGAAATTTACAAATTATTTGATTGCCTCGGAAATTAATAAAAAATCAGATGAAATACAAATTGCACAATTACTGCATCATATCGGAGATAATGGATTGAGGATATTTAATACATTTAAGTTTTCATCGAATGAAGAGTCGAAAAAATACGAAAACGTAATTAAGGCTTTTGATGCACATTTTGCTCCTAAAAAGAATGTGGAATTGGAAAGATATAAATTTTTTACTAGAAAACAAAATCAAGAAAAATTTGAACATTTTGTGACTGAATTGAAAAACATCGCACTAAACTGTGAATTTAAAGAATTGCAAGATGATTTGGTTAAAAGTATGATTATATGTGGAGTCGAATCAAGTCATTTAAGACAACAGTTACTGGAAGTTGACAACAGAACTCTGGATGAAGTAATAAAAATGTGTATGGCGGTGGAAGAATCGCAGCATCAAGTCCAGCAAATGGCGAGTACTTCTACATCCAGTGAAGTTTATGCAACCTTTAACAATAAGTATTCAAAAAATGTAAGTTTTGATTGTAAAAAATGTGGAAAAAAACATAGCTTAAATAAATGCTCAGCTTATACGCTAGGAAACCATCGTTTGTGGCAAAAATAAATAATTTTGGGTTTCTGTCAAACCAATCTGTCATATAATTGAAAGGAAAAAAATGGATAATTGCCGTTATATTATGTATGTTATATTAAAATTTGTATTGATAAGTATCAACATTTGCATATTATTAGAATTTGACCCCCGAAATTTTCATATTTTAAATCGACTTCTAAAAAAGAGGAGTTTATCAATTCAATCAATATATCTTGTTATGTATGTTCGAGCATCCGACAAATATGCGCATATTTGGTTGATTTTTTTGTTTGAAAGAGTATACTCCCGAGGTAGTCTCATGTAAATTTTATCAGAATCTGACCATGGACTTAAAAAAAAGAAAGTTTTCTATTTTTTTATATATTTTTTAAGTATTTTCGGGTATAACTACGACAGATATGCACCTATTCGGTTGATTTTTCTTTGTTTGAAAGAGTATACTTCCGAGCTGATCCCATATAAATTTCATAATAATCAAATATATGGTTTCAAAGATACGCCACTCAAAAGAAAAAAAGAAAAAATCGTAATAGAGTTGATCGAAAATAGGAAAATTTCACGGGTCGAATCCTTATAAAAGGTTGATACTCTTCAATACAGATTTTAATATAACAAACATAACTTTGTGTTCGAACTCCGTAATTTACTCATTGGGTAACATCAGACATTTGAAAATAAAAAATAAAAATTTGCTATGAAAAAATTTAGTAAAAATAAAAAATTAATGTTTTTCAAGACCTTATATTACCCTTAAGTTTTACTGAAAAGTTCATCCAATTATATCAAACTATTAAGTAGAAAAAAAATATTTTCGATTTTAAAATTTTAATTAATTACAGCTAAAATAATTTTCAAAATGAATTAAAACTTGGTGAAACACTTCTTCAGATAGAGGTTCATTGATACAATTTTTTTTTGCAAAATCGGAACTTAGGCACATTACTTTTAGCTACCCGATAATATTTTTTTGAAAATACTAATGAACCCAATGTTTCCAGCTACGCTCACTAAGTGGCGACGTGTCGTTTTTGACAGATGGTTTCCTAGCGTATAATAAAATTTGTGAAATATACAAGAAAAAAGGGCATTTATTAAAACTACAGCCGCGTGCAAAAGTATTAGGCACCCTACAGTATTGCCAGTTTTAGGGTGATTTAGTATAGTAAATGTTAATAAAACTGAATATATGATTATTATGATTTCTTTTAATAAAATAATTCACATTTTGTCGGTCCACCTTTCGATTTAATGACAGCAGCTACTCTTCTCGGTATTGACTCTACCAGCTTAGAACATTTTTCTTGCGATATCTGTTTCCACTCATGCTTTAACGTGGCCAGTAGCGATTGCTTATTACTTATAGAGTGTCTTCGGATGTTTTTCTTTAAAATTGACCAAACGAGTTCAATTGGATTAAGGTCTGGTGATTGTGGAGACCAGTCCAAAAGATCGATTCCGTTTTGGGTCATCCATGTCATAGTGTGCGCTGATTTGTGGCAAGTGGCATTGTATTGTTGGAATTTTACGCCGTCGGTGTTTATACTGTCGAAAATTTGAGTTATCGATGGCGCATGAGCTGTTTCAAGAACTTTAGTGTATTTCGCACTGTTCATTTACCTCTCATACAACAACATTTCGCCCACTTCATCGGTAACCATACAACTCCAGATCATGATTGAGCCTCCATCGTGTTTAACAGTAGGTACCACACATTCTGGGTTATATTCTTTGCCCACCTTTTGCCTGACATAAGTCTCACCGGGTGTTCTAAACACCTATGCAAATAGAAAAAAAAAGATTTCATTTAAAATTCAATTATTTTCCTTGCAGAACGTAATTTCAAAGAGGTTGGCTTGTTTTAATGTAAAACATAAGGTTAATAACAATACCTCAAAGTTAGATTCGTCTGACCATAGTATGTTGGACCAATCTTCCACTGTTCAATTTTTATATTTGAGGATCCACTCCAACCGATTTTTCTTATTGTCCTCCTACAGCCACGACTTCTACCTTGCCTTGCAGCCTTTTAATCCAATTTTAAGAAGCCTTCTTCTCACAGTATACATGCTCACTGATGTGCATTTTGCTTCAGATAAAATTGCAGCGAGGTCTACAGCAGTTTTTTTGCAGTCCTGTAGAGACTTCCTAATCAACAATCGGTCTTAAAGCTCTGTAGTTATTTTTCTTTTGCCTGTTTTTGGTATATTTCCATAGCCACTAGTCTTTTTGAAGCGTTTAGTGCATATTTAACTGCACAACGCGAGCAATTAACTTTTTGGGCTATTTTAACTTAGAACATGCCTTATTCATGTAATATCTTAATTTTTAGGCGCTGTTCTGCACTAAGTTCAGTTTTTTAAGGCATGATTAAGGCGATAAATGTTAATCTTTAAGATTCTGGTAGCAATAATTGCGTACAACATGTGTATGTTCACTGCAAGCAATGACAACACACTAAAACTCTAAAACGTAAAATTGCAAATTCGAAGAAATACTGCCTTAATGCACACCTGGGTGTCATAAATATTTGTTTTTGTCTTATTTATATCAAAAAAAGTCGCCGATGTAATAGTAATACCATAAAACCATTTTCTGAGCAATAATTATGCAGACAGTAAGAAATAATAGGGGTGCCTAATACTTTTGCACGCGGCTGTATGTTTTTTCAAAAACAAAAATGTTCATAATTTACAAATTAAGGAATTGCTTTCTTCAGATTCAGACATGCCTGTTTGCACCGTATTACACTTAAGCCAGGCTTAGCTAAGTCTGGTTTAAGTTTGAGCAAAGCTTAAGATTTGTTTCATTTGCACCGTCTCTCAAGCCGTCATGCTTAAATTTATAACCGTTAACTACAACACTGTAAAAATCTAGTAACTTTTTATATCTTACGTTTGTGTACTTACAAAATAAGACTGATTTTTCAAAATCACATCTGGCACACGCATGCGTTAGTTGAAATTCAAAAGATGTACATATCATAAAATACACAATATCTAGGCAGGTATTACTGTTTGTATTTTTGCAACGCTACATCTTTATGTGCATCTATAGGCATCGAAGGAAATTAATGCTTGAAATATCTTCTTTGTTTTCTTTACAAAAATGTATTTTTATGTACATCTTAAAAAATAATGGTCCGTAATGGGTGCGCCGAAAAATAAAAAAATATATATTGGAAGCATTCGAAAAGTGTAAAAAATTGAAACATGCCAATTGATAGCTTGGTATTTATAAAAAAAAAATGTACAATCTTCTTTTATGATTGAATTTTTCAGCTGAAATCATAGTTATCAAATCGTAAATTAAAATACATTTTTTGAAAGAATCTTAAAGTAGACTTCAAGCTCTAATTTCCTTTTTGAAAAATTTCATTGTGATCATTATTTCTAAAGTTAGTTATTTGAATAGTTCAGAAAAAATATGTTTACACCACCCCCCCAGGTAAAATAAAAATTCGGCGTCTGTATATGCATCTAAAGACGATGTAATGATCATGCGCGTACAGTCGTTTCCTATTGGTTCCTTATTCTGAGTTCGGCTTAAGTATTCGTCAGCGAGGACTTAGATTTAAGATAAACTTAAGAAATTGTAGAGTACGGTGCAAGAAAAATCGTTGTCTTAAGATTGACTAAAGTTTAAGCCAGACTTAACTAATACGGTACAAACGGGCATCAGAATCTTATATTATCATAATTAGATACAGGTGCCATGTTAAACTGCCTAAGAAAACTTTTTTGCAACTAAAATTAGACGAAAAAGTAAAAATTGAGCAATGTAATATTAAAATTAGTTCTGTTTCAGAAAAAAATGTTGAAGTTTTAGCCAAATGTAAATTACATTATCGATATAAAAATAAAGCAAAAGAACATGCCCACAGATTTTAGGTCTCGAGGCATGTAAACTGTTGAATTTAATAAAAAGAATAGATAGTTTAAAATTTGAAAATTAAACAATTCCAAAAATAATTGAAAAATATAATGATGTATTTAATGGAATAGGTTGTGTTGGTAAACCATACCACATTGAACTAAACACCAGAATAAAGCCATCGATAAAGCCAAATAGAAAAGTACCTTTGCCTCTTTAAGAAAAATTTAAAAATAGATTAAGCGAATTGCAAAAAATGGGGGTAATAGAAAAGGCTTAATTCTTATGTACTAGTCAAGAAAAATAATAATAAATCAGAATTTGTTTGGATCCAAGAGATCTAAACAAAGGAATAAAAATGGAATATTATAAAATTCCAACCATTGATGAAATAAGTGTTTTGGCAAGTTCCCTTAGATGATGAAAGTGCAGACTGTGGGTTTAATATTCCTTTTGGGTGTTTCAAATTTAAAAGATTGCTTTATGGCATAAGTACTGCGTCTGAAGTATTTCAAAAAAGATGAAAATAAATATTCAATTTAGAATTTTTTTTTTTTTTTCAATTTTTCTTTCTTGGCCTTAAGATTTCTATACAGCCAGTTAACGAGTACACCCTGCACCTGACGTGGATTACTGTTAGGACAGGAGTTGCCCTGGGGCGATCAACGCAGGATACACTCATGAGGCCCAGGAAAAATAAGTTAATTCCTGAGGGTCAAAACATTAGGGTCTAAAATTTACTTATTCTATACCTCCTCATGGGTACCTCCGTTTGATGTTTGAATATTGCGAATGCTATATTATGTATATATGTACATAGGTGGGCACAGTTAATCGAAAAGTTAACTTCGTTAATCGTTAATTCGTTAATAAAAAAGTTAACATCGTTAAAGCGTTAAAATTCCGAAAATTTAACGGAAGTTAAAGTTAACTGAATTAACTGAAAATTTAACGAAAGTTAACCGTTAAAAGTTAATCATCCAAAATGTTTGAAGACCTTTTTTTTCTATTTTGACAACTTTCTTATGTACTTTTCATCAAACAACCAATGTAACGGACTGAAGTTAACGGAAGTAAAATTTAACGGAAGTTAACATTTTTTTGAGTTAACTTAAAAGTTAATCCGTTAAGCATTTTGTTAACTTCGTACGACTTCGTAACGATTAACGAGTTAATGCCCACCTATGTATATGTATATATAATTTGGGCAAAATCTAAAGAGCCAAAAGGCTCGAAAGCATCTTAAACATTGCTAGAAATAACAATATAAAATTTAATAAACAAAAATGTGTATTTTGAACAAATGAAATAAAATTTATAGGTTACAAATTTACAGAAAAGGTCTTAAAATTGATAAGACAAAAATACAATCAATATTTGACATGCAAGAACCAAATGATAAAAAAAGATGTTCAAAGACTGTTAGGAATGATAATGAATGATAACTTTTGTTAGCAAATTCATACCTAACTATTCAGAAATTAGTTATCCTTTGCACAATTTGTTAAGAAAAAATGTACCATGGTGCTGGAAACATGCAAAAATGCAGTAAAAATACAGACGGCATTGGTAATTCAAAAATTCCATTACACGAAGGCTAAAGGGGCATAATTAATTGGTGAATTTAAACGCGCAGAAATATAGCAGTCACGATGGTATTGTGGTGGTGATGGGGGAAGGTCGAAGGTTAGAACTGTCGGCACAATGCGGTCGTGTAGTGGATGGTTGTATAACAGAGTGCTGAGTGTATTAATTAGAATTAGATTTTTTTCAATCAATCAATGATTACACCATGAGCATTGTTGCCACCAGGCCGGTTTTCACCCGGACAAGCTGGATTTTAGATGCATAGTCCGGATGAATAATATATTTATCCGGTTTTTGTAAAAATTTAAATTACCTTTTTTTGCTTTGTACTTATACTATTTATGTTTTTTTTAAATTTAAATACCTTTTTTTTTGCTGTACACTTAGGCCAGCCATACATGTTGCGTTTTACCGGAGAAGTGTACTTGTACAGTTGACCTGCACAAGTACACCGGAGCGTGAGTGGTACCTCTGTCGATGAAACTGTACAGGCGGCCAGACCTGAACAAGCGAACCAGAATGGTCTTACCGCAGACTGTTACGTGTGTGAGCACATCGCCTGTACAGGTTTACCTGTGCAAGTAAACTGCAAAAGTAAACCTCTCTGGTATACCGCAACGTGTATGGCTGGCCTTATACTTTTTTAGTAAAATGTTGATTATTAATGTATTTATAAATATCTATGCAATATTTATGTTATTCATTTATGTATTTTTTTTACGTCCGGGTCATGAATATTGAAAAGGTGGCAACACAGACCATGGGATAGTTACTGTAATTGGTCTACACCAAGAAACTCATTTATAATAACGTTTCCTTTTCAGAGTGAAAACATTTATCCATCAAACAATACTGTGACGACGTTTTCTTCTATCCTTGTGCCTCAAAATTGTGACACAATAGAATATCGGCATTGGCAGGATCAATCGTCTGATGTTGTCAATACTAAATGTACAAAAAATGAAGAAAAAAAATCTACTATGTTGACAAATGAAAATACTCTACCATCATTGAAAACTGAACCATTATCACCTTCATCACCTAGTGGCGATTTATTTGTCAACTCTGAAGATGATGATTCTTCAGGAGATGAATCTATTGGAGCATTATCTACATTCCTGGAGACTGAAGGTAAATAAGTTTATTTTATTGAAGTTTGTACTGATATACTTCAGTATTCTTAGAATAATTTATTATTTGATTATTATCCACAGTCACCGAACATAATATGAAGTTTCTTCAAATGCTTCAAGCTGGCATAGAACGATATTACAAATCACAGCAAAAGTTTAATGTACAATCGTGTTCAACGTTGATGGTAATTAATAATAGAAATGGATATCTTGGTATACCCTACATCAGCGTTTCTCAACCTTTTAGTACTTGCGACCCAATTTCCAATCACAGTTCTCATCGCGCCTTCCTTCCCCCCACCCTCATTCAAAAATTTTCACTGCAAAATAGATCTCAGCTAAATATAAAAAAATGCTTAGAGTGTCAATTTCTAATATTAAATCTTCTTTCGAAAAACTTTACTCTGCAAGACAGGCCCAAGGGAGTCACTAATAATAATCTTGTGTTAAATTTAAAATTGATAAGTTAATTATTAAATACATTGTGCAGTACTGATACATTCCTATTTATAAGTGTATTATATCCATAGGTGGGCATTAACTCGTTAATCCGTTAATTGTTAATTAACGAAGTTAACAAAATGGTTAACGGATTAACTTTTAAGTTAACTCAAAAAAATGTTAACGCTTTTGTTAACTTCCGTTAAATTTAGTCCGTTACATTGGTTGTTTGATGAAAAGTACATAACAAAGTTGTCGAAATAGCTAAAAAAAGGTCTTCAAACATTTTGGATGGTTAACTTTTTAACGGATTAACTTTAACTTTCGTTAAATTTTCAAATTTTCGGTTAACTTTAACTTCTGTTACATTTTCGGAATTTTAACGCTTAACTTTTTTTATTAACGGATTAACGATTAACAAAGTTAACTTTTCGATTAACCCTTATGTTACTACCCAGACGTTTTTACAGTAGTTACTACCCGGGGTACCCGGGTACCCTGCCTGAATGATCGTCCCTCCACGCATTACTTTGTAATATATATCAACATGGGAGTACCTTGATGGGCAGGGGAACAAGGGGAGCAGAGAATGGGGTAGGGGGGCAGCTGCCCCCCCCTGGACCTGACCTACTATACATTTAGCTGGTTAGTTATTTGCCTATGCCTAAGTACTGTTGTGTTTATGAAATTGAAGAAGTAAAATTTATAGGTATTTCAAAATTTTCATTCTGAAAACTCACGTTTGAGTCGCGTTACGAGTTAACTTTAAAAAAAGTCGCGCTTTGATTTTTAATTTATATTTTTGATCCAGAAAAAAAATCAATTTTTAAAATTATAATCTCTTGTTATAGCGGTTAAACTGTTTTTATATAAGACAAAAAATGTTAATTTTATTTTTTTACATTTAAAATGTTTATATACATATTTATCGAGTTATAGACCAGTCAAATTAGATCGATTTTTTACCTAACATAGAAAAAAATAGAATGAATAAACCTACTAAAATCGACAGCTAATATATATGTAGGTAGAGTATATTTTTATAGATTTTTTGTCTTCTATATTATTATGATAAATATAAATTTACGATTAGTAATAACAATTACTAATAATTTAGTAATTTCCATTATGTACCTATTTATCAAAAATATTGCATATTTTAGTCTTTTTATGCATTTTACTGCATGTTGGGGACATATGTATTTCGTATATATTTTAGCGATTTTATGTTACATATAGTCCGAGTCTTATATAACTCAAAATGATAATCAATATTGAAATAGTTTCTAAAGGATCTATACTTTTTATATACTAGTTACTAGAGGGTTTATATTTTTCGTCGATTTATACCTGCGTTTATACCTTATCTAGTTAATTTTTCAATTTAAGGGGGTGGGGGGGGGGGGTCATGGTCTATGAAATAGACAAGTAAAGTTTCTTTAGTATATTTAATATGCACTTTTCCATTTAATTTGTTTTATTTTTTTATGTTTGGGGGGGGGGGGGCATATCCCCCATGACCCCCCCCTCCGAATACGTGATTAAGTATTTTCACAATAAAAAATATTAAAATTAATCAACTTGTATTTTATTTATTTCCATGTATCTTACTGAAAGACCGTATGGGTACCCGGGTAGTAACTAGACGACTAAACAAGTTTAAACTTATATAAATAATTAAAAAATAAATAAATTACATTAAATAATGCATAAACCTCTTCTAAATAACTGAAATAATGGGGATCTGAGCGGGTAATAGTATCTGACTTTCACAAATGAAATTATTTTAACCTAAAGTTGAAAATGGGTACCCGGGTACCCGGGTAGTAACATAAGGGTTAACTGTGCCCACCTATGATTATATCAGTGTAAATGTAAACGTGTATTTTAGTTTTTATTATGTCAGAATGAATTTTATTGCTTTTCTTTCAGTTAATTAAATACATTTTTTAATATAATGTTTTTTTCATTTTTACTTTTTTATACATACATGAAATGTAATGTATAAATAAAGTATAGTGATCACGAAAAAAATCGAACTCGAGATTTTAACGGAATTACATGTTTTGAGGGTCCCTGAATCATATACCACCATTAACTCAATGACGTCTGTGTGTGTGTGTGTCTGTGTGTCTGTGAACGCTCTACAGCCAAAACTGTAATACTTACGAACGTGAAATTTTAAACTTAAGGTTCTTTTATGCTCTAGATGTGCACCTCCTATTTTTAAAAACCATCACTAAACCGGAAACGGAAGTATAATTATTTTTCGAATTATTTTTGAATTATTTTTGAAACGGTGCACATTAGAAAAAAATGTTTTAGATCAAAGTTGTAGAGGGTATTTATCTATAATTTATATTCTATCCATTATCCCCCCCAAAAATTGTTTTTAGGAAATAATCGATTTTCTAAAAAAAAATATTTTTTCGATTTATTTTTTAAACGGGAGGTATTAGAAAAAAATGTTTGAGATACAAGGTGTAGAGAATATTATTTTCTATAATTTATGTTCTATTCTTTTTTTTGTATCTTATGAATTAACCCAAAAAAAGAATAATTTTAGTTTTAATGGATTTAATTTACAAATGATTTGAATAATACAAAAAATCTAGTTATCTATGAAAATTTAATCATTTATTATTAGAAGTGTCAAAATTGAAATCTAGCAAAATAAATACTTGTTAATACAATAATCAATAATCTTAATTGATTTCGTTTATTATTTAATGTCAATATTAAATACAATGTATCAATTTCATTCATTGAAAATCATTTTGTAAGTAAAAAATTTTAAAATCAAATATTAAATTATAAAAGTAATCACATATTAATACTCGGTATCATGATGTATAAACGGTGCACATTAGAAAAAAAAAGGTTTTATATCAAAATTGTAGAGGGTATTTATCTATAATTTATGTTCTATCTATTAAACCCCCCCCCTAAAATTTGTTTTTAGGAAATAATTTTTAATTTTTTCGATTTATTTTTTAAACGGTTATAGGTATTAGAAATAAATGTTTGAGATACAAGTTGTAGAGAATATTATTTTCTATAATTTATGTTCTATTTTTACTTTTTTATACATACATGAAATGTAATGTATAAATAAAGTATAGTGATCACGAAAAAATTCGAACTCGAGATTTTAACGGAATTACATGTTTTGAGGGTCCCTGAATCATATACCACCATTAACTCAATGACGTCTGTGTGTGTGTGTGTGTGTGTGTGTGTGTGTCTGTACGAACATGAAATTTTAAACTTAAGGTTCTTGTATGCTCTAGATGTGCACCTCCTATTTTTGAAAACCATCACTAAACCGGAAACGGAAATATAATTATTTTTCGAATTATTTTTGAATTATTTTTGAAACGGTGCACATTAGAAAAAAATGTTTTAGATCAAAGTTGTAGAAGGTATTTTTATCTATAATTTATGTTCTTTCCATCCCCCCCCCCAAATTTGTTTCTAGGAAATAATCGATTTTCTAAAAAAAAAAAAAATTATTTTTTAAACGGTAGGTATTAGAAAAAAATGTTTGAGATACAAGTTGTAGAGAATATTATTATCTATAATTTTTATTCTAATAATTTTTTCCAAAAAAAAATTGTGGAAGGAAATAATCATTTTTTTAAATTTATATTTCAAACGGTTCATATCAGAAAAAAATGTTTTTAATAAAAGTTGTAGAGAACGTTATTTTCTTTAATTTATGTTCTATTCTTTTTTTTGTATCTTTTATGAATTGACCAAAAAAATAATAATTTTAGTTTTAATTTAAAAATAATTTTAATAATCTAGTTATCTATGCCAATGGAGGAATTTTATTATACAACTGTCAAAATTGAAGTCTCAATTAAAAACAAGTACCTATTCAATAATCAATAATCCTAATTTGTTTTGTTATTAAAATTATATATATCCATTGCATTCACCGAAAATCATTTTGTAAATAAAATATTTAAAAATCAAATGTTAAAAAATAAAATTGACCATATTATCAATACTTCGGTATCATGATGTATAAAAAAGTCTCGTGCCTGCCAAGGCAGTTTATTTTTCGATATGCTCGCACCCCCCATTCAGTTTTATCACGCCCCCTTAGGGGGACGTGCCCCACAGGTTGAGAATCGCTGCCCTACATACAAAAATGAAATTACATTAACATTATTGTTGATTTGCTAATTGTATTCTCATTTTTGTTTTTATTTTCAGCTAAATGAATGTTATACCGAACCTGGGGATCATAAGGTATATTTTATACATTATATACTACTGAATATTACTTTTTGTATCAAAGGGTTGAAATAATTAGACAGTATTTTAATGAATTTGTCTTATTGATTTATAATCAAATGACTTAACTCTTTTACTATAAAGTGCGTAAGTGTAATCGTGTTTTATGTTTCTTTTCCTAGAAAGAAATTGTGGCAAATTCTAAAATTTATTTCCCGATAACAATAATCAAACAAATTGAAAGAAAGGCAGAAAAAGAACCAGGAATATGTGATTGGAAGTATGTGGTAAAATTTTTCCTAAATGAAGTATATGGTGACAATATTTCAAAATACACTGCCGTAGGAAGTCAAAGTAAATTTAAGGAATGTTCACGACCAGGAATTGACTCTCAACTTTACAAAGCAATTTTAGGTGAGGTTTAATTTAATTTCTTATTTAATATCATTTTTACCATAATTGACATTGCAGCTTTTGTTAGATCAAAATCAAATAAACAAATTACGGAGAAAATGTATAACCAATATATTAATAAACTATCGTATAACAAACGAACAGCAGTAAAGGATTCACAACTAATAGAAAGTAATGTATTTTAATTTATCTTTTTCCTTTTAATTTAATTATTAATTTTCTTTCAGTCACTGACGATAATTTATTATTCTTTCGTAAAATCATACGAACTGTCGAAAAAAGTTATGAAATCCAACAAAAAGCTACATTATTACAACAAGATCGGAAGGTAAAGCAAAAAGATAAATGCCCTTGGATTATTTTCATTTTTATATTTTGTTTATTTTGTTAGTTACCTGACTGGTGTACGATGCCTGCTCGAAAAAAAACAAAAATTAGCGAGTCTTATAATGTATATCTACCCTCAAGTTCAGTCTCATATATTAAAAAAAAAAGTGAAACTTGTAATGGTACTCGAGATTGGAAGACATTAGTAAAAGGAGCAATATTAGAAATATATGGAAACAAAATTAGAGATTTCTCAGCAAAAGGAACTCGCGGAGAACGTCCTGCCATTGATACAGAGTTATATCGAGCTATTTACGGTGACTAAATATATTAATTATAAAAACCTACCTCTGATTATACTTTTCATCACATTTATAGTTTTATTTAATTTTTTTATTAGATATACAGGGTGTCCAAGATAAGCGTGAAATGCATGGGGATATCCTAAACGGTAAGAGATACAGATGTAGTTTAATGAGATGAATTATTTGTAAGAAAAGGGTGAGTATTACAACATCAAAAAATATTAATAATTTTATGTGGTTTAGGCGGTATACCCAAAAAACTGAAAATTCGGAATTTCTTTAAATGGCTATAACTTTTTTAGCAAAGTAGTAGAGATGGGAAAAATGAGTCTTTTTAGTGACTCGAGTCATTTGAAACAATTCAGTAAAAAGATTCGTTCAATGAGTCGTTCACTTACAAAAATGAATTGGCGAGTGACGAGTCATTTGAATCGTTCAGTACAGTGAATCGTTCGTATGGGACTTATATACAAGTGAGTGGTGAGTGCAAGTGGGTACGACAAAATCCGAACGTATCCGATCACTGACAGAATGGATAAATGAATACATTGTTACTTTTTGGCCACCGTTCGTTGCTTGATATATCAGTGGCGTACAAATTATATTTACTTTTGTTCATTATTATAATAATTGTGTAAAGGCTATAGGGGGATAAGAATGGGTAAAGTGCCCCCGCGCCAATTATGGCTGTTATATTTTTTTATAGTAACTACTAACACAGGTAACAATTTGACCAAATTTTAACCCTCAAAAATTTACCCCCAAGGGGTGAGAATTAATTTTGAAAATTTCGTAAAAAATTAATAACTTTTGAAAGAGTCAACCGATTTGAATAAAATTTTAATATGTCATATATGTCACTAAGGTGCTTTATAGAAAAAATCGGTAAACCTGAAAACTTAACATAACCTCAAAAAAAAGTGTTTTATATTTTTCAAAAATTTTTTTTGCTCACTTTCAATTTTGGCACAATCACCAAAATATTTGTGTGACTTTCTAGCATAGTTTTTTATAATATATGTTTTTTTCAGATTTTGTTTCCAGCTGCGTGACACCTAAAAAAAATTTTATATTTTTCTAAAATTTTTTTCACTCACTTTCAATTTTGGTACAGTCACCAAAATTTTTTTGTGATTTTCTGGCATAGTTTTTTATAATATAGATTTTTTTCAGATTTTTTTTCCAAGTGCGGGACACAAAAATTTTTCAAAAAATTTTTCAAAATTTTTTTTCGCTCACTTTTAATTTTGGTACAATCACCAAATTTTTTCAGTAATTGTCTGGCATAGGTATTTATAATATATGTTTTTTTCACTTTTTTATTCCAGCTGCGTGATACCTAAAAAAAATAAAAAGTATTTTTTGAAATTTTTTTTGAGGTTATGTTTGCCGTACAATCACAAAAAATATTTTGTATCTTTCTATCATAATTTTTTAAAAATATTTTATATATTTTTTAGATTTTTTTCCAGTTGTGTGACACAAAAAAAATTTTTTTTTTAAATATTTTTTTCGCTCACTTCAATTTTGGTAGTCATCAAAAAAATTTTGTGGCTTTCAGGCATAGCTTTCTATAATATATTTTTTTTCGGATTTTTTTTCCAGCTGCGTGACAAAAAAAGTTTTTATTTTTTATTGCAGTTTATGTTTGTATATTTGTATATTGTTTTCGGACTTTCTAACATATTTTTTTATAATAAATATTTTTTTCGGATTTTTTCCTGCTACGTGACACCAAAAAATATTTTATTTTTTCAAAATGTTTTTTCGCTCACTTTCAATGTTGGTACAGGCACCAAATTTTTATAGTGACTTTCTGGCGTATTTTTCTAGATTTTTTTTTCAGCTGCGTGTTACTTTAAAAAGTAAAATTGTAAATAGCTCGTAAGCTGCTTGGAATAGTAGCTTGTGAACAGTACGAAAACTTTTTAATTTAACAAGAGCTATAAAATAGCATAAATGTGATCCCCTCTAAAAAAATATTTTAGAGACATAATGGACACTTGTATAATATATGTCATAAAGCAGATCTTAAGCAACTTAGAGTTACATTTAGGTAACCACAATTATAAATATATTAATATAAGACAGGATAATAATATATACATACATTGATTTTTTGTAGGACAACTAGATATAGCAATAGCCCTTTATGAAAAGGTAGTAAATATTACATTTCACTGCCAGACAGATTACCTGAAGAATATTGACGATATAAAATCTTTCAAAAATAGATTAAAAGATTTTTTATACAAGAAATGTATAATAGGTACATGTAATAATTACGAGAGGGAATATAACTTTTTTATTTTCATTCTTTATTTAATTCTCATTTTTTTTCAATTTGTTATGTGTATTTAATATCATAACCGTTTCTTTATATTGTATGTATTGATTAACTACAATTTTGTTTAGTTTACTTTGTACATACTCATACATACGTATATTTTTGCTTTTAGTTTTTTACGAATAAAACATCTACATATATGAGTACCTAATAAATAATACAAACATAACCAGCAATAAAAAAAAATAAAAAATAAAAACTTTTTTTTGTCACGCAGCTGGAAAAAAAATCCGAAAAAAAATATATTATAGAAAGCTATGCCTGAAAGCCACAAAATTTTTTTGATGACTACCAAAATTGAAGTGAGCGAAAAAAATATTTAAAAAAAAAATTTTTTTTGTGTCCCACAACTGGAAAAAAATCTAAAAAATATATAAAATATTTTTAAAAAATTATGATAGAAAGATACAAAATATTTTTTGTGATTGTACGGCAAACATAACCTCAAAAAAAATTTCAAAAAATACTTTTTATTTTTTTTAGGTATCACGCAGCTGGAATAAAAAAGTGAAAAAAACATATATTATAAATACCTATGCCAGACAATTACTGAAAAAATTTGGTGATTGTACCAAAATTAAAAGTGAGCGAAAAAAAATTTTGAAAAATTTTTTGAAAAATTTTTGTGTCCCGCACTTGGAAAAAAAATCTGAAAAAAATCTATATTATAAAAAACTATGCCAGAAAATCACAAAAAAATTTTGGTGACTGTACCAAAATTGAAAGTGAGTGAAAAAAATTTTAGAAAAATATAAAATTTTTTTTAGGTGTCACGCAGCTGGAAACAAAATCTGAAAAAAACATATATTATAAAAAACTATGCTAGAAAGTCACACAAATATTTTGGTGATTGTGCCAAAATTGAAAGTGAGCAAAAAAAATTTTTGAAAAATATAAAACACTTTTTTTTGAGGTTATGTTAAGTTTTCAGGTTTACCGATTTTTTCTATAAAGCACCTTAGTGACATATATGACATATTAAAATTTTATTCAAATCGGTTGACTCTTTCAAAAGTTATTAATTTTTTACGAAATTTTCAAAATTAATTCTCACCCCTTGGGGGTAAATTTTTGAGGGTTAAAATTTGGTCAAATTGTTACCTGTGTTAGTAGTTACTATAAAAAAATATAACAGCCATAATTGGCGCGGGGGCACTTTACCCATTCTTATCCCCCTATAGCCTTTATCATATTACTTAAAATAACTGTTGCTGATAGTTTTATATTTATTCTTTTATTCTCAGACTAAAAGAATAAAGAATATTTATTCTTTTATTTCTTTTATTCTCAGACGTTTTATCATGCTAATCTTTATAGATAAATTGATTTATAATGTCAGGTATTATAAATAATTCACTCGAAAACAAATGCTAAAATTAAAATGCATTAATATTCTCGGGATTTTAAAGCAGTGGTAATAAATGTGTAATAACACACATTTTAAGAACTACGGCTATATAATCTAAATCTAAATTGTTTATTAAACAATTTTACAATTCAAAATAATACATATGTATCTTAAATACACGAATGATACGCCGCTGTCATTCAGAGCTAAACTGTAACAGTTTCTTTCCTTGCAACAATTCGAATTTTAAAAGTTGTCTCTGGTTTAGTTGTTGAAAAATACACTTCTACAATTACATTTATCGAGAAATATTTTTTATTTGATTATTTTATATATAATATCAATAATAACGATGGTTTTCGTTCTAAATATTTTAACACAAAAATATTTTACGAATCTATTTTTTTTTATATTTTACAATATAATAAAAAAAGAACGAATCTTTTTTAAATTACTGACTCGAGTCGTTTCGTTCACCGAAAAGAATCGTTCATGAATTACACATCTCTACAAAGTAGATAGGTACTTTTTGTTTGCGGTTTCTTAAAGCACTTTTTTGAGTAGAATTGATTGGTGTATTTAGAATTTATATATCACTTTTAGTTTCCGAGTTACAAGCCCTAACTTTAGTTTTTCTTATGGGCCGCTAAGTTGGCTATAGCATATTTGAACGTGTTTTTTACTCTACTTTACAACGATATGTCACACGACATAGTTATTATAGAAAATAAGTCGAAATACTAAATACTGGTGATATTTATAAAGTATTTTATTACAAACATTTAAGTAAGCCATGAAAAACAAAAATTGTTAAACAAAAATCGCAATAACAACAATGAAAATAACAAATGCATATTTAAAAACAATAAACTATTACAAAAAAAAAGGTTCTTACTTTTTTTTAATAATAAGTATGACATGTGACATATCGTTGTAGAGTAAAAAAACACGTTCAAATATGATATAGCAAACTTGGCGGCCCATAAGAAAAACTAAAGTTAGGGCTTGTAACTCGGAAACTAAAAGTGATATAAAAATTCTAATGGCACCAATCAATTCTTCTCAAAAAAGTGCTTTAAGAAACCGCAAACAAAAAGTACCTATCTACTTTGCCAAAAAAGTTATAGCCATTTAAAGAAATTCCGAATTTTCAGTTTTTTGGGTATACCGCCTAAACCACATAATTTTTTTGATGTTGTAATACTCACCCCTTTCTTACAAATAATTAATCTCATTTAATCACATCTGTATCTCTTACCGTTTAGGATATCCCCATGCATTTCACGTTTATCTTGGACATCCTGTATATGTAGGTCTATATATGAAGGGTACACGGGAAAAAGAGGCTAAGTCAATTTTTAGTCGAATTTAGATGAAAGCGCCATTTAGTAGCAAATCTAGGTACTTTTCGAGCCACATATAAATTAAGGGGAAAAACAAGCTAAATTACGTAAAATAAATTAATTTAAAATACGCATACACGGGAATAAGAGGCTAAGTCCACACGGTTTTGGTGAAAAACAAGTCAAGTCAAGTCATGTCGCTAGTGATGAATCATTACTGTTAATGATGGAAAGTGTTAGTACAGGGTGGCCAGTTTCTGGAAAACCGGGAAAAGTCAGGGAATTTGGTTGGAAGTCAAGGAATTTTTATAAAAATGCAAAATCATAGAAATTCTCGCAAATATTTAAAGAGTGACGTTTTTTTTTTAGGTTTTTTTAAGTTTTTTATCTAAATTTTTTAAATAAAAATCAGGGAAAAACGGTAAATATTCTCCTGGAAAACCGGGAAAAGTCAGGGAAATTTGTTCCTGAGAAATACTGGTCACCCTGTAGTAATACGGAAAGTGTCGGTGTGAAAAATAATACAAAAAAAGACCAAAATATTAAAATAAACGTTGGTTAAATAAAAAAGTGTTCAAAAACTGGTGAAAAACAGGCTAAGTCAATATTTTTTTTGGAAACTGGTTGATCAACACGATTCAAACTTCAAAATTCAATTTTATAAGATATAATTAGAAATATAAAGTGAATTTTTTTAAAGATATCATTTATAGAATAAAATTATTCAAGTTATTAACCTTAAAACAGAGATAACTCAAAACTAGAAATTTTAACTTAGCTTCTTTTTCCCGTGTACCCTTCATATATCAAAAATTTATCAAATTAAATTTTTTTGACTTACATGAAAACCTTCGGAAGGATTTACTACAATGAATATGTACTCGGTAGTCTTTACTTTTAAAATGTAATCGAGTACTTTTTTGTTGTACTCGGAACAGCTTTGATTATAAGTGATGCAAAGTTAAATAAAAGAAATTATATTGAATAGTTTTCTTTGCAGAATTTTGATAATAATGAACTATTATTTGTTTACAGACTGGGTGTGCAAAACAACACAAGAAGAAATTGATGAGAAAAAATTCATAGAAGTAATTAATACACTCGCGAGTAACAAACGCAAATCTTCTAAAAAAAAATCTGTTTAAAACCCTTAAAGTATTTAACCTTTTTGCTACTCAAACTGTATATATTCGTGTAAAATAAAACTGTGACCCATACTCTTCGAGCGAGTTTAAATTGTTCCCTGCTCAACATGACTATTTACGCTGTGTTTACGTACAAGTCAAGTACCTTTGAATCATGTTGCGTTAGTATACGTAGTCGTGCCGTACAATTCAATTAGATAATGTCTTACATTCAGTATGTATACTTATTTATATTGATTGTATATAAATATACAGTGTGTTGATAAAGTAAGGAACAAAATTCATAACTGCGTTATTTATTGTTTTCAAGCAAAACACACAAGTAATGTGCTCCACTTCAGCGTTAATTCTTTGAACAGTCAATGCCAAGAAAAATAAAATGTTTGAATTGGAATAACTGGACGACATTTAGTAGGGCCTTGCTTTTTTTTAAGGAAACCTTACAACAGCACATTATTTTGATTTTTTGCGGTTTGATTTAGTGCCTGCTCTGATAGTAATGTTTCCAAATAATCACGAAGCAGATGTACCCCATCAGGATATTTAGTTTCAACAAGATGGGGTGCCTCCTCACTTTGTAATAAACTTCCGTCAATATCTTGACGCCACATTTCCTGGAAGATGGATAAGACGTCGAGAAGCAATTGAGTGACCACCGCATTCCCCAAACTTGACTCCCTTAGATTTTTTTCTGTGGGGTTATTTGAAATTTATTCAAAGGTTTATTTTAATAGGCCAAATAATTTAGATAAGCTGCGGCAAAGAATTCGCACTGAAGTGGAGCACATTACATTTGTGCTAAATTTTGTTTGTTTTTGGAGTTTAATAAAGATTTTCTTCCATGAAGTTTCATTTTTATTTCTTACGGTAAATGTGTTATTTTCTCAAAAAAATCGTTATCTAAGGTACACATTTTTTTACACCATCGTTTAAGTAGTTGGACCATCTATAAAAAACAGCAAAATAAAATTTTGTTGTCATTTAAAAAAAACAATGAGTGTGTACTTATGTACACGCGTTAGAAGTTATACTTCTTTGGGATGATTTAAAAACAACTACGAATAATCTTAATAACAATAATTTGCCGTTTGCTTTAAATATAATTAAAAATTTAATTTAATTATAATATTTATTTAATATAGGCAATACTCTTTACAATTGTGTTATTTAAGTAAAAATCTTTATTGCTAATTTTGTCAATACGCTATAATTTTTTTGATATAGGCAATACTCTTTACAGTTGTTATTTATTCTGTATTTTCAGTCCCGGGCTAAATATTTCACCGCATAAAATTTCGTTACATTTTTGTTACATTACTAATTTCATTTCCGTTACATTACTGATTTCATTTCCGTTACATTACTCAATTTTTACCCTCAACGTCCCTAAAGAAGTATAACTTCAAAAATCAATGATGACGTCATTGTGCAAAAATTAATGATGTCATATGTAAAAATTTTATGCCATAAAGTGGCTAATGTTTTGCTGGAAAACATTAAATAATACAGTTATGAATTTTGTTTCTTACTTTATCAACACACTGTATAATATGGTAAGTACATTATAGTTTATTCCGGTTTGGTATACGGAACTATAATTGACAGATTTAGTTACTAAAGCAGTATTTCAATTTATTCGATTTAATTATGTTTTTACTTCAAGTAATGTTTTTCTGTGATCAAATGTTTTAAAAAAAATTGATCCACTATTCCCCATGCTCCCCTATAATACATATAAGTAGCATTGCAGTTGGTGTTTGTATTTTGTGTTGAAATGTTTCACGTTAAACTGGAGTTTATAAAAGAAGAAATAGAAAACATCGATTGTCTTCAGGATATTGAAAACAATTACATATGATGAAATTTTTAAATACTACAAACAGGAATGTGTAATACTTAACTCATATTCCTGTTTGTAGTATTTAGAAAACTCACAAAATTCTACAGGAGTTTATAAAAGAAGACATCAATATTGAAATCTATGATGAAACTAAAAAAAATAGTGTGTGGTCAGTGGCGTAACTATAGAAATGGGGGCCCCGGACAATTTTTCAGAAAGGGGCCCTTGGCAGGATTTTTTTTACATTATTCCCCCCCCCCCCACAATAATAATTATTGCTTAGAATTGTGAAGGGATATAAATATTTGAGGTTATTGATTTATGTAAAAAAAAAATCAATACTAAAATGAAAAACAGTCAATAAAACGCCAAATTTTGAGATTTTGATATTTAATTTTAGAATTTTAAAATAAAATAACTGAAACATCAGCTTTTTCACCAAAAACTTTATTGATCGTTTCGATTCTAAAAAAAAAACCATAGTAATTAAAAAAATATATTTCACCACTTGGGGGCCCCCTAGATGCTCGGGGCCCCGGACAATCTAACCGGCCAGACCGGCGGTAGTTACGCCACTGTGTGTGGTAAGTAATACATACAGGATGAGTTTTTTATTTTGAGACTGCTTAATATCAGGGGAACTATCTCTGAAAACAAAAACATCTGCCAAGTAAATGCACGGTGCTTCCTTGTGCTAAATTCATCAAAGGTAGTTAATTAACCATTAGTTTTTATTTTATTGAAATTGTAATATGGAGATGTATTTATGTCTATCATATTTCTTCCTTGAATCTATTATTTTGCAAATCTTTGAGTACTACTGATCTTGGAGTATTAAAATTTTTAACTACTACAGCAGGCTTCCATTCTTTTTTATTTCTATACTAATTCAGTAAACGAAGCAGTAAGATATGCCAAAATCCGAACTTTTAGGGGCAAGCAATATTTTGGTTGATTATTATAGATTTAGGTACGGAGAACTCGAAAAAAATTACCCGGACTGGCGAAAAGTGGTGCAACACCTTTAAAAATGGGGTTGAAGTGTAAAACCCCCGATTCCAAGTGTATTTTCAATTTATCTCAAAATCTAAAGCGATAATGGTGTATTTTTATGGTTGATATTTGTTGAGGAAACTGAGACGAATCGATTGAGAGCACATGTACTGAATTTGATAAAAAAATATTCCTAAAAGGTTTAATATAGGTAAATATGCTTCTTTTTGATGAAAATAGTTTAAAAATTAATAACTTTGGTTATAATCATTCAAATGACTTGAAATTGGTCTCAAATTGTTCCTGAAATTCCAAAGAATAATGATCAACTATAATTTAAAAAAATATTATTTGTTTAACCAATTAAAATTGTTCATTTTTAAGGGTAAGTGTCGTAAATTTTTGGAAAACTGCATTTTTACTAAATTTTCAATAAAAACATAAGGGTTGAATATTTTTAAGTAAAACCAACGGGGATATCTTCGATATGTGCACATAAACAAAATGAACCCCTCCCAAATAATATTCAGTCACTAGAACGGATGCAATAGCATAATAGCACATTAAAATGCACCGAATTTTTGTTGCATACAATTTAAAAAAAATTACATTTTTTCAAATAAAATTGTAAATTATGATTTAAACATACTTATATGCATTTTTAACGGATACTTTAAGTTTATGAATCAATATAGGCTCATATGAGTGTATAATAATGCATGCAAACGTGCATTTAAATGCATTATTTTAATAATACGTATTCATTTTTATAATATAAATAAAAATAATAATGAATATAAAATTTGATATAATTTCTCTGTTAGTTTTTATTTTTTTTAAATAAAAATACCCTTAAAACGCATACATTTTTTTTAAATAATTTTTTAAATGCATTTTTATTGCAATAAAACATTTAAAAACATTGAATTGAGTTTAATTAAAATAGTACATTTTAATGCACTTTCTCATGCATTATTATGCACTCATATGAACCTATATTGATTCGTAAACTTAAAATATACGTTAAAAATGGATATAAGTATGTTTAAATCATAATTTACAATTTTATTTGAAAAAATGTAATTTTTTAAAAATTGTATGCAACAAAAATTCGGTGCATTTTAATGTGCTATTGCATCCGTTCTAGTGACTGAATATTTTTTGGGAGGGGCTCATTTTGTTTATGTGCACATATCGAAGATATCCCCGTTGGTTTTACTTAAAAATATTCAACCCTTATGTTTTTATTGAAAATTTAGTAAAAATGCAGTTTTCCAAAAATTTACGTCACTTACCCTTAAAAATTAGCAATTTGTATTGGTTAAACTATAAATATATTTTTAAATTATGTTTGATCATTTTTCTTTGGAACTTTAGGAATAATTTGAGACCAATTTCAAGTCATTTGAATGATTATAACCAACGTTAATAAATTATTAAACTACTTTTCCCGAAAAGAAGTAATTTTACGTGTTTTAAGCCCTCTAGAAAAGGTAATTTTCGGTCAAATACATTATTTTTGGTCCCAATAGATTCATTTCAGTATCCCTAACAAATATCAATCATAAAAATGCCCCATTATCGCTTTAGATTTTGAGATAAATTGAAAATACACTTGGAATTGGGGGTTTTACACTTCAACCCCATTTTTAAGGGTGTTGCACCACTTTTCGCCAGTCCGGGTTATTTTTTTTTGAATTCTACATTTCAAAATCTATAAGAATCAACCATAATATTGCTTGCCCCCTAAATTTTGTGTCAAAATGCTTCCTTTACTGGACTATACATGATTTTATCATTTTCTTTTACAGTATTATTTTTTTTAACTCTTGTAGTTTTATCATGCCATGTTTTAGTTTTATCTCTTTTTCCTATTAAAAATTGTTTATGATTTTTTACTACTTGCGGTCTTAAATTTGTACTCGTGATTGGTAACTTTGATTTAGTTCGCCTACTAAATAAAATTTGTGAAGGTGAATAATAACAGCCCGTTAAAAGTGTATTTCTATACTCTAACAATGCTATCTCTACCTCTGTATTTGTTTCCATTGACTTTTTTAACAAAATTTTTCACAAGTTTGTTTCTTACATCATTACTATAATATTTATTGCATGTACAACATCATTTAAATCTTTATCAAATTCATCTTTATCTGCTTTTGAACAAGCACGACTTATTGCATCTGCAATAAACATTTTACTACCCGGTACATATTTTAATACAATATATTATAAAGCTCTATTAATTTTAATTTATCTAATACGCTGTAATCTACTAGAAGGTATTTTATTAATTTCTTTATTAATTATTGAAATTAAAGGCTTATAGTCTGTTTCAATAACAAATGATGAAAACGTTTACAAGAAAATAAAATTGCCAAAAATTCCTTTTCAATCTGAGCCCATCTGGTTTTGTTATCAGATAGACTTTCTGACGCAAAACACACTGGTGCTCCGTCTTGTAAGAGAGTACCTACACCCTATCCTATTTTTACTACTATCCGTTTGAATTACAATATTTTTATTGTTGTCTATAGTTTTTGTATTCAATTTTTAATTTTATTTAAGCATTGACCTTGTACGTTTTCCTCCCATTAAATCGAGCTAAGATTTCAACTCAATTGGGTATATAATCCCTTATTATTAAATTATTTATCAATCCTAACAATATTTGCAAATCTTTTTTATTTTTCGGTATATTAAATTCAGTAACAGCATTTATTCTGTTAGGATCTATTCTTACTGTTCCCTGGTTAAAAATGTGACCCACATATTTTACCTCATTTTTCTTAAACTGAAATTCATTACTGTTAAACTTTATATTATTATTTCTAGCTGTTATTAAAACCTGTTGTAATATTCGGTCATGTTCTTCCTGGGAGTCTGCATAAGTTAATATGTCATCTAAATATATTAATGTTCCCGGAATATGCCCAAATACTTTTCATACTTCTTCTGTGCATACTTCTGTATTGTATTTCTAAAACAATTGTGCTGATATTTTTAGACCAAAGGAAGTCTCTGAAAAGCATAGCAACCAAATATTGTAGAAAACACACAATATTTTGTTTATTTAATGGAGATATTTTAATTTGCCAGATTTTAAATCTAATACTGATACTGATTTCGCCTTACTTAATTTTGCTTTTAAATCAGTTAATGTAGGTATCGTATAAAACTAATATTTTATATTTTCATTTAAATCCTTTGGAAAAACCTGATTCAACAACTACCATTCTACTATATAGACCAAGATGTTGGCTTATTATATTTTTCTATTACTCCTAATTTACATAATCTGTCTAATTCATTTTTCACTTTTACTTTTAATTTTATATGGTGACATTGCAGTTGGTGTCGCGTTATCCTTTAGTTCAATTTTATATTCATTTTTAAAAGTAACTAACCCTGTAAACACATTATATTCTTTAACAATTATTTCTTTAGTTACTTTAGTCTGAAGACTATCAACATTTTTTTTTATTAAATTTAAATTTAAACTTGTTGAAAGACTTAATATTGGTATTGAATTATTTTTTGTATATACATATTTAGTAAGTTTGTATAGTAATATTACTGTGTTGAAATGTTTCACGTTACCCAGGAAGATATAAAACAAGAAATAGAAGACATCGATTGTCTTCAGGATATTGAAACCTATGATGAATTTTCTAAATATTACAAACAGGAAGATGAGGTAAGAAATACAAGCTGTAATCACAAAGGTACTCTATTAACACATAAATTAACACATTTAAATGAAAAGCCTTTCAAATGTGATCAATGTGAATATAGCTGTAAACTAAAATCAGCTTTATTTCAACATAAATTAAGACATTCTAATGAAAGGCCATTTAAATGTGACCAATGTGATTGTAGTTTTATACGTAAAGATTATTTATCAAGACATAAAATAAAACATCATTTATTTCAACATAAATTAAGACTCTAATGAAAGGCCATTTAAATGCGACCAATGTAATTGTAGTTTTATACGTAAAGATAACTTATCAAATCATAAATTAGCACATTCTAATGAAAAACCACTTAAATGCGACCAATGTGAATATAGCTGTAAACAAAAAGCAGCTTTATTTCAACATAAATTAAGACATTCTAATGAAAGGCCATTTAAATGCGACGATTGTGAATATAGCTGTAAACGAAAAGACGGTTTATTAACACATAAATTATCACATATTAATGAAAAACATTTTAAATGTGACGATTGTGAATATAGCTGTAAACGAAAAGACAGTTTATTAACACATAAACTAACACATTCTATTAAAAAAAACCCGGGAAAAAATTATAAGATATAAGCATATATGCCCGGATCCTGAATTTGGCACAATCCAAGCATATCTTACTTATAATGCATTATCTTTAGTAATTTATTATCCATTATTAAAAAAATAACTAATGCAAAATTGCTTATAATTATATAGAAACCTTAGATACAATTTAATCAATTTAAAAAAATGTGCAGATGCGAATTAAGTAATATTTTAGTCCCCAATTGTAAAATTAACAAATTCACATATACCTACTATATATAGAATAAAGGGTTCTCTATATATTAAATAAAAACTCATTTTGAGTAAAATCTTTGGAGGCCTTTAGTTCCCTTACGCAAAATTTCCGGACACATGTTTATTGGAAGCTTTTGCTTAAAATATTTTTCTTAATCTACTGTTTAAGTTTGGCACGACAGTAATGAATCATCCTGTGTAATTGTATTTTTACCGGTTAGTACGACTAATCCGCTTTTAATTAAGACCTAATATGACCGTTCCCTTCAATGTCGTTATAACCGGTTTCTACTGTATTACATTTGTATATTATAATAAATAAATAAATAATTTGTATAATATAATAGAATATATTAAAATTTGTATAATTTCATAGAAACCTATGTAATATCATATATTAAACTACTCAATGTGATTAAAAATAAATTATTAAATATGGCAACATCGCAAAATCTTCGAACGGCGCGAAATTTAAAATATTTCTGTCAAAGAATAAAACTAGTATATTTACAAATGAAAAACTGCGAATCATTAAATGTATCTATATATTTATATAAAAAATATGATTTTAATTATCAAATTATGCATTATTTTGTAAATGTTGTATGATACGTTTAATGACTTTTGTACTTTTTATTTATTTATCTGTCATAGTCATAGCACACTATAATTATTGCAGCCAATGCGCTGTTGCAACTTATTTTATAGATTTTAAAAATATTTTTTTAGATATTAAATTGCTTAGTTACCATTTACTACTCCCATTCCTCCTTAATTAATAAAATATTGCATCTTAAATTTCTGTCTGCGGACGCCCATGCCCATAGCCAGATTTATATGGTATTTTATTGTAATACATGAATAAAATTACTTAAATCAAATTAAAATAAATAGAATTAAGTGTTGTCATTTCACTTATAATCCTGCACCAATTTCTAAAGAATAATTAATTATTAATACTTAATTGTATTAATACTTTATTGAGACGATTTCAAAATGTTGAGTATCACTGCTCTAGTCGACACAAACTGTCACATAACAGTAGACTGCGCATGCGCGGAACTAGAGATGGGCTAAATAGCGTTTAGAAAGCAGTGATCACTGCTATCTAAAAATCTGTTTCGGACCAAAAATCAATAACTTTTTGTTACTAAAGATAGAATGTTGAAATTTTGCATAAATATAAAGTAATATATGACGCTTCTAATGGAATGCTTTTTATAAGAATATTTCGTTATACAAAATAAAAAAAAAAATCAAAAACTTCAATATTAGCATTTGCATTCGCGAATGTTCGCGCATTTTTAAACATTCGTATTCAGATTCGCATTCGCAGGAAAAGTTGCGAATATATACAGTTTTTAGAGTTCCGTAGACAACTAGGAACCCTTATAGTTTTCCATGTCCGTCCGTCTTGTAAAAAATTTTACATAATGAGATGAAATTTGGCATACGGTCGTAAATTGATGCCTCAAAAACAGAAATGATAAGTTTTTTGAAAAAAAAAAAAAAAAAATTAGACCTCACTTCCATAAAATGAAGTGTTTTCAAAAAAAATTCACCTACCCCATTGAGTGGGGTGTCGTTGGAAAGGTCTCCTAAAATTCAACAAAACATGTATCAAAATCACCTTTTGATTTTAACCCTTCAATCACGATTTATTTACTCTTTAAAGTCATCACGAAAGCCCCCCCCCCCCCATCTATTTTCTAAACTATCGATTCAAAAAATCTGAAAAAAATCCAGGATGTAGCATTTAATTAGTACTTTCACTGAAAATTATAACGAACATTGTTAAAAATATTTTGAACCCCCCTTTCATAGACTGAAAAGTGAACTCACACTTTTTTCTCATTTACCCCATTGAGTAGGGTGTCATTTGATAGGTCTCCTTAAATACAATAAAAAATGTCAAATAACTTTTTGATTTTAACCCTTCATTCACGAAAATTTTGAAAGAACTCTTTTTTTATAAATCCTAATGAGAATGACTACAGAAGTGGTAGTGTCAGGCAGTGTGTATTAATTGCCGATAACATTTTCACCGCAAAATGAGTACAAAAATACTAAATAATCAATTAAAAAACATACACCAAACTATTGTTATAAATAGACAAAATTTGAAACCAGAGTAAATAACGGTTTTATGACTTTTATCACTTTTTTTCGATAACTTCGGAAATCGCACGTTTTCGCACCTGATCCTTATACATGTTTTTAATGAACACCTAGGCTACAAATCTATATTAAATATAAAGCGTGGGGAAGCATGGGTGACTGCCAAATGTTTCGGTGAACTTGAAGAATTTTTTCTCTTATTTTATTGTTCAATTAATTACTCGTAAACTAAAACGTATAATTAAGAATGTAAAATTATTCTAAAATCTCCATAAGATGAGCTTTTCAAAAATGTATAATACCTATGTATATTCCTACAAAGTTTCATAGAAAATTAACTTTTAAAGTGATGAAGCGAATAGGTTTGAATTGAACATCCACAAAATTAATGAACAATAGGGTTTCAAAAATAGTCTTTTTAAATAAAATTATGTGAAATTCCTGCACTATTAAATAAAATTAAAATATAATGTCAGTATTGACATTAATAAAAAACATTTATGATAAAATATGCTGTTGTTAATAAATTTTCCATAGTGCGTCATCGCCCCACCTACCATGACCAACTAACGTCAATTGGTGAATTTAAATTTCGCATTGGGAAATCAGTCGCTACACAGAGCGGTCGGCCAGTCGTTGAGTGGATCGATTGTTAAATAGAATGTCATTTTCTAGAGCGCTGAGTGTATTCCGATTCTTTACCACCTTCTCCTGCGTTTTTTGTCAATCAATCATCACAAGTAATCTTTGTGATTTCGTGTGAGGGGAAAAATATAAACGGACAACATTGACGACTGTCGGACCAGACGTGCGGACTACAATGACGATGCGGTTCGACTGTATATTATAAAGGTATCCGGCATGTTTTTCGAACACACAATTTTTCGAAACACAATTCTTCGAATGAACAATTTTTCGAAAAAAAAAAAGTTTTGGATTTGGGTTTTTTAAATTAAGTTTCATACAAAATTTGATAAAGGTAAGAAATGAAAAAGAAGTTTAGGTTAGGTCAGAATAGATTAGGTTAGTCCCAGTTAGGTTAGGTTAGTTATAGTTAGGTTTGGTTAGGTTAGTTTAGGTTAGGTTTGCTTAAAGTAGATTAAGGTAATATTCAAATTACATGCATAATTTTCAATAATCACAAAAAACCTATATATTAATTTAAAAAAAAATTAATAAAAAATGTTTATTTAAACTAGTATTTCTTAAAAATGCACTGAAAAGTAATAAATAAATATTCAGTTGTCACTTAATTTTTAGGTTTGTATGACTAATGTCCGGTATTATAAACGACCTACACTCATCGCTCGATTTCACAACGTTGTTGGTAATTGAACCGCTTGAATTGACAACGTCGAGAGGGGTCCCCACCACCGTGCTGACCTTAACGTTGATTGGTGAATTTAAATTACGCGCGGAGATAGCAATCACGGTAGTATTATGGAGGGGATTGGAGAAGGTTGGCATATCGCGCGTTTGGCCCGTTTCGAAATCAAGCGGTTACGAAATCGAAGGTTTCGAAATCGAGAGATGAGTGTAGCAAAATTTGTTAGCTTACAAACACTGTTATAGTATCTATGGATTAGTTATGGAATTTAGAGCAGTGACACTTCAACGTATTGTAACACAGTTGGCGACTCTGACCGTATAAAATAATTTTCATAATAGCACAACTGTTTTAATACCGTTGGTTTTTACATACAACGCTTGCGCGAAATCTGTCAAAGTCATCAACAGAACTGTCATATAAGTTTGGTATCTCATTTGAGAGTGCTTGCTAGCTTGCAAATTTGCTAGGTCGTTTATAATACCGGACATAAGACCATTAAAAGAGCGGAGCGCTCATAAAGGCAATGTACACTCACCGCTTGATTAACCGACGTAATAGGTAATTGAACCGCTTGAATTGCCGACGTCGAGAGGAGCCCCCACCACCGTGCCAACCTCAACGTTGATTGGTGAATTTAAATTACGCGCAAAAATAAAGCAATCATATGGAGGGGATTAGAGAAGGTCGGCAAATCGCGCGTTTGGCCCGTCGGTCATTCAAGCTGCCGGTAAATCAAAGGTCGGTGATGAGTGTATAGCTTTTAATGAATTAAAAAAAAATCTACCCATATATCTTTTATCAATTCATACACAAGATATTTTTCCATGCATTTGCCTTTATAGCGCCCCGCGCTTTTATAAATTTTTCGAAAAATTGTGTTTCAAAAAACTGTTTCGAAAAATGTACACCAAACCATTATAAATGCGAAATGTAACTCGGTCTGTTTGTTACCTTTTTATAGCTAAACTACAGAACCGATCTTGATTTGGCAGGTAGATAACTTGCATTCTAAGGAAAGACATAGGCTTTGTATCCCTAAAAATTCATTCGAAAAAAATACGAATTACATGCGGACAAATTCGCGGATAGCAGCTATATAGTTAGGTTGTATTATACATGGGCGTACCGAAGGGGGGGGGGGCAGCTGAAAAAAGGAAAAATTACCCAATGTTTATTTACAATAATGCCCATTTATAAGGACAGTACATAACATTTTTTTGCACTTCAATACCTAAAAAGGTTAATAACCCATCTGTTCTAACCCCTCTTATCGTGGGGTCCTAGGCGAAACAGACTGACTAAATCGGTTTATAAAAAAAAAATCTGCCCCCCCCCCTGAACAAAATGCTGGGTACGCCCATGGTATTGTATATATATATAATATTGCAGACAGGATCAATATTAACAAATTGTAAGACAAACTCACTACTGCATGTGAACGACAAAATCACAAAACTGCAATAAAATGAAAGATTGGAAATGTAATATATTCTGTGAAAACTTAAAAAACTACACTTTCTACGTGAGTAAATACAAGAGTTAGGTTAATATGTAGTGCAGTAACTAGAAGCTCGGAGGCCCCGGGCAGAGTTTTTTTTTATCGTTAACACCTAACTATTTATACTATACCATTTCAAGTTCAAATTGAGACTTAACAATTTCAAATTGGGAATAATCAATTTAAATTGTGAATTGTAAATTCCACATTTGAGATGAAAATAAATTAATAAATTTATTTCAATATAATACAGGGTGTCCCATTTTAATGTATCACCCTCCTAATTTTTTTTATCTATCAATTAAATCAAAAAATGCTTCAAATAAAAGTTGTTTGGTTTTGAGGGGGATCCAAAATGGCGTTATTAGTTTTTTATTTTTTGGACGTCTTCATGGTCAAATAGGCCCAACTTTTTTTTTCAAATGGAAACCTATATTTTTTATTACAATATCTTATTGTTTGGAAAAAAACAAGTAGCTTTTGTTTCAAAAAATTTTTTGTATGACTTCATTTTTTTTAATATTCGACAAAATAATTTTAGATTTTTACTAATTTTTTACTCGAAACCCATTAACTTTAGAGGAAAAGTGTAAAAAACAAATAATGTTTATTTTAATATGATATAACTAGGAAAATTAGTTCAGATTTTTTAATTTTATTTTTTATTTGCTTTAATATTTTGAAGAGCAAAAGTTAACAAAAAATCCTGATATAATTTTCCTAGTTATATCAGATTAAAATAAACATTTTTTGTTTTTTACATTTTTCCTCTAAAGTTAATGGGTTTCGAGTAAAAAATTAATAAAAATCTAAAATTATTTTGTTTAATATTAAAAAACATGAAGTCATATAAATTTTTTTTTGGAACAAAAGCCTTGTTTTTTTTCCAAACAATAAGATACCGTAATAAAAAATATAGGTTTCCATTTGAAAAAAAAAGTTGGGCCTATTTGACCATGAAGACGTCCAAAAAATAAAAAAATAATAACGCCATTTTGGGTCCCCCACCAAACTAAACAACTTTTATTTGAAGCATTTTTTGATTTCTTTGATAGATAAAAAAATTAGGGGGGGGGGGTGATAGATTAAAATGGGACACCCTGTATAATGTATTACAATAGGTACAAAATATATTTGTAATTGTTACACTGGAAATTTTGGTGACCCCTTAAGAAATTATTTATCAATCTCATAGGTAAGTTTAAATAACTTTTTTTCAACCGTTGTGGTATTTCAATTCCTAGATTAATTTTAACACACGTTTTTAAACTGAACCAATATAAAATTGATAATTCCCATTTTGAAATTGGAATTTCTTAATTTGAAATTGATTAGTCTCAAATTGAACTTGAAAAGGTATATACATCTTATTAATTGTAACCTTTTTTACACTGCTACGGGGGCCCCGGGGCACTGCCCATGTGGTAGTTACGGCGCTGTTAATATCTGTTACATTATTAATTATGTATTTGTATATTTTACAGAAAAAGTCAAAAGTGAGCATAGATATATTGAACGACGATTGTTTACTACATATACTAGAACTACTGACTCTAAAGGAGAGAGTTAAAGTTGAATTAGTTTGTAAACGGTGGCAGAAATTGTGTCATCAGTTATGGAAATCGACACAAAAACTAGTTGTAGGAACAGGAAAACTAGACACAGATGAAACTGAATATTGCTCATTTGGTTATAATAAGAAGCCTATTTTAGAACCTCTTCTAATATTATGTGGTACAAATCTCAAATCTCTATCTATTCATAATGAACGTACTGATAATAATGTACTTGAACATATCGCTAAGTATTGCGACTCCCTCAACAGTTTAACATTATACTGTATGTATTAACCGCAGTACACTCGTACTTACACAAATAAATTTATAAATATTTCTATTGCAGCTTGTAAAATAACAGATCTTGAAGTTGATAATTTCTGTATAAAACTCCATTCTATAACAGAAATAAACTTATTTGGTATGGACATCATTACTGACAAACAACTAGACAACATTTTTATTTCTCAACCAAATTTAAAGCGTTTAAAAATAATATTTATATTTACATTGAATAAACCCGACTTTGATAAACTTAATAAAGATATAGAATCTATTTCTATACTTGACTGTCGTAATATAGAATATGATTATATTATTAGAAAACTGAACAAATTTAAACATTTAAAAAAATTATGTATATTTGCAGACGGTTTTCGGAGAATAAATGAACTTTTCAGAGCATTTCCTCCAATAGAACATTTAAGATTTGGGCCGATTTATGAGGAATTACGTGAGATAGGTGTTTTAAAAAACCTTCGCTCATTGCGTTTAGATAATGTGGTAAAATTAAATGATTATACGTTAGCTGCTATTGCAAAGAATTGCTGTTTATTAGAAGATATACATTTTGTAAATGTTTTTCAAAGCTTCGTAACAAGTGAAGGGTTGAAGATATTGCCAGAACTGCCAGAATTAAAGAGGATCTCTATGAGAAATATGGAGCAGGTTAGAGTTTTTTTATTGTTTTATAAACTTTCAAACTAGGTAAATAAATACAAACTGATCGTGAGTCTAATATATATGTACAGGGTTGACCGAGAAAAATATTTCAAGCAAAAAAAATTATATAAACATTAAACATGTGTCCGAAAACTCTCTGTAAGGGAGCTACAGACCCTTAAACATTTTGCATAAATTTAGTTTTTATTTAAAATCTGGAGAATCCATTTTGATACAGTTAATATAAGCACAATAATTTATATAATAAAACGGACACGCACATGATAGGGTTCCGTAGTCATTCTCACTACGATTTATAAAAAAAGTTTTTTCAAAATTTTCCTGACCGAAGGGTTAAAATCAAAAAGTCATCTGACATTTTTTATTGCATTTTAGGAGACCTATTAAATGACACCCCACTCAATGGGGTAAATGAAAAAAATGTGAGTTCACTTTTCAATCTATGATGGGGGGAGGGGGGCAAAATATTTTTGACAATATTCGTTATAATTTTCAGTGAAAGTACTAATTAAAAGCTACATTCTGAAATTTGTTTTTCAAAAATCTTATCATTTCTGTTTTTGGGTCATTAATATACGACCATATACCAAATTTCATCTTATTATCTCAAAATTTTTGAAGACGGACGGACATGGAGAAACTATAAGGGTTCCTAGTTTTCTATGGAACTCTAAAAATCACTTCATATTATACATTTTGAAAACATAAGTTCCAAGAGTTAAATAATAATTTAATATTTTCAACCATATACATTATACCTTGTATAAATACTTATTTTGTAATTATTACTAAGAATTGATAATGGCGTACAGAATTTAATATCAGGTAACATCGGGTTCATTACGCTACTTATTAACATAGGGTAGCTTGGGGAATAGTGGATCAACTTTTTTATTCCGCCGTATTCCTATGAAACTGTAGTATTTTTTACATAGATCTGATAGAGGAGTTATTAAGGAACAAACAACACTAACAATTTTAGGTGTAGAAGCATTGGCGTAGGAATAGGGCCCACAGAGCCCGCAATGCCCCCGCACGAAAGGGGGCCCCGAAAAGCCAGAAAAAATACGCATATGCATAAAAAACTAATAATAACATAAAAAGTTGGCTGTGTTAGGTTTCCTGATCCAGTACAACAGCCTTAGGGAACTTGATACGATAACCGGACGTGCATGGGCGTACCGAGGGGGGGGGGGGCAGGGGGGGGCAGCTGCCCCCCCCCTGGACCTGACTTACTATATATTAAGCTGGTTAATTATTAGCCTATGCCTAAGTTCTATTGTATTTATGAAATTGAAGAAGTAAAATTTATAGGTATTTCAAAATTTTCATTCTGAAAACTCACATTTAAAAAAAAATCGCGCTACGCGCGATAGTGAGTTAGGTAGTTATTATATTATTATTATTTGATGTGCATTTGATTTTTAATTTAAATTTTTGATCCAGAAAAAAACATCATTTTTAAAATTACAATCTCTTGTTAAAACTATTGTCATTTTCCTTTTTTTATTAGACAAAAAAATGTTAATTTTATTTTTTACATTTAAACTATCATATTTATATATTTACCAAGTAATAGAGCAGTCAAATCAAATTGATTTTTTACCAAAAATAGAAAAAATAGAATGAATAAAACCCACTAAAATCGACAGCTAATACATATAAGTATAGGTAGAGTAAAATTTATAGGTATTTCAAAATTTTCATTCTGAAAACTCACGTTTGAGTCACGTTATGAGTTAATTTAAAAAAAAAAATCGCGCTACGATAGCGTGTTAGGTAGTTATTATTATTATTTGATGTGCATTTGATTTTTAATTTATATTTTTGATTCAGAAAAAAAATCATTTTTAAAATTACAATCTCTTGTTAAAACTGTTGTCATTTTCCTTTTTATATTAGGCAAAAAAATGTTAATTTTATTTTTTTACAATTAAACTATTTATATATTTATCGAGTTATAGAGTAGTCAAATCATATTGATTTTTTACCTAAAATAGAAAAAAAATAGAATGAATAAAACCCACGATAGCTAATAGGTACATATACATATGTATAATTGTATAAGTAGAGTACATTTTTGTAGATATTTTGTCGTCTTTATGATAAAAATAAATTTACGATTAAAAAAAAGTTTGTAGCCAAAATTCAAAGTTGCAACAACGTAGCACAGACAAGATAGAATATTTAAGAAAAAAAGGAAAAATTACCCAATGTTTATTTACAATAATGCTCATTTATAAGGACAGTACACAACATTTTTTTGCACTTCAATACCTAAAAAGGTTAATAACCCATTTGTTCTAACCCCTTTTATCATGGGTTCCTAGGCGAAACACACTGTCTAAATCGGTTTATAAAAAAAAAAATCTGCCCCCCCCTTAACAAAATGCTGGGTACGCCCATGCGGACGTGTGTGGCCACCTTAACACGAAAAAATTTCGCATTTCAAAAAGTATCTACAAATATACTGGCCGCACATTGCACATGTTAGCAATTTTCTAAATTGTAAATGACACTGTTGAGTCATAAACTTCAGGTTAAACAAATGTACCTATACCGCCTAAAGGCCCTGGGTGTACTTATTGTTAGTAAAGAACATGAATACCTACTTATACTGAAAATATTAATTTGGACGAAATGTCGTTTCATGTGCCGGATTTACCTAATGTGATGCCCAAAGCACCCCTTTTTTTGGATAACTGCAATTTTGCACTGATGCCCCCAAGCATCGGGTGCCCTAAGCAGTTGCTTCTTTTGCTTATTGGTAAATCCGGCACTGATCAGGATTTACCAATATTTACCAATGACTGGAACGGTTTTTGGCCGGTATGCTTTCGGAAATAACGTTCGTAAGATATTGCATATTTATAATAGAAGCCTAGAGAGATTTAATTTGAGGTAAGTTTTTTAAGGGAGAGGGGCAATAATAATTTGCGGGCGGGCCCCCATTCTCTTAGCTACGCCACTGTGTAGAAGCATTATAAACACCTTTTTCAGCTATTAAAAAAAGGAGGAAAATGATCCACTGTGCGGGTAACAGTGGATCAACATAAGACAATTAAAAAAACTTTACGTTTTATTAATTATTGTATTATATTTATCTAAAACTAGAAAAAATCTTGTCAAGTAAAAAAATAGGCAGGGTAAATAAACTTTAAATAAAAAATAAAATAAAAACTTTTTAAAAAAACAAGCTTTTACATATGCACTAAAAAGTAAAAAATAAATTTTCAAATTATCGCAGTATTTCTCAGCTATTACAAAGTATTCCAGAAATCTAGACTTAAAAGCTTGTGGCGTTCATTTAATATTTAATGTAATATTTAGAAATAGAAATAGAAATGTCTAAAAGGTCAATACCTACAGGAAAAACTACATTTTCTACTATAAATTAATATTTCCAAATAATACATATTGTAGATATTAAATAATATTATGTTAAAATGTACATTACATTAATATTTGGAATTCTAGATTCAAATAATAATTTTCAGAAAGGAAAAAATACCTTTTGTTACTTTAAATTAGTATTTAAAAATATTACATTCAATTGCAAGTTAAAATTAATAGAATACATAAATATTTAAAATTCTAAATTCAGCATAGAAAAAAAGGCAAAGAGAAAGAAAATATCTTATCCACCTTAAATTTATATTTCGAAATATTACATAATCACATTAATTAAATTGGTACATTTCAAAAATATTTTTAATTCTAGATACAAAATAGAATTTCTAAATATTAAATGAACGCCACAAGCTTTTTAGTCTAGATTTCTGGAATACTTTGTAATAGCTGAGAAATACTGCGATAATTTGAAAATTTATTTTTTACTTTTTAGTGCATATGTAAGTTTATTATATGTAAAAGCTTGTTTTTTAAAAAGTTTTATTTTTTAATTTTTTATTTTGGGTATTCATTTTTAGCCATAGGTCATTTAATTCTTTAAATTATATTATATATTCATTGCATTAGAAGACTAAAAACCATATTTTGTTTTGAAAACCTCATCGGAATATATTGATTGAAATATAATAAAAATTACATTTTGATGAAATACAACATCGTTTACGTAGATTAAACACTTTCATTGAAAATAAAGTTTACAACATTATAGAAAACAGTTATAGACCGGGAGGCAGCAACCAAAATTTGGTCATCATAGCAGCCCGCAAAATTTGTTATGATAGTTGTTAATTTAGTATAGCTGTATATTAAAAGTAAATTGTCAGTCATAAAATACGCTGCTTTTACCCCTGATAGGTTGTCAAAGTCGTCAAGTTTTTGACCTAGGGTGACATATAGCAATCTGGCAGATAAATACATTTTGATATATATCATGTTCTCCAGATCAAGAAAATATAGTTTTCTGACGCCTACGCCACTGCTCAAAAAAAGTAGAGTGAATTAAACAAAAAAAAATGACCCAAAAAAAATTGCTTTTAGCAGCCCGTCAGATATTTAATATTTAGGGTGATTTGATTATTACAAAAACAGAAATATGTATATCTGACGTATTCACCGCTGCGTTTTTATTTTATAGCGGGACAAAGATGTTAAAAAAATGAGGAAACTTTTTTTTAACAGCCCGTCAGATGTGCATACTATTTTGTAGAATAATGTCCCCTTATGCAAAAAATATATACATCTGACGCGTGAAGTGCTGCATTTGATTTGGAGAGCCCGTCAGATAATTTCGTAGCTCAGGCAACACAAATTTTTTTTACTGTTGTAAAAACAATTTTTTTAGTGATTAGGCTTGATTTGTTTGACCTTTTTTTGGAAATACATAATAATAATAATAATAATAAAAATAAATACACTCATTAATTGGTTATTTTTTTACATATTTAAATTGTTATAAAAAAATAAAGCAACAACTGAGGTGTCAGATACAGTTATTTTCTTTCTCAGAGAACTTAAATCTATTGAATAAAACAGATTTTGAACGGGCGGCTATAAATATGTCGGTCATTTTTTTTTTACATGTTTCAATTGTTATAAAAAAATAAAGCATCTATTAAGGCGTCAGATGTTTATATGGCAGTTCATAAAAAATCAAAATTAACAAATTTTATAAATATCTGACGGGTTGCTATGAATTTTTTGCCTATTTTTTTTTACATATCTGACGGGCAGTCCTATCTAAAGGCAGCGTCCTTTGATCTTAGGACCTATCTAGCTGAGTTCCCTATATCCCAGTTAACAAATTTCATAACAAATTTGGCGGGCTGCTATGATGAGCACATTTGGTCGTTGCCTCCCCATCTATTATGGATATTAAAATTTTAATAAAATTATTATTATCTAACAAATACACTTTCTGCCAAAAACAAATTTGTGGTTTAATTGAAGAGAAAATGATTATAAAAACACAATATTTTATACAGAATTATCTAATTAACCAATCAAACTACTAAAAAACAAGAATAACTTATTTTCGAATAAAAGGAAACAGCCTTCCAAAAATTGTACCAAAAATTAATGTTTATTTAATATCTAGAGAACCCATTGTCATATAGTTATGAAATTTAATTTTTTTTGCTAAAAATAACATTCACAATCTACTGTTGAATTTTTTTACGCTAGTTATAAATCAGCCTGTACATTTTTCTTTGCGAGCATTAAAAAATTTTATATCGAAATCAGCTATAACTGTAAAATTGTCTAATACATAAAAATCTTACCTTACAATAAATTTCCAATGTTTAATTCCCTCGTATGTGGGTTTTTTTTATGCGAGTGTTATTTTGCCAAATTTTTATTTTAACTACACTAAAAATTGACATTATGGAACTCAAGTCGTAAAATGAGTATTTATTTTTTAGCACTGCATAAAGTAACTTTTAAATTTAAATTTAAGAACTACACAAACAACTTAGGGCTGCAAACTAAAATAACCGCTATTTTTAAATTCAATTTGACATTCAGCATAATTATTTTTATTATAAAAAAAACCATGGTTACGAAAAATTATAATAATATATACAGGGTGGGCCAAGTAAAACGAAACGGGCGCGGTTTTGGTCATTTAAAATAAGATTTTGAGAAAAAGCTCGAACACGTCGATTTTGCTTTCAAGGGGGACATCTTTTGCTATGAAATTTTTGCAAAAATCTTTTCAACCCTAAGCGCTACGAGCGCAACCCTTAAAATTTTAAATAGCATGATAGGGCAAGTGATACCTCATTTGTTGGGTTTTTTCATTCTGAATACGGTGCTTTTTGATTTTTTCAAATCTGTTTAGTTTTAGTCAAGTTATTGACATTTTGAATTCCATAAATGCAATGATTTTCTAATCAAAAAACAAAAATTTACAACTAAAATTCAAAACAAAGTAGGTTTATTTTCTTATCAAATAATTCAAAAACATCCAATTTGGACATTTATTGAATTAATTAAAAAATAAAAAAAAATTATTAAAAAAATTTTATCTACATCCAAAATTTTAATTAATTCAATAAATGTCCAAACTGGATGTTTTTGAACTATTTGATAATAGAATAAACCTATTTTGTTTTAAATTTTAGTTGTAAATATTTGTTTTTTGATCAGAAAATCACTACATTTATGGAATTCAAAATGTCAATTACTTGACTAAAACTAAACAGATTTGAAAAAATCAAAAAGCACCGTATTCAGAATGAAAATACCTTTCAAATGAGGTATCACTTGCCCTATCATGCTATTTAAAATTTTAAGGGTTGCGCTCATAGCGCTGAGGGTTGAAAAGATTCTTGCAAAAAATGTATACCAAAAGATGTCCCCCTTGAAAGCAAAATCGACGTGTTCGAGCTTTTTTTCAAAATCTTATTTTAAATGACCAAAACCGCGCCCGTTTCGTTTTACTTGGCCCACCCTGTATATTGATCGCGCAAGCATATTATTGGATATATTAGATACATCAAAAAAGACCTTATAATAAAATAACATAGCTATAAAAATGATAAAAAAGGCCATTGTCACGGAGAATACACCATATTTGAAAATTTGACGAAAATCGTACGACGGGAAATTGGTTAAAAAACGGTTCTAAGATTTGCGTTCCGAGACATAGTTACATAGCATTTGAGTTAAGTAAAAGCTTGTAAAAACATTACGATTTTTACAGAGATGTTAAATAATTATATATTATTAATTAATAATAATTAACGAATAGTTATTCGTGAAAAATCTGGAATTTTCTGGCTTACCCGTGACATAGCTCGATCCATTGTACCCCAAAACATAATGATCCACTGTAACCCACAGGCACGTGGGTAAATAATAATCATACCGTTAAAAATAGTGGCGTAGATAGCTTTTTGCGATGGGGGGGAGGGGGATATGACAGTATTAATTTTCATAAAGTTATATTTTTCATTATGAAAATCATCTTTTATCGGATAAAAAAGTACAAAAATTGGACTCATGGGAGGGATTGATCCCCTTAATCCCCCCCTATCTACACCACTGCTTACACGTAGTTCAAAATTATAAAACACGTGAAAAATAATTTCATACTTTTTGTTTTGTCAGAGTGCCGTAACATGTCTACCTTCTGCGATAATCTAACAAATACTAACGAGCAGGCAGGACATTTGAAAAAGTATACTCCTAACTCCTGATGTAAGATGTAATAAGTATGATATATGGTTTACTAGGGGCTGTGCCCCTGGGCGCTTCGCGCCCCAACCCCCTTTTACGCCATATTTTTATACACAAATTTACTCGGGTCTGCGACCCTCGTATGGCTATATTTCATACACCTACCACTATTTTTTGATAGTTAATTTCTGAATTTGGCGGTGATAGTCATTAACATAACAATTTCCAGTAATCTTACATGTACAAATTACGGTATCTCAAACTTACTCGGGTCTCAGATTTCGGCTGCGACCCTCGTATGTGTACATTATAATAATATACCATTCTTTTTGCTGATACTAAATTTTTTTTAAATTGGCGGTGATAATCATTTATCATTATTACAATTTTCAGTAACATTACATGCAGGTACAAATTACCCAACCTCAAACATTTTTTTATGTTTGTCATATTCAATGTTATTTATTAGCTTAATTTATTTTTTAACGATTTTTTTGTTTTTATAATCATATGAGAAAGAGGCTTATTTAAAATTTTTCATGATCAAACCCCTGACATAATTATTATTAAATATAAATATTTGGGTAAATTACATCAATTTCACAACAGCCGAACGATGAATATTTTTTATAAATCTGTATAAGATAATGTATATGGTTAATGTAAACTTTTTAATTTTATATATTCCTGAAGTTTTTATTTTTTATTCAATTTCAATCAAAATTAATTTTTTACGTCACTTTTAAAAAAATAGCAATTTAAAAAAAATGTATGCGACGCCCCTGACTTAATTATTATTAATTTTTTTAGATAAATTTATATCAATCTCAAATCTTAAAAAAAAAATAATAAATCATTAAATATTTTTTTTAGACGCTACTGATTTATATTATAATTTTCATGTTTTTCTGAAATTTATAATTTTTGAATAATTTAAAAAAAAATCTAATAATTTTACAAACGTTACGAAATGTGACAGTTCCCAAAAATTTAATATATTTAAAACGATACCAGCACCTGACTAAATCCCCCTACCTACAACAAAACGATTAAAAATTATATTTAATACAATTTTATTAGAAAATGCAAATTTTAATACTTTTAAAACGCTGTCCCTGGCTTAATTATTATAAATTATAAATTTTTAGATAGACTTCATCAATTCTACAACTTTTTTGAACAAATTTGAAACTTTGTGAACAATTACAATAAAAATGTAATATTTTTATAAACGTCACAAAAAATATGACAGCTCAGACGTCAAAAAGCACGTGGTTTTACGAAAAATGACAGCTCTGACGTCATTTTAATCAACCAGAGCACGCGTAAATGTTAGAAATTCTGAAACAAAAGCCGATGGTCCTAACTCCTAAATACAGTCTGACAGTTAAATTTTAATGAATTTTTCACGTAGTGTCTCGCGAAAAAAATCATAACACAGAAACTATTGTAATGTTATGGAAAATTAATAGCCTAAGCACTGTATCAAGGACGAATCTAGATATTGTGAAGAAATGAAAAAAATCCAGTGAAACGTTTATGAATCCATAAATTTATAGTGAGTGGACAGACATACAAACATATAAATAAATAAATAAATAAATAAATAAATAAATATACGCAATGTTTATATTATAGTGTGATACAAAAAAAAATATTTGCACTGATCCACTGTTCCCCAAGCTCCCCATTTACATAATATACATAGAAACTTCTTAACCTTAAATATAATATAAATATATATCACATTAGGGTGTTCCAAAAAAAGTCGATAATTTTTTTTTTCGATTGCATGTGAAATTCTTGTTATGTATGCTATAAAAAAAATTCTGTACAAATTTGAGCCCTTAATATCAACTTGAAGAACTCCATCACCGAATTTGAAGATTTACCATTGATTTAACATGGAAAAATGATTTTTTAACGTTCATTTCTCCTGCAAACTATGTAGAACATTATTTTTCGGAAAAACCATGACTGATCCTTCTTCAGTATTAAATTCTGTAAAAAAAAGCTCTTAGGGTCCAGTCTCTAACGTCAACCCTCTCGTTTTTATTTGCGTTAAAAAATACAGATTTTTTGAAATTTAAAAACGAGAGGGTTGACGTTAGAGACTGGACCCTAAGAGCTTTTTTTTACAGAATTTAATACTGAAGAAGGATCAGTCATGGTTTTTCCGAAAAATAATGTTCTACATAGTTTGCAGGAGAAATGAACGTTAAAAAATCATTTTTCCATGTTAAATCAATGGTAAATCTTCAAATTCGGTGATGGAGTTCTTCAAGTTGATATTAAGGGCTCAAATTTTTACAGAATTTTATTTATAGCATATATAACAAGAATTTCACATGCAATCGAAAAAAAAATTATCGACTTTTTTTGAAACACCCTAATATCACATATTAATATAATTATTGTTTTTACAATTACAGATAAACGATGAAGTATTAGAAAGTTGGTCATCGAATGGTAAACTAACTCTGTTAGATATAGCTGTTAGTGATAATATTACAGACATAGGTGTAAAAACTGTATTAGAACAATGTCGACATTTAGAATTTCTAGATATATCATATTGTAAAAATTTAACAATGGTAACACTGTATACAGCAGTTAAAGTAGCTAAAACAAGACCATTAACTCCACCTTTACATATTCGTACAAAAAAGTATTCTTTTAGAATATTTGAACCTACATTTAAAAATATTTGTCTTGATATTAATAAAGTAAGAATTAATTCCAGTTTCTACAGTATTCCACACACGTTACATTAAAAAAAACATCTGCCTAGTAAATGCACAGTGCTTCCTCGTGCTTAATTCATCAAAGGTAGTTAATTATTTATTGAACAATTTAAATAAAAACCTATAAAGTATTCAGATGAACTGGTTAACCATTTAATTTTCATACAATTTTAATAAAAAATATGAATTCGACATTTTTCATTACAAGCACCTCGTTATTATGTCGTATATTTTGAATTTTTTGACAATTTCATTCAAAATCATTATTTTTCTGCTATATAAATGTCAAAATGACATTTAAAACGTCAAAATGACATTTAAAACGTCAAAATGACATTTAATATGTCAAAGTAAATAGCAATTTAAAAAAAACAAATGACGATTTTTTTAAAGCAAATTGAGATAGATCTTTGTAAGGGAATATTTTACAACAAACGTAGGTGACCTATATTATAGAAAATTGAATGCTCTATGTTTGGAACAAACAAATAATCGCGGTCAGCGCTGATAAGTGGAAGAGAACGTATATATATGAGTCGTAGCGGCTCTGGAGAAAAACAAAATATTATGATTATAAGAAAAATTGAACGATCTGTCACGTATATAAAAGAACCAATGTACAATTACGAAAATAAAGATATATAAATAAAAATAACTGACTTTATTGTCTCGAATTAATCCCACGACTGAACAACTCAGCCGTCGGTTTTAAACATGGCGCTCGAACAGGGACTTGAATTTGAAGACTAAAATTTGAAGAAATGAAAATAGAAGTCTGAAAATCGAAGTCCTGAAATTTGAATAAACGAAAATCAACACTACAATCAAGAAATTGATCTCTCCCAAGTATATGGAATGCTCTCCAGTTCTACAAAATGGTCTCCTGTCTACAGTGTTGGATGTGTCAAAATGTTGTTAGTGAACTCTAGTAAGTGTTGTTGTACTCTCTGTCTAGTCGCACCCTTTCTATTGATATCACGACAATATAAGATATTAAATATATATCTCTCTCTATTAAATGTTGTAAGTGAACTCTAGTAAGTGTTGCTGTACCTACTCTCTGTCAAGTCGCACCATTTCTATTGATATCACGACAATATAAGATATTAAATATATATATCTCTCTATTAAATGTTGTTAGTGAACTCTAGTAAGTGTTGCTGTACTCTCTATCAAGTCGCACCCTTTCTATTGATATCACGACAATATAAGATATTAAATATATATCTCTCTCTATTAAATGTTGTAAGTGAACTCTAGTAAGTGTTGCTGTACCTACTCTCTGTCAAGTCGGTACCATTTCTATTGATATCACGACAATATAAGATATTAAATATATATATCTCTCTATTAAATGTTGTTAGTGAACTCTAGTAAGTGTTGCTGTACTCTCTGTCAAGTCGCACTCTTTCTATTGATATCAGGACAATATAAGATATTAAATATATATCTCTCTCTATTAAATGTTGTTAGTGAACTCTAGTAAGTGTTGCTGTACTCTCTGTCAAGTCGCACCCTTTCTATTGATATCACGACAATATAAGATATTAAATATATATCTCTCTCTATTAAATATTGTTAGTGAACTCTAGTAAGTGTTGCTGTACTCTCTGTCAAGTCGCACTCTTTCTATTGATATCAGGACAATATAAGATATTAAATATATATCTCTCTCTATTAAATGTTGTTAGTGAACTCTAGTAAGTGTTGCTGTACTCTCTGTCTAGTCGCACCATTTCTATTGATATCACGACAATATAAGATATTAAATATATATCTCTCTCTATTAAATATTGTTAGTGAACTCTAGTAAGTGTTGCTGTACTCTCTGTCTAGCCGCACTCTTTCTATTGTTTTCACGTCAATATATATATATATATTATATAAATCTATCTCTCTATCAATAAGAGTAGATCAAGATCAATTATTATGGATCAATGAATACGAAAACGCAGTAGTTACAAACGCTCAATTACAAGAATTCAAAATTTTGTAAAACAATATATTAAAAACCCCACTAATATACAAGATATATCAGTAAGAGAAAAGTATTTAGTTTCCGTTTTTAAAGACGAGATTGAAGCTTTAGATGAAACTCAGAATAATGATTGGGATCAGGTCGAAGACCAGTATTTTACTTTATTATCTCAAATAAGGAAATTGATCGTTCAAAGCAAACTCCCTGAAGTTTTTAACTCTAAAGCTTCAATCAGTCAAAACTCATCTCAACAGAATAGTAATAATCATAAAACTTCGTATTCAGAGAAAAAATTACCAAAAGTAATAACCCCTTTCTCGGGAAAAACAAATGAATACAAATCTTTTATGGATGAATTTATGACTCTTATTGATAAAAATGATAAAATAGCCGATGTACTAAAACTGTATTATTTAAAATCATTTCTATGTAAAGAACCGCTACAATTCATAGACGTTCTTCCTCTCACACACATAAATTACCCACTCGCATTAGATATCTTAAAAAGGAGATATGAAAGTAATAAAATTACTACAAAATTACCTAATTCGTTTATACGTACTCAATCTCTTAATATACCAGATAATCTAGAGTTAGCTGAACCTACATTTAATATACCTTCAAACGTTGATATTTTGCCCTCAACTGATGTATTTAATTCTGTTCTTCGAGACGGGAGAATTCCTCTTGGAAAAAATATGCCAGATAATATCGAGTTAGCTGACCCTACATTTAATGTACCTTTAAACATAGACATTTTGCCAGCGACTGATGTATTTTATTCTGTTCTTCGAGACGGGAGAATTCCTCTTGGAAAAATATGCCAGTTTTACAAAATACTAGTTTAGGTAACATTGCAGAAGGAAAAGTACAAAATACTAGTTTAGGTAACATTACTAAAGGAAAAGTCCCTATTAAAAATCAACTTAAAAGTCATGCTAAAAATATGCCGGTCTTACTAGATACTGATTTAGGTAACATTGCTGCAGGAAAAGTCCCTATTAATAATCAACTTAAAACGCATGCTCGAGTAATGCTTACAATTAAAAATAGCGTTGACGGAGTAGAAGATCTACTTCCAAGATTTTCTAATATCGAGAAAGTAACTTCTTACAACCGCGCCCTATCGAAGAAAAATTATCTGAAAAATTATTTCATCCACCAATAGTAAAAGTGGATAAAAAATAGGATGTGGCTATTTGCACATACACTATGTGCAAGCAATTGGCTATTCGAACATACACTATGTGCAAGCAATTGGCTATTAGCACATACTGAATGATCTGAATGTGAACCGAAACCCCTAAATCTAGAAACGTGAAATTTCAGGGGTGTATTTATTTTATGTCGTAAATACCCACTAAGGAAATATTTTTCGAATTTCAGCCCCTACGGGGGTAAAAGAGGGTGTAAATTTTTGTATGGGAAAAATATTTTTTCGATGGATTTACTTGAAACTTAAAATACACACTCTACATTACCAATAATGAAACATGTATTTCAGCATATCCTAAAATTCAACCCCTGAGGGGTTGCAAGGGGGTGTTCATTTTATGAAATTTTGGAATATTAATCTACATAACTGTTTATGATATTGAGGTAAATACAGACAAAGAATGTAATCTATACTAATACTAGCTGACCCGACAGACGTTGTCCTGTCTTAACTATGAATATTGAATTCGTTTACTACTGCAAAGCCCCCCCTCCATTTCCCAAAGGAGGCTTTACAGTTCCCCACCACTGTCACCGTAAAAAAGTGGGAACTCTATTTTAAAAAAAGGGGGGGGGGCGAACCCCCCCCCCACCCCCTTTTCCCATAGGAAGCTTTACAGCCCCCCACCACCACCACCGTAAAAAGTGGGAATTCTCTTTAAAAAAAGGGGGGGGGCGAAGCCCCCCCTCCATTTCCCATAGGAGGCTGCCTATATTTCAAGTTGGATCAAACTGCACACGGTGTACAAATTTGATTAAAATCGGTTAAGTAGTTTAGGAGTCCATAGCGGAGGAACATGTGACACGTAATTTATATATATTAAGAAGATTATAAATGCGGAAGTGTGTCTGTCTGTCTGTTTGTTTGTTTGTTTGTTTGTTACCTTTTCACGGCTAAACCGCTGTACCGATCTTGATGAAATTTGGAAGAAAGCAACCTTGCATCCTGAGTAAGGACATAGGCTACTTTAAATTCCAAAAATGCATCCCCTAAGGAATTGGCAGGGGGTGAAAATGTTTGTATGGGAAAAAAATTTAATTTGATTATTAATATTTCACCCCTGTCACATATGAAGAGTTGTAATTATTTTCATTCGATCCGGCGGGAAAAATACTACGGGAGTGGGGGTTTTGGGGGGGGAAAACAACTCCCTATCTCGCATGGGAAACGAAACCCCAATGAGTATTGTTTTGGAACATTAATCTAGTCAATGTAATGTTTTTTTATCGTAAAAAAACAAGCATTACGGTTGTGACAGCAATGAGACTGTCAGACACACTATAGGGAAATGTTTTGAGCATCACAGCAAAAAAAGGTAATCGTTTCTGTTTAAACATCGATGAGTCGCGTCACAAATAACACTCGTAACCGTTCTGCGTATGATCTACTCACGGATATAACTAAATTAAATTAAACAGTTATTTAGAGTTGAACCGCTGAACCGATCTTGATGAAATTTGGCAGGGAGATAGCTTACATCTATTGTACATCCTCTGTAGTTGGCAGGGTGGGCTTCCGAACAGTTTATGCACTTGGCGGGAGTATCTCTGGTTTTGGTGCAATTTGCTGTTAGGTGATTACCTGCGCATTTGACACATGCTGGTGTTCTTTTACAGAAACTTTGTGTATGTCCGTGTCTTTGACATCTTTTACATTGTGGAATAAGCTTACTATTCCTTACTGCCTCTATTTTGACTTTCATGTGGTTAATGTATTAAAATTACAAACTAATTTTAATTTAGATATTCCCTTATCCGACTCACTCTCGAAGTCTAGGATAAAATTACAAACTGATTTTAATTTTCTCAAGTCAATTGCATCTCTCAAAAAAGTATCTCTACCTCGATTAGAGTTATGTGTAGCTCTCTTGCTCACACGACTAACAAATAGAGTTACTAAATTATTAGATTCTTATCTCTCTAATATTATTAAAGATTCAGCACTCGTTCTTTATCGTATTTTGAAATTAATACAAGCTGAAGCATTCTCCATAGAATTTATAAAACATCCCTTTATTATTTTACTAAACGAATTAGAATATCGAAGGTTATAACATTTCGGTCCACAGTTGTGGATACACTGTGGACCGGAATGGAATATGATACCTAATAATTTACCATTTGAAATGTATTATTATCTCTTTCATACTTATCAGCCGCGCCCCCAATATGTTTGGAACAAACAAATAATCGCGGTCAGCGCTGATAAGTGTAAGAGAACGTATGAGTCGTAGCGGCTCTGGCGAAAAACAAAATATTATGATTATAAGAAAAATTGAACGATCTATCACGTATATAAAAGAACCAATGTACAATTACGAAAATAAAGATATATAAATAAAAATAACTGTTGTAAATCAGACTTTTTTCTTTAATTTACTTTTTTTATTGCTGTATGATTTTTTTGACCAAGTTATATGCAATCAAAACAAAAATCATATGTTTAACTTATTGACCGCTTATAACTATAGGGAACGAATAATTGTTAAAAAAAGTTAAGGGCAGATTTGGAAAGCTGAAAATATTTTCAAAATTAATATAATTTTGTTGAAAGTTTTTTTTTGCGTTTCATCTTGAGAAAGGAGGTTATCCTGAAGGATAATACAATTTTTAATAAATGAACTACGACCATTTTTCGCGGAGATCCAGCTATTTAAAAACACCTAAAAATATTTGAAAAAATTAGTGATCCCAGTGGCGTACGTAGGAGGGTGTTGGTTGGGGGGGGGGGGTCAGAACAACCCCTATGACATTTTTTTAAATCTATATTAATATTGTTCTCATGAAAAGTATAAATTTGGAACATTTCTTTTGGAGACCTTTTTTTTGGTCATTATATTCTTAATACCTTTTTTTACTCATTATCAATCAATTTTTTTTTCTCTTTGACCCCCCCCCCCCCCCATGACACCATCCTGCGTACGCCACTGAGTGATCCGTTAATTTTGCATTTTAGTGTAGAATCTCAATTGTGTAAATTATACCGTATTCTCGAATCTCGATGCGACTTTTCTTCTATAGAAATGTCGAATGAAAAATCTCAACTGCTCCTGAGCATGTGAGATTTAAAATCTCGAACGAAAACTCGAAAAGACATATTCTCGAGTGAGAATATGTCTTTTCGAGTTAATTTTGTTAAAATTATTATTGATTGTTGTATATATTGTAGATAACATCACTGATGAAGGAATTTAATTCTGAAAAAATATAAGCTTATTTTTATGAAATAATTTTTATTTATTTAAAATATCATATTGACCTATCTATCCCACAATACTAAAGAAAATAAATAAATAAATATACACTCAGCACTCTATAATACGACAGCATTGGTAATTCAATAGTTCCATTAGCCGACAGCTATAGGGGCACCCACCACCATGCCAACTTAAACGTTAATTGGTGAATTTAAATTTCATGTAGAAATATAACAGTCACGGTGGTATTATGGTGGGGTTGATGGTTTGTTAGAACTGGGCCCCTATTCTCGAGTTCGATGATAATATGACGTCAGAATTTTGAAATTTCCATTTTCACATACGACCATGAGAACTAAAGCATTAGTGGCTGCAGGTGTAGGGAAATATTTTCCTCTTTCAATAAATCCATATCGTCCCTTAGCTAACAACACCGCTCAAGTCAATTTGACCAACTTTACAGGAGAACGAAAAAACCGTGTATGTTTTATATAGGCTACCGGCTTGCGTGCTGTCACTATTTTTTTAATTCTGGTCTCTTATTGTCCGAAACGTCTATACCTTTACAACTTCAAATTGAGACTAAACAATTTCAAATTGGGAATAATCAATTTCAAATTGGGAATTATCAATTTTATATTGGTTAAGTTTAAAAACTTGTATTAAAATTGATTTAGGAATTGAAATACTACGTATCCAGTGGTGAAGACAGTAAATATGACTCAAACTGAGTTTCGATTGCAACGGCAAAAAAATATTGAACGAAAAAATATCACGAACATTATTTTTGCTAATTATACCCGACATTTCGCTCATATTCAAAGGTTCATATATGATGCATTAAATATGTCTTATTAATTTGGCTAGTTGTAAATTATGTGAGGCCCAGTTTTAAATAAAATAAAAAATCTTTAACATATATTTTTTAAATTAATTAATATTTGTAACTACCTCCCCCCCCTACGTAGGGGCCACTCTTACAATTATTATTTAACTTTTTAAAACCGGACCCTCTTATAATTTACAACTACTCAAATTAATAAGACATATTTAGGTAATGCATCATATATGAATCTTTGAATATGAGCGAAATGTCAGGTATAATTAGCAAAAATAATGTTCGTGATATTTTTTCGTTCAATATTTTTTAGCCGTTGCAATCGAAACTCAGTTTGAGTCATATTTACTGTCTTCACCACTGGATATGTGGTATTTCAATTCCTAAATCAATTTTAATACAAGTTTTAAACTTAACCAATATAAAATTGATAATTCCCAATAGTCGAGTCAATGAAGCTCGAAAATGGCTAAAACTTCGGAACCCTCAGAAATAGCACCGATTTTGATAGAATTTTTTTTAAAATGTTCGTTATACCATACTATTTGAAATCAGAAACATTCTAGTCGTCGGATTTAACCCCTCACCCCCAAATTTTGAAAATTTGTATAATTTACTGGTTTCATATATTAAGTCTGATTTTCGACGAAATTTTTTTACCTATAGGGGTTTAGAGGGTCACTGAATAAGAATACTTTGTCAAAATAAGGATTTTCCGGGAATTTTCCCGAAATTTTCCATTTTTTTTTTTAATTTTTGTCTAAATTTATTGAAAATTTTGATAGAAATGTGTATTCGCGGTGTTTCTTTTCACAAATAAAGTTGAATTATACAAAATTTTTTAGGAATTTTCCAGAAATTTCCCAATTTTTCCTCAAAAATTTTGAATTTGTAATAAATAACATTGTACTATTTAAAAAAATGAACCTAGAGGGCTAAAAATTTTAGAAACATTAGGTAAATGTATTTTAAATAAGCATAATATTTTTTGTCAAAATTGTTTGTTTATTAGCAAAACGGGAAACGTTTATTGTCTTATATGCGGCACGAGCGGATAGTAAATTTCGTAGCCTAACTAGTTGTATAATGAAAAATATTGCTAGTGATGTGCTCGTAATTTTTTTACTGCTAAATTAAAGTATTTCAAACAATTATGTAAGATTTCATCAAAATTCAGTAAATATTTTTAACAGAGTAAAAGGATCTTGTCGACGAACGTGCCGCTGACGCGCGAAAAATCTGAGGAATATACTGCTATAGAATTGAAAATAATTAACCAAAAGGGCTAAAACTTTCAAAAACATTAGGTAAATACATCTCAAATAAGTACAATTTTTTTGGAAAAAATCGTTTGTTTATTTGCAAAAAGGCAAACTTTTATTGTCTATACGCGACACGAGCGAATACTAAATTTCGTAGGAAAAAGTAGTTGTAAAATGATTAATAATGTTAGTGACGTGTTCTTAGTTTGTGTACTGCTAAATTAAAGTAATTCGAACAATTATGCAAAATTTTATGAAAAATCAATAAATATTTTTTACAGAGGAAACGATCTTAGTGACGAACTTACCGCTGACGCGTGAAAAATCTAAAGAATAAACTGCTCTAGAGTTGAAAATAGTTAACCAAAAGGGTTAAAACTTTCAGGAACGTTAGATAAATACATCTCAAATAATTACGATTTTTTTGGACAAAATTGTTTGTTTATTTGTAAAACGGCAAACGTTTATTATTTTATTCGCGGCTGGAGCGGATACGAAATTTCGTAGCAAAACTTGCTGTAAAATGATTATTAATGCAAATAACGTGCTCTAAAATTTACTAGTATTAAATAAGGGTATTTCGAACAATTTTGCTAAATTTCATCAATATTCAATAAATTCTAAATATGTATATTAATTTATGAATTTTTGCGTCAAAATGTCAACGATAATTTATTAAGCAAATTATTTAAATAATTGAAAAGTAATGTTTGCCAATAAAAATTAAAAAATTTTTTTTGCTCATTTCCTCAAATAATATTTATTCAACTAAGTTATAACAAAAAAACACACTTTTGCTCAGTTATCATCGAAATTTTTTTTATTTATATACATTTTTTTTGAGCAAAAAAAATATTTTTTTGAGTCCGACGGCTGGAATGTTTCTGATTTCAAATAGTATGGTATAACGAACATTTAAAAAAAAAAATCATTAAAAGCGGTGCTGTTTCTGAGGGTTCCGAAGTAAAAACCTTCATTGACTCGACTACAATTTGAAATTGATTATTCCCAATTTGAAATTGTTTAGTCTCAATTTGAAGTTGATTATTCCCAATTTGAAATTGTTTAGTCTCAATTAGTGTCCGACCGAAACTGGTTTTTACGACCGAAACCGAAAACTAAAACGAATTTCGGCAACAATCTCAGTTTCGGCCAAAACCGAAACCAAAACTTCCTTACAAGGATCATGTTTTGAGGGAAAAATAAAGAAAACGTTATTATAATCAGTCATTCTTTATTTTTTTATCTTTAAATCACATAGCTATGCAGTCTTCGACATTTTTACTTATTGGTATGATAATAATCAACATAACAACCCCTCATTTAAGAAAAAATATTAATTGCGCCTTAAAAATACTCAAAATAGGTGTGGTGTTTATTTGAGTAGTTAGATTCTTCTTTTGAATATTTTTCATGTTTTTTTTTAAATATTAAACATAAAATTACCTATTTTTAATGGAATTTAACGCGCCAAACTTGACCGATCACAGCGCGAGAACTCCCGAATACAGTTTCGGTTTCGGTCGTAGTTTCGGCAGGTTTGCCGCCGAAACTCGACCGAAACCGAACATTCGGTCGGACACTAGTCTCAATTTGAAATTGATTATTCTCAATTTGGAATTGTTTAGTCTCAATTTGAAGTTGTAAAGGTATAGAATGTGATTAGTAGATCGACGTGCAATGAGTAGCTCTATCCAATGACATTAAAATGTAAAAACCGCTAATTTTCAACCTGAGCGGTGTTGTTAGATAAGCGACGATATGCTGTACTATTTATTTTTTCTCTAATATCCATTTGTCCTTTGTTAGATTGCACAATACTTCCACTTTTTACATTTGTCACCTTATCTTTCAAAGTCTTGATACTTGCTTTATTCACCCCAGATGAAATTTCAATTTTCCTATACCATTTAGCAACAGTTATTGGATGAGGTAAGCATTTAACGAACGTTTTTCTAACATTTTGCAAATATAAATGTAGCGTCGTCGCAAATTTTCACAAAGAGTTTGGAAATTTGCACTTATGTTTACGTGTTTTCAGCCATCTGTTGAGTTTCTGGGGACAGTATCCTAAAATAAAATTCAATATATTTAACAAAATTAAAAAATTAAAAATCTCTGTTGGTACTATTGCGAATAAAGTCTATATCAGCGGTTCTTAAACTAGGGTCCGCGGACCCCCGGGGGGCCGCCAAACTTTTACGGGGGTCCGTGAAATATTTTTGGCAAAAAATTAATTTACATAAAGTGCTTTTATACTTCTATTTATCAGTGATTATTACTATATAACGACCTTTTTTGTTTTTCTATCAGGGATGGGGGTCCCTGAAAAATAATTGTTCAGAAAAGGGGTCCCCAGATCACATAAGTTTAAGAACCGCTGGTCTATATAATTAAATTAAAATGTATTTTTTTGCGAATTGAGGTACTAGAAATTTTTTAATAATTATTAATTTTTAATTTTAACAATTTTCAGAGAAAAAGTATTAAAAAAAATTGTCGATTAATTTAAAAAAAACTATTCTCTGATTCTATGATCTTACGTGTCTCCTATTTCTAAAAAAAATACTTATTTCTGCAGAAAATAAAGGTTCAATTCCAAAAATTTACTCTTTTAAAACTAATTTTGAATTTGATGCCAGAATGCTCGCAGGTGACGTTTCATAATTGTGACGTTACACTTCTTGTCAACAATAATCAAATATTCAGAGTTAGACAATAATTTAATTATTTTGTGTTAAAAATGACTTCCAAAGTACACTAAAATGCAAAATTAACCGATCACTAAATTTAAAAAATATTTTTAGGTGTTTTTAAATAAGTGGATCTCTGCGACAAATGGTCGTAAAAGAGTTTTAAAAAAACCGTTCTAAAGCTTGAACGTTCTAGTTTTTGAATCAATTATTGAAAATTTTATTATCCTTCAGGATAATATCCTTTTTTAAGCTGAAACGCCAAAAAAAAATTTACAGGACATGTGAATTTTTTTTGGTCAAACCAAATAAATGATTGTTGTAGGAAGGACTTTTTTCTACAATTTACTTTTTTTTTTATTGCTGTACGATTTTTTTTTACCGAGTTATCTGCAATCGAACCAAAAATGATATGTTTAACTTGAAGCGCTTAATAACTAGGGAATAAATAATCATAAAAAAAATTTAAGGGTAGATTTGGAAAGCTGAAAATATTTCCTTTAATGCTTTTTAGTTGTTTATTTGATAAAAAAATATTTTACTAATGTAAAATTCGTTTGAAAGTGACATAAGAAAATCGCATATTTTTCATTTTTTAAAAAACACGGGGGAACTTTGGGGGGAATCACAGGATCATTAAAGTGTCTATGTTTTTTATTAGTTAAAAGTATACCTAAAATATCTGCGAAACCCCGAATCACCTAGATTTTTTTTGTTTGAACCCCAAGCCATCAAACATGGCATATTGCTCTGAGAGCGTTAAAAGATCACTAAAAGTTTCCATCTCTTTGAAGGTATTTTTGAATGGCTGTTTCTCCGGCAAAACATTTTTTTTGGCGTTTCATCTTGAGAAAGGAGGTTATCCTGAAGGATAATAAAGTTTTCAATAATTGATTCAAAAACTAGAATGTTTAAAACTCTTTTACGACCGTTTTTCGCAGAGATCCAGCTATTTAAAAACACCTAAAAATATTTGAAAAATTTAGTGATCCGTTAATTTTGCATTTTAGTGTATATAAGTTCTTAAATAAATAATCTTGTAAGAGGAATTGATATTTGTCCAAAACAAAAGTCAATCACTGATGTGTGACGTCATTCGCTCTGATTGGTGTTCCATTTAACATGGCGGGTTGCTGTATAAAATAAAAAAAATAAATACATTTTTTAGAATCTTTTTAACCTATTTCATTATTTAAAATCATAACTTCAATGACACTTTGTTACTTGCATCGTGCGTATTTTGAAACATGAGGATTTATATAAAAATAATTGATACTTCAAGCATTTGAGACACTTTCTCATTTACGGACCTTTGTTTTTTCGTATGGCGCACTGGATTACCAAAACTTTTAATTTTTCTTTCTGCTCTGTAAAACTTCATTGCTTGGATCCTATATTTCTGACGCAAATCTTTGACCTCGTTTTGGGCTTTTATGAACAATGCTCTGACTACAGTTTCATCTTTAAAATTAATGGTATCAATGCTTATATTAGCAAATGATTTTTGAAAAATTTTGCTGCTTGTTGGTTCTACACAATTGTATTCCAAATGTTCATTGCTGTAAAAACACAGAAAGTACAATGAATATGCTATATTATTATCGCACTTTGATGTATTAAAATACGAACCATAGGTGGGCATTAACTCGTTAATCCGTTAATCGTTAATTAACTAAATGGTTAAGGGGGATAGCCACTGTGACGGGTCAAAAAATTGTCAATGGTTGGGAATTTTTTTCACAGATATAACTAATTATTTTTGAATCAGGTAAAGGACGTTTTATTAAGTATTTATTCAACTTATTTAATATAAATTTTTATTGAAAAATATTAAATATTTACAAAGTTATGAGTCTCGATGTGACGACCAAAAAAAATATTTTTCTCTATGGTTGACTCGAAATTTTGAGAAGGGTTATGTAAAAAAAATAAATAAAAATTTTATCAATATCTATATGAATGTAGCTATCGTTGCACGTAGCCGTTTTATTTTATTTTATTTTTTCACAAAATGGTGATCGTTTGAAATTTTTTTTCATTTTTAAGACCTATTTTTTTTATTAGAGCGCTTTGTTATCTTTGCCCTTTTTCTTTGCACATTGGCAACACTTTTTTTTAACTTTTTTCCCAACTTTTTCCCGGGTGAAGGTGAGGAGATGTTTTTTGTTGATGAATTTGGAGGACTTGGTAAGACTAAAAGACAAATAAGTTGCTTAGTGGCCCTCAATAAATTTAATATATTAAAGATATTACTAAAAAAAAACTTATCAGAAAGCATGAAACGTTCAAAAAAGATATAAAAAATGAAAAAAAATAAACAACAAAGTTTTGGAAAGCAAGGATATTTGTAGTAAAAAATTGAATAAATCGGATGGCGCTTTCACTCAACAATTGCCGAAGCAGTACTGAAGCCGTTAGAAAAGAAGCCCTCCCTCCTAAACCAAAGCCCGCCCCACCATCGACCAAAAACCCGCGCAAAGGCTGGGCGAAAGGCAGGAGAAAGAGGTCTTATATGAATGGGGCTTGCCCAATCTGTCTTACATATAAGACACCCGTCCTTAACGTGTTAACTTTGGTCCCTTACATTGGTTGTTTGTTGACATGTTGTCATTATTTGTTTGAATTAAGGCGCTGCTGCTCAAAAGAGCAAGAATCTAGAGCCGAGAAATTCTTAAAAATAAAGCGGCCCTGTTATTATAATCTGACTTTTTAGCGTTTGCGCCATTTTTAACCGACTTCATTAAGAGTTTATCTTTTTCTTCCATATTACATATTAGTATAGTAAGTAAAGTAAGCATGAGGAAGGTTTAAAGATAAAAAGATAGAATTTAGGTGTATAATTTAATTCATTAAGGTTTAGTTTAGGTGCGTATATGCTCTACTACCTGTGTGAAACCAGGGTGGGTCGCTACTGTCTCTTGTAATAATTAAATTAATTAATCTATCTACTTGTTTTTGTTTTATTTACCTACTAGGTGGGCCCACGCGGCTTCGCACGCGGAAATATTGTTTAGGATTTAAAATATATATAGTTGATTTAAGTATAAACACGATTAGTTATAGATTAAGTACTTATGACGATGAAATCATTTATTTCGATAAGGATTGAAGTATTGCAGGTCAAAAGTCCATGTAAACCGAACCCAAATATTTTATGTTTTGTAACATAAAAGCAGTCATTGTGGCTTAAATATAAAAGTTAGACATATGGTGTCGCGGACTTTATTGTAGCACTTTTGATTCTACACAATTCTTTAATACATTATTTTGTTCTATATTCAACGGTTTAGGCAGCGTATTGCAAAACAGCGCGCCGTCGATAAATTTTTTTCCGACTTGATTTACTATTATCGTCACTGCTTAGTTGTTATGTTACGTAACATAACAGAATATAGCCTATAACCTGGCCAGAGAATGTACCTATGAATTAAAAAAAATCACGTAAATTGGATAAGTGGTTCTCGAGTGATAAGCACACAAACAGACAGACAGACAGACAGAGAGACCTTGAGCTTTATATATATTAAGGATATATAAAACACATCATTGCAAATTGTATATATTAATGCTTTAACAATTAACGAAGTTAACTTTTTTATTATTTGGATTAACTGTGCCCACCTATGATACTAACCTGTTGTTTGGGTTACATTTCAACTGATGTGAGTTATCGAGAATTATATTGGAAGAATTATTGTGCCCAATGATATTCGATTGATACAAATTCAATGGGTTTTGAATTCGAATGGTGTTTTCGTCATCACTGGAAATATTTTCTTCTTTAATCACAGTTTCATTTGGAATTTCACAGAAGTTTTTGGTACTACAAAAATTGGTATTTTCGTCATCACTGCAAATACTTTCTTTTTTAATCAAAGTTTCATTTGGAATTTCATAGAAGTTTTTAGTACTTAAAAAAATGGTGTTTTTGTCATCACTGTAAATATTTTCTTCTGACTTAATCAAAGTTTCATCTGGAATTTCAGTTTTGATACTAAAAAAAGGAGTATTTTTTTATAATGATATTGCCTGATGTATAATTATGGCAACTTATTGGTATTATTGGATAAATACCTTTCAATAACTCTTGCTAGGTCATTTTGAATGTTATTGCTTGTCGCATTTAAATCACTTCGGCCAGCAATGCCGTTAACACTAAATATGCTAGGACAAGCTTCATTTTTGAGCCTCATTCGTACAGCCATCATACCGAGGTTAAAACTAGTTTGCTCAAAATGCAATGAACATATGGTTGGAAACTTTGGTAATTTTATTTCAGTTTTGAAATGGTTATTTATAATTGTAAGCCACTGCTTTTTTCTTGATTCATCTTTAGGTATTCTGCAATACAGCAAAATTGATTTGAAAACTAACCTCAAAAACTAGTTGGAGCATATAACTTACTTAAAAAAGTTTAATTGTAAACCTTCAGGATCATCTTCTTGAATTTTACAATTAGGTATGCAGCACTTTTTAGGCATATTGATACCACATGTACGTTATAAATAATAAATTTAATATGTAAAGAAGACAGTATAACCACAGAATAATAAACAAACAGAAGTAACAAGACTGACAAGTGACAAGCGACACAACGGGAACAATGAAGATACAATAAGGAGGTTAAACGTGAGTGGAAGGGGTCGGCTAAAAAACTGAGCAACGTGCCAGAGGTTCTTAAACAATTTTTTAAACTATCAGTAATAGGCATGATGACTAATTAAAAAAACCCAATCTATAATGATTTTACGTGTCTTCTATTTCCAAAAAAATACTTATTTCTGCAGAAAATAAAGGTTTAATCGCAAAAATTGACTCTTTTAAAACAAATTTTGAATTTGACGCCAAAACGCTCGCAATGTCATACGTGAGCTTTGTCATTGAGCTTGTGACGTCACGACACTGTGACAGCAAAAGTAAAGCATTCAGAATTAAACAATAATTTAATTATTTTGTGTTAAAAATGAGTTCCAAATTGTATAAGTGTTGTGCGGTCCCTGAGTGTAAAAACACAACAATAAAAACTCCGGGAAAATTATTTATTTACGTTCCAAAAAATAAAAAAATACGAAAGAAGTGGTTAAGTCGTGCACGGCGAAACCCAACTAGTATATCTCCAAAATCTTCAATTTATTTCTGTGAAGACCACTTTGATGTAAGTACACTTTATATTATATTCTTAAATAAGGTATGTACCTATAGTCTATTTCATTTAAGTTTGCAGTGGTGGGCGGGGATTAGACGGTACGATTCACACAGGAACTATTTTATAGCTAACAGAAAAGTTTTTTCACTAGAAATTTATTAAATCTTAAACCTTTCAGTGAATTTTTTTGAAACTTTCACTGTATTTAGATTCATCCTTCATACAAAGTATAGGCTAAAATTTATTTTCAACACATTTATAGTTTTTATGCTGTGATTTTTTTGTTTGGCAAAACGGGAAATAACTCGCATTTTAATTTATTACTGATTGTTGTAAATACTCAATAGTGTTTTTTTTCATGACGTCAGATGTGTAATTTTTTTAAAACCACGTAATTTTTGGCATATCTGAACTGTCATATAACTTTTAATGGAATTTACAAGAAATTAAATTCACCTTTGTCATAAATATTACTTTTCTTATATCCTAATGTCAACTGTATATATACATACATTTGTAGAATAACTAATCTGACAGTTTGAATTTAATTGCAATTATTTCCAAGGCAACATGATGTATTGCATTAGTGAAAATTGTGTTATTGTGAATTTATCTGGCGTTTTGACCAATCAGAAGCACGTATTATACTTCCTATGCTAGCTACCGCTGCAATCTTAAATGAAATAGACTGTAATATTCTTCTATGAGAAATTTATATTTGTCTAAAATAAAAGTCAATCACTTTTGAGGTTAAGTTTCATTTCTTGACTGTTACTATCCACTACTGTTTTATCTTAATGTAAAGTGACCAGAATTCTAAAACCTTGTTGCGGGACACCCCCCCCCCATCCAGGTTTTTAGAAAAAAATGTTTCATTAAAAAAATGAAATAATTTTTGAAGGGGTGCTCTGCCCCCTAAATTCCTTAAAACAGTATATTACTTATAATAATATTGAAACATAATGTACAAATAGCATCTATAAACGTCAAATTACATTTTTAAAACAATCTGGTCTCACATGATATCAACTCTATTCTAAGTAACTATGTATGTGATTTTTGACATTTGTGAAAGCTTGTACCCCTATTCTCCGTATCAACCAATTTTTTTATAATAAAAATAATTTGACGACCCTTTTTTTTTTTTAGTCGTTCAAATTCTGAAGACTTTTTTTTTGTAGTCGTTTTTAGCTCCTCACCAACAATTTTTGGATTTTTTCCCTTCAACAACACACACTAATCATAATATAATGTTGTTCATGTCTAATCCGGGACGATTTCCGGGACAATTTGTGATGCGGGACAGACTACTCAAATCCGGGACTGTCCCGCACAATCCGGGACGTCTGGTCACTTTATCTTAATGGGTAATTTATTCTTGTTCCAGTTGCCTAATGATATGGAAAATTATATTCAGTATCATGTGATGGGATCGGTGTCACAAGTGTCTATGAAACCAGGATGTATTCCCACAAGATTTGAATGCCAATCAGATCGAAGAAAACGAACATCTACCACTACTGTACGACCATATATCCTCAAGAAACAAAGACAAATGTTAATTGAAGAATGTGAAAAATATTTAGAAAAAAGCAGTACAATAACAAAACGATTAAAACCTGAAAAAACTCCATCTGGAAGTTCAGGTATTTACCTATTTATTTTTTAACACTAGAAAGACGGGAGCAGTCATTTGACGGTAATGTAATTTCAATTATAATATTGAATAATTCAAAAACTATTTGACTTACGGTAATGAGACTTTGTGACTTTTATTAATACTAGTAGTTAAATGAAACTATGTATCAAAATAATTCACATCTATTTTCTTTATTGTTTGGAATGTTGATATACCGACAAAGACGGTGGCGGTCTTTTGACGGCTATGATCTGATAAATATGTTTTTAATTGTTGTATGAGAGGGTACAACAATAAATACGTATATGACTTGTCAGTCAAATAAGCCTGTAATTGTGTATCAATATTATTGTGAGTAATTTGTGAAAAAAGCCCAGGAAATTCGAAGAAGGCGAGAATGTCTTACTCAGAAATGTAAAAATAAAACTAATAAAGTATGCGATACTTATACTTGTAAAAAACCGCTTTGCAGCTCTTGTAACATGTAAAAATTGTGTATAAATATTAAAATTAAACATATTTTACATCTATACTCTATTTCATTTAAGTTTGCAGTGGTTGCCGGGTGATTTGACCGTACGAGTTGTGATCCGTACGGTCAAATCACCCGGCAACCACTGCAAACTTAAATGAAATAGAATATATAGTCTATTTCATTTAAGATTGCAGCGGTAGCTAGCATAGGAAGTATAATACGCGCTCCTGATTGGTCAAAACGCCAGATAAATTCACAATAACACAATTTTCACTAATGCAATACATCATGTTGCCTTGGAAATAATTGCAATTAAATTCAAACTGTCAGATTAGTTATTCTACAAATGTATGTATATACAGTTGACATTAGGATATAAGAAAACTAATATTTATTACACAAAGGTGAATTTAATTTCTTGTAAATTCCATTAAAAGTTATATGACAGTTCAGATATGCCAAAAATTACGTGGTTTTAAAAAAATTATACGTCTGACGTCAAGAAAAAAAACACTATTGAGTATTTACAACAATAAGTAATAAATTAAAGTGCGAGTTATTTCCCGTTTTGCCAAACAAAAAAATCACAGCATAAAAACTATAAATGTGTTGAAAATTAATTTTAGCCTATACTTTGTATGAAGGATGAATCTAAATACAGTGAAAGTTTGAAAAAAAAAATCACTGAAAGGTTTAAGATTTAATAAATTTCTAGTGAAAAAACTTTTCTGTTAGCTATAAAATAGTTCCTGTGTGAATCGTACCGTCTAATCCCCGCCCACCACTGCAAACTTAAATGAAATAGACTATAGTTTTATTTCCTTACTTTACATTTATTAATTACTCATAAAAAAAAGATATTTAATAAATTTGTAGTCATTTGACCAGTCGCCGTCTTTGTAGGTAGGTTATAGGTAGATTTTCCCATCTTTCTAGTGTTAAACATAACTATACTCTATTTCATTTAAGTTTGCAGTGGTTGCCGGGTGATTTGACCGTACGAGTTGTGATCCGTACGGTCAAATCACCCGGCAACCACTGCAAACTTAAATGAAATAGAATATAAATGAATATTTTTTCCGTTTGTTTGTTACTACTTTATACAGGGTCCTTCAATAGTGCGTCCGGCATTCCTAGCGCACTTCCCAAAGGAGATAGAAAAAAAAGTTTGGTACATAATATTATTGGTTTGAAAAGATCGACGTCCTAAAAGTATTTTCAATAATACAGGGTGTCCCATTTTTGCGCTGTAACAAAAACAAAGATTTTTTTAAATGGAACCCCCTATAAATTTTTCAGTATTCCGATGTCATATTTTAACCTCCACATTATCATCTATTCATTTTTTGATTTAGTGACAGTGATGCCAAATTATAAATTTTTTTCCGAAAAATAATACATAAACAGGGTCAACTTTAAAAAATCGTAGCGACCTCGTTTTTTTTGAAGCGATTGTTTTTTTTAATAATAATATTAGTCCTGATTAAGAGTAACATTTTGATGATAACCAATTTGAATTTAGTTATACAGGATGTCCATAAAAAAATGTCAAAATTTACAAACTTCAAAATGATAAAACTCATTTTTTTCAAATATGACTACCCTTTTTTTATTTCTCTATTCGATGGGGTTTTCCTCCTTTTCAATTTGTATAGGGGATGTCCTATGTCTAAACCCCATAGTTTCTCAGATATTCAATACTTATATAAAATTAACCTTTTTATTACACTTTTATGCACTGAAGTAGGCCGTGCTGATGAAAAACACATGCCGGCAAATTGATTTGAGCCTGTATGAAAATAGAAGACATTTAGAACATTTATTTTGGTCTTTTATCTTTTATGTTTTTTCAATTTTGTAACTTTTCATATTTTTTTTAAATAAAAGAAATCATTTTTTTACATCAGTATTATCCGTTTTAACTATTAATTTTAATCAAATATTTCATTGATACTTAAGTACTATATTTTGTCATTTGTTTTTCATCAGCACGATCTATTTCAGTGCATAAAAGTGTAATAAAAAGGTTAATTTTATTAAAAGTATTGAATATCTGAGAAACTATGGGGTTTAGACATAGGACATCCCCTATACAAATTGAAAAGGAGGAAAAACCCCATCGAATAGAGAAATAAAAAAAGGGTAGTCACATTTGAAAAAATGAGTTTTATCATTTTGAAGTTTGTAAATTTTGACATTTTTTTATGGACATCCTGTATAACTAAATTCAAATTGGTTATTATCAAAATGTTACTCTTAATCAGGACTAATATTATTATTAAAAAAAACAATCGCTTCAAAAAAAACGAGGTCGCTACGATTTTTTAAAGTTGACCCTGTTTATGTCTTATTTTTCGGAAAAAAATTTATAATTTGGCAACACTGTCACTAAATCAAAAAATGAATAGATGATAATGTGGAGGTTAAAATATGACATCGGAATACTGAAAAATTTATAGGGGGTTCCATTTAAAAAAATGTTTGTTTTTGTTACAGCGCAAAAATGGGACACCCTGTATTATTGAAAATAATTTTAGGACGTCGATCTTTTCAAACCAATAATATTATGTACCAAACTTTTTTTTCTATCTCCTTCGGGAAGTGCGCTAGGAATGCCGGACGCGCACTATTGGAGGACCCTGTATAATAAATAAAACGTGATTATCTCCAGTAAAAGGTTGCCTATTGCTGGGAAACAACAAATCAACAAATTAGAGCTATTTGCCTTCATAAATCCTTGTTCCATCGCTAACGTTTCTCGGTTTTAGTTTGGGTAGATTAGGTTGTGATTGATGATAAGGGTTAGTTAGATACCTCTAACACTGCAGCCTTTGACTTATTGTGTTCTTCATCAATTCACTCATTCAGTGAAAAGGTTTACCGTTCTTATCAGGTTTAACAGCCTTTCCACCAAGTTTCCTCTTGTAGAGCTTCTCGATAGTTGTCTCCTGCTAGGAGTGTGTGTCTCCATTGAGCAAGAGCTTCACAGTTGAATATAATATGGGAGGCTGTTTCGTCCTCTTCATTACACAGTCTGCAGATGGGTTCTTCAGCATAGATTCCCATTGTTTGCATGTGTTTCCGTAGGTTACAGTGACCGGTTATCATTCCTGTCACTAGCCTAATTTGTTGTCTACTTAGCTGTAGTATTTCATCCGTTAATTTTCTGGATGGTTTATTTAGCATAGTTTTGCATAGTTAGCATAGTTTGCTGGGCTTCTACATTATTCCAGTGGTTTTGATGTTGTCTTTTTATCCAATCAGCTAGCCAGCTGCAAATAGTGTTTTTGGTAATTCCAAACACTGGTTCAGGGCCTGTAAATTTTGTTTTTGAGCCCTTTTTTGCCAGAGCATCAGCTTTTTCATTGCCTGCTATCCCTCTATGTCCTGGCACCCACATAACGGTTACCCTATTGTGGTTTGCCAGGTTAATAAGGTTTTGTAGGCAATCCCAGACCAGTTTCGAGTTGATAGTTTGGGTAACACAAAACTGAATAAATTGATAATTTAAAACGACAAAATAATTTATAAACTTTTTGTTATTAAACAATTATTATATTTTTTGCATGCTTGTAAAATAAACAATGAATATTATAAATATTTTTCATTGCATTTTTAAATTTTTTTCGATATGTCTTATTTATGATTTAGAGATAGCTATCGAGTTGATGAAAATCGCGGAATTTCATTAACTAAAGTTACAAAGTTGCAACCGCGTAGCACAGAAACTATAGAATATTTAAGAAAAAAATTACTCCGTTTGTTTTCAATAATACCCATTTATAATGAAAGTATACGACAATTTTTTTGCACTTCAATACCCAAAAAGGTTAACTACCCATCTGTTCGGCCCCCCACTTTTCGCGGTATAACAATAAAATACTAACCATGTAAAAATAATGTATTTATTACAAAAAATCAATACACATTTACTATAATGCACATACCACACGTTATAAAAAAGAAAATGAACACGTCACTAACTACATACGCAACACAATAATTTATGTTTGCAGACGATATCACAATATTAGTTGAAGGAAACAATAGCGAAAAAGCGAAAACATTAACTTGTGAGGTGATTAAAAAATTTAAATTATGGTGTTTGAAAAATAATTTAATAGTTTTAGATAAAACAACTATAATAAATTTTACATTAAAAATGACGCAAGATATGAACTTTATAATAGGAAATCACAAAAATGTTATGGAAACAAAATTTTTAGGTATAGTGATAGATTTTAATTTAAAATTTTTAGAACAAATTGACATTATTTGTAAATAAAATTAGAAAAAAAAAACTTTTTTAAAAAACAAGCTTTTACATATAATAAACCTACATATGCACTAAAAAGTAAAAAATAAGTTTTTTTTTCACAAAGTCTTCCAGAATTCGTATGACTAAAAAAGCTTGTGGCGTTCATTTAATATTTAATGTAATATTTAGAAATATAAAAAATTTCGAAAATATCAATATAGGAAAAACTACATTTTCTACTACAAATTAATATTTTCAAATCTTCCATTAAATTGCATTAATATTATGTTAAAATGCATATATGTATGTATAATGTATATACATTATACATATATGTAGTGTCCGACCGAAACTGGTTTTTACGACCGAAAACGAAACCGAAAACGAATTTCGGCAACAGTCTCAGTTTCGGCCGAAACCGAAACCGAAACTTCCTTACAAGGATCATGTTTTGAGGGAAAAATAAAGAAAACGTTATTATAATCAGTTTATTTTTTTATCTTTAAATCACATAGCTATGCAGTAGGGTGGGCCGAATTTTTTATTTTTTTATTTCAAGTGGGGGTAGTGGAGAAAAGTTAGTTGTCTTAAGTAAACTGTGTATTATACAAAAAATTCGAATTTAAAAAAAAATATCTAGCCGGGCCCATTGGGACCCAAAAAAAATTATTTTTATTTATTTTTTTTAAGACAAACAGTACTACTGTATTTATAACATATGTAAAACAATTATTACTGATATATTTCAACTTTTTACCGCGCATTATTAGATAGTAAAACAACATATTTTTTATATATTTGAGTGCTAAGGGCCCTTTTTAAATGTTGAAATATATTAAAACATTTTTTACATGTATATTAAACACAGTGATAGTATTTTTTGCGACATCATATGAAAAAAAATTGCATTTTTTTCATTATTTGGACCCTAATGGGCCCGGCTAGATATTTAAAAAAAAAATTCAAATTTTTTGTATAATACACTGTTTACATAAGACAACTTTTCCCCACTACCCCCATTTGAAATTCTAAAAAAAAAATTTTTTGTCGTTTTCGACCCACCCTACTATGCAGTCTTCGACATTTTTACTTATTGGTATGATAATAATCAACATAACAGCCCCTCATTTAAGAAAAAAATATTAATTGCGCCTTAAAAATACTCAAAATAGGTGAGGCGTTTATTTGAGTAGTTAGATTCTTCTTTTGAATATTATTCATGTTTTTTTTTTTTAATATTAAACATAAAATTACCTATTTTTGATGGAATTTAACGCGCCGAACTTGACCGATCACAGCGCGAGAACTCCCGAATGCAGTTTCGGTTTCGGTCGTAGTTTCGGCAGGTTTGCCGCCGAAACCGAAACTAAACCGTAACTCGTTTTTTTGCCGAAACTCGACCGAAACCGAAACCGAACATTCGGTCGGACACTACATATATGTATACATTAATAATTGGAAATCTAGATTCAAATAGGACAAAGTACCTTCTGCTAGTTTAATTTAGTATTTTAAATTCCTGGTTAATTTATCGCACATGAAAGAAATATTTAGTAATCTAGATTCAAGATAGGAAAAAAAGTGTTAAGAGTATTTTATGTACCTTAAATTTTTATTTCAAAATATTACATGAAATATTTGGAATTCTAGATTCAAAATAGAATTAAGGGCTAAGAGTTTCTCAACGGAAAAACTACATTAGCTACTTTCAATGAATATTTCGTAATATTCCATAAAATTCCATATATTATGTACATAATTTATATCAAATATAATATAAAATATTATATCCTGTGAATATTTTGAAATTATATTCAACATAAAGGAAATACTACCTTATCATCTTTCAATTAATATTTTTAAATTGTACATTAAATTCCTGGATAATTTGATATAAACTACAGGAATATTTTGTCTTCAAGATTTATCATGTGAAAAAGGGCTAAGAAATACCGAAAAGAAATACTACCTTATCTATTTTATAAATTAATATTTCAAAACATTAACATACATTGAGTTTCAGGTTTATTTAGTATCAACATTACATTAATATTTGATCTACTATAGATTTTTCCAATATTGATATTTTCGACATTTTTTATATTTCTAAATATTACATTAAATATTAAATGAACGCCACAAGCTTTTTTAGTCATACGAATTCTGGAAGACTTTGTGAAAAAAAAACTTATTTTTTACTTTTTAGTGCATATGTAGGTTTATTATATGTAAAAGCTTGTTTTTTAAAAAAGTTTTTTTTTCTAATTTTATTTTATCCATTTTTAGTCAAAAGTTATTTATTTTTTTATTATATTATATTCATTGCATCATAAGACCAGGCCCAGATAGAGGGGGGGGGGTAGGAGGGCCATATATCCCGGGTCCTGGTATCAGGGGCCTCGGCGTCCTGAAAATTATTTATATTTTACATTTTTACATTTTTTGATACTAATACTATTTTTAATAGAGATTATTTAAAAAACATAAATATACTACAAAAAAAACACACCTTGTAGAAAAAGTACTTAAAAAAACCTCACGGTTTTTATACTAAATAATATCAGGAAGATATAAGAATTTTACTAGTACGAAAGTTGTTTGGAATGTCCTTACGCTCGGGCGAAGGGGGGGGGGGGGGGGGGGGGGGGGGGCTCAAAATGTGGGCTGGCCCAAACTCCGTTGAAGCTCTCTCAGGGTCTGCATAAGACTAAAAACCCTTTTTACTTCCATGTTCGAAGAAATGGCAGTATTGTAATACCGTCAAAAAATTATGTCCGAGATAAGAGCAGATTCTGATTGTACTAACTTCAAAACGCAAAAAAAGTTAATTTCCACAAGGCGGCTGTGCGTGTGTCTGTATGTCTGTCTGTGTGTCTGTCTGGATGTAGAATTTTCTTCCGTTCACGATAACTACTGTAAATATGCACCGATTTAAATTATATTTGGGGAAAATGTTTGTCTCAGTGAGTACTCCAGACCTATTGATTTTGGTGCTAATCGAATTAGGGGTTTCCGAAATATTCGAAATTTTGTACCAATTATCGTCTGAAAAGTGATTAGTATCTCACCAATTTTGATAAGACTTGGTACACTTGTAGTTCAATAAAATCTAAGGAGCCCTTAAGGGCAGACTAACGTATTTAAATTATTTTTTTTCCAATTTTTTTTTATTCGATTTTCTGAATGAAAAACTTTTCAAGAATATTGTGTGAAAATTTTACACGGATCGGAGCAAAACTAACGAAGTTACAGCAGTTTAAAGTGGATCGAGCGCTCATGAATGGGCGCGATCAACTGACTCAATGCGTATAAGAAGAGCGGAAAAAAACAACTAAAGAAGGCAGAATTCATCGGAGACAGGAGCAAAAAGATGCATTAGACATTATGGACGATAGCAACATCCTTTATGGACCTGGCATCGATGATTCAGTGTGAGGTAAGCCGAAAAAACTCGCTTATGAACGTTTTATTCCAAGTTAGTGTTGAAAACTTTAAAGCGTTTTTCCCACAACTCACGTTTTCAAAGTCGGTGCCCCTCATAATTTCAAAACTACTGCACCGATTCCTTTGAAATTTTGAACACTATTTCTGTACATAATTTACGAGGTAACGCTGGAGAGTTTTTTTCAAATTTGTCAATATTTTTTATTTTATAATAAAAAATTACCCGATTTTTTTGGGCAAAAATCGCGTTTTTCACTTCAAAGTGTTCCCAAAAATTGAAAAATTGAAATTTCGAAAAACCCCCCCAGCGTTACCTGGGGAAAACGATTAGCTAACGAACAAATTTTTAATTTTTTATTTCAGATGATCCAGGACCAAGTTATGAGGGGCACCGCAATTCAACTTTTTTCCGAGACGCCTCCAAATAATTGCCGCCATTGCTGTATTTAAAAAAAAAAATTTATGAAAATTTTACAAAATATTTTTCGAATGTTATACTTTGATGTACCATTAGTTTAAATAAATAAATATTAATTGTGTTGTCGGAAAAAATTCACAAAAATGTGCCTTTTTTTGTACGAATTAACGTTAGTCTGCCCTTAATTCATAATCGTATCGAAAAAGCCACTAAAGGGGTGAAAATCACCCACAAAATTTTAATTTTAAATACTATTAAATTCATGTTGCCATGGAAAGAAACGCAGTTAAATTCAAATGTCACATAATTATTATTCTACAAAAATGTGTATTCTACAACTGACATTAGAATATTAGAAAACTAATATTTATAATACAAAGGTGAGTTTTATATTAAAAATTATTGTAAAATATATTACAGAACATGGAAGTCATGTATGGTTCTCCATACCGATATTTTTTAAATCTGATCGAAATATATTGATTGAAATACCTACATAGAATGAACATTACACTTTTATGAAAATTAATATACGAAACTGTCTCTGAATACATAAAAATATTACCTCACAATCAGTGTCCAATGTTTATTTAGTCTCGTATATGAAGGAAGAAGGCATTTATAACATCAAACGTGACTTGCAGTTTAGTTGGTCATTTATTTATAATAATCAAACGTCTTACTTCAATCTTTAGTTTTTATTTTAAAATGAACACTAACGTTTTGATTGTATATTAGCTTCTTTAGAAATGAAGCGCAGATCCAGGGGAGGGGGCATGGTGAAATGACACCCCACACAAACCTAAAAAGTAAAGCAAATTAAATAGAAAAATGCTTATTAAATATACTAAAGTAACTTTTTTTGTCTATTTCACAGACCATGACCCCCTCCCCCATTGTAAATTTAGACTCGCGTCTCTTAGAAAAACAATACCTATTTAGATCTTCAAAATTACACTAACATAAATTAATTTGTATTTAATATTTTCAATAATGCCATAACAATATATAACATATACAGGTATGCATATAGGATGATATAATAATAATAAAATGCGATACTATAATACATATTTATTATACATACATTTAAATGAAAAAATAAAGCTAAAACGGCTAAAACTTTTCTATATGTCAATATAATCACTACAAATAAAATTTATAATACATACCTGATATTTATATAAAATTCGATAATTTTTCAATAATTTTCTTCAATTTATAATTTATAATCTTCACTCAGCAGTTTTTATTTGTATTATTATAAATTATTTGTATTCGAATATTATATTGTAAAATATTTTGACAAAACATAATAAATGTTATTGTCGAAGCAAACCATGGTTACGAAATAATTTGAATTATGAAATAATACTTGATCACGAAGGCAAGTTATTTTATTATATTAGATACATCAAAAAAGACCTTATAATAAAATAACATAGCTATAAAAATGATAAAAAAGTGCATTGTCACGGAGAATACACCATATTTGAAAATTTGATGAAAATCGTACGACGGGAAGTTCGTTAAAAATCGGTCGCAAGATTTGTGCCACGGGACATAGTGACATAGTGACATACATGTGAAGTTAAGTAAAAGCTTGTAAAAAATGAACAAACTGCTGTTTCAGCATGATACAATTAATACAGATATGGCATTGCGCATATCACCTAACTTCACTCTGTTCGCTGTGACGTCACACGTGACTCGCCCAAATTAATATTATAGTAGTTCATGAAAGTAGTCAAATGTTTAATTAATAATTCACAATAATTATAAACGTCAGTTTGACATTTAATGTATTATACGGTGAAACTTGGTTATGTGGGACTTGGATAAGTGGGAAACTTTTATAACTAGAACTCATACTGAAGTCCTGTCACATCTGGAAATATATCTGAGTAAATAGATACATTTCCACATATAGAAGATCAAAAATGAAATAAAGTCTAGGTATTTCCTTATTTTCAGTTGATGGAGAATGTATTTAAATATATTTTAAGGTATTCAATAATGAAATGCAAAATTATATCAGTTATCAGTAAAACAAATACTTATTTATAAAAGGATTAATTATATAAATAATTTAATTTGATATAAAAAACGCTGTGTTATGTATCCATATAAACGTATCATGCATATAAACACATATAAACAAAGTGAATCACGTGTGACGTCATGCGCAGTAAAGTGAAAAAATGAAACTCGGGAAAGCCATATCTTTAATAATTGTATCATGCTGTTTCAGATAAAAACGTTGAGTCAATATATGGAAACTGATCAATTAATTATGTTTTATTATGCACATGTGTTTTCTATAATGAAATATGGTGTAATAATGTGGGGCCGAAGCCTTGAATGTAAAAGAATTTGTATAATTCAAAAAAACATCACGAGAGTAATATTTGGAATACCAACCAACAAGAGAAACATGCAAAGACATTTTTAAAAATCATCGAATATTGACTTTTTCGAGTATATACAATATACATATATGAGTTAATAACTTATATGCATCAGAAAAAAATATTTTACTATGTCAAATACAAAGGGAAGTTATAAGGTTATAACACAAGATCGAAATACACATATGATTTCTTGCATAAAACAAGCTTCTACGAGAAAACCCCTATTTATGCTGGTTACAAAATCTATCAAAAATTACCTGAGACTATAAAAAATGAAAGAAGATTTGCTAACTTTAAAACAAAAATTAAAAGTTATTTGCTGGATTTGGTTCTGTATGAAGTTGATGAGATAGTAGAATTGTAGTTCTGTGGAGACCATCTCCAGCGGAATTTAGAGCCTTCGACATTACCAGGTGTGGGATATACCTTTTTCATAACCATCTGCCCCACCACAAACGGATTCTGCCGACGGCCTCTATTGTAGAGGCGCTCCATGTGATTGCGGGCCTTAGTTATGGCATCTCTTACTTCCTCCTGGGTAGGTCTAGCATCCTGGCTGGTAATTTGGTTGAGGTTCCACTGATTCAACAACGATTGTGGCAGTTCACGACCTAGAAACAGCATAGCTGGTGAATGCTTGGTAATCTCGCTCGGCGCTGAATTATGAGACAATGCGACGTAAGGTACTTTAGTATCCCACTGTCTATAACTATTTCCCAGCTGATTTAGCAAAATAGTTAAAGTAGCCTTCATGTCTCTGTGCACTCTTTCAACTTGGTTTCCCTGTGGTCTATACGACGAGGTCGTCACGTGTTTAATACCACATGCTACACACATCTGTTTGAATTTTTGAGATACAAAACACTTCGCGTTGTCGGTAACTACTACTTCGGGGGGACCATATCTAGACCACACACCACGGTGAGCATATAGCAATTACCTCCGCTAGATCTTGTTAGCGGGTCGACGTGATCGATGTAAACTCTCTGCCAAGGCCGCTGTGGAGGTTCTGATTGCATCAACCCCGCTGGAGCTTGATTCAGGGGTTTAGCTCTCTGACACTACGCAAGAGCGAACGTATACACTCACCTCTTTGAAAAGACCTGGCCACCAAAAGGTATTCGCAATTCGTCGGTAGGTCTTTGTTACTCCTTGGTGTCCAGAGGTTTCCGCGTCATGAAAGTATAAGAGTACCATGCGACGTAGGCTTGCAGGAACAACCGCTCTCTTGAGTCGATTTTTCCCCACAGTTCGCATCAACAACCCTTGTCTTTTAACGTACCCTTTCACATCTTCGCCGGCGTTAAGTCGATCTAAGATGAGGCGTGTCTCTGGACAAGTGTGCTGATGCTCCCTGAGGTTCACAAACGATTCAGGAACTGTTTGAAGGACATGACATTCTTCCGTCGGTGTTGTCTTGTCAGAATACGGCAGCCGACTTATAGTCCAGGAGGAATCGGCGCATGAGTACCGAAAACTATTCCACCTCAATTTTTTTATGTGATCCTCTTCAAATTGCCCTACTGATAATATAAATGCATGTTGCCATGGGGCAACCCCGGGCCATATTGTTTAAACCGAAATTGTTTAAACAATTGCAAGGAATTGTTATTTTTCAACCGGACAAATTTTTTTTATATTCTTTATTGAAATACAAATAAAAAAGGCCCTTTGACTTTTTACGATAAAGTTAATATTTTTAAAGATATGAATTTTTAAAGGTTCGAAAAATCTCAAATTTGGGTACTTTCGAGCCATGAAAAATATATTAAAAAAATAAATAAAATATAAATAATATTTTTTTCTTAATTCTTCATACAATAGTTAATAATATCGTATATAGAGATCTTAAAAAATTTCATTGTTTATACCTGTTTTTTAATTTTTAATTTCGCGCACTCACAAGTATGCGTCGTTTACCTTCAGCTGCATCACGATCAGATAGTACATACGTCGCTTTTACATTATTTTTTTTTAACTGGCCGCATATTATGCACGAATCACTGTCGTTTTCTGGATTTCTGGTGGACCGACGAAGAGTATAAATTGTACTTGAAGTTGAGGGTTCTGTTGACTGGACTTCCTGAAGATTTTCATCTTGGTTGTGAAGTTGTATTTCTCTTCGCCTAATTTTTTCTTCACTTGTATAACTTGCATAACATGTTCTGTGCCACGAAAATGTTTGTTTGTCAAGAGAAGAATTAAACAAATTTTCAAACCGGATAGCGGCCTTATCTTTTTGTCGATAAGCTGCACTTTGTACAGTTATATATGTATCAGGCTTCGGATTTTTCACTACATTGTTTGTAATTTCACAAAAAATACATGGTAAGGTATCATCAGAAAATTTTCTTTTCTTGGGAACAACTAAAAACGACATTACACTCACATTTATTGTAACGAAAAATCACAGAAACTAAAAATTTGTTCATCTAAAAATGTTAATACTACACGAAATCACTAGAATGGGTGCAACAACGTTTAACAATTTTAAGTCTTGAACGAAATAAAAAAGACTGAACAAATATGAGCAAAAAACAAAGAACGATCAGTTAAGAATTGACAGGAACTAACTTGTATTTTTATTTTAAATGTTATATATAATCAACAATTTTGTCACAAGAACAAACTAAGATCTTACATTTTTATACAAAGAGTAACCTTGGAAAAATAAAAAACAACGAAAAAAAGAATCTTTTTCTTACTTAGACACAATCATACAAACACCATGATACATACACTCGACAAATTAATTAAGGGGACACCTAAAAAATAGCATGTTTTCAAATGCTTGTAACTTGGTCAAAAATTAACTTTTTTCAAAACTTTTTTATTATTAAATGGAGCAAATTTACTCTACTTTATGATGGTCTAATTCGTTCCTCAACATCTTTTCATTTATTAACTTTTTTATGTAGTTATATAAATTAAAAAAAAAACTGCATATTTTGACACTTGATGTAGAGTGCATTTATGTACAAAATGAAATTTTGAAATAACCTTTTTGTAGAGAATTTTAATACCTTCAAATTTATATTCGTGCGGAAAAAATGTGACGAAAATTCGCAAAGATATTACAGTTTTAGTGAAAATCAGGAAAAAATAATTCAAATGAATATAGCCGGAGTAATTTTGGTGGTACAGAAAATAAATAAAAATAAAAATGAAGCTCAAAGTATCACCTTTCAGATTATGTAATGTAATGAAAGATTTTTTATGAATTACAAAAAATATTCAAACTTTAAACAGAATAGAAAATATGAGTAATTAGACAGTAAAATTAAAACAAAGAATACATACCCTAAACATTACATTTTAGGCGGCCCGAGCTAGAGGTCTCATTAACAATACATGTTCTTTATAATTCATTTTTATTTTTTTAAATAGGACCATATTACGCGAAGATATTCAACTTTGATGTCTCAACATCAGAAAACTCAAAAAAATTACAAATTGGAATTTATTGAAATTTTTCTCGAAACAAAGCAGCTTATGAAAAATTATAAGAAGTCAAAAAATGCATTATTTCACTGAAATAATAACCCAAAATGATCCATATGGTTTTAAAATTGTACCTAAATATGTGTGCATACTGTATACATGCATTTGTGCATGTAAAAATAAATATTTAGTAAAAATAAGTATTTTTTGACTTCTTAAATATTCCATGAGCTGCTTTATTTTACGAAAAAAATTTAACAATTTGCAATTTGTATTTTTTTTGGGTTTTCTGATGTTGAGACATCAAAGTTGAATATCTTCGCGTAATATGGTCCTATTTAAAAAAATAAAAATGAATTATAAAGAACATGTATTGTTAATGAGACCTCTAGCTCGGGCCACCTAAAATGTAATGTTTAGGGTATGTATTCTTTGTTTTAATTTTACTGTCTAATTACTCATATTTTCTATTCTGTTTAAAGTTTGAATATTTTTTGTAATTCATAAAAAAATCTTTCATTTCATTGCATAATCTGAAAGGTGATACTTTGAGCTTCATTTTTATTTTTATTTATTTTCTGTACCACCAAAATTACTCCGGCTATATTCATTTGAATTATTTTTTCCTGATTTTCACTAAAACTGTAATATCTTTGCGAATTTTCGTCACATTTTTTCCGCACGAATATAAATTTGAAGGTATTAAAATTCTCTACAAAAAGGTTATTTCAAAATTTCATTTTGTACATAAATGCACTCTACATCAAGTGTCAAAATATGCAGTTTTTTTTTTAATTTATATAACTACATAAAAAAGTTAATAAATGAAAAGATGTTGAGGAACGAATTAGACCATCATAAAGTAGAGTAAATTTACTCCATTTAATAATAAAAAAGTTTTGAAAAAAGTTAATTTTTGACCAAGTTACAAGCATTTGAAAACATGCTATTTTTTAGGTGTCCCCTTAATTAATTTGTCGAGTGTATATACATATAATTATTTCTGTTTTAACATAAAAAAAATAACATAAACTTATAAAAAAGTAATTTTAATTACATGTTCCGATTTATGCTTAAATAACTTTTGAAAAATTGATTTCAGAAAAAAATTTATACGAAACAAATTGTAGAAAATTTAATTATTAATAACATTGCTCTCTTTAACAATCTTGATAAAGTTGATAGTTTTTAAGATAAATGATAAATAATGATTCAAGACACAGAGAGGCCGATGCAGCGCATGAGTCAGAGAGAGACGGCGATACTTAAAGGTAAGCGACGCATACTTGTGAGTGCGCGAAATTAAAAATTAAAAAACAGGTATAAACAATGAAATTTTTTAAGATCTCTATTTACAGTATTATTAACTATTGTATGAAGAATTAAGAAAAAAATATTATTTATATTTTATTTATTTTTTTAATATATTTTTCATGGGTCGAAAGTACCCAAATTTGAGATTTTTCGAACCTTTAAAAATTCATATCTTTAAAAATATTAACTTTATCGTAAAAAGTCAAAGGGCCTTTTTTATTTGTATTTCAATAAAGAATATAAAAAAAATTTGTCCGGTTGAAAAATAACAATTCCTTGCAATTGTTTAAACAATTTCGGTCTAAACAATATGGCCCGGGGTTGCCCCATGGCAACATGCATTTATATTATCAGTAGGGCAATTTGAAGAGGATCACATAAAAAAATTGAGGTGGAATAGTTTTCGGTACTCATGCGCCGATTCCTCCTGGACTATTAGACAATCAGCTACCGGGTTGTTACATCTTCGGATATGTTCCACGATAAACTGGTATCGTGATAACTTGAGGACCCATCTTCCGATTTTACCCAACTGTTTTGGGTGCTGAAACATCCAGGTAATCGCCACGTTGTCAGTTTGTAAGGTGAATGGCTGGATTTCCAAATAAGCCGAAAACTTTTCTATGGCCCAAACAGCAGCAAGAGCTTCTTTCTCGTACGTAGGGTAATTCAGTTCCGCTTTATTCAATTTACGACTGGCAAATTGAATTGGTCGCAAGTCGCCATTCGCCCTTTGCAACAATACAGCCCCAAGTGCAACGTCGGATGCATCTGTTTGCAATACAGATGGCTTATCAAAATCTGGGTAAGCCAGGACTGATGGACACATCAATAACTTTTTAAATTTTTCCACGGCTTCGATCTGTGTTGTGCCCATATGGTTAGTGTTGTATAATAGATCCCGGACGAGCCCGCATTTTAAATAGTAAATACATTGTAAATAGTGGTGACAGGAAAAACATTGGATAAAGGATGTTGTGATTTTATAATTTAGAATAAATCTAATCAAATAACGTGGTAATTTATAACAATATACTGATAGTAAATCGAATTATCGAATTAATGGTTAGTATTGCATAATAGATTCCGGACGAGCCCCCATTTTTTATTAATCTCTTCTTTTGAAGATTCTTCTTCCTCCATTCTTCTTTGATTTCTCTCCAACATTTTGCGCTCGTATTTTTTAACTTGATATCTGAACCTCTTGTCCAAGTCGTTATTGGGACCTCTGAATTTTGGAGTGATCTTCCTTCTCAAGACCGCAGTTTTCTGCTCTGACACCTTGTATTTGTCTATTAGTTCTTTAATAATGACAGAGCGAAATCGCTCTTTAAGTGAATCCCCAGAACGGTCTATATTCAATTTAGATGCCATCACACTCCAGAACTCTTTACCTCCTAATTTTTTACATCCTGCATGTTTTAGAATGTAATTAACTATGGCACTGTCTTCTGCCGCTGTATACGATCTCATTTTAGCATGTATAATTTTCAATTTTAATTTTAATTTACACTTAGATATTCTGTGACTTAGATTAACTGATTTGGCGCGTAATTGTAGTGATAATATCAAAATGGCCGCCGACAATATGCGCGCGCAACACAGATAAGCGTTTACGAAAGATGCCACCTCTAACTTCAGTGCACATGCGTGTCAAACTGCGATCGATATATCTCCTCTATCTTTCTACTGCGGACTCTTTCGAAAATATACATGCACTTACTCTAACCTACAATTTTAATTTATTGTGTTCGGTATGTAGTTAGTGACGTGTTCATTTTCTTTCGCCCTTTGCAACAATACAGCCCCAAGTGTCGGATGCATCTGTTTGCAATACAAATGGCTTATCAAAATTTGGGTAAGCCAGGACTGATGGACTCATCAATAACCTTTTCAATTTTTCCACGGCTTCGATCTGTGTTGTGCCCATAGTGAATTGTGTATGTTTCCTTTTCAGCGCATGTAGAGGAGCGGAGATTTCGGTGTACTCGGGGATGAAACGCGAAAAATACCCTACCATGCCGAAGAAACGTTCCACATGTTTTAGCGTTCTTGGTATAGGAAACTCGTAGCCTTTGTAGGATCCACATGAATCCCCTCGCTAGATAAGACATGTCCTAAAAACTGAATCCTACTCTTGCACAGTTTTATCTTCTGCGGATTTACTGTGAATCCTACCCCTCGAAGCCTAGTAAAAACTTCTCGCAGGTGATGCAGGTGTGAAGAGATGTTTTTACTATAGACTAGGATGTCATCAAAATAATTTTTTTATTAATCTCTTATTTTGAAGATTCTTCTTCCTCCATTCTTCTTTGATTTCTCTCCAACATTTTGCACTCGTATTTTTTAACTTGATTTCTGAACCTCTTGTCCAAGTCGTTATTGGGACCTCTGAATTTTGGAGTGATCTTCCTTCTCAAGACCGCAGCTTTCCGCTCTGACACCTTATATTTGTCTATTAGTTCTTTAATAATGACAGAGCGAAATCGCTCTTTAAGTGAATCCCCAGAACGGTCTATATTCAATTTAGATGCCATCACACTCCAGAACTCTTTTCCTCCTAATTTTTTACATCGTGCATGTTTTAGAATGTAATTAACTATGGCACTGTCTTCTGCCGCTGTATACGATCTCATTTTAGCATGTATAATTTTCAATTTTAATTTTAATTTACACTTAGATACTCTGTGCCTTAGATTAAAGCCTGTGGCGAAACACAAAGTCCAAATGGTGTAAACTTGAACTGATACGAACCGTTTGGTACCAGAAAGGTGGTGTATTCTTTAGACTCCTCACTCAAGGGTATCTGATATAACGCAGAATTAAGGTCGATCACAGAAAATATCGATGCACCTCGAATAGTTTGAAAAACTGAGTCGACAGATGGCGTTGCAAATGAGTCGTAAATTACCTTCTTGTTAAGTTCTCTATAATCTATACATAGACGTCTGCTGCCATCTTTTTTGGAACCAAAAATGCAGGGGCGCCATATGGAGATTTGGATGGTTCAATGACCCCTTTTTCAAGAAGTTGTATGTGTTTGTTCATTTCTTCGGCCTTCGGTGGTGTTAGAAGATATGGTGGCCTTCTCACTGGTACTCGATCTTTGAGTAGTATTTGGTACGTATAGTCAGCAGTACGCCCTATATTTAATGAAATGACATCTTCAAATTCCTGCCGAAGCTTATTCAACTCATACTGCTCCGTAGCATTCAAACTGTGGTCTTCTTCAGGGTAAGAAGATAGACAAATGTGCGTTGACATCGAACCTTCTGCTATCAATGGTATTGGTGCATCATTGTTGAAATAGAAAGACATCGTTTGGTTGTTTAAATTCAAAAATACTTGAGCTGAGCACAAAAAATCCATACCCAGTATCATTTCTGAAGCTAAGCGCGGCGCAATAAGGAAGGTTCTTGTCCAGAAGTATTTTCCAATATTCATCTTGAGGGTAGCCTTTTGATAAATATTGATAATGGTTACATCCGCGATGCGAGTAGAAATGCGACAAACTAGGGTTTTAAATATCTTAAGCTTGGCAAGTGTATCAGCGGCAATAAATGACATTGTAGATCCAGTATCTACTAGAGCAGTAATCGTTTTTTTGTTGATATTGACATGGACGACTGGAGGGCGATAATGCTTAGCGTTTATATCCCTCAAGCTATTTAGTTTTTTGACGATGAAGCTTGTACTACCTTCGTAGCCGCACATCTTCCATCTGAACTACTGTTATCTGCTGGTGAATTAGAAGAATTTCGGTAGTTAGTGCATGAGGCAGACATTTCTTGTGCGGCAGCGTACAATGCTTTTCGTCGTTTTGCTGCTTGCACTTGTTGCCCTAATGAATGTAATTCACTGAAGTTGCCTGGTGGTTGATTAAATCTCATTAAACTAAATGTTTCATCATTCACGTGGTTAAATATGGTGCTGCACAATCTCGATTCAGGCATATTTAACTGAAGTGCCCTTTCCTTTTGAATTACGTCGTATAAGAATTCTCTGAAATCTTCTTCTTGTCGTTGCCACCGATAAATGAATGTAGATTTCAAAGCTTCGATGTCTAAATCGGTCATTAACTCATAAAGCATGGCTGTTTTAAGTTGCTACCATGTAGAATATTGACGACTGTTGTCCCCCCACCACTTCGTGAGGTACCCACACATTTACTTGATAATCGAAAAATCAAACTCTTTGAAGTTATGCATCGTAAATCATCAATAGCCTCGACGGCTTCAATGAAGAGGACGGTTTGTGTTGGATCCAATCCGTTAATTGTTGGAACCCGCTCGAGAAGTGTGGTACATTCTTGTTTTTGAATATTGTCTCGTCCTATTCGTTCAGTCGTTAAAGAAGACACAAGCCGATTTATTGATTGTACAAGCTCGAGCTTCGGCTTGCGAAACGAGTCGGATAGGCGACGAATTCGCTTCTTTAACTGATTCTTCATTATTATTTTCAGCCGTTAGTTTTGGTGGAGAATGTTGAAGAGACATTGTAAATAGTGGTGACAGGAAAAACATTGGATAAAGGATGTTGTGATTTTATAATTTAGAATAAATCTAATCAAATAACGTGCTAATTTATAACAATATCGTGATAGTAAATCGAATTAATGGTTAGTATTGCATAATAGATTCCGGACGAGCCCCCATTTTTTTTATTAATCTCTTCTTTTGAAGATTCTTCTTCCTCCATTCTTCTTTGATTTCTCTCCAACATTTTGCGCTCGTATTTTTTAACTTGATTTCTGAACCTCTTGTCTAAGTCGTTATTGGGACCTCTGAATTTTGGAGTGATCTTCCTTCTCAAGACCGCAGTTTTCTGCTCTGACACCTTATATTTGTCTATTAATTCTTTAATAATGACAGAGCGAAATCGCTCTTTAAATGAATCGTCAGAACGGTCTATATTCAATTTAGATGCCATCACACTCCAGAACTCTTTACCTCCTAATTTTTTACATCCTGCATGTTTTAGAATGTAATTCACTATAGCACTGTCTTCTGCCGCTGTATACGATCTCATTTTAGCATGTATAATTTTCAATTTTAATTTTAATTTACATTTGGATATTCTGTGACTTAGATGAACTGTTTTGGCGCGTAATTGTAGTGATAATATCAAAATGGCCGCCGACATATGCGCGCGCAACACAGATAAGCGTTTACGAAAAATGCCACCGCTAACTTCAGTGCACATGCGTGTCAAAGTGCGATCGATATATCTCCTCTCTCTTTCTACTGCGGACTCTTTCGAAAATATACATGCACTTACTCTAACCTACAATTTTAGTTTTAATTTATTGTGTTGCGTATGTAGTTAGTGACGTGTTCATTTTCTTTTTTATAACGTGTGGTATGTGCATTATAGTAAATGTGTATTGATTTTTTGTAATAAATACATTATTTTTACATGGTTAGTATTTTATTGTTATAAAAAAAAAAAAAACAATTATAGTTAATTTAATAGTTCGAGATACATTAACAACAATAAAAATTACGAAAAACTAAATTAACTGTATAATATATGTAAAATATATACAAAAACTAGTAAAAATATCACTATTGGCGATAACGATTCACAACGATGTCTCGATGGCCAAGATATAGGAAAAATAGGGTTCCTTCCTTCTTCGTCGCTTTGTAAACTATCGGTATTAGTTATCTGATATTTTCTGAACGAACGTCGTCAGTGCACTGGCGATCGGCTCTCTTCATGCAACAAATTTGGAATTTAATAATTACAAAATTTCCACTTGCGTAACCCAGAGCGATAACACCATTATGTCACAGCGGGGGTCCTAATTGAAATACACCGACTAAATTGGTTTCTAAAAAAAAAAACCTCCATACGTGACAGGGGGTAATAAATATTATATTTGTCTTTTCGAGATAAAAAGTTCGATTCCCATCCCTCACTTTTCGCAGGGTCCTAGGTAAAACACACCGACTAAATTAGTTTAAAAAAAAAAAACTCCATACATGACTGAGGGGTAGTAAATATTAAATTTGTCTTTTTTAGGGTTCCGTAGAAAACTAGGAACCCTTATAGTTTCTCCATGTCCGTCCGTCCGTCTTCAAAAATTTTGAGATAATAAGATGAAATTTGGTATACGGCCGTAGATTGATGACCCAAAAACAGAAATGATAATATTTTTGAAAATAAAAATTTTTTATAAAATGAAAAGTGTTTTCAAAAAAAAAAAATTCACCTACACCATTGAGTGGGGTGTCGTTAGAAAGGTCTCCTAAAATGCAACAAAAAATGTAACAAAAATTTTTAATTTTAACCCTTCGATCACGATGTATTTTCTCTCCAAAGTCATTAAAAAAGCGTCCCCCCCTCTATTTTCTAAACTATCAATTTAAAAAATCTGAAAAAATTCCAGAACGTAGATTTTAATTAGTACTTTCACTGAAAATTATAACGAACATTGTCAAAAATATTTTGGACGGGGGGTCCAATAGACTGAAAATTGAACTTTCATTTTTTTCTCCACTTACCCTATTGAGTGGGGTGTCATTTAATAGGTCTCGTAAAATGCAATAAAAAACGTCAAATAACTTTTTGATTTTAACCCTTCAGTCGCGATATATTTGCTTTTTAATGTCGCTGTCAGAGCGTCCCCCCCCTCTATTTTCTAAACTATTGATTCAAAAAATCTGAAAAAAATTCAGAATGTAGCTTTTAATCATAGTCCGTGAGCCGTCAATCCCTATAACATACGTCATCGAGTTTCGGGCTAATTTTATTATGTAGGTCTAGTTTATCAACAGTAGGTAAAATAAATGCTTGTCGTCCGTGGCATATCTTGTCCAGTTATGTGCTAGCGCGGGTGTAAGGTGCTCATTTTAGGAGTACTTTTACGTCATCGAGTTTCGGGCTAAATTATATACCAAATTAAAGCTATAAAAATGTATATTTTAAATCTTTTGGTCGTCCAGCTCATAGCTTGTCCCTTTTGTCAGTACGACGAAATTTATCTTTAAAAAAGTGTAATTCGACTTTGCGTTTATTTCAACTTAATATTTTTTTATTGCTGAATATATTATTTAACTATATCAAAAATGTTTTTTTTTATAAATATTGTTATATCGTTTAATAGATAATTATGTATTTAATTAAAAATTGATGATATTATGAGAACGATGGCATTATAAAGGAGGTATTTAACTAAAACTAGTCCATTCATTATAAGATTTGAGTTAGAAAAAAATGACGGAGTACATTTTTCCAAGAAATTGGTAGATTTTAATGTATAGAACATGCCGATAACTCATCCCCCCCTTCAAAGGAGAGTGCGTAACTTTCTAGGGGCTTACAAAGCTGTCTAAAATCAGTTATTTAAGAATAACACTGGGGCTGTCAGTTTTAGGAGAAAACAGGTTTTATAAATCTTAAAGCTAATAAAAATACGAACAAAACAGTGTTTTTAAAAATTATGTACCGTAAATAGTTATTGAAATAGAGCCTGCGAAACAATCACTTAGCGACGTCGAGTTTGGAGATTACGCCTGAAATGTAGAGTTACGTTCGACCGCTGTGTTTAATATGTATTTAATTGAATTTCAAAATGAAATTTTAAATTATAATAGAGAAAAGAGTGCCCTAAATAATGCTCGGCACCCAATATCGGAATCTCGAAAAATATTACAAAAATTTAAGGAAAATTATTCATGTTTTTCGACGACCCCAGAGAAGACCTTCTACACCGAATAAATTAAATTCCAGCTAGGAATCTATAGAACATTTAATGCCCTAAATAACGGTTTCTGTCTGACCACGATTATTTTAAAATTATTCAAGTTATAGGTAAATTTATAAAAATAAATTTTTTTAACAAAAACATTTAATATACATACACTGTTTTTGAATACAATTGCGGTAATAATAATTTAAATGATGTCCTTTATATATGTATCCATAATTTGAATAATTTTAAAGTAATCACGGTCGGGCAGAAACCATTATTTAGGGCATTAAATTTTCTATTGATTCCTAGTTGGAATTTATTTTATTCAAGATAAAAGGTCTTCTCTGTGATCGTTGAAAAACATGAAAAATTGTCTTTAAATTTTTTTAATATCTAGAACTTTGAGTGCTTATAACTCAAACATTTTTCGAGATTCCGACGTTGGGTGCCGAGCATTATTTAGGGCACTCTTTTCTCTATTATAATTTAAAATTTCATTTTGAAATTCAATTAAATACATATTAAACACAGCGGTCGAACGTAACTCTACATTTCAGGCGTAATCTCCAAACTCGACGTCGCTAAGTGATTGTTTCGCAGGCTCTATTTCAATAACTATTTACGGTACATAATTTTTAAAAACACTGTTTTGTTCGTATTTTTATTAGCTTTAAGATTTATAAAACCTGTTTTCTCCTAAAACTGACAGCCCCAGTGTTATTCTTAAATAACTGATTTTAGACAGCTTTGTAAGCCCCTAGAAAGTTACGCACTCTCCTTTGAAGGGGGGGATGAGTTATCGGCATGTTCTATACATTAAAATCTACCAATTTCTTGGAAAAATGTACTCCGTCATTTTTTTCTAACTCAAATCTTATAATGAATGGACTAGTTTTAGTTAAATACCTCCTTTATAATGCCATCGTTCTCATAATATCATCAATTTTTAATTAAATACATAATTATCTATTAAACGATATAACAATATTTATAAAAAAAAACATTTTTGATATAGTTAAATAATATATTCAGCAATAAAAAAATATTAAGTTGAAATAAACGCAAAGTCGAATTACACTTTTTTAAAGATAAATTTCGTCGTACTGACAAAAGGGACAAGCTATGAGCTGGACGACCAAAAGATTTAAAATATACATTTTTATAGCTTTAATTTGGTATATAATTTAGCCCGAAACTCGATGACGTAAAAGTACTCCTAAAATGAGCACCTTACACCCGCGCTAGCACATAACTGGACAAGATATGCCACGGACGACAAGCATTTATTTTACCTACTGTTGATAAACTAGACCTACATAATAAAATTAGCCCGAAACTCGATGACGTATGTTATAGGGATTGATGGCTCACGGACTATTAGTACTTTCACTGAAAATTATAACGAACATTGTCAAAAATATTTTGGACCCCCTTTTCATAGATTGAAAAGTGAACTCATTTTTTTTTTATTTACTCCATTGAGTGGGGTGTCATTTGATAGGTCTCCTAAAATGCAATAATAAAAGTCAAACTTTTTGATTTTAACCCTTCAGTCACGAAAATTTTGAAAAATACTTTTTATAAATCGTAGTGAGAATGACTACGGAACCCTATCATGTGCGTGCCCAACACGCACTTGCCCGTTTTATTTTGCTTTTTATTCTTATTTATTTTTATTTTATTTCAGCTTCTGTGGATCAAGTTGATGAAAATGTACATGATTCATTTTTGTGTACTGTAACAGACGATAATCCTAATTTTATAATTTTGCAACCATTAACTGCCACCTACGTACAGGTTTTATCAAATCAAGACAATGTTATGGATCAAGAACAACTTCAATATGACTTTATAACAGAAGAAATAGAAGACAACGATATTGAAATCAATGATGAATTTTCTAAATACTGCATACAGGAGTTTATAATAGAAGACAACAATATTGAAACCAATGATAAATTTTCTGAAAACAACATACAGGAGTTTATAATAGAAGTAAAAGAAGACAACAATATTGAAATCAATGAAGAATTTTCGAAAAACTACATGCAGGAGTTTATAATAGAAGACAACAATATTGAAACCAATGAAGATTTATCTGAAAACTACAAACATGAGTTTATAAAAGAAGAAATAGAAAACCATAATATTGAAATCATTGATGAATTTTCGAAAAACTACAAACAGGGGTTTATAAAAGAAGAAATAGAAGATAACTATATTGAAATCAATGATGAATTTTTGGAAAACTACAAACAGGGGTTCATAAAAGAAGAAAAAGAAGACAATGGTATTGAAACCAATGATGAATTTTCTAAAAATTATTATTAGGTAAAAAATACATTGGGTTGTTAAAATGGAATCAAGTGCATAGGGATGTAATATAACTGGAGCGATAACTCTAATGGATGAACGCAGGCTGAAAGATAGATTCAAGTTTCATTGGTCCTATTATTTTCTAACCTAAAAGTCAGTTGGTTACTAGATTACCACCATGGGCTAAGCCTTCCCTAGTCACGTCACAGGTTTGCAGTCATTACAGACATACAGAAAGGAGACAGGTATTGACTACATAGTCACTTTGTCTCTTAACCCTAGACGGGTAGACGTTCGTAATAATTACGAGTACATCTACACAATGCACTATACAGGGTAATCAAGACAGGATGGGGAGCCAAGCGGGAAGGTATGCCTTGTTTAATAGTTCGTCTTGAACCTCTGCCAAGGACAAGTGTCAGTGTTTGCTATTTTTCTAGAGAGAGTCATAGATCGACAAGTTACATCGTATCTTTCACAAAGGTCTTATGTAAATATTAGTCGTAATATATACGTAAAAGGATATGCTGTGAATGTGAAAAAGATCTCAATGCTTGATCCAATGATACTTTTTTTCGTTTGTCGATTTGCTGTAAACTTATATTACTTACATTAGCTTATATTTTAATCTTTCGTATTTCTGTATTTTTTTAAATACATAAATCAAAAGATTTTAAAAGCAAAACTTTTTTTTGCCATAAATTTATTAGAAAACTAAAAATTATTTAGTAGTAGTCAATTTTACTTTTTTTTTGCCATAAATTTATTAGAAAACTATTTTCCTCTCAGGAAACTTGTGCAAAAGTTCCTAATATTAAACCAACAACACCATGGCAGTTCATCACCCGTTATCAAACATAGGGCCATGTTGAAGGCCCTATTAAATTTTGTCTGGTCCTGATCAGGAGCAATGCAGGTTGACCAGATCAGTTTGATTGGCCTCATTTTCACTTTAACGAGACAATGGCAGCTTATATACAAAAAAATTCGTTGATAACTGGTTTTGTTATGAACAAAAATGTAAAAATTGTATGTTCTAATGTTTTATAAAATAATTTTCTTTTGATTACAAACTTGCACCCGAACCTGAATTAATAAAAAAATTACGGTTTTTAAACCAAAATAGCATCATGCTGAACCCAAACCCAATTCCGAACCATATAAACAATTTCCGGTTCAAGTACCCCTAGTCCCAAAAAAAAGTTTTTATTAAATGATATTTTCTTAATGGGATGACTTTTTATTGACCTTATTTAATTCCTTTTAAAGGCATTGTTTTGAAAAAAATATTATATCTTGTGCTTTGGTTTGGCTGTATCTTAATCTATGAACTACCTATACAATTCATGTAAAATTAATTATTAACTTTCCAATAGGAAGTTATTGTAATTGGTCCGAAAATCGAAATCAAAAATTTTAACATATTTTCATGCTTCAAGGGCATTAGAGTATATTTACACTATTTTCAGAAAAATGTCTGTGTGTGTGTGTGTGTGTATGTACGTACGTACGTGTCCTTTTTTCCGGGACGAAATCTCGCGAACAAAAAATGCTATTGACTTCGTTGGGGTGCTAATCGGAGCGTCTTGAGGTGAATATGATCTGAAAGAAAGGATTTTTCGAAATTCAACCCCTACGGGGGTAAAAAAGGGTGTTTTTTCTTTTTTTTCTTGGTCGGATTTAGTCGAAACTTAGAATAAATATTATACAATACAAATAATGAAACGTGTATTTCAGTATTTATTTTTTATATAAGTCCAAACAGCCATTAAAGGGATGAAAACCACCATCAAAATTTGAATTCCATACTAATAAATACGTCTATTAGACGTATTTATTAGTATGTCAGATTAGTTATTCTAAAAATGTGCATTATTATTGACATTATTAGGATATTAGAAAACTAATATTCGTAATACAAAGGTGAGTTTTATATCTGACAAATTCTATTAAAATGTTTCATATACATATTAAAAAAAATTACAAACTATAACATAGTAATATTAATTATGGAAACAATAAATAATCAGTATTCAAGTATTGTTAGTCATACCATGTTGGGAAGTTGATTGTGTGGACCTAAAGGATCGCACCCCACGGCATTATACGTTATATAGTTTAATTTTATATCCCCGGGTAAAATTGGATCCGGCAGCTAGTTTTGTACATGTGCCCGTAAAATAAAACTGCAATCTTTAAAAAATTCTAAGTAACAAAACTTTGAATTTATTAAAAAAAATGTAATTTCCAACAAATTTTGTTTATTACGCCTTATACCTTATATTTTATAACATTAAAAACGCCCAGTATTATCAAGTTTAACTAAATGCTCCTTTAACTAACTGTTATATTATCAACAGATACAAGCATAATACATTTAATTAAATAGATTTTAAATGTTCTGCAGTTTTTCTTTACAACGTATATTATGTAAATTTTTCATTGAGAGCTTAAATATTGATTTAAATCACGTTTGTAATACACCAAATTTACCTTAAACGAGCATTTAGCGCTAAAGGAGCTTTAAATTGGTTGATAATACTGGACAATAATTGTAAAATAAAATATAAATACATAAAACTATTCAAACATTTTGAGTATCACTGTTCTAAATCACATTCAACCATTTCAACGACAAAACGTACTACACTCAGCACTCTATAAAACGACCCTCTACTGAACGACCGCTCCATCCGACGACTGGCGACAGTTCTATCCATCGACCTTCCCCTGTCCCCACTATAATACTACCGTGACTGTTATATTTCTGCGCGAAATTTAAATTCACCAATTAACGTTAAAGTCGCCAGTGGTGGGTGCCCCTCTAGCCGTCGATCAACAGAACGATTGCATTACCGATGCCGTCGTATTATAGAGTGCTGAGTCTATGACGTCAGAACCTTTTGGTTGGTAAAATTACATTAGGGTTGACATGGTTTTTTAAGTTAAACAAGAAGATAATATAAGACATCAATCGTCTTCAAAATATTTTAAATATGTTTGTATTATAATATTATAGTGTTGAAATGTTTCAAGTTAAACAGGAGTTTATAAAAAAAGAAATTGAAGACACCAATAGTGAAACCCGTAAATCTTATGATGAATTTTCTAATTACTACAAACATGAGTTTATAAAAGAAGAACATATAGACGTCAATATTGAAATCTATGATGAATTTTCTAAAAACTACAAACAGGAATATGAGGTAAGTAATACGCAGTAATCAAATTACGTGTAAATACAGGTTAGGTTGCATACTATGTTTGACGGATGCTCAAATGGAAAACAGGTTCCTAAACAATTGTTTTCTGAACAGTAATATTTACAATCATATTTATTAATTATATCTATGCAATGGAGTAGTTCTATTTTTTTGAAAGGGGGGTACCATTATGTACATTACATTTAATTATCTTATACATCACCATACGTAGGTACCTTATAAATTTGCACATTTATGTGTATTTCAAGTTGATTAAGGTTGCCCTAGTGAAAAGAACTCATAGAATCTCATAGAATTTTATAGTAAATACTATAGATTTCTATGAGATTTTATGAGCATGTCATTTTTCTATGAGTATTACAATATTAGCTTTTGAAATTTCTATGAGATTTTATCAGTAAAATCTGTGCTCATAAAATCTTATAAATATCCATTATTTTTGTTTATCAGAATTTATGAGCATTCTATAAAATTTCTAAACTGTATAAGATTCTTTGAGCATCATGTTTATGAGATTTTATAAGAAAAATCTCATATTGTTAAACTTATAGAAGATCATAAGTATTTATAAGTAATTATTGGGTATAATTTTTATGAGATTTTATCAGTATTTCCCACGTCTTTTTTGGACAAATACACATCAATATCCCATAAAATACCTATGAGAATACCTATCAGTTTCCCTAAAATAATCTATATGAGATAGATCTGATAAAAACTCAGATCAAAATAAATTCTTCAACTTAAAAAAATTAAATTTCATTGGCTATATAGCGAGAAATGAGTTTTGTGACATTTAATTAATAATAAATTCTAATAAAATTATGTAAAAAAAATGAATTAACTATTTGTTAATCGTAGTTGTGATATAGATGTAATTAATCAAATAATATTAATTAGGACAGGCCCGCATTTAAAAATATTTCGTGTTTCTATTTTCTATTAAAATTATATAAAAATGAAAATACTTGTTAATCGTAGTTGTGATATAGATGTAATTAATCAAATAATATTAATTAGGACAGGCCCGTATTTAAAAATATTTCGTATTTCTATTTTCTATTAAAATTATATAAAAATGAAAATACTTGTTAATCGTAGTTGTGGTATAGATGTAATTAATCAAATAATATTAGTTAGGACAGGCCCGTATTTAAAAATATTTCGTGTTTCTATTTTCTATTAAAATTATATAAAAATGAAAATACTTGTTAATCGTAGTTGTGATATAGATGTAATTAATCAAATAATATTAGTTAGGACAGGCCCGTATTTAAAAATATTTCGTATTTCTGTTTTCTATTAAAATTATATAAAAATGAAAAAAACTTGTTAATTGTAGTTGTGATATAGATGTAGTTAATCAAATAATATTAATTAGGACAGGCCCGTATTTAAAAATATTTCGTATTTCTATTTTCTATTAAAATTATATAAAAATGAAAATACTTGTTAATCGTAGTTGTGGTATAGATGTAATTATTCAAACAATATTAGTTAGGACAGGCCCGTATTTAAAAATATTTCGTATTTCTGTTTTCTATTAAAATTATATAAAAATGAAAAGACTTGTTAATCGTAGTTGTGATATAGATGCAATTAATCAAATAATATTAATTAGGACAGGCCGGTATTTAAAAATATTTCGTATTTCTATTTTCTATTAAAATTATATAAAAATGAAAATACTTGTTAATCGTAGTTGTGATATAGATGTAATTAATCAAACATTAATAACTAGGACAGGCCCGTATTTAAAATTTATATTTTCTAATAATATTATATAAAATTACAAAATGTTAATCGCAGCTGTAATATAGTAGAAGTAATTATTCAACCAATAAAAATAAGGTCAGGCCTGTATTTAAAAATTTACATTTTGCAATAAAATTATATAAAAAGAAAATGTTAATTACTCGTAGTTGTGATATTTTAATGTAATTACTAATAAAAATATATATTTAATAATTAGGTGAGGATCGTACTTTAGGCGAGAGACGCCCGAGTGCCCGCATCAAAATGACTATTTTTCGCGTGCCTCGAGAAATTAATAATTAAAATATTCACAAAAAAAAACGGAAAAATGCCATGTGTCATCAAAAACAAATACTGAATTTTTTAACGTTGATTAGAATCTTTTTTATGAATTTTTCGATTTCTTATGAACGAAAATGTAAACATTTGGACAAGGTTTAAACCTTGTTAAAGTTTTACAAAGTAACGCAGTGTCATAAATCACCGTTTACTCCGTGGCTACCGCGTATGCTTTAAAATGGGATTTAGGCGAGGAGCCGGCGACAGTAATATTGCAATTATATTGGATTTTCAAATTTTGCATATAAATCAATAGTGTATAGTCATAGATACAATTTAGTCTTGGTGTGCCAGGATTTATCCTAACCAGAATATTTTTTATATTATTAATAAGTATTAGCATGTTGCCTTTTGACGGAAATTAATTTTGAAAAGACCATTTTATTGCAAATTTGATGTGTTTTCATAAAAATTTGGTGTGACAGCTACCATCGTGGCAGAAAAGTCTGACACACCGATTTTAAATACATACAGGCAATGGAATGTTACCCTCATCGCTTTTACTTTTTTGGTTAATACGGAGTGTACGGGTGACCGCTGTCAGAATTGTCAAAAATCACTTGTATAATTATTCAGAATAGAGTTGATGCGCAAGCGCGACTACATATAATAAACATTTTTTAATAATATACAAGTTAATTGTCCTTGGTCGACGCTATCTTTTGGGGCGAAATCGAGTTGTTTATTTAGGGTAGGTTATTAATAGGTTAGCTAGTCAGGTAATATAATTATAAAGTAAAAATTATAAAAATATATAACATATAAATAATGCGCATTCTAGTGTAAGAACTCTATTCTGAATAACTATATACATGATTTTTGACAATTCTGACAGTGGTCACCCGTACACTCCGTATTAACCATTTTTGTAATTTGTTCGTTTTTAGCTCTACTTTTCAAATATCTTGGTGTGACAGCTCAAAACTTGACCAAAATATTCTGGTCAGGATAAATCCTGACACACCAGACCTATGTTGTACCTATGACTTATACACTATTGAGTTAATAAGTGCAGTTTTCTGTTACCGACTCCCGGCTCCCGGACTAATGTCTAATATATAACATGCACGAATATTTTTCGACGCAATATAAGAATGCTGCTGTCTCTTTTTGTCTTCAAGATATTCTCATCGGCACACTTAGGTACCCTCGGCACTTCCAACCCCCGCTCCCCTATACATTGAATCTAGTGCAACAGAAGCTTGACTGGACGTGTTTTATATACTTATGTTTGCTTCGTTAAGGCGTTAATACAACTATTGAAACTACATAAAATACAATTTAATGTGAATATAATAAAAAAATTGTTTCAATTTTAACTCAATAACCCAATGAACGAAGAAAATAATTTAAAATAACAAGTAGATAAACAATTTGAAGTATTATATATATTTTATATTGTGTGTTTTCACAGAAGGTAAGTCAAAAAATGTGTATTGAGGTTTCATTTTTAATTTAATTTTATTTTATAAGTCAGTATAGAATAGTGATTTTTGTTTTTATTAACTTGTGTGTTAATTATTAAAAAATATAATGTTTTTTCATATAATCTTGACATAAATTATCGTTGACAAAATTCTTTTTTTTTCAGCATCAGATCATAAAGTGAACAAAACTGTGCCTGTGGAATGATTAGAATCAGATACCTAGTTAAGATATTATTTAACAGAGAGAGTCAACTATAAAAAAGGTAATTTTTTTTGTTTATAGACAATATTATTGATTTAAAAAAATCCATTTTGTATTAATTATACTGATCATGTTGCCTAATTATCAAATTCATGAACATACAGTGGCGTAGATAGCTTTTTTGCGTTGGGGGGGGGGGGGGTCGACTGAAGACTTTTTATTTTATTTTGAAAACACATTTTTTTGAGTCATTGCCAATTTTGAAGACCTTTTTTTTCTGGTCCTTCATTTTTTTTTTGCAACGCAGAACCCCTTGTATTAGTCTCATGGGGGGGGGGGGATGACAGTTTTTTGACATCTTTTATATGGTGAAAAGTATAAAAATTGGACTCATGGGGGGGGGATTGATCCCCTTCATCCCCCTCCCTATCCACGCCACTGTGATCATATAGTGTGTTAAATCACATTGATTTTTTGCTTAATTTTTCATTAAAGGTAAAAACTGCATTGTCCCATTGTCCGATGCAAGCGCAACAGACGTTGAACATCAGGATCTGTAGCAGTTGAAAGTTTTAACGAAGACGAGAATTGTACGATGCAAGTGCAACAGACGAAGAAATTCAGGATCTGTAGCAAGTGACCTAGTTATAACGAAGACCAGAATATAAGGATTCTACATAAAATCATTTTTAGTTTATTTTTATTTTCTATTATCAGTGTTAAAATAAGTATTGGAATTAGTTGAAAAATGACCTTGCTTAATTTTAATAGTTTTAGAAAATTTTCAGTACAGCCAAAAGTAAAAATTATAATAAAATTAACTTAACCCTGAATTTTATTGTACAATACATGTCGTCCCCAAAACCCAGTTACTACACCACTGACTCATAATTTATATTACTATTTTTATCATGAGTTATAGAAAAAATCATACTTATTTCAGACTAACTTAGTTACCCAAAATTGGTTAACTATACAAAAAATATTAGATATTTAATAATTAAATGTTCACAATTCTAAATGATCTATATTTTTATTAAAAAATATCAATTGTAAATTTTATACGAGCCTGGTCAAATTATTCAATTATAATTTCTTGATTAATTACACCAATATCAAGATAATTATTAATTAATTAGATAATATTAATTGTAAATTTGACTAAATACGGATCTGGTCTAGTTATTAAAATGATTTTTTTGATTAATTACACCAATATCATGACTGATATGTGTTAGCTTTTTCACTGTTATAGAATTTTATTAGATAATATTAATTGTAAATTTGACTAAATACGGGCCTGGTCTAACTATTCAAATGCAATTTTTTGATTAATTACACCAATATCATAACTAATATGTTATACAATTTTATTAGATAATATTAATTGTAAATTTGACTAAATACGGACCTGGCCTAGTTATTGAAATGAATTTTTTGATTAATTAAACCAATATCGAGACAAACATTTGTTAACTTTTTCATTGTTATACAATTTTATTAGATAATATTAATTGTAAATTTGACTAAATACGGACCTGGCCTAGTTATTAAAATGAATATTTTGATTAATTACACCAATATCAAGACAAACATGTGTTAACTTTTTCATTGTTATACAATTTTAATAGATAATATTAATTGTAAATTTGACTAAATACGGACCTGGTCTAGTTATTAAAATGATTTTTTTTGATTAATTACACCAATATCAAGACAAACATGTGTTAATTTTTTCAGTGTTATACAATTTTATTAGATATAATTAATTGTAAATTTGACTAAATACGGACCTGGTCTTATTATTTCATATAAATTTCTGGATTAACAACTATCATATGTTAATTTTTTAATTTTTAAATAATTATTTTAAAAAATGTAAAATTGTAATTTTTTTCCTATCCCGTCCCTGACCTAATTGAATATAAATTTGTAAATCACATTATGTTGTATAGGTACAATTTAATCACAACACATAATATATTGGTACATACATATAAGGTAAGTACTGTACTTGCTCGTACATTCTGATAAAATATTGTGTCTCATAAATTCTCATAAACTATGCATTTTTGAAGGATTACTCATAAGAAAACAGCAACTTTATCAGCAACACCACAAAATTTTATCAATAAATTTGACTCTTATAAAGTCTGATAGATTCTCATAGGTTTCATAATTCTGGATACTCATAAATACTTATAAGTATTTATGAGTATTTGCATGGACAAATACACATCACATTCTGATAGACTCCCAACTTTGTATAAGCTCAATGAGATCTTTTCACTAGGGTGTTGTTCATAGGGACACTTAGATCTGGCAACAATTTACAATATTAGACAATAATAGAAAATTTATTTTTAACAATATTATAATTATTACTATTGCTGACAATAGTAATAATTATAATAACAATAGTAACTATTATTATTATAATTAAAAACATTAACGCCCAGTATTATCAACTTTAACTAAATGCTCCACTAACTGTCATATTATCAACAGATGCAAGCATAAATACATTTAATTAAATAGATTTTAAATTATCTTCAGTATTTCTTTACTATTATTATTATATTAATACACCAAATTTACTTTAAAAGAGCATTTAGCACTAAAGGAGCTTTAAATTGGTTGATAATACCGGGCATAAATGTTAATAATAACTTGCTATTTACAACACGCGTCAGTTGTCAATACCACGTTTTTACATTTCGAAGAGCGCGCCATATTGTATATTTACGTCATGTGTTCGAGAGTTTATCAAAGTTAATAATTATTTAAGTAGGTGGTAAATCATTCTAGAATTTTATATATACATTCTTTAATTACCAATCTATAACATATCCGTTTTTGGTTAAAATCTGACGTTTAGTTTTAATACACGAATTAAACGATTACCAAATTCCAAGTGGATCCCCTATGCTTGCAATGTATAAGAGGCCAACTTTGCACGTTTATAATTAATAAACGAAATGGTAAACTGATCTGAATTTTTTTTTACAAATGCGAACGAGCTTACTTAACACAATATTAAAATTTTAACAAATTCTGTAGTGATCGATTTTAGTGAACAACAATCTTAAGACCAAAGCTTTGCATTGATGTGCAAGTACTTTAGTGCAAAAATTAAGTACTTTACCAAACACAAGTACTTGTACTTAAATATATTGAAAAGTAATTGTACTTATGTACTTTTTCAATTCCAAATATTTCGCAATTTATTCTTGGAAATTCCATAAGTAACAATGAATAAATGTAAAAGTTACCTCGCCAATGAAAAAAAAAATTATATATTTTATTGAACGAAAGTTAGCTAACAAGCTAACCCATCATCGAGTCCTATTTTAATTAAAATATTCCCTCCCGTCAATATGAAATTTTATGTTGACATTCACCTCCTACCCAAAAAATTTAGAATATATGGGGGTTGGGGCATCACCAAATATGACAATAAGTTGCAAGATTTGTTTTTACATACAGAGTAAGTCATATCAAGTAGAACAAACTTAAATAGTTCATCGAGAAAAATATTTTAAGCATAATGATTTATTTGATTGCTATTCAGTATTCAGAACTCAAACTTGCTAACTTCATACAAATGTATTCAATGTTCGATATTCGTTTAATATTATATGCATGTATACTAGGGTGTGCCAAAAAAGGCGATATTTTTATTTTATGATTTTTCCACAAAATTATGAAATATATTAACAATAAACATGACATATTATTAAAATATAAAAAGCACAGTCAATTTATGACAAAATTAACCTCGGTGAACTTTTTATATAAAGCTGCAGCTCAATCTGTTAACAATATTATTGTTATTCTTACGACTTCTTACGATTGATTACAAACTATTAGAAATTAATTTAAAAATGATTGGAACCAGCCTAAAAGGGATAAAGGCTACGACATTGACTGTGCTTTTTATATTTTAATAATATGTCATGTTTATTGTTAATATATTTCATAATTTTGTGGAAAAATCATAAAAATATGATTAAATAAGTCTGTAACTTTTAACTACTGATAATACAAAAAATCTTATTCATCCAATTTTGTTCCAAATTTGATGTACTAACAAATTTGCATAAAATTGTTTGTTCAATTATCGATATTTTAGTTCATAAAAGCGAAAATTTAAAAAAATAAATGTTTATGGGTCTATAACTTTGTTGTTATTCATAATACAAAAAAGTCGATGGAGACTTTTTTATAGAATGTCAACCGTACTACAATTTTGCTAGTTAACATTTTGCCCTAACTCGGATAGTTTAGCTGAAAAATGCAAAAAACGCGAAAAATGCGAAAATTTGAACTTCAAAGCTCTGTCAAAAATCAGATATTGAATATAGAAATTTGACTCAACGGGACTTTTTGTACTAAATTTAATACTCAAAAAGATCCATTCATTCATTTTTTTCAAAAATAATTTTTTCACAGTTTGCAGGACAAAAAACTGTTAAAAAACCCCGTTTCCCATGTTATTTAGACGGGAAAACTTCAACTTCCGTGGAGGACCTCTTAAAATTGGAATTTTGAGCTCCGCTTTTAACAGGAGCTTTGTTTGCGCATTTCCTGAGATATTTTGGGTTGAGAGCGAAAAAAAAAAATATCGCCTTTTTTTGGTACACCCTAATGTATACGTTAATTTCGAACCTTACTAATATTGTCTAACCTTACTAATATCTCGAGTTATCAATTTTACGTTTTGCAGGGAGACTTGGAAGTTAAAGAAGAAAATCTAACAGACACCAACATTCAAAATGAACAAATAGAAAATCAAGATATCAATGCTGAAACAAGACATAGTGAAGAATATTTAAATCTAAGTAATGAAAATAAAGCTGATTGCAAATTCGAAACAATTAATTGTAAGTTAAGATTAAAATATTTTAAATGCGATCAATGTGAACACAGTTTTACAAAAAATGCTATTTGAATAGACATAAATTAATACATTCTAATAAACTACCATTTAAATGCGACCAGTGTTGATACAGTTATACAGGGTGGGGCATTTAAAGTGTTACAGAATTTTATCTCAGAGCCATCGCATATTTGAAAAAAATGGTCGAACCAAAAAATGTTTGGTTGTTAGGGGGTAATCGAATATTAATAGTATTTTTTATTTTAGTGTGGCCTTCAAGGATATTTGAAGGTCAACATCATTTTTTTAAATAGAAACCTATAGTTTTTATTTAATAATCTTATTCTATGTGAACAAACACGAATCTTTCATTGAACAATTTTTTTTGAACAACCTAAGATTTCCAAGATATCTAACAAAATAAATTTGAGATTTTGGACTTTCAAGAATTTTTTCCTCGGAAAGTATAAACTTCAGAAAAAAAGTAAAAATAAAAAAAATGTTTATTTTGTTCTAATAAATCTTCAAAAATTATTTAAAATTTTTTTCTATTTACTTTATTTCAGCAAAAAAAAAAAAAATGAAATGTTAAAAAAAATTCTAGAAAAAATCTCCAAGTTTTATTAAAACGAAATAAACATTTTTTGTATCTTGAACTTTTTTTCTAAAGTTGATGATTTTTTAATAAAAAATTCTTGAATTTGCAAAATCTCAAAATTATTTTGTTAGATATCATGTAAAGTTTAAGTTGTTCAGAAAAAAAATTCAATGAATGATGCGTGTTTGTTCACGTAGAATAAGATTATTAAATTAAAACTATAGGTTCCTATTTAAAAAAATGATGTTGACCTTCAAATATCATTGTAGGCCACACTAAAATAAAAAATATTATTAATATTCGATTACCCCCTAACGACCAAATATTTTTTGGTTAAAACATTTTTTTCAAATATGCGGTGGCTCTGAGATAAAATTCTGTAACACTTTAAATGCCCCACCCTGTATACAAAAAAAAAATGTGGACGATCCTACCCCCTCCCCCATTGTAGTCGGCGCCTATGAACTCATTAATCAACATGCAGCCACTATTTCATGTGCCAGCGGAAATTTACAATCAATATAGCTTGACACTCAAAGCACGCTTTTGGTCTCAAGTTATAGATCTTGATTCAATTTACGAGGTACAAATATAAATCAAAACATTTAACCATTTTTAACCTTTAAAGGACAGGAGTGGTCAAAATATCGGCCACCTATAGGACACAAAATATTTTATGTTTCCCTACGTAATTTGATGCGCTGAATACAAAAAAAAAACAGTAAAAAGGATTCAGGAGGCACCCTTTAACTTAAAAATCGCATTTTTTTGCTATTTCGGCCGGACAGTTAGCATACATAATTTTTATGATGCATTGAACATGAAAAAAACAGTATTACGTCTCGCAAAAATCATCTTCAAGGTGAATGTAAGGCCGAAAATTGAAATTATCGTTAGTTCCTACCAGCAGGTTAGTACTTAATAGAGGTTTCTTTCTTGTGGAGAATTTACTATTACCTTAATGTCAGGTATTTCGAAGTGAGTGATGAGGGGACTCATGAAAATCAAGCACTCCAAAGGGATCATATTTTTGCCATATCCACGTTGTTGATCCTGAGTAACGCTAAGAGCGAAAGCTGGAGAACTTCTGCGATTTTCAAGGTCAAGTTTGCCGCCAAGATTTTTTTCATAATTTTTTTTGTACTCAGCGCATCAAATTACGTAGGGAAACCCCCTCAAATCTCCTACACTGAATTTTTTGCAGTGGGCTCTCAGTTACGGACAGGATTGGTCGATATATCGACCACCAACTTAGTCAGGTACGCTACGTGAGAAATGAATTGATTTTATGTACAAATTTTGTAAATAAAAAAGGTCGATTTCAATGTAAAAATCCCCGTCCTTAAAAAGTTAATGAGTGAAAAACTTCATAATAATCATCTGACTAAAAAAAGAGCCATGTCAAAAGAAAGAGATAGAAAGTGGTTTGGAAATATACTTGTCCTTACTTATACAGTAGTGTAACTGTTTCATTTTTGGCTTAAATGACAAAAAATAACTAACGTTATAAAATATTTTATTTATTAAAAATGATTACTGATTTTTAACCCTCGGACCGACACCCGGGTCCAGCCAGACCTTTTTCGTTTTCAATCGTAAATTAAATATATTTCTAATTAAGCTAGCGACTTGTACTTCCAGATAGCTTCCTAAAATTTTATTGGCTATCGATTTATAAAACAATTATCACGAAAAGTCCTTAGAAAGGATTGCTATAAGGACATATAAAAAGTACACCTTCGGACCGACACATGGTATCTGGCTGGACCCCTATACATTTTGCATGGAAAACGCATAGAATGTGATATATTTTTGTCATTCTACCTGACTTTTTTTGTACTTTTTCTAGTTTTTCATAGAAATTATTTATCCAAACTATTCTTTATGCTCACTTTACACGTACGCACGCATATATTCATGTACACATTTGATTATTTGTGTACAATCTTATTATTATGTCACAGGTGAAAGGTTGTAATTGATTTCATTCGATCCGGTGGAAAAAATACTTCGGCATTTTAGGGGTGTGGGGGGCATAACAACCCTCAATCTCGCACAAGAGTCGAGATATTTACGATTTTCTGTAATGGATAAGTAGCAAACAGAAAAATTCAATATTTACAATAAATTTATATGTTTTGTAAATGTTATTGTGAATACTGATTTTTTTACAAGCTTTTACTTAACTCAAATGCTATGTAACTATGTATGAGACGGAACACAAATCTTACGACCGTTTTTTAACTAACTTCCCGTCGTACGATTTTCGTCAAATTTTCAAATATGGTGTATTCTCCGTGACAATGCACTTTTTTATCATTTTTATAGCTATGTTATTTCATTATAAGGTCTTTTTTGATGTATCTAATATAATAAAATATCCTGCCTGCGCGATCAAGTATTATTTCATAATTCAAATTATTTCGTAACCATGGTTTGCTTCGACAATAACATTAAATTATGTTTTGTCAAAATATTTTGCAATATAATACTCATAATACAAATAATTCATAATAATAGAAATGATAATTATTATTGAAGATTATAAATTATAAATTGAAGAAAATTATTGAAAAATTATCGAATTTTATATAAATATCAGGTATGTATTATAAATTTTATTTGTAGTGATTATATTGACATATAGAAAAGATTTAGCCGTTTTAGCTTTATTTCTTCATTTAAATGTATGTATACATAAATATGTATTATAGTATCTCATTTTATTGTTATTATATCATCCTATATGCATACATGTAATGTATATGTATTATATTGTTATGGCATTATTGAAAAATATTAAATATAAATTAATTTATGTTAGTGTAATTTTGTAGATCTAAATAGGTAGGTATTGTTTTTCTAAGAGACGCGAGTCTAACTTTACAATGGGGGAGGGGGTCATGGTCTGTGAAATAGACAAAAAAAATTACTTTAGTATATTTAATAAGCATTTTTCTATTTAATTTGCTTTACTTTTTAGGTTTGTGTGGGGTGTCATTTCACCATGCCCCCTCCCCTGGATCTGCGCTTCATTTCTAAAGAAGCGAATATACAATCAAATTTTTAGTGTTCATTTTAAAATAAAAACTAACGATTTTTTGACGTATTGTAATAACAATACTTCCATTTCTTCGAACATGGAAGTAAAAAGGGTTTTTAGTCTTATGCAGACCCTGAGAGAGCTTCAACGTAAGGACATTCCAAACAACTTTCGTACTAGTAAAATTCTTGTTTCTTCCTGATATTATTTAGTATTAAAAACCGTGAGGTTTTTTTAAGTACTTTTTCTAAAAGGTGTGTTTTTTTGTAGTATATTTATGTTTTTTAAATAATCTCTATTAAAAATAGTATTAGTATCAAAAAATGTAAAAATGTAAAGTATAAATAATTTTCGGGACGCCGAGGCCCCTGATACCAGGACCCGGGCCATATGGCCCTCCTAGCCCCCCCCCCCTATCTGGGCCTGGTCTTATGATGCAATGAATATAATATAATATAGTAAAAAAATAAATAACTTTAGACTAAAAATGGATAAAATAAAATTAGAAAAAAAAAATTTTTTAAAACAAGCTTTTACATATGCACTAAAAAGTAAAAAATAAGTTTTTTTTTCACAAAGTCTTCCAGAATTCGTATGACTAAAAAAGCTTGTGGCGTTCATTTAATATTTAATGTAATATTTAGAAATATAAAAAATGTCGAAAATATCAATATTGGAAAAATCTATAGTAGATCAAATATTAATGTAATGTTGATACTAAATAAACCTGAAACTCAATGTATGTTAATGTTTTGAAATATTAATTTATAAAATAGATAAGGTAGTATTTCTTTTCGGTATTTCTTAGCCCTTTTTCATATGATAAATCTTGAAGCCAAAATATTCCTGTAGTTTATATCAAATTATCCAGGAATTTAATGTACAATTAAATAATATTAATTGAAAACATTCATTTAGGTTGAATATAATTTCAAAATATTCACAGGATATAATATTTTATATTATATTTGATATAAATTATGTACATATATGGAATTTTATGGAATATTTCGAAATATTCATTGAAAGTAGCTAATGTAGTTTTTCCATTGAGAAACTCTTAGCCCTTAATTCTATTTTGAATCTAGAATTCCAAATATTTCATGTAATATTTTGAAATAATAATTTAAGGTAGATAAAATACTGTTAAGACTTTTTTCCTATGTTGAATCTAGATTACTAAATATTTCTTTCATGTGCGATAAATTAACCAGGAATTTAAAATACTAAATTACACTAGCAAAAGGTTCTTTGTCCTATTTGAATCTAGATTTCCAAATATTAATGTATACATATATGATATGTATATATACATTATACAATATTATACATATATGCATTTTAACATAATATTAATGCAATTTAATGGAAGATTTCAAAATATTAATTTATAGTAGAAAATGTAGTTTTTCCTATATTGATATTTTCGACATTTTTTATATTTCTAAATATTACATTAAATATTAAATGAACGCCACAAGCTTTTTTAGTCATACGAATTCTGGAAGACTTTGTGAAAAAAAAACTTATTTTTTACTTTTTAGTGCATATGTAAAAGCTTGTTTAAAAAAATTTTTTTTTTCTAATTTTATTTCTGTTTCATTCCTTACAGGGGACGAGTTGTGTATTTATAAATCTAATTCAGGGGGTCAAATAGCACTCTGTACGCATATTATGTACTTTTCGTATCATCAGTATCAAATTAGTACATACATTATGTACTAATTTCGTATCATCAGTGGTGTAGGATTTATTTCAATTTTGAGTGCTTGAATTTATTATTCCGAAAATTTTTAGTTAAATGTCTATAATGTGAAAAAAAGTTTCACTTTTACCATGGTTTCATAAAACCACACAATCCTTTTTTTATTTTTAAATAACTTAAAATAAAATACAAAAAAAAACGAAAAAGAAAAACAGTTTTTTTTTCATAATCCAAAAACGTTAAAAAAATTTTTTTTTGTTTACATATAGAAAAACATATGCCGAAACCTCTGAGAGAGGTAAGAAATTAAAAATATTTGCCTACTTGTGATATAAATGAGTTTAAAGGTATGTCAAATTACCATATAAATGCTTAAGGGTCCAGCCAGACACCATGTGTCGGTCCGAAGGTTATCGGAATAGGTGTCAGTCTGAGGGTTAAATAATATCAGTTGGTTTTTTTTTGACCTAATTCTAATTTCTTGTTCATCTTTTTTTGTTGCTTCATAGTGTAACTTAAATCTTATTAATTAAATCTTGTCTGTGATTGTTAGTGCAATTCACCTCATCATTTTTTAACAACCACGTGGGAATTGCTTTAACTCGGAAAATCCGTTCACTGATTTTACAAATTTCTATGGGATCAGTTGACGGTTTTTGTAAATTGCCTCAATTTTTTATATTTAGTAAAAAAGATGATTGCTGGGAAATAAGCAATTTGTTGCAATTAAAACATTTGTTTGTTTTTAGTATTTTGTTTGCTACAAACACTAATTACTTCAATAATGTAATCATAATTAATGCCTTCATAAATACTTGGAATATTGTATTTGTGCTCATATAAAATAATTATGCGATGATTTTCGTTACTTATATTTTTATCATTACAAATATAGACTGTACGTAAATAAATAAATATACGCGACATAAATACTACCCTGGACTGTAGTAAACTACCAATCAGATGCTTAGAAAAAGATATACACTCAACAAATTAATTAAGGGGACACCTAAAAAATAGCATGTTTTCAAATGCTTGTAACTGGGTCAAAAATTAATTTTTTTCTAAACTTTTTTATTATTAAATTGAGCAAATTTACTCTACTTTATGATGGTCTAATTCGTTCCTCAACATCTTTTAATTTTTTAACTTTTTTATGTAATTATATAAATTAAAAAAAAAACTGCATATTTTGACACTTGATGTAGAGTGCATCTATGTAGAAAATGAAATTTTGAAATAACCTTTTTGTAGAGAATTTTAATACCTTCAAATTTATTATGGTGCGAAAAAAATGTGACAAAAATTCGCAAAAGTATTACAGTTTTAATGAAAATCAGGAAAAAATAATTCAAATGAATATAGCCGGAGTAATTTTGGTGGTACAGAAAATAAATAAAAATAAAAATGAAGCTCAAAGTATCACCTTTCAGATTATGCAATGTAATGAAAGATTTTTTTATGAATTACAAAAAATATTAAAACTTTAAACAGAATAGAAAATATGAGTAATTAGACAGTAAAATTAAAACAAAGAATACATACCCTAAACATTACATTTTAGGTGGCCCGAGCTATAGGTCTCATTAACAATACATGTTCTTTATAATTCATTTTTATTTTTTTAAATAGGACCATATTACGCGAAGATATTCAACTTTGATGTCTCAACATCAGAAAACCCAAAAAAATTACAAATTGCAAAAATTTTAAATTTTTTTTGTAAAATAAAGCAGGTCATGGAATGTTTACGAAGTCAAAAAATACTTATTTTTACTAAATATTTATTTTTACATGCACAAATGAATGTATACAGTAAGCACACATATTTAGGTACAATTTTAAAACTATATGGATCATTTTGGGTTATTATTTCAGTAAAATAATGCATTTTTTGACTTCTTAAAATTTTTCATAAGCTGCTTTATTTCGCGAAAAATTTCAATAAATTCCAATTTGTAATTTTTTTGAGTTTTCTGATGTTGAGACATCAAAGTTGAATATCTTCGCGTAATATGGTCCTATTTAAAAAAATAAAAATGAATTATAAAGAACATGTATTGTTAATGAGACCTCTAGCTCGGGCCACCTAAAATGTAATGTTTATGGTATGTATTCTTTGTTTTAATTTTACTGTCTAATTACTCATATTTTCTATTATGTTTAAAGTTTTAATATTTTTTGTAATTCATAAAAAAATCTTTCATTACATTGCATAATCTGAAAGGTGATACTTTGAGCTTCATTTTTATTTTTATTTATTTTCTGTACCACCAAAATTACTCCGGCTATATTCATTTGAATTATTTTTTCCTGATTTTCATTAAAACTGTAATACTTTTGCGAATTTTTGTCACATTTTTTTCGCACCATAATAAATTTGAAGGTATTAAAATTCTCTACAAAAAGGTTATTTCAAAATTTCATTTTCTACATAGATGCACTCTACATCAAGTGTCAAAATATGCAGTTTTTTTTTTAATTTATATAATTACATAAAAAAGTTAAAAAATTAAAAGATGTTGAGGAACGAATTAGACCATCATAAAGTAGAGTAAATTTGCTCAATTTAATAATAAAAAAGTTTAGAAAAAAATTAATTTTTGACCAAGTTACAAGCATTTGAAAACATGCTATTTTTTAGGTGTCCCCTTAATTAATTTGTCGAGTGTAGATATTTTCCAAACTATACTGCATCTCTCTCTCACTTACAGAACAAATATTACACCATTATGTTAATACGAATGCACTGTCCATGTCTCTATGTCTATGATAATAATTAATTTTTATTTGAAAACTAACATGTAATTTTAATTTTATTTCAGTTTATGCAAAAGCCAATGCTGAAAAGTGTCGAAAATATCGAATGCGGAAAAAAGCTGAAGCTCAACAACAAGAAGTGTCAGCGCCAGTAAAAAAACCAAAGACAAAAAAACCAATGACATCAACGGAACGCAGTCAAGCTTGTAGGCTACGAAAAAGATTATCCGATCCCGATATGCGTGTAGTGACTTCTGAACCATTAACTCAACCATTTATCGCCTCTACGGTATCTAATACTATCGTAGATCAAGTCGATTCTCCTGTTCTTTGCAATCGTCTTACAACAACAATAAAAAGAGTTCCATTAACAGCAACAGAGCGCAGTCGACGGCATCGAGCACAGAGAAAAAATCAACAATTAAATGAAACTTCACATATACAGGTTTTATCAAACCAAGATATTGTAATGGATCAGGAAGTACATGGATTACATTTAAACTCTCCGGAGCAGTTGTTAATAAACGATCCTATTAGTAATCAAGTTGGTACGGGTTTATCTTCATTTCATTGTAATGAATTTGAGTGTGTAAAAATGTGTTACGTGAAACAGGAAGATGTAAATGAAGAAATCGATGATACTGATCCTCTGCAAATTTATGATGAATATTCAATGTACAAGCAAGACTGCCAGGTAATGAAAGTTATTGTTAATACACTCAGCGTTCTATAATACGACCATCCACAGTACGACCGTTCCATAAGACAATGTTCTAACAGTTCTATAGAACGTCTTTCCCCAACCCCCACCATAATACCACTGTGGCTGCTATATTTCAGCGCCAAATTTAAATTAACAAATTGACGTTAAAGTCTTCTATGTAGTTGTAGATTTTACACACAAAACTTGTATTTTGGTGTGACTCAATGCGGAAAAAAAATGAAATTCAATACAAATTTTCGTTGAAATTGAAATATAATAAATAGTATAAAAAAATGTGTAAGGTACATTTTATTTAAAATTTGATAATTTGAAAACGATTAAAAAAGGAAATAACAAAAATAAATTATTGGCATATCTTAATATATAAAACTCTTGGTGCGTATGTACCGGCGATCATCAGGCCTAAACCACTGGACGTATCGAAGTCATATTTACACCATATATTTGTTTAGTGTTCGGGAAGGTTTATAGATTTTTTTTAACCCGGTAGGTGATTGTGGGGTCGAGATATTTACGAAAATGAGAAAAACCGTCCAATGGCAACTATGTTTTTATATAAATAACAGTGACATCATGAAAACAAAACACGAATTTAAAATAAAATATTTTTTAGTATTTTGACGTGCATACACAACGATGTTTAAACATCGGTTGAAATACTCAAAATAACGGTATGGAGAACCACACATGACTTCCATGTTCTGTTATGTCTTATAATAGAAAATTTTTAATATAAAACTCACCTTAGAATAATAATTATGTGACATTTGAATTTAACTGCGTTTGTTTCCATGGCAACATGAATTTAATAGTATTTAAAATTAAAATTTTGCGGGTGGTTTTCACCCCCTCAGTGGCTTTTTTGGCACGTTTATGAAATAAGTGCCCCTTAGATTGGATTAAACTATAATTGTATCAAGTCTTATCTAAATTGGTGAGATAATACTCACGTTTTAAACGATAATTGGTACAAATTTTCGAATATTTCCGAAACCCGTAATCCAATTAGCACCAAAATCAATAGGTCTGGAGTACTCACTGAGACAAACATTTTCCCAAAAAAATAATTCAAATCGGTGCATATTTACAGTAGTTATCGTGAACGGAAGAAAATTCTACATCCAGACACACACACACACAGACACATACACGCACACGCACAGCCGCCATATGGAAATCAACTTTTCTTTACGTTTTAAAGTTTATACAATCAGAATCTGCTCTTATCTCGGACATGATTTTTTGACGGTATTACAATACTCACATTTCTTCGAACATGGAAGTAATAGTCAAAATACACAAAATAACCCTAACAAATTTAACACCATAACAATGAGGAAAAAAGAGCATGCAACTCATCTTTTGGTAAAACAACGTTTGCCGGGGCAGCTAGTGATTGTATAGAAATCTATACATTTTTCATCCAGTATTAAAGCAACAAATAACAATTGTCTAGAGTTCTAGAGTATCAAAGTTGCAAAAGAAAATGAACATTTTATTGGATAAATTTATGAAAGAAATAAAGAAAGTGAAATATACACGTAATACCAATTATTTTAACATTTTATTATAAAAAATAATACATAATGTATACAGTTGACTGAGTCCATCGTATGGTATTTGTATGTACATATGTAATTGAAAAAGCCAACAAACTACATACATAGGATCTCGTTCACTAACAGCGCCATTTTTATTATTATGTATCTTTTAGGCGTTGTGGTGGGGGCTCCGATGCCGACGTTTTATAGAACGCTGAGTGTATTGAGTAATTAGAGTAATAATACCCTCACCTCATATTTTAACGCTGGACTAAACTCTCAGTTTAGTGACCTTTCTCCTTCCTAAACATAACAATATTAGTCGAGTCAATGAAGGTTTTTACTTCGGAAACAGTGTTATCACCAGGCCGGTTTTTAGACCTATAATTCGGATGAATAATACATTTGTCTGGTTTTTTCGTAGCCGAAACGGTCCACGAACACTTTTCAGTCGCCATTTTGATTTATCTGTCAAAAACCTTTGATCAAATATAAGTAACTGTCATTATCTATGATAAAAGAAATATTATAAAGGTATATTATGAAGGTTCCAGACCACCCGTCCACTATGTTTTATGCCCAAACTATGAAAGATAGAGTTTTAGGATACAAAATTTACTGTATATATCGACCCTAAAGAATTTCAGGAAAATATATTGTATATTACGTAAATATTATAAAAGTTGATGTATTACACTGTCATATTTCTTTGATCAAAGAAATTTTATCACATTTCTTTGATAGTGTAATAGTCGCCTAAATGAGATGAATTATTTGTAGAAAAGGGATGAGTATTAATACATAAAAAAATATTAATTAATTTATGTGGTTTAGGCGGTATACGCAAAAAACTGAAAATTCGGAATTTTTTTAATTGGCTATAACTTTTTTGTCAAAGTAGATAGGTACTTTTTGTTTGCGGTTTCTTAAAGCACTTTTTTGTTTAGAATAGGTAACAAAAAGTACCTATCCACTTTGACAAAAAAGTTATAGTCATTTAAAGAAATTTCGAATTTTCAGTTTTTTGGATATACCACCTAAACCACATAAACCAATTAATATTTTTTGATGTATTAATACTCACCCCTTTCTTACAAATAATTCATCTCATTTAACTACATCTGTATCTCTTACCGTTTAGGATATCCCCATGCATTTTATGCTTATCTTGGACATCCTGTATATACTATTTATGTTTTTTTAAACCTTTTTTTTTTGCTGTACATGCTTATACTTTTTTAACAAAATATTGATTATTATTGTATTTATAAATATTTATGCTGTATTTTGTTATTAATTTTTTTTTAATGTCTGGGTAATGAATGTTGAAAAGGTGGCAACACTGTTTGGAACTCTCAGAAATAGCATACAGATTGGTTTTATTATTTTATTCTAGCGTGTTTTTGTTTTTAAGCACTGTACTATTTGCCATTGTAGAACTACTATTGTACGTACTTACAGATACACTAATGGTCTGATGTATTTTTGTATACTTACTCTTTTTTAGTGGTTTTAATTTTTTTAAATTTTCTCTTTCTACTAATTTTGTCACCCTCCAAATTTTGCACTCTGGGCAGTTGCCCCACTTGCTAATCTAACTAATATTGTCGGGTAATCTGCATTATATCGAGTTATCAATTGTCTTTTTGCAGGGAGACTTGGAAGTTAAAGAAGAAAATCTGCCAGACACCGATATTCATGATGAAACAGAAAATCAAGATTTGAGTGAAGAAAGGAGACACAGTGATGAATATTTAAATTCAAACAATGAAAATAAAACTGATTGCAAATATGAAACAAATAATCGTAAGTAAAGATTTACTTTTGATGGGAAGGCAGTGGAGTAGGATGCATGATATAATTAATAAAGATATGGCTTTCCCGAGTTTCATTTTTTTAATGTTCTGTACATGACGTTATAAGATAGATTGTGTGTTTACATATACGTGATACGTTTATATGGATACATAACACACAGTGGCGTAGCGAGCATAATTGGCGCGCCCTCCCCAAAACAACATATACAGTAGAAACCGGTTATAACGACATCGGTTATAACGACGTACCGGTTATAACGACGCAGAATAAAAGTCCCGGCTGAATCCCATATGATTGCCTGTTATAATATACTGTTTATAACGACATCGCTTATAACGAAATACCGGTTTTAACGACTATCTGTTTACAATATTTTCGGAGAATTTTATCGGTTTGTACGACGGACCGACTTTTGTTTCAATTTTTTTTTAAATATAGTATTTTTATATAGGCAATACTCTTTGCACATGTGTTATTTAACGTTAATTAAAACAATTTTGTATTTTTATCTCATTAATCTTAACGTAAGAATATTATGTTTATCCTTTAATAATCCGTGATGTTTTATTGTGTCCGACATAATTTGTGCATTTAATTTTTTGTACAATAAAAAATATTGTGTGACATAATACATAATGTTTTGTAGGTTAGGTTTAATTCTAATAAACAGAAACATGTAGATTTCAAATCGTATATGTACATGATTGGTGGAGAGTAACCAATCAGAACGCACCTCATAATACCAAACTATGATTCCGTAAAATAACGTTATTAAAGTGTCTCTATTCTAATCTATTCTGAATATCATAATATAGTATTCAAGTATTCATAATGTTTTATATTTTATTATTCTCTTGTTTTATTTTGATATCTTCACTCACAGATGGTGAATTTTACAAAATTTCAGCATACTCATGAAATTTTTAGTTTTTCCGATAAATTACCTTAAAAAAATCGAATTATCGGATATTACGACAATCGGTTATAACAACCTAAAATTCCGGTCCCTTCGATGTCGTTATAACCGGTTTCTACTGTAGTAATATATGGTAATATATAGAATATCGTCGTCAACATGCATTTTTGCAAAACTTTTCAGCAGGAAGAAGAATCTTATTTTAATTTTAAAGCTTTCTATGGTATTTCAATTTTCAATACATCAAAATTTCAATGCAAAAAAAAAATCAAAAAATTATATTAATTTTGAGAGGCACTATAGGACATTTTTTTGGTCAAATCAAATAAATGATTATTGTAGATTAGACTTTAATTTACTTTTTTTCAATTACTGTACGACCATTTTTGACCATGTTACGTGCATCAAAGCAAGAATTATAACTTTAAGCGCTTTTAACTAGGGAACAAATAATCGTAAAAAAATATAAGGGCGGATTCGGAAATCTTTTTAGGGTTCCGAAGAAACCCTATTAATCTCACTTTGTCGTCCGTCCGTCCGTCCGCCCGTCCGTCCTTTTCACTCAAAGCTCAATAGCTCGTAAACTATATAAGCTAGAACTTTGAAATTTTTACAGAATATGTAAAATGACACCCTCTAGTAAAATATGTACAAATATTTTGGAAAAATATTTTTTTAGGGGGGGTGCTAAGAAGCTAAAGACAGCCAAAAAAAATATTTTTTTTTATACCAAGGCAAGTGGCACATCAAAATGTGTAACCAAGCTAGTGTAATTTGATCCTTATTTTTATTTTTTTATAAATCAAAAATGGCGCCTACAGGGGGCTTTAAAGCAAATTCAAAAAAACAAAAAAAATGTATTCCAAGTCTTGTGGGATGTCAAAATGTAGATCTCAGTAAGTAGAATATGACACTATTTTTTATTTTATTTTTAAATTAAAAATGGCGCCTACAGGGGGCTCCAAGCAATAATTTTGTCTGTCCCCCCCCCCCTCTAACTCGGTAACTACTGGCTTGAAAAATCTGAAAAAAATTAGGTAATGAGGCTTTGGTGAGACTACCAACGACAAATACTAAAGTCACCAATATCATTTCAAATTTTTAAGAAAAAGGGAGGGGTGTCATACATTTTTTTATTTTTATTTTTTTATCTGGGCATGTGGGGTGTCGAAATGTAGATCTCAGTAAGTCGAATATGACAGTATTTTTTATTTTTTTTATAAATCAAAAATGGCGCCTACAGGGGGCTCCAAGCAAAAATTTTGTCTGTCCCCCCCCCTCTAACTCGGTAACTACTGGCTCGAAAAATCTGAAAAAAATTAGGTAATGAGGCTTTGGTGAGACTACCAACGACAAATACTAAAGTCACCAATATCATTTCAAATTTTGGAGAAAAGGGGAGGGGTGTCATACATTTTTTTATTTTTATTTTTTTATCTGGGCATGTGGGGTGTCGAAATGTAGATCTCAGTGAGTAGAATATGACAGTATTTTTTATTTTTTTTATAAATCAAAAATGGCGCCTACAGGGGGCTCCAAACAAAAAAAAATTTGCCCCCCCCCCCCTCTAACTCGGTAACTACTGACTCGAAAAATCTGAAAAAAAATAGGCAATGAGGCTTTGGTGAGACTACCAACGACAAATACTAAAGCCACCAATATCATTTTAAATTTTGGAGAAAAGGGGAGGGGTGTCATACATTTTTTTATTTTTATTTTTTTATCTGGGCATGTGGGGTGTCGAAATGTAGATCTCAGTGAGTAAAATATGACACTATTTTTTATTTTTTTCCAAATTAAAAATGGCACCTACAGGGGGCTCCAAGCAAACAAAAATTTGTCCACCCCCTCTCTAGCTCGGTAAATACTGCCTCAAAAAAATCTGAAAAAAAATTGGTAATGGGGTTTTTAATATACTAGTAACGACAAATACTAAAATCAACAATATCATTTCAAATTTTGAAAAAATAGGAAGGGGCGTCATGGAATTTTTTTTATTTTCATATCTAGGCTTGTGGGGTGTCAAAATGTAGATCTGAACTAATAGAATATGATCCTATTTTTTATATTTATTTTTAACTCAAATATGCACCTGTAAATGCCTCTAAACAGCCCACGTAGTATATACTTCGGAACCCTTATGGCATACACTGGTGTATGTCTTGACAAATTTTTTTTTTCGTTAACGCCCTTTAGTATTTGATAAGAAATTATTTTCATTATGTAAAATATATTTGAACAGGGTGGCCAGTTTCTGGAAAACCGGGAAAAGTCAGGGAATTTGGTTGGAAGTCAGGGAAAAATGCAAATTCTGTAAAAATATAAAATTTTTATCTATGAGACCTTTTTTTAAAGTGAAACTTTTATTACATTGTCTCAAACTTTTTCGTCAGTGTGTTGCATGTCGCGTGACGCTCGGTCGCGGAGTAGGGATAAATACGTCAGAGCCATAGACATAAAGAAATGGTGCATCTGACTCGAAAAAAGAGCCGTGTCAAATGAAAGAGACAGAAATTGTTTGGTTGGAAATATCATATATGTAATACTGTATTACATATACAGTGCGTTCATGATGAAAGGAACAAATTCGTTTAAAATTCAGGAAATTATTTTGCGGAAAAACGCTCGGACCCGTCGATTAGTATTTTTAGTTGCGGATTTTTTGACATAAGAAAATTGTATACAGGATGTCCCAAGAAGAATCTATGCAGTAACCATTGATTTTTTTAAATGGAACACTCTATATATTATGCCATTTTTGAATTGTACGATCAATTCTGAACACTTTTTGTGCGCATAGCATAGTTCTAAAAATAGTGGTTTTTGGAATAATGACGTTTGAAATGTGTCTCAAGATGAACATATTTAGTCATCATTGATTTTTTTAATGGAAAATTCTGTATATTATGCCATTTTTGAATTTTACGATAAATTCTGTACACTTTCTGTACAACATAGTATAGGTCTAAGATCATCAGTTTTTGAAATAATGACGTTTGAAATGTTATAAATAAATAAAAAATTAATTAACTTTAATAATAAAACATACAAAAGAAATAAAATTATTCCAAAAACCACTGATTTTAGAGCTATGGTACAGAAAGTATTCAGAATTTACCATACAATTCAAAAATGGCATAATATACAGGCTGTTCCATTAAAAAAATCAATGATGACTGCATATATTCATCTTGAGACACATTTCAAACGTCATTATTCCAAAAACCACTATTTTTAGAACTATGTTATGTGCACAAAAAGTGTTCAGAATTTATCGTACAATTCAAAAATGGCATAATATATAGGGTGTTCCATTTAAAAAAATCAATGATTACTGCATAGATTCTTCTTGGGACATCCTGTATACAATTTTCTTATGTCAAAAAATCCGCAACTAAAAATACTAATCGACGGGTCCGAGCGTTTTTCCGCAAAATAATTTCCTGAATTTTAAACGAATTTGTTCCTTTCATCATGAATGTATGTTCCAAACAACTTGCATCTCTCTTTCACTTACAGAACAAATGTTACACCATTATGTTAAATACGAATGTGCTGTCCATTTCTCTATGTCTATGGTCAGAGCAGCCGAGGCCAAAATGGCGGCATAAGCTGACCGTGTAGTGTATAGACTATTACTCATTTGTGCCAGTGCTCCACGCTATTTTGTTTGTTTTTGTCAGTGTTTAATGTAAATGTTGTTATTTATTTGCTTTTGGTAAACAACGACACAGCTAGTGAGTCCAAAAAACTGATCAACGAGGAAAAAGCAAAGAATAGTGCAAAAATGAGTGACGATGAATTAATTTTACGCCGTAAAAAACAGAACGCCGACAGAGCACGTGCTTATAGAAAAGGGAAAAAAAATCTTGGTGAGTAAACATAGTTTTTATATAGAATTTATTAGAATTATTAGAACTTTTTGCTGGTGCATGTTGTTGTTTATGGATTTATTTCAATTTTGAGTGCTTGAATTCATTATTTAACTTATTTCGTATGAATATTAAATAAAGTCATTTTTATTTATATTCGGTCCATTCAATATATTTAATTTTATTTAACAGATGCCATGCCGAGTACTAGTACCGTTCAAAGTGGTGAGCCTGGATCTGAAAATATTGTTACAGCAAAACTTTTACATCAAAGGCAACTGAATGCGGAACGATGCCGCAGGTATCGTCAAAAAATCAAGCGGCTAAAATCGGGTGCCAATTTTAACCGAGGCACTAGTGACAGCAATACGAGTACAAGTCGAGAATTAATTGTTAATCCAGAGGAATTTGAAAACTCGTCAGATCACCCTCAACAATTTTTCAACCATGAATCTTCGCCCCAGGCTCCTGAAAATACACCTGGCAATGCAAACACCACTACTTCTGCGGGCGTACGCTGTCGTCGGTACCGACAAAGACTCAACGCACGAAGAACTCACGCAGAAGAAAATCCTTCATCGATCTATACATTATATATGAGACATAATGGAGCTCATAATCTTTTTAAAAATTTATTTGAGGATAATCCATTTGGTTTTGCGTGCACTGTTTGTGATAGACTATGGTTCAAAAATGATTTGAAATCTCCACCTTTATCGTGCAGTGCAATTATACAACAAATATGCCCAACTGTCTTGTTGGAAAACATTCTTGTGTGTGCGACCTGTAAGACCTCGTTAACTGCTGGAAAAATACCAAATTTGGCTGTGTACAATGGATTTAAGTATCCGCCTAAGCCTAATCTCCCTGAATTGGATTTAGTGTCCGAGCGATTAATATCACCGAGATTACCCTTTATGCAAATTCGACGGCTAAGATACGTACAAGGGCAATATGGAATCGCTGGACAAGTAATCAATGTGCCCGTTGACGTTGATAACATGGTCCAAACTCTGCCTCGAAATATAGATGATGATTATTGTATAAATGTACACATAAAAAAACGTTTAATGCACAAATCTAGTTATTTGCACGGATTAGTGAAAAGGGGGATTGTTAAAGACTGGCTCAATTATCTTGTAGCTACTCCGCTTTATAAGCATTACGGCATTAAAATTAGTCAGAATTTCTTGGGAGAGTTTACCGATGAGAGTGAAAAACCAGTTGTTGTTTTAGACGATATCGCTGAACCAATTGAAATTGAAGATAGTTTAGTTGCTGAACAGCATACTCTTTTATGGTCGGAGGATAAATATTTACAAATTGCACCGGGAGAGAACAAAAGCTTGCTGTTTGATTCTCATGCAGAAGAATTGTCTTTTCCAGCAATTTACTATGGACAATTTCGGAAATTCAAAGATGGTGTTAATTGTAAGGCATACTCGGTTGCAACAAGCGAATTGCGGCGCTCTGATCGACGAGGAGTTACTCCTCGCCACTTGCTCTATTTAGCCATGAAGATTATGCGACTTCGAGTGAGTGAAAACATCAGTATTGCTTTTAAACATATAGGACAAGGCACAAACATAACAAAAGATCAGATATTATCCTCTGAATATCTTAATGGCTGTATGGAATCAAATTTGGCTTTTCTTAAATCGATACCGAATTCAGTACAATATTGGCAAAGTCGAAAGAAAGACCTCTTTGCAATGATCCGGCAACTTGGTAAGCCAACAGTATTTTTGACGATGAGTGCCAATGAAATATCATGGAAATGGCTTTTGAAAACATTGCATAAATTGAAAAATGGCACGGAGATAACTGATTTAGAAATTGATCAGCTGCATTATAAAGTCAAGGCAGAGTTAATAAATGAAGATGCTGTGACATGCGCCATTTATTTCAATAAACTCGTCAATGTCATGATGAAAATTCTCCAACATAAAACCGTTAGCCCATTCGGTAAGCATTATGTTCAACATTATTTCAAGAGGATTGAATTTCAACACAGAGGAAGTCCTCATGTTCATATTTTACTTTGGCTGAATGAGGCGCCTAAAGATTCGTTTGGAGCAGATATGAATTCTACTATTCAGCTTATTGATGAATTAATTTCAGTATCGAGCACAGAAGCGTCAGGAAATATTAATCTCGTCACACACCATCACACTTTTACATGTTATAAAAATAATCGGAATCAACGAAAATGCAGATTCAACGCCCCTTTCATGCCTAGTCGGTCAACTATACTACTCAAGCCTTTGGCTAAATCTACTGATGATGAAAGATACGCTTATGATGAGTATAAGAAAAGATATAAAACAATACACCAAAATCTCGAAAACAATAACTACGATGATATTGATGATTTTTATAATAAAAATAACATTACATCAGATGAGGACTATCATCAAATTCTATCTGCTGGAATTTTACGGCCAATGGTTTTCGTTAAACGGCACCCTAATGAAAAATGGCATAACTTCTTTAATCCATTTATATTTCACCATTTGCAGTCGAACATGGATATCCAATACATAACAGATGAGTATTCCTGTGCTGCATACATTGTGGAGTATGTAAACAAATCGAATCGAGGCACTAGTAATCTTCAGCGGGAACTACTGGATCTTTTGGAAGAAAATCCAAATTTAGATTTAGTTGAAATGACAAGACATATGAGTGTTAATATTTTAAATACAATAGAAATGTCCAGCCAAGAAGCAGCATGGTTTCTTCTTAGGGAACCAATGTCTAAATCAACGCTTAAGGTTGAATTTATACCTACGATGTGGTCTCAGAAACGTCATCGTGTTCGAAAAACAGAGAAAGAATTAGAAAGACTTTCTGGTAACGATACCAATATTTGGAAAGAAAATTGTTTCGAAAAATACGAAAATCGACCTGCAGAATTAGAAGATATTTCGTTGATTCAGTTTGTTGCTTGGTATGCAGTCAAATCTGAACAAAACCCGTCGGGACCTGAAATTACAGACGAAAATTCGAATTCAGAAGATGAAGTAGACATTGAAGAAGGGTTAGCACCAGAAGAAAACAATCAACAAAGTAATAAAGTATATTACCGTCGGAAAACTCCAAGGATCGTACGCTATCGACATTACGATATGGCAAATCAAATATTAGACTACAAACGTGAAATGGTTACTTTGTACATTCCATTTCGTAATGAAGAAAGGGACATTTTGGCTGAAATGCGATTCAATCAAATTTATGAAGAAAACGAACAACTGATTTTAGCTCATCGTGAAGAGTTCGAAGCAAAAGATATTGACAAAATTATTGAAGCATACAGAAAATTATGTCACCCTGATGAAAATGAGTAAAACCTTGAAATTTTGCCACTTATACAACATGATGCAAATCCATTTATTGAATTTTACAACAATCCAGACTCAGGTACTTACTGTTTTGCTTTAGAGTATAGCATTAATATGTAATAATATGTAAAATACTAACATAATGATTTTTGTTACAGGATTCAATGAAGATCTTTTTGTGGCGAGCATGCATTTACTTGGACCCATTGAATTTGATGGATAATACGGTGTTTTATGAGCTAATGCAATGAGCAAACACTCGTCAAATATCTTTGCTCAATCATATGATTAATCATCTGCATACACCCAGTCAATGCAAGTATTTTTAACTGGGCCTGCTGGTAGCGGGAAAAGTTATACCGTTTCAATGGTCAAAGAAATCTACAACCGTTTTACAGATAACTGTGGAACTCTCAATGCATATATTGTTACAGCATCAACTGGTAAAGCTGCAGTTGCAATCGATGGAACTACAATTCACACAGCATTGAGTATTTCATCTGTAGGAGTCATCGCACTCAGCTCTGAAAAAGCTAATTTGTATCGATCACTATTTCGGTACGTAAAAATTGTTATCATAGATGAGTGTAGTATGATCGGCGCACAAATGCTTACTAAAATAGACGAGAGGTTAAAACAAATCACAGGCAATCACGACGTGCCGTACGGGGGCTTAGACATTCTAATGATTGGTGACTTGCGACAACTTCCACCTGTACGCGCTACCGCAATTTACAAGCAACCAAAACAAAGTATCGCAGGGCCAATGCTCTGGCGACAACTACAATTTTATCCGTTACATGAAGTAATGCGTCAAGAAGATCGAGTGTTTTCGTCTATTTTAACAAAAATTGGTAGTGGATCTCCGTTAAGTTTAGAGGAAACAAATATTATCGAATCAAGAGTGTTCACTGAAGACGAAGCTAAACAAATGTGTCCATCAGGAATTCGATTATTTTTTCAAGTTAAGAAAGTTGAAAATTACAATTCGATCCTATTGACGTATGATACAAAATACGAGTCAATTGCTGAGGACATAATCATGAATTGTGATTACCCGGTACTTGCTCAAAAATATTTAGATGCATTTGCCAAAAAAACACCCGTTGATGCCGGTGGGCTGCCACATAAAATAATTTTTGTTAATGATTTACCGTACGTCATAACAAAAAATATTGACGTTTCAGACGGAATCGCTAACGGTAATGTAGGGAAATTGATACATCTTGAATTTGACGATACTAAATTAATTAGAGTATGGTTACTGTTTCCGGACAAGAATGTGGGGAAAAAAATCCGACAAAAATTTGCTCATCGCATCGAGGAATTAAATATTAAAAGATACTCCGTACCAATCAAGTTATTATCAACTTCATCACCAATCAACGCTCAACAACGTAATACTGTAATAAAACGAACACATTTTCCATTATCAGCTTTCAATGCAACAACGATTCATAAAGCGCAAGGGGGAACATACAGTGAAGTTGTTTATCATTACGAAAAACGTCATGCTCAAGATTTAGTTTACGTAGCTCTTAGCCACATCACTGGTTTAAACGGTCTTTACATCGTGTCAGAAGATGGCAACAAAAAATTTTATCACACTGGTTTTCGAGTTACTAAACAAACACAAGACTTGAGAATAGAATTGGAGCGACTTTCGTTGAATCCACTGATTACTATCACCGATGAAATCTCGAATTTTATTATGAGTCGACGGGGTTTTTCGATGATATCAATGTACAAAGCTTACGAACTCATTCGGAAGATATTTCTGCAAGTCTAACAAAATCAATCAACACTCTTGTTTTATGTGAAACTAATTTGAGAAATAATGAGCAAATAAATATTCCCAATTTTCATTGTGTGAGTAGACAGAAACATAGTGCTTCTCGATATGGTGGAGTAGCTATACTAAAAAACAATGATAATTCATTGAGGGTTCATTCAGAAATGCAAGCATACATCCAGGGATGCTAGCGCTCCTCTTTTTTCCTCTTTTCCTCTTTTTTTGGGAAATCGGCCCTAAAGTACCCTTTTTTTCAAAAAAACTCCTCTTTTTTCTCTTTTTTGACTGATTTCAAGTTAAACTTGTTATTTGTTAGCTTATAATTAACTTATAATTTTATTTAAAAAATAAAATTGTCAGATTTAAGAGAGGCGAAGAAAGAAACGTAAAAAACGAGTTCAATTTTGATAATATTATGTATTTATTATGGTAAAATATAGTTTGTAGTTTTATTAAATGATTTTTTTTCGTATAAAATACCCAGAACTTGTTGTCTTTTAGATACTTAATATTTTCTGGAATGTTTTTTGTCCTTAATTAGTCGAGTCAATGAAGCTCGAAAATGGCCAAAACTTCGGAACCCTCAGAAACAGTACCGATTTTGATAGAATTTTTTTTTAAATGGTCGTTATACCATACTATTTAAATCAGAAACATTTCAGTCGTCGGACTTAACCCCTCCCCCCAAATTTTGAAAATTTGTATAATTTACTGGTTTCATATATTAAGTCCGATTTTCGACGAAATTTTTTTACCTATTGGGGTTTTCAGGGTCGCTGAATAAGAATACGTTGTCAAAATAAGGATTTTCCGGGAATTTTCCCGGAATTTTCCCGAAATTTTCCAAAAGTTTTTATTTATATACATTTTTTTTGAGCAAAAAAAAATAATTTGTTGAGTCCGACGGCTGGAATGTTTCTGATTTCAAATAGTATGGTATAACGAACATTTAAAAAAAAAATTCATCAAAATCGGTGCTGTTTCTGAGGGTGCCGAAGTAAAAACCTTCATTGACTCGACTAAATAGTAAGAAATAATAGCGCAAAAACGTAAAAAAATATATTTCAAGATTAAACGCTCAAAAATATATCTATAGATAACCTATTAAAGAGCTAGAAAATTCCTCTTTTTGGTCTCTTTCAAGAAAAAAATTCCTCTTTTTATCTTTTTTGAAAAAGAAAGAGACTTTCATCCCTGTACATCAATAACATGAGTGTAAGTCAAACAACTGCTTCCGAATCTGCTGTGGGAGATTTTTGTGCAGCTATTTGTCAACTTAATGAGAACAGAAAACTCGTAATTGCATCAATATATATTAAAGTAAATCAAAAAATAGATGTAATGAATTTTCTAGGTTTTCATCTAGCTCCATTTGCTACGTCATCGTCACAAATCTTCCGTTCTCGAGAAATATATTCACGAATGCCTGTAATTTTGTCTGGTGATTTTAATACAGACTTCAAGAAAGAAGAATCTGCTCCACTCATTGAATACTTGAGAGAAGTATTTAATCTTGAAATGATAAATGATAGAAATATACCCACCACGAGATATGGTACAACGATCGATGCGGTTTTTACTAGATACATTGAAAAAATCGAATGTAAGTCACTGTTCACGCATTTTAGTTACCATAAAATATTGGTTACATTTATAAACTGTGAAACTCATGATGAAGACGGAATTGATAATAGAATGATTGAAAATAATTGAAAAACAGATCAAAACGACTCAACGATTATAAAATATTGTTTTCAGTTTTTTTAATATGTGTATCATCTAATCTATATGTATGTCATACTCTAAGACACAGAGTTCAATAAAAATATTAGTTGGAGACCTAGTCTACTTTTATCATTTCCCATTATCATTCCCATTTTCCAAGTATAAAATTAAGATTGATGAAGCGATTTTTATACCCTTAATGGAATATTATTCCGAAAATTTTTAGTTAAATGTCTATAATGTGAAAAAAAGTTTCACTTTTACCGTGGTTTCATAAAACCACACAATCCTTTTTTTTAGCTTTTTTATCTAAATTTTAATTATAAAAAACAGAGAAAAAAGGTAAAAATTCTCCTGGAAAACCGGGAAAGTCAGGGAAATGTGTTCCAGAGAAATACTGGCCACCCTGTTGAAAATGACCTATAAAATCGCATATATTTCATTTTTCATAAAAACATGGAGGAACTTTGGGGGAAATCACGGGACCATTAAAGCGTCTATGTTTTTTTTAGTTAAAGTATCCCTAAAATATCTGCGAAACCCCGATTTTTTTTAACCCCAAGCGATCAAACATGCATATTGCTCTGAGAGCGTTAAAGGATTATTCAAATTTTCTAACTTTTTAAAGGCATTTTTGAATGAAAAATGCGAAAAATGCTATTAAAACATTTAAAAAAATATTTAAATGCTGAAGCGTTGTTTTCTCATCATTTGGTTAAAAAATTGTTGTTCTTCAGAATAACCTATTTTTTTTAATGATGCGCTGAAAAAAAATTAGCAAACATGTATAACAATTTTGAAATTTTGAGATCTTCCATGGGCCGTGGTACACTATTTTGAACAAATCTTAAGCCTCGTTTACATCTGACATTTATCGCATGCGATTTACGTCTGACATTTATTTTGACTAATGTAAACCCTATAGAATTTGTATCTGACGCTTGTATATTAATATAATATACAGGGTGTTCGCGGGAACCGAGTGACCATTGCTAACTTTGTTATTATTGGAGCTAGAAGATCGGTTTAATGGGCAAAGTATCAGTATTTTTTCCGGGATGAATAATGGCGGTGTCAAAAAAACAATTGAATGTCAAATTTCAGAGATATATTGAAATATAATATTTTTTTTAATGGAATACCCTGTATATTATTATGGAATTTTGTAGCTGAGGATGTTCTCTTTATAAAAGTGTAATACATGTATGATGGTAAAATTGATAAAAAACAAGTTATAACAAGTATAAAATTAATAGAAAATATCGAAATTGAGGACAAATGATTAAAACATTTAAAACAATAGTTTAAGGTTTTTATGTCATTTGTTCGCAAATTTTTAATGTTTTTAATTTTAACTGATAACGAAAAAAATTATTTATTATAATTAATTATATTTTTTTATGAATAATGCTCAAAAATATTAAAAATTTGAGAAAAATTTGAGGAATTAATGCCTATTTGACTCCCGCTCCGATAAAGTTCCGGAACTTTAAAAAATCTATCCGTTCCTTACGTTAAAAATTCCGGAACTTTTAGATTTAATAAACTCCGAAGAGAAATCGTGCCGGAACTTTAAAATTCTATTCGTTCCCTGGCTTATAAACTCCGGAACTTATAGATTTTATAAGTTCCAGAGGGAATTAATTCCGGAATTTATTAAATCTATTAGTTCCCTGACATATAAACTCCGGAACTAATAGATTTTATAAGTTCCCGGGCTAATAAACTCCAGAACTAATACAATCTATTAAATTTCGAGCGGCTATCGTGTCGGAACTTTAAAAATCTATTCGTTCCCTGACTTAAAAACGTCGGAACTTATTAAATCTATTTGACTCCCGAATATATTATCAGTGGAGCAGATAGATTTTATAAGTTCTTTAGTGTATCCGGAACGATTAGAGTCTATACGCTCCCAAATTCTACATTAGATTGATTGTACAATGAAGTCATATACATAAGTAGTTTAATTTAAAATATATACCTGTGTATGTAATTTTTTTTAACAAATATTTTATTTAAATAATTTGATATGTGATAATTGTGATCAAAAACAAATTACAACAAATACGTATTAAGGTAGATTTAGAGCCCTTTTATATAAGATAACGTTATTTCAGAAACAAATTAAAATATACTATCTTACTTGTAATCATTTATATAATTAATTAAGTCAGACACGTATTGAGGAAAATTGGGGCCCGTTTTCTAAATATTTTTAATTTTCGGAAAAATAAAAAAACAACACGAGAAAGTAAGTTGTATCAAACATTACTATATAAAATTAAAGTCAGTCACGTATTAAGGTTGATTAAATGCCCTTTTTTTAAATACAATGTTATTTCAGAAACAAATAAAAATATGTTATCTTATTTATAATTATTTATATAATTAATTAAGTCAGACACGTATTGAGGAAAATTTGGGCCCGTTTTCTAAATATTTTTAATTTTCCGAAAAATCAAAAAATAACAGGAGAAAGTAAGTTGTATCAAACATTACTATATAAAATTAAGGTCAGTCACGTATTAAGATTAATTTAATACCTTTTTTTAAATACAATGTTAGTTCAGAAACAAATAAAAATATATTATTTTATTTGTAATCATTTATGTTTTTTATTAAGTCAGACACGTATTGAGGAAAATTTGGGCCCCGTTTTCTAAATATTTAAAAATTTCCAAAAAATAAAAAAATAACACGAGAAAGTAAGTTGTATCAAACATTACTATATAAAATTAAAGTCAGTCACGTATTAAGGTTAATTTAATGCCCTTTTTTTAAATATAATTTTATTTCAGAAACAAATAAAAATATATTATCTTATTTGTAATCATTTATGTAATTAATTAAGTCAGACACGTATTGAGGAAAATTTGGGCCCCGTTTTCTAAATATTTATAATTTTCGGAAAAATAAAAAAATAACACGAGAAAGTAAGTTGTATCAAACATTACAATACAAATTTAAAGTTAGTCACGTATTAAGATTAATTTAATGCCCTTTTATTAAATATAACGTTATATCAGAAACTAAGCAAAATATACTATCTGATTTGTAATCATTTATATAATTAATTAGGTTAGGCACGTATTGAGGAAAATTTGAAACCCATTTTATTAAGTTTTTTTTTTAACAAATAGCACGAGAAAGTAAGTCGTCTCAAACATTAACTATATAAAATTAAAGTCAGTCACGATTTAAGGTTAATTTAATGCTCTTTTATGAAATATAACGTTACCAAGAAACAAAGCAAAATATATTATCTAATTTGTAATCATTAACATGGTTAATTAAATCTGTCACGTATTACAGAAATTTTGGGCCCCGTATTTAAGAGATTTTATATATTCGCAAAAATTAAAAAAATAACATGACATAGTAAGTTGTATCAAACATTAACTATATAAAATTAATATCAGTTACGTATTAACATTAATTTAATATCCTTTTACCAAAATATTGTAATGTCGGAAATAAAATTGAAAAATTAAGATTATTATCATCTATTACTTTGGTTTTCATTTATTTTTTGCTATCGTTAAAATACCTTAAATAAGATATATTATATGTATAATATCATAAAATTGGTTTCCAGATTTAAGAAGCACATTTATTACGGATCATTTTAAATGTGTGCATACCATCGATATAGGTAATTATATAGACCTCAAGAATAATAAAATGTTATTTGAGTTAAAAATAAAAATGTTTATACTTTTTAAGGAACAAGTTGGTGCAGGTTTCATCAAAATATGAAGTATAGAAATTTGATTTCATGCTTGACTTAATTTTTATATGTTTGGTTTAACACGCAGCCGCAGTATGAGAAGGGGTGTTATGCATAGGTTGCTAATTAACAATATAATTAACTATATAGTTTTGTATTTATCGATGGTATGTACCACAGAATAAAGATACATACATGCACAAAAAAATGATACGTGATAAATGTTCTTGTTAAATCTAGGAATCAATTTTATAATTATATATAATATTATTATAAATTTAATAATTATTTTTTTATAAGAAAACTTAGGCTCCGTTTTGTAAATATTATTAATTCTCGAAAACAAAAAAAATGAAATTATGATAAAGGCTCTAGCCCATTAAGATGGTAAAAATCCCCCCTCAACGGATTTGGCTGAAATTAGGTACACTTATTTGTCATTATAAAAAAATAATTTCTCCCGAGTTACAAGACCTGAAACGCTCTCTGTCGTCCATAACCTCAAAAAATGTGTTTTTTCTTTAATATTTTTTTTCTCTGCGAGTTTTTAACCGAATTACTTGAAATTTGGACTGGTAATAGATTTTATAAAGATGAATGACCACATATTTTTGAAATTATTTTTGGCGCGAAATTTGAATTTTTATAGCAATAATAAAATTTAAAAGGGCCATATCTCGGCTCTCAGGGCCCATGTAGGCTAGATACTGCAATTACATGTGTATCTTATCAAAAACTAACATCCTGATTTTTTTCATAATTTTTGATTTGGTGCGCCGTCCTCAAAAATTCAAAAAACCGTATTTTTCTGATTTTTTAGTTTTTAATTAATGTGATAAAATTATAAATAAAATCTGTATAATAATATTTTCTCAAGAATGGCTTGCTCATAAAATGACCAAAAAAAATTATTGCCTCAAAAAAATTTCAAAAATCTCAAAAAAAGGTTTTCATCAATTAAATAAGCATTTAAATAAATATGAGTTAATCGTCCAGTTCTGTTTTTATTTGTATATATAAAGTTAGGCTAATTTTCTAACTGACCGCGACTACCCCCCCCCCCCCCCCTATAGTACTCTCAATTCTAAGAAAAAACGTCCATGGAACTATACCTCTACATTTAACTTTAGTTCGCCGCATTTTTGATTGAAAATTTTATGTTTGATTCCCTTGAATTCAATATGTATACATGTTAATATACATGAAAAGTTACAATTTTGCATTGATTTTTTTAGCAAAACAGCAACCCAATGGTTCTTGGGTACGAGGATTCCGAATTTGACATCCATTTTATTTGCAAATATCTCAAAAATTACCAATTTTTCAAGGAACATAGTTATGAAGAAAATTGTAGCTTATAAAATTCTACACAAATAAGATATTTATAATTAAGAGCGCAGTGAAAAATCCGAATTTATAGGGGCAAGCAATTTTATGGTTGATTATTATAGATTTTTGGGCGTATAATTCGAAAAGAATAACTCGGTCTGGTGAAAAGTGGTGCGACTCCCTTAAAATAAATGTTGAAGGATGAAAACCACGTTTCCAAACATTTTTTCAATTTTTCACAAAATCGATGACGGGGTGTTTTTATGATTGATATTTGTTGGAGACACTATCACGATAGACGAATCGATTGGTACCACAAATACAGAATTTGTATATGGAATACTCTTTCTCGAGGGTTTAAAAGACGTAAAGATGCTATTTCGGAGAAATTATTTTAAAAATTAATAATTTTTGTTAAAATCCTGATTGGCCTCAAATTGTTCTTGAAGTTCTAAAAAATAATGATCAACCATAATTTTTTTAAATATTACTTTTTTAACCAATGAAAGTCGGTAATATATAGGGGTAAGAAACGATTTTCATTGGTTAAAATATTAATATTTTAAAATATAATTTGCCCCATTTACCCCTTAAAAACGAAAACCCATTGCCAAAATTAGGGCTATTTTTTAGTTTATTCTTAGAATATCAAAATAAAAGTCTCCACCAAAATTCAGTTTGGTGTATTTTTTTTCTTAGTTTGACCTCTTTTTTCAGTCTATTGCTTGGGCTACCAGGTGACGCTCAAATTCGGAATCCTCGTACCCAAGAACCATTGGGTTGCTGTTTTGCTAAAAAAATCAATGCAAAATTGTAACTTTTCATGTATATTAACATGTACCTATACATATTGAATTCAAGGGATTCAAACATAAAATTTTCAATCAAAAATGCGGCGAACTAAAGTTAAATGTAGAGGTATAGTTCCATGAACGTTTTTTCTTAGAATTGCGAGTACTATAGGGGGGGGGGGGGTAGTCGAGATCAGTTAGAAAATTAGCCTAACCTTATATATACAAATAAAAACAGAACTTTAAACTGGACGATTAACTCATATTTATTTAAATGCTTATTTAATTGATGAAAACCTTTTTTTGAGATTTTTGAAATTTTTTTGAGGCAATAATTTTTTTTTGGTCATTTTATGAGCAAGCCATTCTTGAGAAAATATTATTATACAGATTTTATTTATAATTTTATCACATTAATTAAAAACTAAAAAATCAGAAAAATACGGTTTTTTGAATTTTTGAGGACGGCGCACCAAATCAAAAATTATGAAAAAAATCAGGATGTTAGTTTTTGATAAGATACACATGTAATTGCAGTATCTAGCCTACATGGGCCCTGAGAGCCGAGATATGGCCCTTTTAAATTTTATTATTGCTATAAAAATTCAAATTTCGCGCCAAAAATAATTTCAAAAATATGTGGTCATTCATCTTTATAAAATCTATTACCAGTCCAAATTTCAAGTAATTCGGTTAAAAACTCGCAGAGAAAAAAAATATTAAAGAAAAAACACATTTTTTGAGGTTATGGACGACAGAGAGCGTTTCAGGTCTTGTAACTCGGGAGAAATTATTTTTTTATAATGACAAATAAGTGTACCTAATTTCAGCCAAATCCGTTGAGGGGGGATTTTTACCATCTTAATGGGCTAGAGCCTTACATAATTAATCTGAAACAAAATTAAAAAATTAAAAAAAAACATTGTATACTAGTATAAAAATTAACAAAAAAACATTTACAACTTAATATTACAAGGGTTTTTAATAGTTATTAGCTATAGAATTAAATAATCAATTATTAAAACTGCACTGTATTGTAAGTGACAAGACATATTTGTCAGGTTATAAACTGTTTATTCACAATCAGTGTAAAAGAAATGTGTTCATCTTTTATTTCGTTAGACATAGCAAGTTTCAAGTTGAAACTTGCTATGTGTTTTAAATAGATTGTAGTTTAAAAATTTCTAATTGTTGATAAATGTACATAACAAGGTAACTGATAAAGTCTCAGAGTAGACAAAACGTTTAACAAATAGAATTATGTTATATTTTATATAACTATTTTAATAATCTAATGACCGAAACCTCGAAACACTAAAATATAAAAAATATACATGTACAAATGTATTTATATTATATTGTATGACGTATTGTCAACCTACACCAATGGCGAACACAATAAATAAATTATTATTATTGATTATTATTAGGTATTATTATTATTGTTCTATTATCAAACTACCTACGTGACCGACTTTAATTTAACATAGTTAATTTTTGATACAACTTACTTTCTTATGTTATTTTTCTATTTTCCGAAAATGAAAAATATTTTGAAAAAAGGGGCCGAAATTTTCCTCAATACGTATCTGACGTAATTAATTATATAAATAATTACAAATCAGACAATATATTTCACTTAGTTTCTGATATAACGTTATATTTAATAAAATGGTATTAAATTAACCTTAATTAGTGACTGACTTAAACTTTATATAGTAATGTTTGATACAACTTACTTTCTCGTGTTGTTTTTTTATTTTTCGGAAAATTAAAAATATTTAGAAAACGGGGCCCAAATTTTCCTCAATACGTGTCTGACTTTATTAATTACATAAATGATTACAAATAAAATAATATATTTTTATTTGTTTCTGAACTAACATTGTATTTAAAAAAAGGCATTAAATTAATCTTAATACGTGACTGACCTTAATTTTATATAGTAATGTTTGATACAACTTACTTTCTCGTGTTGTTTTTTGATTTTTCGGAAAATTAAAAATATTTAGAAAACGGGCCCAAATTTTCCTCAATACGTGTCTGACTTAATTAATTATATAAATATTTATAAATAAGATAATATATTTTTATTTGTTTCTGAAATAACATTGTATTTATAAAAAGGGCATTAAATTAACCTTAATACGTGACTGACTTTAATTTTATATAGTAATGTTTGACATAACTTGCTTTCGCGTGTTATTTTTTTATTTTTCTGAAAATTTAAAATATTTAGAAAACGGGACCCAAATTTTCCTCAATACGTGTCTGACTTAATTAATTACATAAATTGTCATAAATGATTACAAATAAGATAACATATTTTTTATTTGTTTCTAAAATAACATTGTATTTAAAAAAAGGGCATTTAATGAACCTTAATACGTGACTGACTTTAATTTTATATAGTAATGTTTGATACAACTTACTTTCTCGTGTTGTTTTTTTATTTTTCCGAAAATTAAAAATATTTAGAAAACGGGCCCCAATTTTCCTCAATACGTGTCTGACTTTATTAATTATATAAATGATTACAAGTAAGATAGTATATTTTAATTTGTTTCTGAAATAACGTTATCTTATATAAAAGGGCTCTAAATCTACCTTAATACGTATTTGTTGTAATTTGTTTTTGATCACAATTATCACATATCAAATTATTTAAATAAAATATTTGTTAAAAAAAATTACATACACAGGTATATATTTTAAATTAAACTACTTATGTATATGACTTCATTGTACAATCAAACTAATGTAGAATTTGGGAGCGTATAGACTCTAATCGTTCCGGATACACTAAAGAACTTATAAAATCTATCTGCTCCACTGATAATATATTCGGGAGTCAAATAGATTTAATAAGTTCCGACGTTTTTAAGTCAGGGAACGAATAGATTTTTAAAGTTCCGACACGATAGCCGCTCGGAATTTAATAGATTGTATTAGCCAGGGAACTTATAAAATCTATTAGTTCCGGAGTTTATATGTCAGGGAACTAATAGATTTAATAAATTCCGGAATTAATTCCCTCTGGAACTTATAAAATCTATAAGTTCCGGAGTTTATAAGCCAGGGAACGAATAGAATTTTAAAGTTCCGGCACGATTTCTCTTCGGAGTTTATTAAATCTATAAGTTCCGGAATTTTTAACGTAAGGAACGGATAGATTTTTAAAGTTCCGGAACGATTAGCTGTTATTAAGTTCCGGAATTAATTCCGGAACTAATTCCGGACCCCTGGAAATTATTGTTTTAAATTTTTTATCATTTGTTTGTATTTTATTAAATTTTTCATAGCACACTATTTTTCGATATTTTCTATTAATTTTATACTTGTTATAACTGGTTTTCTATCAATTTTACCATCATACATGTACAACACTTTTATAAAGAGAACATCCTCAGCTACAAAATTCCATAATAATATACAGGGTATTCCATTTAAAAAATGTTATATTTTAATATATCTCTGAAATTTGACATTCAACTGTTTTTTTGACTCCGCCATTATTCATCCCTGTTGTAATACTGATACTTTGCCCATTTAACCAATCTTCTAGCTCCAATAATAACAAAGTTATGATCACTGTATATTAATATATAATTTTATAGATCAGACTTTTCTCTTAATTTTTTTTGTTTTACTGTACGACCATTTTTCATTATTTGCTGTTGCTTCTTCATCTTACTGTATTGAAATTTAAAAAAAGTTATTTAAAAAAAATGAATATTGTCATTTTGAAAGAAATGTTAAAATTAGCAAAAAAATTTTGTTTATTATTTTTTTGTTAATTTTATATTAATTCTTTCGAAAGACAATTTTTATTTCTGATATAAAATTTAAAAACCTTTCTTAATTTCAATGCAGTAAGATGAGGAAGCAACAACAAATGTTTTAACGCAAATTACTCGATGAAAAATGGCTGAACAGTAAAAAAAAAAAATGAAGAGAAGAGTCTGATCCGATGATGTTTGCTTTGATGCACGTATATTGTGGTCGTACAGTTATAGAAAAAAAGTAAATGAAAGGAAAAAATCTGATCAACAATAATCATTTATTTGATTTGACCAAGAGCCTCTCAAAATTAATATATTTTTTTTATTTTTTTGATGTTTTATTTTAAGAAAGGAGGTTCTCCTAAAGGATAAAGATAATGCAAGTTTCAATAAATGATTCAAAAACTAGAATTCTTAAGCTTTAGAACCGTTTTTTTATACAACCATTTTTTGTGGTGTTCCAACTTCCAGCTATTTAAAAATATTGAAAATTATAAGTGATCTGTTAATTTTGCATTTAGTGTATATTATTATAAGTAGATATATTTATTATTAATAATTTCCGGAAAATCTTGTTTGTCTTGGGGACCATTTGGCGCCCCTCTGCGAGTGGCGCCCGGGGCATGATAGACCCCTTTGCCCCCCCCCCCGCTACGCCACTGGTAACACAGCGTTTTTTTTTTTATGTTCTTGTAGTTATTCAAATTAAATTTTATATAAAAAGACATATTAATCACACACACTGAGCACCACACAAAGTTGGCCTCTTATACATTGCAAGCATAGGGATCCACTTGGAATTCGATATTCGTTTAATTCGTGTATTAAAACTAAACGTCAGATTTTAACCAAAAACGGATATGTTATAGATTGGTAATTAAGGAATGTGTATATAAAATTTTAGAATGATTTACCATCTTCTTAAATAATTATTAATTTTTAACTTTGATAAATTCCCGAACACATGACGTAAATATACGCGCTCTTTGAAATATAAAAACGTGGTATTGACAACTGACGCGCGTTGTAAATAGCAAGTGATTATTGATTACATTTAATGTTTTTATTTATAATAATAATAATTAATAAATAATATTTATTTATTTATAATAAAATCGTATAATTGAAATATAAATAACCGAAAGAAAAATTTTATTATAACCTATCTGAAAGTTTGTATTTACTGACTTCCAACTGATAAAAATGTACTGATTTATAGTTTACTATTTTCATGTATTTCTTAGTATTTTAAGTACTTTATGATATATAAATAATAGTTCAAATTGTAGATAAGATATTAATTAATGAAATGATATAATTATTTTATAGATTTGAGTAAATTCATTATTGATAAAAATACATGTTTCATTATAAGAACGTGAATTGTCATTAGTATCCTATTTATGAAACACCTGACATTTTTCATATTATGTATTGTATAGAATGAAGTAGTATCAAAATAGTATTGTTTTTTTATTATTTAAATATTTTTTTTGTAAAAGTGGTATGAAAAACTTAAGTACATGTTTGAGTATACATTTTATCGGGTCTACGACGAAAGGTAGAATCCCGAAAGGCAGACATGGACAAAATACCAACAAGGACAAAAGGGAGAATCCTAAAAGGCAGATATGGACAAAAGGCAGACAAAAAATTTATATAAATCAAAAATTGTATTATTTAATTTAATTTAATGTAAGAGGCATGTGGGCCATGCCATCCCCCTATTTTTTTTCTTTATTTTTTATTTCCTTTTATTAGAGCATTATCCACAAAAAAATTATTAAATAAAAGCAAACTAAAATTTTTAAACAAAACTGGAGGGGGGCACATGACCCACATGCCCCTCCTCAAGCAATTATATCATTAACTTTAGTGATATAATTTACTTAAATTAGATAATACAATATTATTTGGGGGGGGGGGGCGCAAATATATTATTAATTTATGAACATTTTTTATCTGCACTTTGTCGGCTTCGGGGTGTTGGCTTTTTGTCCTTGTCTGCCTTTTGTCCATGTTTGCCTAAGAATCTAACAGGTAAGCAAAAGTTTTTTATACAAATTATAAATCTTACCTCAAAACATTAGATATCTCAATCGTAGACATAAAGACATCGACTGCGCATCTGACTTGAAAATAGAGCAGTGTCAAAAAAAATAGATAGAAAGTAGTTTGGAAATATAATTGTCCTTACTTAAACAGGAGTGTAATTATTTCATTCTTGGCCCCGAATATTAAAAATATTTATATATGGATAAAGAGGTTAAATAACAAAAAATAACTAACATTATAAATTTTTCTGTACTATGAAAAAAAGCTGCCGGAAGGCTGCTCCAACGCGTTGCAATACAAAAAAAATCCCTGCCTATATACTTTCGTAATAAAATAAAAAACTTATTACACATTACAAGATACATACATAAGTATTAAGTATACAGAAAAATATACAGGGTGGGGCATTTAAAGTGTTACAGATTTTTATCTCAGAGCCACCGCATATTTGAAAAAAAATTTCAAACCAAAAAATGTATAGTTTTGAAGGGGTAATCGAGTAGTAATATTTATTTGTTATTTTAGTGTGGCCTTCAAGGATATTTGAGGGTCATCATTTTTTTAAATAGGAACCTATAGTTTTTATTTAATAATCTTATTCTACGTGAACAAACACGAATCTTCCATTCAAAAAATTTTTTTGGACAACCTAAGATTTCCAGATATCTAACAAAATAATTTTGAGATTTTGGACTTTCAAGAATTTTTTACTCAGAAGCCATAAACTTTAGAAAAAAAGTATAAATAAAAATAATGTTTATTTTGGTCTAATAAACCTTGAAAAATTGTTTTAAAAATTTTAAAACTTTTTCTATTTATTTTATTTCAGCAAAAAAAAACAACAACTAAATGTTAAAAAAAAGTTAAGAAAAATTAGTTTTATTAGAACGAAATGAACATTTTTTGTATTTTGTACTTTTTTCTAAAATTGATGATTTCAGAGTAAAAAATTATTGAATTTGCAAATTCTGAAAATTATTTTGTTAGATATCATATAAAGCTTAAGTTGTTCAAAAAAAATTTTTCAATGAAAGATTCGTGTATTTTCACGTAGAATAAGATTATTAAATTAAAACTATAGGTTCCTATTTGAAAAAATGATGTTGGTCTTCAAATAACCTTGAAGGCCCTACTAAAATAAAAAATATTATTAATATTCGATTACCCCCTAACAACCAAACATTTTTTGGTTTAAACATTTTTTTTAAATATGCGATGGCTCTGAGATAAAATTCTGTAACACTTTAAATGCCCCATCCTGTATACAATAGAAATGGGTCTACGACAAAAGACAGAATCCTGAAAAGCAGACATGGACAAAAGGTCGACAAGGACAAAAGGTAGAATTCCGAAAGGCAGACATGGACTAATAAAATTAGTATATTTGAAGGGTGAGGGGCTTATTACAATACTTCTCAAAAAATACATTGTTAAAGTAAATTAAATAATACAATAATATTTTCTTAACTATTGCATAAACCCTCCCCCCTCAAATATATTATTAATTTATATAATAATTTTGTTTGCCTTTTGTCCATGTCTGCCTTTTGTCCTTGTCGGCATTTTGTCCATGTCTGCCTTTTGTCCATGTCTGCCTTTGGTCTATGTCTGTCTTTTGTCTATGTCTGCCTTTTGTCTATGTCTGTCTTTTGTCCATGTCTGCCTTTGGTCTATGTCTGTCTTTTGTCTATGTCTGCCTTTTGTCTATGTCTGTCTTTTGTCCATGTCTGCCTTTTGTCTATGTCTGTCTTTTGTCCATGTCTGCCTTTAATCCATGTCTGCCTTTTGTCCATGTCTGCCTTTTGTCTATGTCTGTCTTTTGTCCATGTCTGCCTTTTGTCCTTGTCGGCATTTTGTCCATGTCTGCCTTTTGTCCATGTCTGCCTTTTGTCCATGTCTGCCTTTTGTCTATGTCTGTCTTTTGTCCATGTCTGCCTTTTGTCCTTGTCGGCATTTTGTCCATGTCTACCTTTTATCCGGGTCCCAATAGAAATGCTACCCTGAGCTGTAGTAAACTACCAATCAGATTCTTAGAAAAATAGATAGATACATTTCAAACTACACTGCATCTCTCTCACTTTTAGAACAAATGTTACACCATTATGTTAATTCGAATGCGCTGTCCATGCTCTGTGTTTACAATGTAGATAATATTAATAATTTAATTCTTTATATTTGTTTTAGCAATGAAAACTAAAATAAAATTAGAAAAAAAAACTTTTTTAAAAAACAAGCTTTTACATATAATAAACCTACATATGCACTAAAAAGTAAAAAATAAGTTTTTTTTTCACAAAGTCTTCCAGAATTCGTATGACTAAAAAAGCTTGTGGCGTTCATTTAATATTTAATGTAATATTTAGAAATATAAAAAATGTCGAAAATATCAATATAGGAAAAACTACATTTTCTACTATAAATTAATATTTTCAAATCTTCCATTAAATTGCATTAATATTATGTTAAAATGCATATATGTATAATATTGTATAATAATACATTATACATATATGTATACATTAATATTTGGAAATCTAGATTCAAATAGGACAAAGAACCTTTTGCTAGTTTAATTTAGTATTTTAAATTCCTGGTTAATTTATCGCACATGAAAGAAATATTTAGTAATCTAGATTCAACATAGGAAAAAAGTCTTAACAGTATTTTATCTACCTTAAATTATTGTTTCAAAATATTACATGAAATATTTGGAATTCTAGATTCAAAATAGAATTAAGGACTAAGAGTTTCTCAACGGAAAAACTACATTAGCTACTTTCAATGAATATTTCGAAATATTCCATAAAATTCCATGTATGTACATAATTTATATCAAATATAATATAAAATATTATATCCTGTGAATATTTTGAAATTATATTCAACCTAAATGAATATTTTCAATTAATATTTTTAAATTGTACATTAAATTCCTGGATAATTTGATATAAACTACAGGAATATTTTGGCTTCAAGATTTATCATATGAAAAAGGGCTAAGAAATACCGAAAAGAAATACTACCTTATCTATTTTATAAATTCATATTTCAAAACATTAACATACATTGAGTTTCAGGTTTATTTAATATCAACATTACATTAATATTTGATCTACTATAGATTTTTCCAATATTGATATTTTCGACATTTTTTATATTTCTAAATATTACATTAAATATTAAATGAACGCCACAAGCTTTTTTAGTCATACGAATTCTGGAAGACTTTGTGAAAAAAAAACTTATTTTTTACTTTTTAGTGCATATGTAGGTTTATTATATGTAAAAGCTTGTTTTTTAAAAAAGTTTTTTTTTCTAATTTTATTTTATCCATTTTTAGTCAAAAGTTATTTATTTTTTTATTATATTATATTATATTCATTGCATCATAAGACCAGGCCCAGATAGAGGGGGGGGGGTGGGGGGCTAGGAGGGCCATATGGCCCGGGTCCTGGTATCAGGGGCCTCGGCGTCCTGAAAATTATTTATATTTTACATTTTTACATTTTTTGATACTAATACTATTTTTAATAGACATTATTTAAAAAACATAAATATACTACAAAAAAAACACACCTTGTAGAAAAAGTACTTAAAAAAACCTCACGGTTTTTAATACTAAATAATATCAGGAAGACATAAGAATTTTACTAGTACGAAAGTTGTTTGGAATGTCCTTACGCTCGGGCGAAGGGGGGGAGGGGTCCCTCAAAATGTGGGCTGGCCCAAACCCCGTTGAAGCTCTCTCAGGGTCTGCATAAAACTAAAAACCCTTTTTACTTCCATGTTCGAAGAAATGGAAGTATTTTAATACCGTCAAAAAATTATGTCCGAGATAAGAGCAGATTCTGATTGTACTAACTTCAAAACGCAACTATTGATTTTGGTGCTAATCGAATTAGGGGTTTCCGAAATATTCGAAATTTTGTACCAATTATCGTCTGAAAAGTGATTAGTATCTCACCAATTTTGATAAGACTTGGTACACTTGTAGTTCAATACAATCTAAGGAGCCCTTAATTCATAATCGTATCGAAAAAGCCACTAAAGGGGTGAAAATCACCCTCAAAATTTTAATTTTAAATACTATTAAATTCATGTTGCCATGGAAACAAACGCAGTTAAATTCAAATGTCACATAATTATTATTCTACAAAAATGTGTATTATACAACTGACATTAGAATATTAGAAAACTAATATCTATAATACAAAGGTGAGTTTTATATTAAAAATTATTGTAAAATATATTACAGAACATGGAAGACATGTATGGTTCTCCATACCGATATTTTTTAAATCTGATCGAAATATATTGATTGAAATACCTACATAGAATGAACATTATACTTTTATGAAAATTAATATACGAAACTGTCTCTGAATACATAAAAATATTACCTCACAATCAGTGTCCAATGTTTAATTAGTCTCGTATATGAAGGAAGAAGGCATTTATAACATCAAACGTGACTCGCAGTTTAGTTGGTCATTTATTTATAATAATCAAACGTCTTACTTCAATCTTTAGTTTTTATTTTAAAATAAACACTAACGTTTTGATTGTATTTAGCTTCTTTAGAAATGAGGCGCATATCCAGGGGAGGAGGCATGGTGAAATGACACCCCACACAAACCTAAAAAGTAAAGCAAATTAAATAGAAAGATGCTTGTAAATATACTAAAGTAACTTTTTTTGTCTATTTCACAGACCATGACCCCCTCCCCCGTTTTAAATTTAGACTCGCGTCTCTTAGAAAAACAATACCTATTTAGATCTACAAAATTACACTAACATAAATTAATTTATATTTAATATTTTTCAATAATGCCATAACAATATAATACATATACATACATGTACGCATATAGGATGATATAATAATAATAAAATGAGATACTATAATACATATTTATATATACATACATTTAACTTTTCTATATGTCAATATAATCACTACAAATAAAATTTATAATACATACCTGATATTTATATAAAATTCGATAATTTTTCAATAATTTTCTTCAATTTATAATTTATAATCTTCACTCAGCAGTTTACATTTGTATTATTATAAATTATTTGTATTCGAATATTATATTGAAAAATATTTTGACGAGACATAATAAATGTTATTGTCGAAGCAAACCATGGTTACGAAATAATTTGAATTATGAAATAATACTTGATCACGAAGGCAAGTTATTTTATTATATTAGATACATCAAAAAAGACCTTATAATAAAATAACGTAGCTATAAAAATGATAAAAAAGTGCATTGTCACGGAGAATACACTATATTTGAAAATTTGACGAAAATCGTACGACGGGAAGTTTGTTAAAAATCGGTCGTAAGATTTGTGTTCCGGCTCATACATAGTTACATAGCATTTGAGTTAAGTAAAAGCTTGTAAAAATAAAAAGTAGTGATCAAAATAAAAGTAAAAATACACACTATGAACAAAAAAAAGTTAAGAATTTACAAAACCAGCAGCTACAAAGGAGTAAAGTTACAGGAGTTACTTTATTAGTTAATGATAACGAGAGGAATTATAAAAATAATAAAAAATTAAAAAGGAAAAACTATACATCTGAAGCGATCCATCAAGCAATAAAAGCTGTGAAAGACGGTGCTACTTTAAGAAAAGCAAGTTACAGTTTTGGAGTGCCGACAGCCACATTATTAAGAAAAATCAAAAATCCTGAACTAATAGACAAAAAAAGTGGACCTTCTACAGTATTAAAAAAACAAGAAGAGGAAGAGATTGTAAAATGGGTAATGTACAGAGCCAATACTGGTTCACCAGTTACTAAAAATGAACTATTCAATTTTGTTGAGTCATACTTGACACGTGAAAAAAGGGAAACTATTTTCAAAAATAATCGACCTGGAAATAAATGGTATGATAACTTTACAAAACGCCACCCTGATTTAAATATAAGGACAGATCAAAATCTTGCTTTAAGTGCCATGGTCACCGAAAAAAACCAAAATAATTGGTTTCATGAAGTAGAGGAGTATTTAGAAAAAAATAATTTAAAATATTTACATGAATCCAGAGTTTTCAACTGTGATGAAATAAATATACAATTTACGAACGCTGCTGAAAAAGAAAATATTACTACTTTATTCATGTATAATGCTGTAGGAAAAAGGGCACCACCAATGATACTCTACCCTTATAAAGAAGATTTGCCCAAAAAAATAATATATAAATGTCCAAAAGGTTGGAGTATGGGCATATCAGAGACTGGTTGGATGACAGCTGAAACACTATATGAATATATTACAAATGTTTTTTACCCTTGGATTATTCAAGAACAAACAGAGTTTCCAGTTTTAATTTATTTGAATGGGCATGCATCGCACGTAACAATTCCTCTTATTTCTTTTTGTCGAGAAAGAAAAATTGAAATCATAACACTCTTTGCTAATTTGAGACATACTGTTCGGCCCTTAGACATAGCCTTATTTCATCCTCTTAAAGAATTTTGGAAAAAAGCACAAGTTTTGTGGAGGAATGAAAATAATAAGTGTTTAAAAAGAGAGGATTTTGCACAGGTTCTTTTAAATGCGCTTAATTTATTTGAAGATGAGAGCAATGCAGTAAAAAATGGGTTTTGCGCTGCAGGTTTAGTGCCTTTTAACCCGAATGTCCTAAATATAAAAACAAAAACTAAGAAATGTTCAGTAGAATGTCAAGCTACTTCCTATGAGGAACAACATTTGATGTTTTTTGAAGCAAATTTATCTTCAGATTTATTAGAAAAATTTAAAAGTTGTGAATCTGTTCAAATTTGGGATGGCGCAATAGAAAACAAAGGATTGTTTGAATATTGGGTGATGATTAAAAAAAAATTAGTGCTACGAGTATAAAACCTTAGTCTTGCCTAATTTCCTTCAAACTTCATTATTTTTAGTATTTTATATTTTAAATAGGTGGGAAAAACGGCACACCCAGAAAAACACTAATTAAAAAAGTGTATATGTTTGAAAACTATTGAATTCTCTTTGTTTAGGTATAAGATGCAATTGTAGACAAAAAAATTGCAAATCTATTATTATTTTTATTATTTAATTAAAATTTTATGAAAAAAAAATAGTTTTACTGTACGCTAGGAAACCATCTGTCAAAAACGACACATCGCCACCTAGTGAGCGCCGTTAGCAACTTTGGGTATATTACTTTTAAAATAGGACAGCCGAAAGTAATGTTCCCAAGTTCCGATTTCGTTAATTTTTTTTCTTATCTATAAACCTATGTATGAAGAAGTACTTGACCAAGTTTTAATTAATTTTAATAATTATTTTAGCTGTAATTAATTAAAATTTAAAAATCGAAAACCTTTTTTTTTCTACTTAATGGTATGATATAATTGGATGATATTTTCAGTAAAACTTAAGGGTAATATACGGTCTTGAAAAACATTAATTTTTTATTTTTACTAAATTTTTTCATAGCAAATTTTTATTTTTTATTTTCAAATGTCCGATATTACCCAATGAGTAAATTACGGGGTTAAAACACAAAGTTATGTGTGTTATATTAAAATCTTTATTGAAGAGTATCAATCTTTGCGGATTATAAGGATTTGACCCGCGAAATTTGTCTATTTTCGATCAACTCTATTACGATTTTTTCTTTTTTTCTTTTGAGTGGCGTATCTTTGAAACCATATATTTGATTATAATGAAATTTATATGGTATCAGCTCGATAGTATACTCTTTCAAACAAAGAAAAATCAACCGAATAGGTGCATATTTGTCGTAGTTATACCCGAAAATACATAAAAAATATATATAAAAAAATAGAAAACTCTCTCCTTTTTTGAAGTCCATGGTCAGATTCTGATAAAATTTATATGAGACCACCTCGGGAGTATACTCTTTCAAACAAACAAAAATCAACCGAATAGGCGCATATTTGTCGAAGTTATGCTCGAACATACATAACAAAATATATTGATTGAATTGATAACCTCCTCTTTTTTAGAAGTCGGTTTAAAATAAGAAAATTTCGGGGTCAAATTCTAATAATATACAAAGGTTGATACTTATCAATACAAATTTTAATATAACATACATAATATAACGGCAATTATCCATTTTTTCCTTTCAATTATATGACAGATTGGTTTGACAGAAACCCAAAATTATTTATTTTTGCCACTTGGCGGCGCCAGGATCGATGGTTTCCTAGCGTATACTAATCGCAAAATATGAATTTATTTGGACGTGAGTAATTTATAATAATTTAAAATACCACAGGATTTTATTATTTGAAAAATATAGAATCATTGATATACCAAAAAATATTAATCTATAGTTAGGCGGCTAATGAGGTGCATTCAAGCAAATGTTAAAATCTGAGATAGTATTGATGTATTTGTAATAGTTAATACAGAAAATCTAAGTCATTCAAGTAATATTTAGTATTTATAGTATTATAATTTATTATCAGTGCCCCCCTCCCCTCATATATTATTTACGATTTTTATCTATAATAACTATTAAATTCAATAATATAAAATTATATTTTATACTACGACTACAAAATTTGGTTAAGATCATTTTCATCTTATAAAAATCTGGGCCCCTATTATCGAGCTCACTCGAGAAAATGTCGATTAGAGTTTTTCATTAGAGATTTTAAATCTCGTATGCCCAGGAGCAGTCGAGATTTTTTATTCAACATTTCTACAGAATAAAAGTTGCATCGAGATTTGAGAATACGGTATAATTTACACAATCGAAATTCTAGTAAATAACTTAGTGACTTTTAGTTTTAGTTTCGTAATCTTGAATGAGAAAAAGTCGAACGAATTCGAGAATAGTGGCCCGGCACTAAAATCGAGTGATTGCGCCACATTAACCGAACTGGAGGGCAATTTGGTGTACACTAACGTTTCACAATTATGATAAATGAACGTATTAAATTATCAAAAAATATAAAACTAATATTGTCAAATTATCACTTACCATATATTGCAAATATTCAAACTACTGAAAAAAATACAGATTTTTTCCATATTTTATTTTCTCTTTTATAATATTCTTAGATGCGCCACATTCGCCGCTGTTCCCATATATTAATATTATATTTTTATATATATTTAAATTGAAATATTGTTCTCTACAGTTTATAAAATTTTAAAAATTTAATAAAGTGTTCAACATGTAAATAATGTTTTCAACTTATTTTTATTTCGTTTCATTGTAATATATTTTATTTTAGATGTGATTCATATTTAGTCCACTGCAATTAGACTGAAAAACATCGAAATGATAAAATCGGGCCTCTATGAACCGATTTTAATGAAACCTTTTGCATTTGGATTGTTTCGATGGATAGGTCAAAGTTTATATTTTCAAACTTTACGCTAGGCCCTAATATTTTTTTAGAGCCATTCCATTAAAGAACCACCAATGAGGTATACAGTGACCTCTCAGATTTTGTTTAAATTTTCATATGTGATGTAGGCAATCAACAGGTAAATATATTCAGCAAAATTTTTGCGATCGGAAATGTCGTTTGCCCGTAGTGAGTGACGAAAGTCGTCGCGCGACGCTTATTAGACCATTTTAAGTCCGCTTTACTGTTGCCTTGTAGTTACACAATTAATTCTAAAAAGTATATGATTGTATTACACAAGGGCTAAACTAATGATATGAGTAATTAGATCCTGGCATTAAGTATTTAGAATGCCCCTTAGACCCCGTAAACAGATAAAATTTTACTAAACTTTAGATCTGTAAATTTTCCAGGAAAAAAATATTTGTTGGGGTTGTAATTAATATACGATAAAGTCCCAATATACTACAACATAATTCAGTAGGAATCATCTCCCGCAATATCCTTAGCTCTGATTATAGTACAGTTAATCTGGCGTAAATAAAATGGTAACTGTGCATTTTTTATACATAGTTACAATTTTATTTACGCCAGATTAAATGTACTATACCTACTCAGAGCTAAGGATATTGCGGGGGATGAATCCTACTGAATTATGTTGTAGTATATTGGGACTTTATCGTATATTAATTACAACCCCAACAAATATTTTTTTCCTGGAAAATTTACAGATCTAAAGTTTAGTAAAATTTTATCTGTTTACGGGGTCTAAGGGGCATTCTAAATACTTAATGCCAGGATCTAATTACTCATATCATTAGTTTAGCCCTTGTGTAATACAATCATATACTTTTTAGAATTAATTGTGTAACTACAAGGCAACAGTAAAGCGGACTTAAAATGGTCTAATAAGCGTCGCGCGACGACTTTCGTCACTCACTACGGGCAAACGACATTTCCGATCGCAAAAATTTTGCTGAATATATTTACCTGTTGATTGCCTACATCACATATGAAAATTTAAACAAAATCTGAGAGGTCACTGTATAGTGTATACCTCATTGGTGGCTCTTTAATGGAATGGCTCTAAAAAAAATATTAGGGCCTAGCGTAAAGTTTGAAAATATAAACTTTGACCTATCCATCGAAACAATCCAAATGCAAAAGGTTTCATTAAAATCGGTTCATAGAGGCCCGATTTAGTGGAAATATCTAATTGCAGTGGACTAATTATAGAAATCAATAATTAGTCCAATCAAATTATCAAAAAAATGTAGTTCGTAAGACATTGTTCTACAGAGTCATTTTTTTTAATTCAAATTGTTAAGGGGTGTATTCTGAGTACCACATTAAGTTGGCGTAGTCTATGACCTTGAGCGTTGTCCGCCATAAGCACGAGAACTTTAAACGTAATTATCTCGTAAACCGCTCATTCTACGATAAAATTTGTCATAACCTTTCTTATTCACCAGGGTTGAATCTACAATTTTATTCACAGGCTCAATTCTCTATTGTCAGTTGGTGACGAGATATACTGTAAAAAAGTTCACAAAAAATGATTTTTTGCATTTATTTCGTAAAGAAGCGATTGTATTAAAAAATTTAAATCACAATCTTTTAGAACTCTCAATTTGCAATATTTTTGTTATTAGATGCCATTTTGCAAAATCTATAGTTTGCGTGTTATAGCCCGTAAAGCATTGCAAAAACACATTTTTTCATTATATTTCAAAAACTATAATAAAACCTACAAAATGTGTAATGACAAAAGTGTAGATAATAAAATTTTACACTTTTTTTGTTTAATGAAAAAAAAACTTTTTTTCGTTAAAAAATTTTTTTTTGTTTATTTACAAAAAAAAATATTTTTTTCTCTGAACAAAAAAAGTGTAGAATTTTGTGATTTTGACTTTTTTTATTACACATTTTGTAGGTTTTATTATAGTTTTTGAAATATAATGAAAAAATGTGTTTTTGCAATGCTTTGCGGGCTATAACACGCAAACTATCGATTTTGCAAAATGGCATCTAATAACAAAAATATTGCAAATTGAGAGTTCTAAAAGATTGTGATTTAAATTTTTTCAATACAATCGCTTCTTTACGAAATAAATACAAAAAATCATTTTTTGTGAACTTTTTTACAGTATATCTCGTCACCAACTGACAATAGAGAATTGAGCCTGTGAATAAAATTGTAGATTCAACCCTGGTGAATAAGAAAGGTTATGCCAAATTTTATCGTAGAATGAGCGATTTACGAGATAATTACGTTTAAAGTTTTCGTGCTTATGGCGGACAACGCTCAAGGTCATAGACCACGCCAACTTAATGTAGTACTCAGAATACACCCCTTAACAATTTGAATTAAAAAAAATGACTCTGTAGAACAATGCAGACCAAAAATACAAATTGATTGGACTAAATATTATAAATTTAATTTATTTTATTAATATTATAATATTGAATTAAATTATATTTAATTCAAGTAAATACTTTAATGCTAATATTACTAATTTAAAAAGATTAAAACAATAAAGTTAATATTTATATTATTTAATAAATATTAAATTAATTAAATCAATATAAAATTATAAAAATATTGCGAGGAAGCAATAATAGTAAAAAAGTGATATTTATATTCCATAAAATAGTGGATCAATTATGAAACAAAGGTGTGCCAATGCAATCATGTTTGAACCGAATGGAACCGCATATGTGTGAAACAAGGCTAACGAAGTTAACTTTTGGATTAACTGTGCCCACCTATGGTAATAGGCATGATGTCAGTAAAAAAGTTTCACTGAAATTATGATTTTAAATAATGAAATTGGTTACAAAGATTCTAAAAAAACGTAGGTATTTATTTTTATATTAAAAACGAGATTAATATAATTTTTGTTAAAATAAATATACAGAATACAGCAATCGATTTAATATTGAACAACAATCAGAGCAGATGACGTCACAACTCAGTGAGAAAGCACATGGTAACACTTCTCTTGTGTTAAACACGTGTTAACGCTTGTCGATAATATTACCAGTTTATAAATTATTTTGTCGTTTTAAATTATCAATTTACTCAGTTTTTTGTTACCCAAACAAAAACCGAAAAAAGTTAGCGGTGGAACAAGGAAGGCAAATAGCTCCAATTTTCCTATAATTGATTTGTTGATGCAAAAGACTGTTCAGCAGAATTTCGAAATGTGAAAACTTTCGTGCAAGTACATTATCCTTAATATACAGTGCGTTCATGATGAAAGGATCAAACTCGTTTAAAATTCAGGGAATTATTTTGTGGAAAAACGCTCGGACCCGTCGATTAGTATTTTTAGTTGCGGATTTTTTGACATTAGAAAATTGTATACAGTGTGTCCCAAGAAGAATCTATGCAGTAATCATTGATTTTTTTAAATAGAACACCCTATATATTATGCCATTTTTGAATTGTACGATAAATTCTGAACACTTTTTGTGCGCATAACATAGCTCTAAAATTAGTGGTTTTTGGAATAATGACGTTTGAAATGTGTCTCAAGATGAATATATGCAGTCATTATTGATTTTTTTTAATGGAACAGCCTGTATATTGTGCCATTTTTGAATTGTACGGTAAATTCTGAATACTTTCTGTACAACATACCATAGCTCTAAAATCAGTGGTTTTTGGAATAATTTTATTTCTTTTGTATGTTTTATTATTAAAGTTAATTAATTTTTTATTTATTTATAACTTTTCAAACGTCATTATTTAAAAAACTGATGATTTTCGATCTATACTATGTTGTACAAAAAGTGTACAGAATTTATCGTAAAATTCAAAAATGGCATAATATACAGGATTTTCCATTAAAAAAAATCAATGATGACTAAATATGTTCTTCTTGAAACACATTCCATACGTCATTATTCCAAAAACCGCTAATTTTAGAGCTATGCTGTGCGCACAAAAAGTGTTCAGAATTTAACGTACAATTCATAAATGGCATAATATATAGGGTGTTCCATTTAAAAAAATCAATGGTTACTGCATAGATTCTTCTTGGGACACACTGTATACAATTTTCTTATGTCAAAAAATCCGCAACTAAAAATACTAATCGACGGGTCCGAGCGTTTTTCCACAAAATAATTCCCTGAATTTTAAACGAATTTGTTCCTTTCATCATGAACATGTGATTAATTGAAAATTATTAATAATTTTCGATCATTATTAATAATTACCAAAAGCCGAGGTAAAAGTGAGAAATTAATCACATTTATCGGTAATTATTAATAATGTAACCTTAGTATCGATAAATGTAATAAATTTTAAAAAATTACGTACTCTGATTGTCAGGGCAAACAGCGGCGCGTCATTTGACTCCGTGTTAGCCTGAACATAATCGGTGTTATTATGTTTGTTACTGATAAAAACCTATACAAGCCGGGAGAACAAAGTATTTTTTTTTTAAATCAACTGTATTCACGAAATGAGTTTACCATTTGTAAGGAAAAGTTTATTACTGTTCACGAGGTTCCTAATCAGTGGCGCGCCAACAAAATTTGCCACCCGGGTGCAAAACTTTATTTGCCGCCCCTATGTATGTTGACAATAAAATTTTTAATATATCTAAATAATCTCATATTTTTAAATCCATTTGAAAATTATTATTTGATGGCAAAAAATTAAAACTAATAATAATTAAGACAGATGAATGAACAGGGTGTAAATTGCAAGTAGGAAGTTCAATGAATACTAATACAATATTAACTAACCGAGCCGAAGAACGTTTTTATACCTTCGCATCGTTTCTTGGGGGTTCCCCAAGAAACGATGGTGAAAATCATCGGGAAAGAACCCAATTTCAGGGCATAATCGGGAAAACCCGTGTTTTATTATACGTCCATTTAAAATTTATGCGCAAAATTGGACTTTAGAAATGGTTAATTTATTGTAGGTGCTCGTTCTAAAATACAACCTGCATTTTCCAAAATGATCTAACATTACCTACATTATTTATTTTCGTCATTTAAACAAACATTTTTTTACAGTCTACAATTAATTAATTAACATGATAACGTTTTTTACGCGGTTCTTTTCCGCCCTAGAAATTTGCCGCCTGTGTGCGGTGCACTCCCTGTACCCTGGGATTGGCGTGCCACTGTTCCTAATACAACTTGCAGTCTGCGAGAATGTGCCTGCAAAGACTCAAATTTGGGAGGACAAGGCTTTCAACACTGCAATTGTACTGGCGAATGCAACTCCAACCGCTGTAAATGCAGAAAAATACACGTTCTTTGCAATTCTAAGTGCCACAATAGTCTTTCTTGCAAAAACAAATAATACTTAATGATTGTTATTAGGATTGTAGTGTTGATTTTGTGATGAGTCTATAATTGTTTCATTTTAATTTTTTTTAATTAGTATTCCAGTTCAGCAAAGAATAAATGATTTTGCATGTCAGTTTCTATTAATTATGTAATTGTAATACTGTGATGTTACAAATAAACACCAGCTGGACAAATAACTTTGAATCTAATTTTATTTAACACTTTTACCGACGAGAGTAGTGAATTATTAATAATAACTGCTAAAAGTGATAAATTTCAATTTTATATTCACATTTACCAAATCACAAGGTAATTATTAATAATGATCGAAAATTATTAATAATTTTCAATTAATCACATTTACCGTAACATATATAATAACATTATTCGTGACAATGCGTGCGAACCACGACTAGACGCCGCGCCGGGCAGAGGGGACAGACCGGTATTCTTTTGATTGTCAATTGTTTAATTTGTTTTCAATAATAATTAACTTTTAAATTTAAATAGAACAAAAATTATTTTTACTTATTGTTCTGATTCGCTTTTGTTAGATAGGTAATTTAAGTGTTGTTTGGTTTTTATTCGAAAAATAACTTATCGTGTTTATACTTACTTCAACTATACAGGATGACCCATTTTAAGTGCACACCTCTAATAAATTTTTATGGTGAATTGTTATTAAAAAACTTTTCAGATAAAAGTTACACGGTTTGGAGGGGGACATAGACGTATGAGGATGAAATTTTTTTAGGTGGTGTTTTCAGGATGATATGAAGGTCAACATCATTTTTTTAAATAGGAACCTATAGTTTTAATTAAGTTATTTTATTTTACGTGAAAAAACACGAATCTTTCATTGAAAACTTTTTTTGAAAAACTTAAACCTTTCCAAGATATCTAACAAAATAATTCGTGATTTTGAACTTTCAATATTTTTTTACCAAGAAACCATCGACTTTAGAGAAAAAGTACCAAATACAAAAAATGTTTATTTTGATCTAATAAGACTTATTAAAAAATTTATTTTAAAATTTTAAAACTTTTTCAATTCATTTTATTTAAGCAAAAAAAAAAAATTGTTAAAAAAAAATTAGAATAATTTTTTAAATTTTATTAGACCAAAATAAACACTTTTTGTATTTTATACTTTTTCCCTAAACCTGATGGTTTGGGAGTAAAAAAATATTGAAAGTTCAAAATCTCGAATTATTTTGTTAGATATCTTGAAAGGTTTAAGTTTTTCAAAAAAAGTTTTCAATGAAAGATACGTGTTTTTTCACGTAAAATAAAATTACTTGATTAAAACTATAGGTTCCTATTTAAAAAAATGATGTTGACCTTCATATCACCCTAAAAACACCACCTAAAAAAATTTCATCCGAGTACGTCTATGTCCCCCTCCAAACCGTGTAACTTTTAACTGAAGTTTTTTGATAACATTTCACCATAAAAAGTTATTAGAGGTGTGCACTTAAAATGGGTCGCCCTGTATATTTTTAAAATCCTAAACAATAATACCGTAGTTCACGCGAGCGAAGCCGCACGGGCCCAGCTAGTTAATCTATATTAAAAGCGCAATTTAAAACTCAAAGCCCATATAAATACTGTTTTTATCTCAACGTTATAGGTTTATTAGTTTAAGGTTATATTAGGTCAAGAAAATGTTGTAATGTAATATAGTATCAATTTCTAATACAAGTTTATTAGGCACATACTTTAATTAAGAATATAATATAAGGTAAAGACTTACATCAAAGTGGTCTTAACGGAAATAAATTGAAGATTTTGGAGATGTAGTAATTGGGTTTCGCCATGCAAGACTTATTTAACCACTTCTTTCGCATTGTTTTCTTGTTTGGAACGTTAATAAATAATTTTCCATTAGTTTTTATTGATGGATTCTTACACTGAGGGACCGTACATCACTTATACACTTTGGAACTCATTTTAACACAAAATAATTAAATTATTGTGTAATTCTGAATACTTTAATATTACTGTCAAAGAGTCTTTATGCAGTCGTGACGTCACAAGCATACGCCATGACATCTGCCAGCGTTTAGGCGTCAAATTCAAAATTAGTTTTAAATGAGTTAATTTTTGCGATTAAACCTTTATTTTCTGCAGAAATAAGTTTTTTTTGGAAATAGAAGACACGTAAGATCTTTATAGAATAGTTTTTTTTTAATTAGTCATCATGCTTATTCAATAACAATGACTTCTAATAACTATAATACACAACCCTTTGTAAGACGTATGGGATGTCAATTAATAATGGATGTCGTATGTGGTTAAATACTTTATTATTCCCACGAATAAATATTATGTTATACAAATTATCAAATAATATATACATATGAACCAAGGTTAGTAAATATACAGGTTGTACCATCAGCTTGTCAAAATCAAGAAATGAGAGAGGGACTACGTCATTTCGGGTGCCCAATCATAACAAATTTGCAAGCCACTTTATTCTATTACATTTGAATGTCACCCGGTCTGACGTAATCTCGCGCGGGTGCTGATTGGTCAAAAGCGATGGTTCAACCTGTTTATTTACTAACCTTGCATATGAACATGGTATGTTATTGTGGTGTGAGTGAAGGCGGTGTGTTGTCCTTCTCTGGTGGTTGACTGCGTTGGTATCGATGGCGCCTGGATTGTTGTTTACTTCAGCGGTCGTAGAAATGGATGTGAATCGTATGATGCTTGGTTTGATTGTTTGACTTCTGACACTTGGTTTGTTGTAGCACTGTGGTGTTATGTTGTGACGCGATGGCGTCATGTATCCGACTTGTGGACATTTGATTGTTGTAGCACTGTGGTGGTTATGTTGTGACGCGATGGCGTCATGAATCCGACTTATCTTTCTGAGGGCACGCGTCTAGTTTTTATAGGTTTTACCCCCAACACATTTTTGATGACCGTTGAAAACAAGTGTAACGGTTTTCCGTTATTACGCAATCCTCATTAGTTGGCGGCATTCGTCAAAGGCGCAATGCCGACCATCGCGTGCGTATCTATTGTCTGATTATTGAGTCGGTTTGTGTTGCAACATCTGTCTTTGATATTGTCGGCAGTTATCAAAAGGTGGCGTGTGTTTTGATGAGTTATTGGTTTTGATATTTCTGTGACAGTGTTGCCACAGACGCAAACCTATGAAAACAGAAAAAAAACGAAACGATCGTGTTCCGTTTTAGGCAAATTTTACTGTATTAATAATCTGAGTGAAAGCATGTAATGTTAAAAAAATACATTTAATTGCAATTTTTAATTCTGCTTTGTCTAATAATTAAATTTTATTTCAATTGTTTTATATATTTGCAAACTTACATGTAATTTATTTCTATTTCAGTTTTTAAAACGGCTAAGACCAGCGCTGAATGTCGGAATTTTTATAAGCGGAAAAAAGCAGCAAAAGCTCAACTGCAAGAAGTGCCAGTATCAGTAAAAAAAACGATGACATCAAAAGAGCGCAGTCGATGGTATCGGACACGAAGAAAAAATCGAAAACAAACTGAAACCTCACATATACAGGTTTTAACAAATCAAGACATTGTAATGAATCGGGTACTACCTGAATCAAACAGACGTGACTTACATTTAAACTGTCCAGAGCAGTTGATAATAAATGGTTCTATTACTAATCATGTTGATATGGATCGTAATATTATATTTATGAAATCTGAGGAACATGAACAAAATTCTTATGTTTTTGGCAATCGTCTTACAACAACAAAGAAAACAGTTCCATTAACAGCAACGGAACGCAGTCGACGGTTTCGTGCACGGAGAAAAAATCAACAATTAACTGAAACCTCACATATACAGGATTCATCAAACCAAGATATTGTAATGGATCAAGATCTACAACAATTTGACAGACATTTAAACTCTCCGGAGCAGTTGACAATAAACGATCCCATTCCTAATCATGTTGATATGGATCGTCATGTTATATTTGTGAAATCTGATAAACATGGACAAAATTCTCCTATTGTTGGCAACCGTTTTACAACAATAAAGAAAAATGTTCTATTAACACCAGCGGAGCGCAGTAGGAGGTTTCGTGCACGGAGAAAAAATCAACAAATAACTGAAACCTCACATATACAGGTTTTATCAAACAAAGATATTGTAATGGATCAAGATCTATCTCAATCTGATATACGTGACTTACATTTAAACTTTCCAGAACAGTTGTTAATAAATGATCTCATTCCTAATCATGTTGATATGGATCGTAATGTTATATTTATGAAATCTGAGGAACATAAACAACATTCTTCTGTTTTTGGCAATCGTCTTACAACAACAAAGGAAATAGTTCCATTAACAGCAACGGAACGCAGTCGACGGCATCGGGCACGGAGAAAAAACCATCAATTTAAAGACACCTCACATATACAGAATAAACATGGACAAAATTGTCCTATTCTTGGCAATCGTCTAACAACAAATAAAAGAGTTCCATTAACTGGAACAGAGCGCAGTAGGAGGTTTCGTGCACGGAGAAAAAATCAACAACTAACTGAAACCTCACATATACAGGTTTCATCAAACCAAGATATTGTAATGGATCAAGGTCTATCTCAATCTGACAGATGTGACTTACATATTAACTCTCCAGAACAGTTGATAATAAATGATCCCATTCCTAATCATGTTGATATGGATCGTCATGTTATATTTGTGAAATCTGATAAACATGGACAAAATTCTCCTATTGTTGGCAATCGTTTTACAACAATAAAGAAAAGTGTTCCATTAACACCAGCGGAGCGCAGTAGGAGGTTTCGTGCACGGAGAAAAAATCAACAAATAACTGAATCCTCACATATACAGGTTTTATCAAACAAAGATATTGTAATGGACCAAGATCTATCTCAATCTGATATACGTGACTTACATTTAAACTCTCCAGAACAGTTGTTAATAAATGATCTCATTCCTAATCATGTTGATATGGATCGTAATATTATATTTGTGAAATCTGATAAACATGGACAAAGTTCTCGTACTCTTGGCAATCGTCTAACAACAAAGAAAAGAGTTCCGTTAACTGGAACAGAGCGCAGTAGGAGGTTTCGTGCACGGAGAAAAAATCAACTAACTGAAACCTCACGTATGCAAGATATTGTAATGGATCAGGACTTACCACAATTTGACAGTCATTTAAACTCTCCGAAGCAGTTGTTAATAAACGATCCCATTCCTAATCTTGTAGATATGGATCGTACTGTTATATCTGTGAAATCTAATAAACATGGACAAATTTCTTCTATTCTTGGCAATCGTTTTACAACAATAAAGAAAAGTGTTCCATTAACACCAGCAGAGCGCAGTAGAAGGTTTCGTGCACGGAGAAAAAATCAACAAATAACTGAAACCTCACATATACAGGTTTTATCAAACCAAGGCATTATAATGGATCAGATATCTGATAAACATGGACGAAATTGTCCTATTCTTGGCAATCGTCTAACAACAAAGAAAAGAGTTCCATTAACTGCAACAGAGCGCAGTAGGAGGTTTCGTGCACGGAGAAAAAATCAACAATTAACTGAAACCTCACATATACAGGTTTTATCAAACCAAGATATTGAAATGGATCAAGGTCTATCTCAATCTGACAGATGTGACTTACATTTAAACTCTCCAGAGCAGTTGACAATTAACGATCCTAATAGTAATCAAGGTGATATGGATCGTAATGTTATATTTGTGGAATCTGAGGTACTTGAGCAAAATTGTTCTATTCTTTACAATTGTCTTACAGTAACAAAGAAATGACTTCCATTAACAAAAACTGAGTGCAGTCGACGGCATCGAGCAAGGAGAAAAAATCAACAACTAAATGAAACCTTACATATACAGGTTTTATCAAATCATGACGTTCTATTGGATCAGAAACTACCTTAATCAGACAGATGTGACTTACATTTAAACTCTCCAGAGCAGTTGACAATAAATGGTCCTATTATTAATCAAGATGATATGGATTGTAATGTTATATTTGTGATAATTATGTACCAGAACAAAATTTTCCTATACCTTGCAACGAAAGCAGTTCCATTAACAGGAACTGAACGCAGTTAACGGTATCGAGCACAGAGAAAAGATCTGAGCTGGCACAAGTTCTTAATGGAAAAAAGTGAAAGTATCAATAACTCATTGATAGTACATTTTGCTATTTTTAAATGTTGCTATAAGTACCAAAATGTACCTAGCTAAACTCGGGGCTGGGCTTTGAGAGGTTAAATACGAATTAAATACCATAACACGGTATTCAAATGGTATTTTTATTATATTATTAAGAATCCTGTGGGGGATCTATTTATCAAATAAAGTACTGTTGCCATTGCTTCTCCCCAAAATTATTTATTTAACTTTGCATCGAAGAGCATACTTCATGCTTTTTCTACAATTGTACGATTCATCCTTTCAGCTAAGCAATTTTGCTGTGGAGTGTAAACTGTTGTTAATTGATGCCTGATACATTATTTCTTTAAATAATTAATTTGTTAAATTCTCGCAACAATATTCTCGTCCATTTTCTGTACGCAATATTTTGATTTTTCTTCCTGATTGCTTTTCTACAGAATTTCATAAATTCTTTAAAATATTGAGCTACCTCATCTTTTTTCATCTGTGGAATTAAGCTTATACATATTGTTTACTAGCTTGACGTTACAATTATTGACTAGTTTTTATCATCAACGAATCTGTTAAATATAATTGTGTTTCCATTTCTTACAGTTTGACTGAAGGTTATAACGACATCAGTTAATACGACATATCGGTTTTAGCGACTCAAAATAAAAGTCCAACTGAATCCCATATAATTGCATTTTTACCGGTTATTACGACTATCCGCTTTTTACGACCAATATGACCGGTCCCTTCGAAGTCGTTATAACCGGTTTTTACTATATTTTCATTTTTGATATACCACGTTGCCTCTGTTATCAACTGAAGTACCATGGATTGAAAGCATTGTACAATGTCTATGATTGAGTTACTTGCCGTTTCCCTTCATCTAATACTACGACTGTATTAAGAACATTGCGATTATTAACAAAACATTGGGGTCTTTGCAGATTTATTTTTCTTTAAAACACTCCAGTTCATGTAAGGTTGCGCACTCAACAATGACTCCTTCGTAGAGATGACAAAGTTCATCAAAACTCTCAGATTTCCAGATGGAATATCGTTAACAACTTATTGGAGGTGATTTAAAAAAGAAAACCTTCTATGCGATCTCTCTATCTAGTACTATGACTGTATTAAGAACATTGCGATTATTAAGAACATTGGGGTCTTTTCTTTAAACCACCGCTGTTCATAGAGATGACAAAGTTCATCAAAACTCTCAGATTTCCAGATGGAATATCGTTCTTTTCTCAACTTGAAGATGTCAAATAATGCTCCCAACCTGGACAAATGAAACATAGGCATACCCGTAAAAGTGTTTGCACAACAAACTAATCATTCTTTTCTCGCTTGTTTAAAATTGTATAATCCGTCATAAGTACAACATGGTGGGTTTATGTAAGTGGAACTTAAACATTCCTCTACCCCCTACTGATTTTATATTGTCTCTATAGATATATCAAGTAAAATTAGAATCTGAAACTTCTCTTATTAATCTTTTCGACATTAAGTTGGAAATCCTACTTGTCTCAAGCATTAAGATTTTTTTGTGAGTGAGATCTCCCATATTATAAGTTGTGTTTCTTCTCAAGATTCGTCTTAACTCCCTTCTATACACTTGAAGAAACTGAAGGGGCATCACAACGTCCTAATCTCTTTTTGTGTACATGTGTACATTAAAGCTAACACAATTGCTGAGTCTTTGTTCGAAATTAGGGATTTTAAAAATGTATCTTTTGTTTCTAGGTCTTCGATTAAATGGAAGAATACATTTTGCCTTCAATAAAGTCTCAATTAAAAACTCATTTCCCTCTTCTTGTCTCTCAATCCAGCCTTGGTTATCGTCACTTCCTGGTATAATATCAGGTATATGACTACGTGTTCTCCTCCTTACATCTTTGAGCAGAATATTCTCTATTCTCACTAGTAAGGGGGCAAGAAGTAGGATGGATGAGGATTGTAAACAGCTATGTTTGTTAAGAATAAAAAGAGTGACACAATAATAAACAGCAGCATCAGATATTTAAATATATTTACCCTATTTTTTAAGAATATTAATTCTTACATTTTTCCTAGCTATAGAAATTTCCATTGTAATTAAAGTTAAGGCACTAAGATTCGGCATTATCTTGAGAGTATCTCTAATACATACAATATAGGACCTAGGACACTTCCCTGTGATTCGCCGGACTTTAAAGGGTAAAGTTCCGTGTGTTCGTCGTTGAAGTACACCTGGAACTGCATTTCTTCAAGGTATGACGTCAGTACTTTGTAGAAGGGATGGAGTACTTATCTTATAATTTTGTATAGCAGTCCTGTGTGTCATACCTTGTAAATGCTTTGCTTACGTCAAGGAAGGCAGCCGAGCAGTATTTCTTTTCTTGGAGACTTCTTGTGTCTGTTTATGTAACTCTGAACCTTTTCTATTGCAGGGTGTGCACTTCGGAAGCCAAATTGGTGCAAGTATTTTGTTATTGTCAGTTAGGACTGGCCGTAGTCTTTTTTCAAGGAATAAATTGCTTTCTTTAAACAGCATACTCTTTTATCAGTGGAAAAACCTTCCGGTTGTTCCATATAAATGACTTCATTTAGATCACTTTGTAAAAATGTAGTGGCTGCATCCATTTGATCAATATCTAAATCGTACTTTGCAGCTAATGAAAGCAAATATCTAATGGAGCCAAATCTTACGACTGGTGCAAACGTTTCATCATAATCGATGCCGGGTTTCTGTACACACCCCTTAATTACCAATCTAGCTTTGTACAATATAGCATAGCTGTACAACATAGGTTTTGTCTTACCAAATTTGTATTATTTAACAAAATGCCTTTCTTTTTCTTGCTTTTACCGCAATATACTGCTTTACCACAGTTTTTCCTTTTTAACCACTAAACATATATTTTACTACTTCTGGGTGACTCTTGGTAACCTCTTGAAAGTTTTATATGAAAAGTGGTTTTATACTTTTATTTAATATATTTGTGACATCTTTTCGTTACATTCTTTCTTACATAGACTACATATATAATATGTGATACCAACATTATTATCTATATTTCAACAGCGGGTCACGGTCGTGACACGATTTAATAATATGAAATAAATAAAAATTTTAATTAATTTTTTTTCGTGCAATATAATGTGTATACTTTATATTTGTATTATTTCTTTTAAACTACATTTTTAGTGCAAATAATAACAAAAAAATGAATAAAATGGAAATAAAACATTGTATGTAATAGTAACAATCACAATACATTTTAAAATCTGGGGGATTATGAACGTGTCGACAGAGGGATTTTAAATTTATTTCAAGTTGGCAACGCTGACTATTGAATTTTACAGTGCTTCTTTGAAATTCTTATTGTAGTCAATTGTAGCATTTCGTATTAACAATTAAATATGTGAAACGAATCCAAACGTATCATTCTCAAAATATCACGGACTCACGTACTCACGCACGACAAATATGTACTCACGCACGATTGTTTTATTGTTACTCACGATCACGCACGCTCACGATACAATATTTGAAAATCGCTCACGCTCACGCGGGTCACGGCCGTGACCCGAAGAATTCACGGCCCGCGCCCAGCTCTAGTGTCGATACATAATTCACTAAGAATAAATTTAGCTGTCCTTTAAAGTTGTTGTCTTCCAGATTACTACAACGGAGGGATTTACTTAATGTTTCAACAAATCGTTTTGCTTGACCGTTTGCTTCTGGCCAATAGGGTGTTACCTTGTGATGTTTGAAAATGTAGTTCTTCGCGAACTGTTCAAAATCTTTACCGATAAAAGGAGGTTCGTTGTCGGATTTAATTTCTTTGATGATGCCAAACAGTTTGCACACTTGGCAAGCGTTTCTATGGATTTTTTGCAAACTTTTGTTTGGTGGTCTTCACCACATTTGACACATTTTGGTTTGGCGTAGCAGTTTCGAGCGGCATGCCCGAATTGTTGGCAATTGAAGCATTGTGTAGCACCGGATCCGCGCCTATACTTTTCAAAGTATGCTCTACATCTAAGGACGAATCTTATCGTTGTATTTTGAACCATGTTCGAAGTTTATTTTATACTTTGGTTGAGCAGTATCTTTCATGACAAATATGTCGGTGATCGTAAGGCCTTGTGATGCTATATTCTCCGCAATATCATTTGGATCAGCCAATAGGATTCCGCGTAGCATCACCTCCATTGGTTTCATTTCCTTTGGCGTGTAAGAGTGGAACTCAAGGCTGCCTTCCTGGAGTGCCTCCCTCACTTTTTCAAGTTCTTCATTTTTTGTTATGTGGATCTTCACATTTGATTTCATGTACTTGATATGAAACCCCCCTGGGCACATTTCCGTTAGGATTTGTACAAACTCCTTATGATTTGGAAGGTGGCTGTGTAGAATGATCGGCGACAACTTTTTAATTGTCGGCGTTGCTGTAGTTGGCGTCTTGTTTTCTGGTCTCTTTATTTTTCTATTTTCAGTGATATGTTCAGTGTTGTTATATAGTTCAGGCGACAGCGGACTGTCATATCCATTTTCTTTTTCTTTCTCCCCTGCTCCATTTGTGTCTGGACCGCATGGGCCATCGCCGATTGTTGTACTGAATTTGTGAACTTGATATTCACAGTAGTTTCTACCCAGTTAGCTTCTCAGTGGTGGGGGCGCCCGGCGAGCACGCCCGATGTTGATGGTGCAACTTCGGTGTCCAAAGTGTCATCACTTTTCACTATTTACATTAGTTACATTAGTAAGATAATTTATGAATATAGATGATATCACAAATTGTAAATACACGAAATTACTGAATACTCATAACCACTCGAATGTGTGTCCGTCCAGTGTTGTGAGATCTAGTGTCCGAACCGTGTCTGGGTGTGTGGGTGAGGTGCTGTCTGTAGCTAACGTTCGTCCTTTTATACTCGCTGCTGGTTAAGTGGGGGTTGCGCGCTGTGCCGGCGCAGAGGTAGTATCGGTGGGAACGCTTGGCCGTGATAGCACGTAGAGCGTGTCAGTATGCTTTGAGAGAGCGTACTGTTACAAGTTCGGGTTGTTCCATAAACTTAGAATTATTCTGTCAAAAAAATACCGGGAATTGGTCAATAAAACACAAAATGTTAATTATTCATCCAAATTTATTGTATCGCCTTCAAAACAGGCCCCTTCAGAAACAATACACTTGTGCCAACGAATAATCCAATCATCAAAACTTTTTTTAAACGCATTTTCCGGAATCGACTTCAGTTCTCGCTACGAATTCTCTTTTATTCGGTTTCGGCTCATTGTCAGTTGGAAGGCGCCATTCCGAAGCTTGTTGACTGGTTTGCATGTCCAACTCGTAAACTCATGTCTCATCACCAGTTACAATGCGTTTTATGAATGTGGGGTCGGAATTGACTCGTCATAGCATGTCTTCAGCAACTTTTACGCGATTGAGTTTTTGCAGAAAATTCAGGTATTTCAGAACTAGTCAAGCGGCAACGCGTTTTATGCCCAAATAATCGTTTTAAATGATACGAATTGATTCGTGAGACACATAAAGTTCAGCAGCTATCTCTCAAACTTAAATGACGATTTTTATTCACCATTTCCTTCACTTTAGCGATTAAACTCCAGTTGAAGACGTTGATGGCCGACCAGAGTGAGGCAAATCTTCAATCACTTCAAAAGTCTATTCACTGTATATCTTCCCCAACATTTTCAGCGATTCGGCACACGAAATTCCATTTGCAATACAAAATTTGAGACAAATTCTTTGTTCAATGTTTTATCCATTGTAAAAATCGCAAAGCACACTTGAGATGACTGACAAAGTCGAGCACTGTAAACAAACTAAATGACAGATGACGTTCAAACTTCGCGTCAGCATAAAGGACAATTGTGCAAACTTAGCGACAAAAAGAATTTCGACAATCCCTTCTAGCGGGCCTTTTAAATGATAAATTCCCGGTACTTTTTTGACAGAATTATATATGGATAGATATTTGTGTTTACGCACGTGACACTTGGTTTGTTTATCATGCTTTTTAAACATGAGGAACTGATGATATTCACACTGCTACCGGCGTCTACAATGAAACTCGTATGATTGTCATTTAAGATAAGTGACATTTTTGTTTTATTAAAAATTTGTTTGAATCTACTTTCAACACTTATTTGGTAAGTCGTAATCAAAGGCGCACAATAAACAAAAGCACGTTTTTTTCTCGATTTTTTAGGTAATTTTTTTGTTAATGCAACAGGGCATGGCAGCGGCAGCACAATTCCATAATAGGTATTGGTTTCGTTTTGCATTATATATCTAGTGCTTCTGCCAATGGCGCAGCACATGTTAAATATTCTTTTAAGTAATCATATTTTACATCTTTCATTACGTTTTTGACGTTTAGAGTTCTGTGTAGCTACAAATTTTTCTCTTGGATCCGCAAAATTTGTTAAAGGCTCTTCCATCTGGTTTGATCAGGTCGACTTAATGTATGCTACAAAATATCTTGTATAATTTCAGCTGTTTTTGAACGGCTGGCAGCATTCCATAGGGAATAACATTTCTTCAAAGTTATGGTATGTATTTCCGATAACGGAGTACCTATGGCAGTCAAAATTTTATTATATTTTAATATAATTTGAGTAGGTGTCTGCCATTTGGATCTTGTGTTGAGTTGGTTTAGGTTATTATTTATACCATATGTTCCAGAAGTGTTGCTTTATGTATTGCACGTGTTGCCAGATGGACAACCGATTGACCGGTTCACCTGTAAGGTCTGCATTTGGTAAACTTGTGAATGTATCTCCTATGAGGAAATGGGTAGGAGTGAGTGCGGGTAAATTATTTGGATCTTCAGAAAAAAGGAGTAATGGGTCGGGAGTTAAGGATCGCTTTAATTTCAGTTGTATATGTTTCTAACTCCTCGTAAGTAAACAATTTGTCTCCAATAATTCTAACGTAGTCGTAGCCTCCCACAACCCTCCAAAATGAGACGATCTGGGAGATATAAAATGCCAACCCTATTGCCAACATTGCGTCGATGCTGACTTGGAGAAAAAAAATTGATGTGAAGAAAAACGGGGTATAAAATAAAATATTTGTTCTTGAACAATAAATATAATTATATAATAAATAAACCTTATAGAAAATATATATTATTTTCTAAAATTGTACTTTTTGTAACTTTGTGCACTTCGTCATGTCGAAATTAATTCTAATGGCAAGTTCGGCTTTTACAAGATTCAAACGCATTCTGTTCCTATCACCTCTCCAAACAGATTCCATAATAGAAAAAATGCGTTTCACAAATGCGTTACTAATTGGAATGGACATTGTGTTGCGTTGTGTTGGGAGAGGTCTCAATGATAAGTGATCAATTAGACGGTCACAGAACGAATGTTGTATTTAACAAATTAATTTATAATATGTACAAACATAGATAACATAAATATATAATATTCTATAACGTAGATTATCTATAATACAATATATAACATCTCCCTCATTAAATTAATAACAATATCATTTAATACAATTTATTTACATTTTGTACACAATTTTTCCACCTCTTAAAGTATGAAAATCATTGCATTTATTATTTTGGACCTGATTACTTTCATTGTATTCAAAATCTGGATCTGGATCTTTATAATGGAGAATTTGTGAAGAGTTTCTCCTATACTCTCCACCATTGTCACCTTTTAATAGATATGAGCGAGGTGTGAGCCACTTTTTTATTATTTTCCCTTTACACCATTTGAAATTTTTTCTAAATATTATGCGATCATTGATGTTAAATTCTTTTCTTATTTTAGAATTTTTATTATAATATTTCTCAGAATTATATTGCTTCCTTTTAAACTCTTTTTCAGTATTTTCGTTTAATTTTGGCAGCAATAATTTTTTGTTTATTGGTAATTTTGTTCTACATGTTCTGTTTTGTAGTAACTGTGAAGGACTATAACTTAAATCTTTTACTTTTGTGTTTCTATATTCTAATAAACTTATGTATATTTGCTCATTATCTTTTGACTTTTTTAAAATATTTTTAACTATTTGAACTGCTCTTTCAGCAAGTCCATTACTCTTAGGATAATGTGGACTAGTTGTTATAATTTTAAAATTCCACTTTCTAGCAAAATTTCGACACTCGAACGAGTCGAAAGGATTATTATCTGCTATTACTGTTTTCGGTATCCCAAAACGCGAAAATATTTGTTCCCAGGTATTAATGATTTCTTGTGATGATTTATTTCTTATTTGAATTAATTCTATCCATTTCGAAAAATAGTCAATTAATACAAGAAATTTATTATTTCCATATTCAAGTATATCACAGGCTACTTTATTAAATGGAATCATCGGAATCTCATGAGAAATGAACTGTTCTTTAGTGTTATTGGATTGAAGCATTTGACACGTATTACATTTACTTATAAAATTTTCTATTGCTTCATCCATACCCGGCCAATATAATAATTGACGCGCTCTAGCTTTTGATTTAGTTATGCCTAAATGTGGCTCGTGAATAATTTTTAACATTTCATTTTGTAAAGATTTAGGAACTATTATCTGTTCGTTCATATATAATATTTCATTATCTATAAAAATATTATTTTTATTTTTAAAATAAAATCTAATTTCTTCTTTAACCTTAGATTTATTATTAGGCCAACCTATTTTACAAATTTCTAATAAATGTTTTAAAATTGGATCATTTTTAGTTTCTGATTGAAATAATTCTATTTTTTTATCACTAACATCAATACTATGAATTACCTCCGTAATTTCTTTATCTTCCTCATCTTTAGTATTTAAAAAATGTTGCGATAAATAATCAGATAAATCCATGTAACGACCTGGAACATATTCTAATTGAATGTCGTAATTTAATAATTTTAAACGCATTCTTTGTAGTTTTGCTGACGGTATTTTATGTAAATCTTTTTGCATAATCGCTATTAAAGGTTTATGATCCGTTTTAACTTTAATTCTTTGTGAATAAATATAACTATGAAATTTTTTACATGCATATGTTACACCTAAAAATTCTTTTTCAATTTGAGCATATCTTTTTTCGGTTTCAGATAAACTGCGAGAAGCAAAAGCTATTGGTTTATTGTTTTGTAAGAGACAACAGCCTAAACCATTTTGACTCGCGTCGCTTTCGATAGTTATTTCTTGAGTTGGATCAAAAGGTTGTAATAACGGAGCATTTTTTATGAGATCCTTTATTTTATTCAATGTTACTGAGTGACTAGGTGTCCAATTAAATATGGAATCTTTTTTTAATAACTCTCTTAACCCGTTTCATGCCAAATGGCATAAATTTTGTTACTGTTTTCAATCGTTTGCTTTTCAGTGAGTCAATCAACCAAAGCTTTCTAAGAAACATTTTCTATCGTAATTTTTTCTGCTCTTTCCGAATCCGGCGACAGAATTATTCTATCTGCCGCCATTTTTTAAATATGGCCGCTGAAAGCAAAAAAAATGTGAAATTTCTAATATTTTTTTCCAAACAATCGTAAATTTGAACAAGAAGCACTTACGGTAGAAGGCTAATTCTTCATATCTGGTGGAATAATCGATTTTTCTAAAAGATAGGACCGATAAAGTAAGAAAATTCAATATGGTGGATTTAAGATGGCGGCCATAACTACGCAAAAAAATACGATTTTTACGAAGTCAACCGATTTGGACCAAATTTGGTATATTAGGGTTTTCGGGGTCGCTGATCATGGATTTGAAGTCGGATTTGCAAAATCCAAGATGGCGGATCCAATATGGTGGACAAATTTTCCAAATTTTAACTGATTTACGCTAAATTTTGTATATAAGGATTTTCGCAGTCGCTGGTCACAAATCTCAAGTCAGATTTACAAAATTCAATATGGCGGATTTAAGATGGCGGCCATAACTACGCAAAAAATTACGATTTTTACAAAGTCCACCGATTTGGACCAAATTTGGTATGTAAGGGTTTTCGGAGTCGCTGATCATGAATTTGAAGTCGGATTTGCAAAATCCAAGATGGCGGATCCAATATGGCGGACGAATTTTCCAAATTTTAACCGATTTACGCTAAATTTTGTATATAGGGGTTTTCGGAGTCGCTGGTCACAAATTTCAAGTCAAGATTTGTGACCAGCGACTCCGAAAATTCTTGATCAGCGACTCCGAAAACCCCTATATACAAAGTTTAGCGTAAATCGGTTAAAATTTGGAAAATTCGTCCGCCATATTGGAAACGCCATCTTGGATTTTGCAAATCCGACTTCAAATTCATGATCAGCGACCCCGAAAACCCTTATATACCAAATTTGGTCCAAATCGGTCGACTTTGTAAAAATCGTAATTTTTAGCGTGGTTATGGCCGCCATCTTAAATCCACCATATTGAATTTCCTTACTTTATCGGTCCTATCTTTTAGAAAAATCGATTATTCCACCAGATATGAAGAATTAGCCTTCTACAGTAAGTGCTTCTTGTTCAAATTTACGATTGTTTGGAAAAAAATATTAGAAATTTCACATTTTGTTTGCTTTCAGCGGCCATATTTAAAAAATGGCGGCAGATAAAAAAATTCTGTCGCCGGATTCGGAAAGAGCAGAAAAAATTACGATAGAAAATGTTTCTTAGAAAGCTTTGGTTGATTGACTCACTGAAAAGCAAACGATTGAAAACAGTAAAAAAATGTATGCCATTTGGCATGAAACGGGTTAATGGAGTCGTTACTTCAGATAAATTAGGAATAAACGATCTCATATAATTTATGACTCCTAACAAACGCATTAATGCTTTTTTATCTTTTGGATCTTTTATCTGTAAAATTGCCGAAATTCGATCATTATCTGCTCTCATACCGGCTTCTGAAAAAATATGACCTACATATTTGACCTCTTTCATACAATATTGAAATTTATCAGGATTAAATTTGACATTCATTTTTAAAGCTCTTTCAATTACTTTTTCTAAATTTTTGTCATGTTCCTCTTTTGTTTTACCTACTACTAAAATATCATCAATATTAATAAATACGCCCGGTAAATCACCAAAAGTTTCAAAATTGTATTTCATAAATATTTCTGAACTACAAGATAAACCAAAAGGAAGTCTATTAAAACAATAATTTTTTCCAAATGGAGTACTAAATGTAGTTAGTTTTTTACTTTCTGAATCTAATTCAATGTGCCAAAATCCGTCTTTGATATCAAGAACCGAATAATATTTTGCACCATGTAATTTTTGAGCGATTTCTTCTAATGTAGGTATTAAAAATGGTTCTTTTATGATAAATTTATTAAGATCTTTAGGATCTAAGCAAAGTCTAATCATTACTATTTTTCTTTTCTACAATTACTAAATTATTGACCCATTCAGTAGCTTCATCTACTTTTTCAATTATATTCATTTTTTCTAAAACACCTAATTTATTTAAAAGTTTATTTCTAATTTTTAAAGGTACTCTGCGAGCAGGATTAACAACAGATTTATGATTTGCTGTTAATTTAATTTTATATTTTTTTGAAAATTTACCAATTCCTTTAAAAGCATTTATATTTTTATCAATAAACTTTTTTTTATCATATGAATCACATTTTCTTAATTTAACATCAATTTCATCTACCTTTTGAATAATTTTTAATTTTGAACAAGTATCCAAACCTAAAATTGGTGCTACATTTTCATTCATAATAAAAAAATGGCTCTATACCTATTTCATCTCTGAATTGACAAGTGAGATAACAAATACCAAGTGGGTTTTTGACCACCATACGCTTCTAATACCATCTGTGTTGGCTCTACTTTGCATTTTTTATCAATTCTTCGATATACACTCCGTGGTAGAATATTGACATCAGATCCAGTGTCCAGTTTGAATTCCACGAAAGTATCATCTATTCTTATTACTTCAGTCCATTTATGTTTTCTGAAAATATTACATTGATTCTTATTAATAATATTTATACATAAATTGTTAGGGACGTACTACGTTGCCGGCGCCGGCAACGATTCACGTTGCCGGCAGTTTTTTTTTTTTTGCCGCTAGGTGACTTTACAAATAATGAAATTTTCGAATTTATATTTAATGAGGTACATGTGTACTTACCTACTGTTATGCATTGAAGGAATAAAAACCTTCTTAAATATTTTTTTTCTAGATTATCTAATTTTGTTAGCATTCAATGATAATAAATATCCTAACCTAACCGTGATTAACCTAAATTACTATAGAATGTTGTGTTTACTATTACGTTTGAGGCTTCGCCCCAAATACACCTTCTTTCAAAGACACGTACTATTATTATGTTTTAAGTTTTATTTTAAATGATCTAAAATAATATGCAAATAAATTAAAAATACTTCGTTTCAAAATTTTATGAAAATAATATAAAAATAATATAAAAATACAAAAAATAATTTGAATTACATAGATATAACATCAATAAACGTCAAATTACATTTTTGAATAAATGAATCCTGGTCTTACGTGGTATCAACTCTATTCTAAGTAGGTACGTGATTTTTGACAGTAGTGACAGCTTGTACGCCTACATATTCTCCATATCAACCCAAACATGTGCTGTTACACTATCTGGAAATCTACGAGATTGAATTTTTAATGTTCTGCTGTCTCGTATCCAGTAATTGTTAAAAACCAATTGCTAATATTCCTTAAGCTTTAAATTGAGATGTTCAAAGCTACTGAATCTATTTCCAATTTTTAATATCTACAAATAAATCATAACGTGAATATACTGAATTTTTTATTTTAAATTTTAAATTCACTTACCTCGAAATTATTACAATTCTAGTTAATTTTCAGTAGAAAATGTACGTCGTCTATATTCAAAAGAAAATTTTATTCAACTTTGTTTACAAAAAACAAAACACAATAAATAATAATCGAATATAAAATTTGGAAACCCAGATACCTGTGACATAAGCGAGTGCCGGCAACGATTCACATTATATTCACGTTGCTGGCGCCGGCATAGGAGACAGTTCCAAATTGTTATGATCATCATTATCATGATCATTTAATGAAATTGCCTTAATTTTTTTAATTTTACAAGCTATTGTGAAATGATTAAATTTTAGACAATTCATACATTGTTTGCCAAAAGCAGGACATTTTTTAGGGCCATGTGATACTAAACATTTATAACAATTGTTGTTAGTTTGTTTATTAAAATTGCGACTAGTATTATTTTGTTCCCTATTTTTATTAATACTATTATTCTTATTATAATTATTCTTAAACTTTTTATTATAGTACTTATCTAAATGAAACACTGATGAACTGCAACTGGGGCCTTCTTGGACATTTCTTGTTTGTTCACGAGACAGCTCCCACGCTCTGCATCTCTCGACAGCCTTTTCTAAATCCAAGTTTTCTACTTGAAGTAATTTTTCTTGTAGTGCCTTATCATAAACTCCTAGTACAATCCGGTCACGGATAAGTGAAGATTTTTGGGTATCAAACTCACACGTTTTTGCTAATTTCTTCAAGTCCGTAAAAAAATTATCGAAATGTTCTTTTTCTTGTTGATTTCTATTGTAGAAATTGAATCTTTCGAATACGATGTTCTTCTTTGGTGTACAGTAGTTCTCAAAAGCTTTTTTCACATTTGCATATTTCTTTTTATCAGTTTCTTCAAATGTCGTATATAATTCTAGGGCTTCTGTGCCTATAGCATTTAAAAATGTGGCTAACCTCACCGCCTCTGTTTGATCATTTAAGCCTGCAGCAGTTTCAAATATTTCGTAGTTTAATTTAAATTTTCTCCAATTTTCAGATAAGTTTCCGTTTAAATTTAAATCGTCTACTGGTTTTACAAAATTATTTGATGTATTAGCCATATTAATTTATGTGAATGCGTAGAAACTTGATCAAATGTACTATATTAAACACGCGGTCACTAATTTTTATTTTTATTTATCCGCTTTATTTTAATTAATCCATTTAAAATAATATTATTTTGATATTTCAGATTTAATTTAAAGCACTTCACTTAAAATATTTATGATGTTATATTAATTATTAATAATAACATATTTTATTTTTACATACTGTTGATTCGACTTGCACCGACTGCGCCGTGTTGCGTTGTGTTGGGAGAGGTCTCAATGATAAGTGATCAATTAGACGGCCACAGAACGAATGTTGTATTTAACAAATTAATTTATAATATGTACAAACATAGATAACATAAATATATAATATTCTATAACATAGATTATCTATAATACAATATATAACACATTGTCTTGGAGACTATTTTTCTTATTTCGTTTAAATTATCCACTGATTTAAAAATTGCTACCCAATTTTTTTCGGTACTTGAGCAGTTAGAATCGTTCCGTAATGCGGTATGATATCGCTTATGATTAGGGATGTGACATTGTACATAAAAAATCGATTTTTAATTAATCGGTTTTTTATTGTAGCATGTTAATAATCGATTAATAAATAATCGATTTTTCTTAAGAAAATAATCGATTTTGTTATATTAATTGTTTTTTCCCTAATTTGTCCATTAATTTCAAAATAAACGCCATAAATATTATATCAATAGATTTATTAATTAAAAATAAACAACAGCAAGCTATTATATAAATAATAAACACAAATTACAGTTTTAGAACAATCAAATTATAAAAGGTTAAAATTAAAATTTTTTCACATAAATCAACAAATTAAATTATTCAAATAAAAAAAAAACTAGAAATCCGTAGGCAACGAGTTCAGGAATAATAGCTTAGGTAAGCGTTTGGATAATATTTGGCTCCTGGTCTTTGTTAATACGGCTCCACCTTTCGAGAACAATCTCTCTGCTGGAGCCGAAGAAGCCGGTACCAATAGGTGCTTACACGCCAACTGTGTGAGTTGGAGGTAAGCTCCCTCATAGCTTCTCCAGAATTCTAAAGGGTCTTCTTTTAAACCTATTAGAGGCGCAGCTATGTACAAGCTTAACTCGGATGTTTGACTGTGACTTTGGCTGTTTCTCATAGCCTCTAACAACAGCTTGTTGTGGGTTTCCCAAATGTCATCACCTCTTTCAGTACAGCAATTTCACTAGCTTGAATCATAGGAGGAGCATTAGGGTTATTCAACAAAATACCGCCCACCGTCCCACTCATAGCTATAAACCTTTGAAGCATATGCAATTGTGAATTCCACCGCGTTGAAACATCTCCTACCAGGTGTTTAATTTTTCCTTCCGGTACATGTTTAGCCTTTTGAGAATTTCTCAATTGGTCTGCACCAACTCCGCTCTGATGGAACCATTGCACAATTCTGCGAACTTTATCAATGAATATTTTTATTTCATTCACCATGACTGAATTTTGCACAACAAGGTTCAAAGTGTGGGCTATGCAACGAATATGCTTTGCTCTGCCAAATGATAATTCAGTGGCTTTTAGTATATTTGCACCATTGTCGGTAGTGACGGCTACAATTTTTTCATCGGGTATTTCCTATTTTTCACATATATTTTTAATGGTAGTTGATAAATATTCAGCGGTATGACTCTCCGAAAGCGGCTCACAACCTATGTTGAAAGAAACAATCTTAAAATTTTTGATACAATGAATAGTTACTCCCAGATAGCTCTTCATTTGTAAATCCTTCCATTCGTCAATCGTTCAACATATACATTAAAACGACTTATCCAGCTAGCAGAACAATTGAAGTTGGGGATACCAAAACGTGAGGCAAAAACATTAGCCTTTTCTTGTAACATAGGGCCGCTGATAGGTATTCCTTTATTTCTCGTGATTTGAAACCACTGAATTAACGCTTGATCAACATTTTCCTGTCGTGATTTTCGAAGTCTCTTCAGGTTCAAAACATTTGAATTGAACGATTCCTTAATCCGATGCTTGTTTTTAAAATTCATCGATATTGTCGAATGACCAACCCCAAATTCCTTTGCGAGAGATGAGTTTGATTATCCATTTTCTAATCTGCATTGCACCTTTCTCTTCAATGGTAAATGCTTTACGACGTTGCGATGTCATTTTGTGTACAAATTACCGACAATGCGTATCCTTGAACTATCAACTCGTCACTGATAATCAAAACAAGACGTCGTCGCAGAAAAAAGGGTGGGGAGGCGTACGAAAACGAACGACATTGTTAGGAATCATGTCGGTCACTATATCCGGACGTTATTTCTTAAAAATAGGTCATAATAAGCGACATTTCACTATAAGCGAAGTCATTATATCCGAACTTTAATATAAAGAATTTTATATGAAAGCCAAACTTCACACTGCAATTACTTCATATTAAGCGATTGGTCAATATAGGCGGAGTCATAATAACCGGATTCCACTGTATTGGTAACGAGTTGTAACTTTTTCATTTTAATAGTTTTTTTCTCCTCGTATTTTCCATCAATGATACCGGTTATTGTTTTGCGACATGGGATTTTATACAATGGTGCAAGTAATTTAATTAATTTTCCGAACCCTTCTCCTTCGACCACGCTGAAAGGAAGATTATCGCGGTATATTAATTCTGCTATAGCGTCTGTAATTTGTTTGTTTTTTGAACCCCCTGATCCAAATTCTAATATTTTTGAAAATGATGCTTCTATTCCCATTTTTTCGTTTAGGAGTTGAAGATCCTACGGGATCTTCAATTTAAGATGCGGAAGTAGTCGGTATCATAATCATAGTCTTCAGAACGTGTATTTGTCGATGGTTTAGCAAACAAGTCTACAACTGATTCTTCCTGCGAATTGTTTCCCGACTTGATAGTATGATCCTACAAAAAAAAAAAAAATTGGTTAAAAATATCCTTTAGCATATGGCCACTAAACTAAAAAAATATTTCGTATCATAAAACCAATCAAAATAAAACTAAATTTTGACTTGATCAATCACTGTTTAGATCGTAAATTAATTTGTTATCTGAATCGGTAAGTATATCTTCCGATTTGTAAGAAACCATTTTTTCACGTATTTCAATCGTTTGCAATTCTAAAATAAATCACTAACTGAAGAATTTTGTACTATAATATAGCAAATAGTGTTCTTATTATAATTATTCATTAAAAAAAACTAATCATTGACAGGTTTGTATTAGTATAGAAAGTGGTCCAGTTTCTTTGTAATTAAATCCAAATTGTAGGTACTTATCTCTTTATTTTCAATACTACTTAAATACCAGAGTGTTTCCTCTCCATGTGCTGTTTTAAATTGGTAGTATTACTGTTCGTTTTTAAAATTTTAGGGCAACATTTACATTTAGCATTTCCAGATTTATGAAAATATTGTCGCCATTTACTTGTCGTCCTTTTAGTCGTAGACATTGTTAAAAATGAGACTTTTAATAAGACTAAAAACTTTTAGTCACGAAAAACTTTCGAAATTGTCGTTTGAACAATGAAGTTTCACCAACGAATAATGAATGACATAAATATCAACCAAATGTCGATAAAACAGTACAGTTCGTTGACTCCATCTAGTGAATGTTTGATTAAATGAATCAACTAACTAAACTATTTAAAAAACACAGAAGGAATGCCATCATAGATGCCCAGATGGCGTTAATGTAATATTATAGAGATAGTATTCTTTGACAGTTCGCGTTCCGGGCTCCGGGCCAAGAGATCAAACTTAATGTCGGGGGGTTGCAGATGAAAAATCGGTAATAATTGATTGAATAATTATAAAAAAAAATCGATTATTAATCAATTATTTATAAAAATAAAATCACGTATTAAAATCGATTTTTACTTTAAAAAAATCGATTATTAATTGATCATTTCCATAATCAATTATTTTCTCACATCCCTACTCATGATGATTCGAAATCGTCACTTAATGCCTTGCTCAGGTACAAAATAAGTTACAATCAATGGAAATAACTTAATATTACTTCTATTGGAGGCATCTGAAGAAATCGAGAAATATCTGGGCTCTTCAATATTTTTAAGATCCGGTAAAACCAATTTGATTGCTTTTGGACCTAATATGTTTTCGGACAAACTTGAGTACTTTGTCCGTCCACAGTGAATTTTCTTAGATAATGACGAATCGTTAAATACTACAGAATTTAATTTCATACTGTACTCTAGACTGTTATAAATATGTTGATGTTTCACTCCGTGATAAACTATAGATAACTCAGAAATTGTAGCACATAGATTTTCCAAAGAATCATTCTTAATGAAATAATTTGTTAACAGTTGAGAACTGTTTTGTGCACTGACATTTTTCCTGTGACGAACAGAACTTTCGTGTGTTTTGACTGCCTTTTCTCCATCGTATATGATAACAAACGTGATTCCACATATGTTACATTTTCCCGAAAATTGATTTACTTTTTGTAATCATTGTTTGTACTCGACTCAATTTAACCATTATTAAATGAAGCAAAATATTTTGTCTGTTTCTTTAGTACAACGTACTACGTCTTGTATTGAATTTGACATTTTATGGACGATGGACGCTCTACAATTTAAAATTTTCAAATTAGTTAATCTAGAAGTATAAAAAAAATATATTTATTTATAATCTAAAGGTTTTACAAAAATAATTCAATAATAATAATATGATATTTTATAACAATAGTTAATAGTCGAATGGTGCGCTGCTAGACTACTTGGCTATCGTAGCATGAATATTTTCACTCTGTTTAGATAGCGCCTTATATACCCTGCCGCGCGAAGTAAGGGTAGTGTTTAGTTGAAGCGTGTTGGACAAGAGTAGCGCGTGAGGCGAGGATAGACTTGTCGCGCTACATTCTCCCCCTCTGCTCCTGAAAATGTAGGCGTGGTGGTGACTTTTCGAGGTCGTCCTCGGCGTCGTATCTGATGTACTATTTCGGGGTCTGGTCCGCGACCATCGTATTAAGGGGTGAGTGCTGACGTGTGTAATTTTCCAATCGGCTTCTTTGGGTTACTGGAGCTGGCTATTTCGTACGTAGTAGTTCCAATAATATCGTATAGGGTCCATCACGGCGTGGTACAAACTTTACTGTGAATCTCCTGCTGGCGTTACTCAGTAAGTGGGTCTGTACTAGAACCTTGTCACCTGGAGCATATACTGGATCAGGATGACGATGTGAATTAACGAGTTTGCGGTTGGTATATTGGCTCAATTCCGCGATTTCCTTGGCACGCTGTTGGGTCGTAGCGGGCTGGCGTAGAACGGGCGAGATTTCGGCGATCGTAAGTAGCCGGTTTGCGTATTCCATTGGGTGTTCGATTTCACCCTCCCCCTGTACTAATACTGTTCCGATGGCGTTTTTGCTGGAATCGGTTTTAATGCAGAGTGGCAGCTTGTCGTCTTCTAACATTTCGTTGAGACGTTGGTAATGACGTAGCCTCGTCTGGATGAAACTCAATGGAAAAAAGTTCCAATACGGAGTGACTCGTTTCACCTGGTGGATCGTATTGGACTCGTGGGTCGATCTTAAGAGGTGTCAACTCTGGCGGGAGAGCGTTCTCGAAGATACTCCATATATCCAGTTTGGAACATGGTTCCTTTGGACGGAATGGTGGAGGTGGAGTATCAAATTTGATGAGTCCCCATGACCTAGGTGGCGTATCAGCGAGTGGCGACACTGGTTCCAGTGACAAAAAATGTTCTAGGAATGGTGAACTTATAGTAGGTTTCTTGGCTGGAACGGGAATCGTCTTCGCAAGTTCAGTATCTTTGTTCCTTCTACTTATTTTTGTCGTGAACTGTTCTGGCGACTTTGGTAGCGCTGTTATTACCGTGTCTTGCGACGGTAGGAATTCGAACTGCCTCTGGGGGTCGTCAGTGAAATACCATGCCCTCTGAGGATGATTTAATACAATTCCGGCGGCTTCCAGGAAGTCGATACCAAGAAGGGCACAGTTATCCCTTGCCTCTGGTAAAATCGTCCACTGAATTTGAAGTAGTCGTTGACCTAACTTTGTAGTCACTCTCGTAGTTTTAATTTTTTGTCGTCGATAGATCCCATCGGCCAACACGACGTTAACAGAATGTTCTACGAGGTTAGCTTTTTGATCACTTAGTAGGGGAGACCGTGTACAAATGTAACACTTTGTACTTCTACTTTGATTCCTAGCTATCAAACTTATTTTCGATGTAATGAACGTCGCTATATACAACTTTGATCTATATTCTATCAATGTTCATTATAATTTTATTTTATTTAACTTGATTTAATTTTTTTTGCAGAGCTTCAAAAAAAAATGTCGATTGTTACTTTTGATCCCAGAGCTAGGACGAAAGTAACAACATCAATTCTAGAAAATATTACATGTACAATGAAAAATAAACAAAAAATCCAATCAAATGATTTATTAAGAAACAAAAACGGAACAGAAAATATTTTATTTTCATAAAATTATAAAAAAAAAACAATGAACTTCTCTTAATTAGTAATAACTTCTATTCTTAACTAACAGTCTTTTTTATATAATTAAGCAATTATAAAATAAATTTTTTGAGATCAATATTACTGTTCAGACAGCAATTATGGCAAATATAATATGTATCGTCTTTGGTGCATGCAACGTGAGACCATTTTTTACGGTCGCCACATTGTATCCACCTCTCGTTTGGCAAGCTATTGCTGAATAACTCTAAACAAACGAGGCAAAAGCAATTTTCTTCATCAGAAGAACATGCATTCGACTGGTTCTTCTTTCCTTTGCTAGGTTTGTTTTTCTGTCCTTGACCTTTTCCTTTTGCAGATTGCAATATTCTAACCAAAAAGAAATTTTGGTTAGAATATTGCTTTCTTGGATTTATTTTTTTGGTTATATTCTTCTTCAATTGCGTTTTTTTCCAAGGGTATCTGTAAGTATCGCAGTTTGACGTTTTCTACCACCTCTTCGTGTTTCGGATCTTGGATCTGCTTGCAGTAAAGGTCTTATATCTTCAAGTGAAAAAGGTTGTGCAAAAGTTGCTTGCAGCCCGCTAGGTCCTGGCTGTGGCGATCTTGGTGATGGATTTGAGCAAGCAGCGGGTTGTCATCATCGGTTTGAATGTTTAATAAAGCGTGGGGAATTGATGATCCAGGAATGTGAGATGTATTTGAATGATTATAATCAACTTGGTCGCTTGGCTCTGGTTTTGGTAGATTAACCGTTTCTTCTGATCTGTTATTGGCTTGCAAGGGGCGATCCGTTACAAAAGACGGTGCAATTTTTTTTGTCCACCTTTTGCCGGACAATTCTTTGCTTCATGTATAAAACCACAATATTTGCATTCTTTGTTTGCTTTATCTTCATATTTTGTTTGATTGTTGCTTAATTTCTTCAGCGTAGCATATCTTTGATTGTTGCTTGTTTTATACGTCGAACTATATTTGCGATTGTTGCTTGCTTTAACATTTATCTTGTTGACTTCTTGATTCGTGTTTAACTTATCAAGTTGCTTCTGAGATAATTCTGTAGGATATATTGTTCGGATTATTTACAACAATAGCACTTCTACGAAAAATATATTTTTTTACTTTAATTAACAATAACAACAACAATAAACAATAATTAACAATATTACTATAATACAATGTAGTCAAATCACGTTGGTATGCGCGAACCTTTAGCACAGCTGATGCGTGCGTATTGCAGCGAACGCTCTGAATGGTTGGGATCGCAGCGCGCTCGCTTTATATGCAGCTGCCGTCTCCTTCTGTAAGATTCTCGCTGCATATCTGTCAGTGTAGATTAGTCGAGATGTTCGCTGGATGTGTGCATGTTGCTGCCTTTCCTCTCGGTCTTCTTTCTCTTTCCTTCTCATGCGTTTGAAGAGTATCTTAATTTCTCGGTTCATATGGAAACGTCGAGAAGGTTCTGTTTGTTGGGATGTTTCCATAATTCTTTTGCTTTACACTTGTCCATGGCTTGCTCTAATGTTATATTTAGGTCTATCCATAAAGTTTCACGTAACGATGTATGTATCTTTGATTGAATATATTATTTTGTCGAGTAGTAGATCGTTTTCGAATTCACCGTATTGACAGTTCTTTAGTAAGTTATCTGCACTTCTTTTAACGTTATCAGTTAAATCAAAGTTTGTGTACCTTTTGAATACTTATTCGCCTATTGCTGTTAGTAATATAGCTGTTTTCTCTTCTTCACTACTGTATTCTAAACCACCTGCTATCACAACCTAGGTAAAGATATTGCTATTAAAGGGACTTATGCCAGTGCAAGTAAAACCAGCAATAGCATTTCTATCGGTGACGGCAAGAGGAAAGGTTTCTTTGACAATCCCAGGAATGTAATGTATAGTCATTGTTTGACCAGGATGATTTCGCATCCAGTTATCTGTGGCAGTGTTTATCATTTTCTTAAATGGTCCAAAAACTGCTCTATCTAGGGGTTGCCGTTTGTGGGTGCAGTAGGGAGGGAATTACAACAGGATGATTCCATTTCTTTTACAGTAATCAAGGGCTTGAATAGAGACATGTGATACATGATTGTCGAGCAACAACAGGCATTTTTCATCAATAGTGGGTGAATAATACGGAAGAAGGACCATGAGTAATTCGGAAGAAGGACTGTGATTAATTCGGAAGAAGGACCGTGATTATTTCTGGGGCTGTCTTTATCCGGCTTGTAAGACCATGAATATTTCTAACTCCAGAACGATTTGACCATGGATAATATAGAACTGCTGAAAGGATCAATGTATTTCTATCCGGTACACACCATGAATAGATTTTGATCCTTAGCATATATCAAGTATGCTTTACTGACCCTCGAACATGCTACATAGAATTGTCCGTGTGAGAAACAATCCTGTCTTACATCAATACCAGCCATTTGTAAAGATTGACCTTGGGATTTATTGATGGTCATTGCAAAACATAATTTAAGAGGGTATTGCAACCTTTTAAATTCGAAAATGTAATCGGAAGGCGCAATAGGAATTCGTGGTATAAAAACAGTTTCACCTTCAGCACAACCAGTGAAAATCGTAGCTTCGATTACGTTTTGTCGGAGAGCTTTTACTTGAAGCCTTGTACCATTGCAAAGCTTTGGTGGATTCAAATTTCGTAATAACATTACCGGTGTACCAACTTTTAAAGTTAGACAATGAGCTGGCATTCCAGGTGGATTTAACGTGTTGAGAAATTCAACGGGATAGTTTACTATCTCATCTTTGTTTATCACCGTATCAATTGAGTTATATACCATTTCTTGAGCTTCGAAACTTAGTAATAATACGTCATTTATTTCGGCTGCTGTATCATTTTTTGGTGTTAAAATAGCTCTTTCACGAAACCAAGCTATTGGTTTGTCATTTAAAAGTCTGATATATGTATGGAAACGTCCCGACAAGCACAGAGAATTTTTTTTCTTTTTCTAGAGAACGAATGTTAATATTACCACACGGTCCATGAATCATGTTATTTTTTATTATGTCATGTAGAATTGGATCTTCATCAGGGCTCGGAATTTCAGCACTGATAACATCGTCAATCTTGTTTGGATTGATTCTGTTATACAACCATAGTAAAACATGTACGTGTGGAAGACCTCTTTTTTGCTATTCAACCGAGTACATGTAGCATCTAGTACTCCCAAATAGTTGACCTTTGGTTAATATATTGATGAATATTTTTATTTTGAGGTGAAAAACACGACCTACAATATCAGGACGGTCATGCGATTTCTGACCAGGTAGTAATGAATCAATAATATCACTCCATTTAGGATTACAAGTGAATGTAATAAACAAATCTGGTCTACCATAGTGACGTACGTAAGTCATGGCGTCTTGTGTTCGCTCGTGCATATAACGCGGACCGCCAGTGAATGACGATGGTAGAATTACTACTTGACCCAATTCTGTTACATTTGCATCAGTTTTTTTAACAGCATCTTGAAGGTGGATGTAATTTTCAGCCCTTAACTTCATTTGATTGTATCTTATGAAATTTAACCTTTCTGTTTCAATTTTTGCATACATAAAAAACATGCTGCTAACTGTAGAGTTCGAAGCAGATGCTGACGTTGCCAAAGCATCAAAATCTTTCCATATTGAGTCGTTATCAGCATCGGTGTCGCCAGTAGATATAGCTAACGCCGATTCGTTCTCGATAGGTTCTATTGACTGCTTATGCAAGTTAAACTTGTTTTGCAGCTCAATTTTCAATGCATCTTTGGCAGACTCATACTTGATGCATCAAACCTAAATGCCAGCATCTTAAAACGTGGGTCTAACAGTGCTGCTTTAGATAACACTGGGTGCCTGTAACAGTTCTTGAATCTACTTTTAAATTCCGTTTTTATTTTATTTGCCAGTTTCTTTCCTGTGTCTGTAATAACATTTGTATCTAAATTGTGAAAAATTCTAATCATGCTTTCTGTCGAAGCCAAGACCATTGAAACAGTCACTTTTTTTCTGAAGACATTTCTTCAGTAAGTTGCTTGAATGGCTTGAGAATGTTTATTATTTCCGGTAGTTTTTGCCATTCGCCTTCCGAAAGACTGTCTACCGGATTGTGTAGGATTCCGAGAGACGCTTCCAATGGTTCTTGTAGTGAACAAATCCTCTCAATCATGTCCAGGGTACTGTTCCATCTGGTCACTACGTCCATTTTTAGCTTCAATGGTTTTTATTAGGTCTCAGCTGCTCCTGCATTGCAATTAGTTTTTTGGTAGCTCTTGGACTATTGTGGAAATGTTCCACAATGGTTTTTATTTTTTTTATCAGCTCCCCGAGCCCACAGTCCTGAAGTCCTGCACGCACAATTAAATTAAGAGTGTGAGGGATACACGGCAAATGTTCATAATTTGTCAATCGTATAGCCGCCTTCATGTTCGCTGCGTTATCTGTAACGCAAACAAATATTTTATTTTGTATACTCTAATGGAGAAGCAACCTATACAGCTCATTTTTAATATATTCGGCCGTGTGTCGCTCATGACATTCAAAACATCCTAATAAAGCAGACTTCAACTCCCAATTTAATAAATAATGGGCTGTTACAGCTTGGTAAGAAGTTGTTGCTCTTGAAGTCCATCCATCGGTGGTGATCGATACATATTTTGCACTCTCCAACTCTTCTTTTAAGTTTTTTTTGGACTTCTGAGTACTGAGCATCCAATAAAGTATTACTTAATATGTACCTTGAAAGCATTTTATAACCTGGTTCTAAGTAATTAATAAGATCTTTAAAACCCGCGTCTTCAACTATAGAAAAAGGCTGAAAGTCTTTAACTATCATTTTAAAAATTAAATAATTTTTTTTTTTCTCTCTTACTACACTTACTGACCGTTTAATAAAGGCACTTAACTTAGTCTGCTGCAAATTGGTTTCATTTTTTTTTAATTACAGGATTAGGAAATTCTGTACTTGCTAAAGTTGATGGTATAGGAGCTTCCAGAACTGAAGCATCTGATACGGAGCATGGAATGATGGTTTCATAGGTTGATCTGTGTTTTTTCATGAGATGCTTTTTCAAATTTGTAGTAGAGCCGCCTTTTATCGAATATAACGAATAACAAAGATTACATTTTGCCTTATCGTCTTTAGCCTGCGTAAAAAAACCCCATAGTTTACTTCTTTTCTTATCCATTGTAGCAGGTAAATTGAACTGTAAAATAAAAATAAATAAATAAATATTGGACAACATCTCATACATTATTTGTAAAAAATACTTTCTTACCTGGTTTCTGTTCTAATTTCAAACTTTGTCTACACAGTACTACACACACACACCTTTGATAAACATTAAAAAGCTTGGACGACGAATTTCCAAATTATATTTTACTTAAACAATCATCGTTCTTTGTAACGTACGTTTTTAAATTCACCGAATAAGCGCGCGCATGCATAAAACACGATCAGCGAACGTTTCAATACACGCATTAACGCCATTAACGGTACTTGCGTATACTAGAACAGTATACTACATAGATACGAAAAATGCGAGTAACGAAATTTATTTGTGTGTAACGTTTCGCTACTCGGTACTAGATGGAGCACCCGTTACTCAGTACAGAATACATACGGTTTGTTACAGCTCTAGTTAGCAGTAGAGGTAGACCCTTTATTGCGTCGTCGTCTGAAATGTGTTCGATTTCCTTAAAGATATTGATGGTGGTAAGGAATTCATTCCACTCGTTCTTGAGTTCGTTTTCCATTGAACCGTGCCGTGCAGTTTGCGAAAGATCCATGATTAGTGGTTACTGGTAATTGGATACTTTGCAACAACTTGGCGAACTGGTTTTCGGATAGCTGAACGGCCATACCTGCTTGAGATCTTGTAATGCGCCGCCTTGTGACGAATTTAAAATAATCAATCTTCAACACTGGGTACTTCACAACAATAGGTACTTCAACAGTCGATTTTGCAACAATGACTTCTTCTACAATCGATTTTGCAACAATAACATCTTTAACAATCGATTTTTCAACAATGACTTCTTCAGCAGTCGACTTTGCAATAATGACTTCTTCAACAATCGATTTTGCAATAATGACTTCCTCCACAATCGATTTTGCAACGACATTTTAAACATCGATTTTGCAATAATGGGTCGTTTTCGAGCCGTAAGTTGGGCGCCAATGTAGAAGTATAAAAAAATATATTTATATTCTAAAGGTTTTTCAAAAATAATACAATAATAATAATATGATATTTTATAACAATAGTTAATAGTCGAATGGTGCGCTGCTAGACTGCTTGGCTATCGTAGCATGAATATTTTCACTCTGTTTATATACCCTACCGCGCGAGGTATGGGTAGTGTTTAGTTGAAACGTGTTGGACATGAGTAGCGCGCGAGGTGAGGATAGACTTGTCGCGCTACATTGATAAATATTAAAGTACAAGCTTATTTCTTACAGACGTGACCATTTTTTTGTAACGACTATAACCGTTATACCATATATGTACATAAAACACCAAAGACATAGAGTAAAACACTTATCAAATCAAACCAGGTTGATTTCTCTTTCTTCATCATGAATTTAATGTCTGCTGGTTGTTCCTTTATTTCACAATGTGTAAGATGAAGACGCAACATTAACTGACCTGCTAGATCGGTTCGGTTTTTATCATAGACTGATAGAATGGACTGAGCAATAACCTCACAAAATTGATCACTCTCTAGAAAGAAACAGCTACTGTGTAGCCAATACCTGTCTCTTTTCTAATTAACACTATTAATCTTTAGTTAACCCAAAGAATTTTGTTGAATTCCGGAGCCCGAAGAAACATCGCAAAACCCGAAGTCTTCGGGTCAAAATAGCAATGTTGGCAACCCTAATGCCAAGAGGTTCCGTTTTTTGTTAAAAATTTGTTAATTTCGTTGTCATTGGATTGAATGAGTTTCATAATTTCATCTAATTCATTTTTTTGCGTCCCACAAAGCTAGGAGCGTTATCTGAATACAAGTTTAAAGAATGTTCGCGTCGTGCAAAAAATATCCTTAGGCATTCTAAGAAGGTTTCAGTACTTATATCGAAAACTAGCTCGATATGAATAGCTTTCGTAGCAAAGCATACGAAAATACAAGCATAGACCTTTATTTTTCTGCGATTTCTGTATTTTTTTCTTTAATAAAAAATGGACCACAGTAATTCATTCCAACATTCAAGAATGGACTCGTTTGAATGGCCAGATTGCGTGGGGGATTTCTCATGAAATATGGATAATCTACTGGTTTGATTCTAAAACAGATAATGCATTTACGTATAATTCCTTGCCTTTGTCATAGGTATTTAGCTCACTACATTGAGAGTTGTTTCAGTTCCACCGTGCAAAGTTATCAGGTGTTATTCACGTATAATTAATTTTGTAATGTGTTGATCTAACGGTAATACGATCGAGTGCTTTTCCCCATATGACAATACGGAATTTTTAATCTACTTCCGACGCGAATTAATCTGTTATCGTCAAGAAACGGGTTAAGAACTCGAAGTCGATTGTTTGAATTGACGTTAATTATTTGTGATAATTGCTTTAAATCCATAGGTGAGCACAGTTAATCGAAAAGTTAACTTCGTTAATCGTTAATCCGTTAATAAAAAAGTTAACTTCGTTAACCGTTAAAATTCCGAAAATATAACGGAAGTTAAAGTTAACCGAAAATTTTAACGGCTTGTGGTGGAGTAAAGGCATCAGCAAAAGCAAAATCTTCTGTGAAACGGTCGGGATTCAAGGGAAATATTCCTGTTTCTTGGAAGCCTTTAATTGCCTTTTCATGTGTAGCCACACGACCGTATGCTTTATTAAATAAGTATCTCAGCTATTTCATTTGTAGTTATCCTTTCGCCGACGTGACTCTTCAAATAACTAGAACACTCTAACACACTACTCTTGTAAGCTGTTTTTAATGAGAAGTAAAACGTGTGTGGCGGTATGGTTACGATAATAATTCCATTTTCTTTACAGAAAGTGTAAGCCTCTAGCGTGGAGTGAGAAGCGTGGTTATCTACCAGCAATAACACAGGATCTTCCTTGGTTGATTTGACTAATTTTTGAAAATGATCAAGCCATTGTATGAACACATTTTCATTTATCCACCCATTGTCTGAACAGCAATAGAGTGCACTAGGTGGGCCATTTCTCTTCAGTTGTGCATTCAACCTTTTACGCGCATAAATAAATAAAGGAGGAACATAACTGCCTGAAGCACTTATGGCACACATTATAGTTGTTGTTTGTCCTCTTTCGGCACTTGTTATGAACCCTACCCTTCTTTGCCCCTTTTCTGCATATATTTTAACTGGTTTCTGAACCGTTGTGATGCCAGTTTCATCAGCATTGAAGATTTTCGTAGGTGAAAATTTATATTTTTCCATCACACTGTCCAAATTTTCTTAAAAGCGAGACACTTCATCTCTATTAAATGCAGTGATTCTATTAATGCTTGTTGCTTCAGGTTTTCTCAGAGTAATGTTTGGACAATTATAATTGTTTAGAAGAATGTTGGGACTCTTTTGTGTAGTTGTGAGTGTATGTGTGGATTTTAGCTCACATAAAGGTACTAATATCATTGTGTCATTAGGCCATTGTGTTGAATTGTGTTGAATATTGGAACTAAATCCTGATAAATATTGTGCATATCTTAACATTCTACTTGCAAATAAATTCGGTAATTGTTTTGAAGGACTGAATATGGTACTTAACGGGTTGTTATTAACAGTTAATGTAAAGTTTCTTACATACACATATTGAAAAAATTTCTAGAAAGACCAAAATATTGCAGTGGCTTCTCTGTCTAGTTGGCTGTAATTGCGTTCTGCTTTTGTTAAATAACGAAGAGCGAATGTGATGGGTCGCTCTGTTCCGTCAGGTAAATTATGTGACAACACCCACGAGAGTCCGTAAGGCCTTGCATCTGTTGTTAATGTTACAGGTAATTCAGGTGTGTATGGTATGAGTAATTGATCATTGGAAATTACCATTTTTGCTTTTGTAAATACTGCTTCACAAACAGCTGTCCACTGGAATTTGACATCTTTTCTTAAAAGTTGATTTAATCGATATAAAATTGTTGATACATTCTTTGGACGTGCATTTACAATCAAGCGAGTATTTTATATTCTGTTTTTTGTAACCCCTTTTAAGAAATAATATGTTCTAGAAATTTTATTTCTTTTTCAAAAAATCTGCATTTGTCTTTATTTAAATGGATTTTATTTTTGCGTAATCCTTCTAATAATTTAATAAGACGTGTCTTACATTTTTCCATTGTAGATCTCTGGACTCAAATATCGTCAAAAAAGCCAGTAATTCCTTTCAAGTCATCATAAATCTGGTCGATAATTTTATGAAATTCATTTAGTGCTGTTTAGATGCCAAAAAAGAGACGTTTTGCTAAATACATATTTATGTACCTCGATGGGTAGAAATTGTTTGAATCTTTGAACTTATTTCATCAACTGGAACATGTAAATAAGCTTTGTATATGTCTAAAGTATGTACAAAAATATTTACCATTTTGCATCTTGTTAAATATGTCTTTAATTCTCGGAATTGGATATCGATTTTCTTGTAATTGCCTTTTTAAGGTAACTTTGTAGTCAGCACACAGTCGTACTTTATTTTTAAACTTCGTAACTACTACTAAAGGTGTACCACATTCTGAGTGGTCTATTTTTTCAATTATTCCTTCTTCTAATCGATCCAATTCTCGCTCAACTTCTTTGAATGCATATGGTACCGGTTCCATGACTTGATGTCATAGGTTGCTTTTTAAGAAACATAAAATCGCCCTAATTGTATTTGCGCTTCAAAATTTTTATGTTTGCTAAGAACATTTTTATTTTGAAAAAAAATCTATCTGTAACTTATAATACAAGAAGAGTCGTTAGTTCGCAGCGGCAATGTGATTTATTGCTACTAAAGACGATAATAATATTTCAAAAGCGATTTGAGGCGATTTTATGTTTCTTTTAAAAGCAACCTATGAGAAAAAAATAGCATAATTGTTTCAATGGCAGTTCCCATACATTCCCGGCTACGGCCTCTATATTTTATCTTTGTCAGGCCATGGGCCCCGTCAAAGTACCCGGATCTCTCCGGGCTAGTTCAGCCCTGTTGTTTAGCAACAAATTATGTTTCAAAAGTATTAAGACACTTGCACTCCATACAATCCACCCGCGCTGAGCCAATACGACCGTATGCGAATTTATACGAGTATGTTATACTCTTCATATCAGTTTGGGATTTTGATATGTTGTTTGGGTACGTACAAGGTATATTTTATAAAAAATATATTGATTGCCCTCCGAGTACAACATAGTGTTTTTTAATTTTTTAAATTTTATTATTATTTTTTCTGGTTTACTATGTACAGAGGACCATAATAAAAGCACATCTAATGAGTCATAAGTACTTCTATAATATACCACAAGCGCTATAAAATTCGATTTTCGAGTATGTGTAGATTTTAACTCGCATAAGGAGCTATTCGATTGATGCTCCCGTATAGCTTTTCACTCGCATCACAAAATCCGTGAATTTGAATGTTAACTGCGTTTATTATTATTACTTTTCTATAGAATTTAACTTTATTTAGTTCTGTTAATTGAATTTTTAAATTAATCCACGGCTTATGAATATCATCAGGCAATTTGTCATCCAACCCCGCGTTACATTGCCATAATTTTTGCATTACAATTTTTGCAGACACTATTGCTGCAAAAATTCATATCATACAGTCGAGCAATGTTTAATAAGACCTCACGTTTTGTACTTTGTGAGTTTAGATTCTCTGTGTTTTTGTATGTATTTAAATGAGTAGGTTTTTCTCAGCACTAATGCGCGTCCGCCTTCGCGATAGATTATAGGGCTCCCCAAACGCGGAGATCGACCCTATCCTCATATACCACACAGAGGCGTAACTAGGTAACCAAAGGCCCTGGTGCAAAAAAAAACTGGGGCCCTAACTGAACTGTTCAGGTTTGATCAAGTCAAAATATAAATACTTTAAAGCAGTGTTTCTCAACCTTTAAGTATTTGCGACTAATTTTTTTTTCTCACAATTCTCATCGCGCCCAAAAAAAAGTACATAAACACAATAAACAGTAACACACGATTTTCTAACTGTTCACGCGGTTCTCAAAATTCGATAATAAAATAATTTAAATAATCTCTCGCATGCCAAGTTGTCCGGGTGTTCGAAACCCTGTTGTGGTAATTCTTCCTCTTCCTAAAACTTCGTTACTAATGAATCCAATGGTTCTACTTGGGTATAATAGGATTTTACTTGTACTTCGGTCGGAGTATCCGTCGGGACAGATCCCATAACGACGAATCCAAATTTAGTCTCCATAGCGGTCGGAGTATTCGAACCTCCAAAAATTTTACACGCTCCGACTACGGTAGGGAACAATGCCGCTCCTATAATCCCGTCAATAGCACCAGGCCGATTAAAATTATCATCCGCCAATCTTAGATTCTCGCAATGTTGAAAATATTTCTCGGAAATTTCGCAATCTGGTAAACAATTTGTTAAATGATCAATTAAAAGTGCCTCGAATTCCAATTTAATCGCTTTATTATGCCTCGAACATACCTTTATAAGTGCTTTCCCTACGCTTACATTACCGCGTTCCCCAATTCCGCAAATCTGCTGCTTCCAGGGCGTGATGTTAAGTTGAGTCTCTTTGCACATTCGATCGTTAAAAAATGTGCCTGGGAACCGGAATCTAATAATAAACGGACATCATGTCTCTTACCCTTGGGATCATAACTTTTCACCACAATAGTAGACAATAAAACCGTCATCCGTCGTTCAGTTCCCGCGATGGTGTTGCAGAAGGCGGAAATTCCAGACTTATGTCCTGAAGGATCGGCACTAGTACTGGGCTGAGCTTCTGTAGACTGACCCGTCGAGTTAGTAATTCCCTCGGTTGTAGCATGATTTTGTGGAAAATGCAATAAATCATGATGTTTATTATGACATATACTACAGGTCGTCTCCCTTTTACAAAATCGGACATGGTGTTATTCAAAACAATTAATACACCAGCGCCTTGTCATTAATAGTTTAAAGCGATTATGTGGCGACCGACTTAAAAACCGTTTACATTTCACTATATTATGCTGTTCTGAACAAAGTAAACACTTTTCCTCATTGTCTGAACGCTTCACGAAAAACGAATGCGTCTTGTTCTTAGAATTTGAAGAGGAAGTACTTACTCTATTCTGGTGCAAAGGATTAATAGTATAAACCTGAATCTGCTCTCTTATAAATGTTAATAATTCTTCATAACTACAAATTTCTCTACTACGTCTGAGATTCTTGAAAAGAACTCGCGTTTCTATATCTAGTTTGCTCCATAGCAAATAGGAGTACGTGTAATCTAATAGATCATCCAATTTTAATTTTTTTAAAGCATTGTAGGCTGTACCACATCTCTCCAGCACAGTACTCAAATTTGCGCACTTGCAGTCATCACCGGCTTAAAGTTGATTATCTGTTCCAGATAATTGGTGGCTAATACGCGTGGATTTTCAAATTTTTCCACTAACGCATTCCACAGTACCTTATAATTTCCACCAATCGGGGGTAAACCTGAACAGACTTTAGCTGCTGCACCACTTAACTGGCCTACCAAATAATGTACTTTATCTACGTCACTGAGTTGATCATTTTCATGAATCAAACTTTTAAATATTTCGTAGAAAACAGGCCAATCTATAATCTGGCCGGAGAATGTGGGCAAATTTATTTTAGGCAAATGAGGAGCCACAGATTGTTTACATTTATTCGGAAGTGTGACCCTTGGATCTGTAGCTGCAAGATGTATATAGTTGATTAATTCTCTAAATGATTCCATACTCTGATAATTCGGTATAAATCCTTCATCTAACTGTGTTTCCAACGAATTAATCTCATGGACAACTTCTTTGAATTCATCTTCAATTTCACTTAGTCCTATCAATTGACCTTTAAAATATCTTAAAGACTCTTCATTATCCAAATCTTTACTCGCTTCAATCACACTAGAAAATAATTCTTCCTTATTTGCCTGTTGCATCTTCAACTTACGTTTTAACGATTTCTTATCTGCCATGATGAATGCCAAAAAAATGACAATACAAAACCTGAAAATAACCAGACGATCTACACCACTGGTGGACACCCTCAATACACCTAACTTTTACTTCAAACAAATCTAAAATACTAAAACCAAAAAATAGAAAACACTCTTAATTACCAATAAAGAGCAATACAACAAAACACACGTGAAACACGGATATATGCACAACAAAAATACAAAAAACGCCGTAACTCCACCAAACGGGGAGATTTCAATACACTAATCGTGCAGAGTAAAGGTCAGGGGTCGTAGGGTGACTGACACCGACGTGTCTGCAGTTGCATACGTTATCAAATTTTGAATTGTAACAGAAAGCGAAATAACCGTGTATGTTTTATATAGGCTACCGGTTTGCACGCTGTCACTATTTTTTTAGTTCTGGTATCTTATTGTCCGAAACATCTAGATTGTGATTGGTAGATCGACGCGCAATGAGTAGCTCTATTCAATGACATTAAAATGTAAAAACAGCAAATTTTCGACCTGAGCGGTGTTGTTAGATAAGCGACGATATGTATACAGTAGAAACCGGTTAATACGTCAAAATTGAAGTCCAACCGCATGAATCCCATATAATTGCATTTTTACCGGTTATTACGACTATCGGTTTTTACGACCCAATATGACCGGTTCCTTCGATATCGTTATAACCGGTTTCTACTGCATATAATGTAAGATAACTAAAGTAAAAAAAAAAATCTTGTTTTAATTTCTCTGAATTTTTCAGAGCATGAATAAATTTTACCAAAGTTGCAGTCAATTGTTCTAAAATTGTTCTAAAAAATTCATTTTCATCCAAATTTTTCAGAATTAGAAACTGTACAAGATCTGTAATTAAATGAAGTAAAGAAAGTAATTGAGACGAAGAACATTACGTAAGATAATTCTGAAAAATCATGTACCATTTCACTACCTCCGAGTGACGGATATTTTTTTATTATGTCGATTATTCTATTTGCTTCAGTTTCTATCCAAGGTCTACGATCATTGAGCGTCATTTTTAATAAATGTTTTACATGTGCAACATTTACGCCTTTAACAAACTTTTTTTCTAGTTCGTTAAGTTTTTGTTCAACGTTTGTTTTATTTTCATGAATCCTACAAATAATGATAAAAAAGATTTAAAAAATATTCAAAAAATTAAAAATTACATTCCCATGATTAAGTTGGGCAAGATAGATACTTACATGTCAGTAGAGACAAGTACAGCATTGTTGGTAGATTTTTTGGCTTTTCCATTTCGCTTTTGCTTTATTTTTTGATCAGATTCAGGATTGTTGTTTCTTCGGTGATTTCAAATCCAAGTACTCAATAGAAGCTGTAAAAATATATACTCACACATCTATTGTCTCCTGATTCAATAGAAGGTACATTTATGTTAGATACATTGTCAGAAGTTGACTGATTTGAGGTTATGGTACACTAGTAAGATCAATAGATTAGATTGGTGAATAGAGTTTAAAACCACAAGTGCCGGATTTACTAATAAGCAAAAGAAACAATTGCTTAGGGCACCCGACTATAGGGGGCACCATGTGAGGGCATCAAAATTACAGGGCGTAAAATTGGGTGAAATATGAATGAAAAATTTTGGTGAGGACTAAAAAAAAGGTCTTCAGAATTTTACGACTTAAGGTCGTCAGAATTACAAAAGGGGGCCTTTACATGATTAGTGCTTAGGGCACCACATAGGGTGAATCCGGCACTGAAAACCACGTTTGCTTCACTTTTATCCTTAGAGCATATACTACTGGAGACAGCCTTGCCGCTCGGTCATGCGAACAAGTGTGCTAGAGAGATAGCGTAAGAGTACTACCTCCTTTCTTTCTCGCTCCCGCGTGCTTATTGGTCAGCAATTGTTTCCCCTATTACCGATAATAGCGGGAAACACTTGCTCTGGTCGGTTGACTCCAAAGCGCTTGTTACGGATAACGCTTCATCTTTTAAACATGATCTTAAATAATGCAATTTTTGAATTCTAGAAAAGTTTTTATCATTGTCAAATATTGATTTAAAAGAATTACGAAAATTAACCATTTTACAAATGCACCGTTGAAAGTCGCGAGATAAATTTTAAGTATTCGAATATTATTTTTTGGTTGTTCCCCATTTGTAATTGTTGACACCGGCAATGACTGCTTAGGTGCAATTAAATCATGCGCTTTACTAACGATTTTATAATATTGACTTTCAAATGCATCAAATTCCGTGGATGATTCGCCATTTAAATTTGATATACTGAGTTGAACTTCTTCAAACTGTTCCAAAATGCTATCGTTTTTTACAAACGCACCTTTATTTCCGTAATTTTATTTTTATTGTTCCCATCGCTTATGTAAGTTGTGAATTTCGTGAATTTAGTTTTTAACGCGGTTCTCTGCTTTTTTTAAAGCAGCCACTTCTCCTGTATCTGGCATATCGCTACGTTATTATTAAAGGAAACAAATACATTTGGAACGAATTGAATTAAATATACAACAGAGTTAACGAATAGGAAGAAAAAACAAGGGGAATATGGATAGAAGATATTATCACACTTAGCTGATTCGTTGTTGATAATTGATGTTGACCTGGATCGTGATGTTGGTGATGTTCACTGCTTGGCTGCTGCAAAATTTATTTCTTCCTTCATTTCCTGTTGCCATTCATTCTTCTGCGGATGTGATAATGCTTTCTTGAAGTTTGTAGGTTCCTCAAAAACAGCATTTAATGCCAGGAATGTTGTATCGTAGTCTGTAAACCATGTCGGTTTCTTCCTGCCACGAGTACTTCGTCGTAAATTTTCTTCTTTGTTAAATTCTTCTATAATTCCTTCTGACAATGTTCCATCTTTGTTAGCAACCTTTTAATTTTCTTTAATATTTTCCGGTACGATATCTTCATCTTTATCATTTCGTATTTCAACAATAGTTTCATTTGTTAAAAACAAATTTTCCTTAAATTTGATATCACGACCGTTAATGATTTGGTAATTTCTCGGGTCCCATAGTCGATACCCGTTTGACGTATAACCATAATAAACTTTTCACGTGTTGGATCGAATTTTTCTTTTAAGTTATCGGGTGTGTGTAAGTATGCTATACAGTCAAAAACTCGTAGTTTTGACAGATCAGGTTTCCTATTATTCCACAGTTCTGCTGGAGTTTTATTCATTAAAGCAGACGTTGGACTTCTGTTGATGATATATACTGTTGCGAGACAGCTTCGTTCCATAAATATTGAGGAAGATTTATTTCCAACATAGTTCTAGCTCTGTCTAGTATTGTTCTATTGATCCTTTCTGAAACTCCATTTTGTTGAGGTATATAAGGGATGGTGTATTCTATTTTAATTTCCTTTTCCGAATATAATCGTCTGAATTCATTTGATGTGTACTCTCCTCCATTAGCACAACGTAATCTTGATATTCTTCGTAAATTTAAAATTTTTCAAGCACTTCGCTCTTCTTTTCCATAACATACGTTTGATTAGTGTATATAATCATCCGTATATTTTTACACTCAGAGCATTTAGATATTTATAATGTAACCAGCAATATTGGCTACGACTTGCTCTATGTAATTTTTATGGTTGTGACTTGCATAAATGTGCGGCAAATTATAATTGTGTTCGGTCAAAATTTGATTTGTATTAATTAGTTTTTCATTTTTGTATACATAACTATCCTCAGTGGGTGTAATGCTGTCTTTCTTCTTTTTTGGATTAGCCTTTAAACAATTGTCCGAATCAGTGCCCTTTATATCCGCATATACATGGGCGTACCCAGCATTATGTTCAGGGGGGGGGGGCAACATTTTTTTTATAAACCGATTTAGTCGGTGTGTTTCACCAAGGACCCAACAAAAATAGGGGAGAGGATCGAAAAGATGGGTTATTAACCTTTTTAGATATTGAAGTGCAAAAAATGTTGTGTACTGTCCTTATAAATGGGAATTATTGTATCTAATGTGTTATCTAATTTGACTGGTCTAGAACTCAATAAATATATTAATAGTTTAAATGCAAAAAAATAAAATAAATTTTTTTTTGCCTTATATAAAAAGGAAAATGACAGTTTCACCGCTTCAACAAGATATTGAATTAAAAAAACATATTTTTTTTCTGGATCAAAAATATAGATTAAATATCAAATGTACATCAATTAAATAATAATAGAATGACTACCTAAATTGATATGGCGCGTAGCGCGATTTTTTTTAAGTTTTCATTTAATCGTAACTCGTAACGTGTTACATTACATTTAATTTAAACACAAAAATTTTATACAAGTTTAATGTTTTAACTTTGTCAATGGCTTTGTTAACACATCAGCTGGCATTTGTTCCGTACTCATATACCCTAATTTTACATTCTTATTTTCTACATGGTCCCTTACATAATGATGTCTTATATCAATGTGTTTTGACCGTTGACTAGTTACTGTATTCTTAGCAAAATGTATAGCTCTTACATTATCACAATGAATGGTTAAAGGCCTCTTGAACAGTGAATGACAATGACATATATTTGGCCTCTGTGGTCGACAATGCAATAGTTTTTGCTTCTTACTATACCAAGAAATTAAACCCCCATTAACACGTTTTACTTGAATCCAATGCATTATATTATTCAGATTTGGATACTGTTTTGTTACCAATAGAGCTACTTCATTCTCTTCTTCTACATTTAAGCTAGCCTCTTCATCCAATAGGCGTTCTGTCAAATTTACTATAGTTTGGTTTCTAGGATTAAGTGACATCAATGTTTGACGGAGAGATCTGTATTTAGGAGGAAGTGTAGTTATGATCTTTGTCATTATGGCCGTATCACTGATGTTTTCTCCACTGTCTTTTAATTGCTTAGCTAAACTTTCTACTTTAGCTATATGTTGAGCTATGTTATCAGTAGGTAACATTTTATACTGGTAAAAACGCTCGTGTATCATCATTTTTGTCAGTTCTGACTTTTGTTCATAAATGGATTCAAGTTTAGTCATTATTTCGAGTGCAGATTCAAAATTCTCCACTAATGCTATTTGCTTCAAGTCCATTGCTGACGTAATAATGAACATCGCCATGTCATCGTCTTTATTCCATTGGGTCACGTTTATTTCAGGTTTCGGCTCGTTGATATCAAGTCCTTAGGCTCGAGGGGCACATTTTACTTGAAATTTCCATTGTTTGAAATTTAATCCTTCAAATTTATCGACACTTATTGACTTCCCGGCAAATTCCATTTTGTAGGTTAATTTGACGCCACGTTTTCGTCGTTCAGTTTCAATACTTTACTGTTTAATTCTTTGCTCTTTTTGATTATTACACTGTTACTGGGCCCATAACCTATTCAGATTTGGATACTGTTTTGTTACCAATAGAGCTACTTCATTCTCTTCTTCTACATTTAAGTTAACCTCTTCATCCAATAGGCGTGCTGTCATATTTACTATAGTTTGGTTTCTAGGATTAAGTGACATCCTTGCTTGACGGAGAGATCTGTACTTAGGAGGAAGTGTAGTTATGATCTTTGTCATTATGGCCGTATCACTGATGTTTTCTCCACTGTCTTTTAATTGCTTAGCTAAACTTTCTACTTTAGCTATATGTTGAGCTATGTTATCAGTAGGTAACATTTTATATTGGTAAAAACGCTCGTGTATCATCATTTTTGTCAGTTCTGACTTTGGTTCATAAATGGATTCAAGTTTAGTCATTATTTCGAGTGCAGATTCAAAATTCTCCACTAATGCTATTTGCTTCAAGTCCATTGCTGACGTAATAATGAACATCGCCATGTCATCGTCTTTATTCCATTGGGCCACGTTTATTTCAGGTTTTGGCTAGAAGGGCACATTTTACTTGAAATTTCCATTGTTTGAAATTTGATCCATCAAATTTATCGACACATTGACTTCTCGGCAAATTCCATTTTGTAGGTTAATTTGACGCCACGTTTTCGTTGTTCAATATCAATACTTTACTGTTTTCTTCTTTGCTCTTTGTTTATTACGCTGTTACTGGGCCAATAACCTATTCAGATTTGGATACTGTTTTGTTACCAATAGAGCTACTTCATTCTCTTCTTCTACATTGAAGCTAGCCTCTTCATCCAATAGGCATGCTGTCAAATTTACTATAGTTTGGTTTCTAGGATTAAGTGACATTCATGCTTGACGGAGAGATCTGTACTTAGGAGAAAATTCAAGGTGAACGAAATATGTTTAGCCTTTAATATAACTAATGCCTCATTCACAATTGACTTAGTGCAGTTGTTATTGCAGTGGTAGTGTAGTGTGTAGCAGTAGTGGAGAATAGCGGTCACAATTGACGATTACCACACAAATCACATTACCAAATGGTGGCGTTCACTGCGCTCGGAGGTTATGTTTATTATTGAATTCCAAGTGACATTTGAATGTTGTAAAATGGACCAACAAGTGCTAATGAATTGTATGTTAGCGTGTGCGGCGTTATTGTTGTTAAAAAAAGGCACGCAAAAAGCCAAGATGTTGGTGGGTTCGGCCAATTTATAAAAATCGTAGACATCAAGGAGATTATCATAATCTTCTACAAGAAATGAGATTCCAGGACACAGAACTGTTTTGTAATTATACACGGATAAATGTACAGCTCTTTGATAATTTGCTGACACTGGTTGGACCTACATTACAGAAAAATTCTAGACGACATTTTATTAACCCTGAATGTAGACTCGCTTTGACACTCAGGTACCGACTTTGTACAGACTCTGATGAACAGTGATATTCCTTTCTGTCTTATATATTTTCGAAACATAATATGTTTGTACCTTTCAGGTTGATAACATCAGAGGATTCTTTGCAGTCGATTGCATTTTCATACCGCATTGGAAAATTTACTGCATGCATGATTTATCGTGAAACATGTAATGTTCTGTGGGAGGTCTTGCAACCGGTGGTGCTGAAACGGCCTAATAAAACTATGTGGGAAAACTGTGCGATGCAATTTTATAATGACTGGCAATTACCGAACTGTCTTGGAGCAATTGATGGCAAACACGTTGCAATTAGAGCGCCTAATAAGTCAGGATCATTATATTATAACTATAAAAAACATTTTAGTACTGTGCTTTTTGCAATTTGTGATGCTGGATACTTATTCACATATGTTGATATTGGGGCATATGTTTCCCAAAGCGATGGCGGAATTCTACGCGAATCAACATTTGGACGCAATCTTCAAAATGGATTATTGGAAATTCCCCCAAATAGACCATTACCTGGGACAATGGAGCCATTTCCTCACTTTTTATTGGGAATGAAGCTTTTCCCTTGCAGTCCCATCTGATGCGACCATTTGGTGGGAAATATTTGGCTAATGACAAGAGAATATTTAATTATAGATTGAGTCGTGCAAGACGTTGCATAGAAAATGCTTTTGGAATATTGGTTGCACGCTGGCGTATTTTCCACAAAACAATCCAAGGCTTTCCAGAGACTGTAGATAATATTATTAAAGCAACAGTATGTTTGCACAACTATATCATGTTGTCTGAAAAGACAGTGTCATTGAATTCAAGAAGGAACAATTACTTGACCGTGAAGGGAGTAATGACATGCAACTAGGAGATTGGAGAAGAGATATACTGCATTACAACCGGCCTCAACATTACGAAGACGCATTAGAGCAAGAAATTTTGCTGATGATTCCGTACATTCGAGAGATTATTTGAAAGCATATGTAAATAGTGATGCCGGAACCGTACCATGGCAATACTCTCATATTGAACGCCATGAATAGACGTTTGGTAAATTCAGCTGTTCTTCCAGATTATGTATAAAGAAAAGGATACTCTAAATCAGTGGTTCCCAAAGTGGTCCCTACGGACCCCAAGGGGTCCCTGGCATCGTCCAGGGGGTCTGTGGAAAATTAAAATCGATTTGGGGGTCCCTGAACAACGTCAGGGGGTCCGCGCACATTTTTATTAATATGGAAGTTAAAATAAATAACAATGAATAAATTATTAGCGATTTTTACGTCCTAAGTAAAATATAAATATAGACAGGTGCATAAAATATAATTAATAACAGGCATCGCGGTGAGTCGAGTTTGAGATTTAATAACATAACATCCCATCAGGTTCATGTTATATTTTATATTAAATAAGAACACTCAGTAAATATAATACTTTATTAATAACTATTGTTACATGCCACACAGGCTATATCTTAATACGTCCTACTTTCTCGCTGTCTACTTTCATACTCTTTTTTCATAGACTAACTACATTTTATATATCTTATCATTCTTATTCTAAATACATGTTTATTATCTATTTGACAATCACTACAACTCCTCCCCATTTAGTTTTAAAACCCCTATTGTAATATATATTCCTTTAATCTTGTTGGTGGTTTTAGGTGTCTGGTCGATCTTCTCAAAATCTGACTAAACCCTTCTTCTGAACAATTCACCTTTTTTTTCTTCTGTTGAATTTCCAAAATTTCCATCTCCTTCCTGTTTTCCCTCTTCAATCAGTCTATAGTGTGTAACATTTCTTTTTATCTCTTTCCCCCCTTCAGACTGAGCTGTTACCAATCCTCCGGTCCTGTCTGTAACTGTTAACTCTTCTGGAAGGAAATCAGTATCTAATTTTCCTTTTTCAATCGGGCCAAGGAAATCTAAGGCCACTGATTCCATACAAGACGTAGACGATTGTCTTATCTTCAAAGGTTCCCTCTTCGTTTGTAATCCAACTAATTGACAACTTCGACATTTCTTCACAAAAGTTTCCACCTCTTTGTCTACTCTAGGCCACCATACTTTTTCTCGTATTCGTCTCTTCATCACCTCTATACCTGGATGTCCCTCATGTGCTAAATTTAAAACCCTTTCTTTTAATTGCTCTGGTATTACTATTCGAGTACCTCTCAGAATGATGTCATTAAGTATTGTGAACTCATTTTTAAATATTTCATATTTAAATAACTTTTCATTCCATTTCTCTTTTTCATAATCTTGTTTTAATAAATTTAATAATTTATCTTCACTTGTATATTTTTTGTATTTCTTCTATTGTTAACGCTATTGGTTTCGAAATTTCTATTATTGCAAAAATATCTATCAGTATCTTCATCAAAAGGTTTACCTGAGTCTGGACACAACCTTGAAAATACATCTGCCAAATTTGACCTTCCTGGCTTATATATAACCTTATAATCATATCTGCTTAGTCTAATTATCCACCGATCAATTCGGGCATGCGACTTCGAACGTGTTCCAAATATGAATTCTAACGGTTTGTGATCCGTTATTAATTCGAAACTTCTTCCATATAAATAAGTTTGAAACCTATCTACACTACATACTAATGCTAATGCCTCTTTTTCTATCTGACTGTACTTTTTCTCTGCAGCTGCTAAACCTTTACTTGCACAGCTAATAAGTCTAGGTATATTTCGATTATTAAATTGTACCAATATTGCACCTAAACCCGTTGGACTTGCATCAGCTATTACTTGTGTTTTATCAGCAGGGTCGTAATATCCTAATATAGAGTTACTTGATAAACTATGCTTCAATTCTTCAAACGATTCTTGTTCTTCTTTTCCCCATCTAAAAGTTATATTCTTCGATAATAAACTTCTCAGACTTTGTTGATAGATTAGGAATAAATCTTCCTACGTAATTTACATAACCCAACTTCATCGGCGGTTCTTGGTTCTCTAAATTCTCTTATTGCTTGCAATTTGTCTTCAATTGGTTTCACTCCGTCTTCAGATAATATGTGACCAAGAAACCTTATCTGTTTCTTTCCAAAATCACATTTCTTCATGTTTATTTTCATGCCATTACTTTCTAAAGTATTCAAAATTTCTTTTAATCTAACGTCATGTTCTTCAACTGTTCCAAAACATAATATGTCATCCAAATATGTCACACATCCTTTACAAGAACTTAAAACGTCCTTTATAATGTTCACCCAAGTCATTAATTTTTCTTTTTGTAATTTAAAACAAAAGTTATAATTTCAATAAATACTTCTTCAACAAAATTTTTTATTTATATTTTATTTTTACGTCACCATTTACCATTCAAGACAACAAAGTTAAATTTTTATTTTTTTTATTATTCATTTATGTAGTTTTTCACCCAGGGTCCGTGGAAAAGTTTTGACTATGAAAAGGGGTCCGTGGGCCAAAAGAGTTTGGGAACCACTGCTCTAAATAAAAATAAAATTAGTGTGTGTGGTGCTTGAAAGAAGTACACTTTTTATATCAAATCATTTTATATTAACAATGTTATACATATTTTATATATAATAAAGAATGAAATTCAATCATCCTCGGACATATTGTACTTATATATTATTTGACTGATTTCCAGCATAGCAAGATTTGCGTTCTTCAATCTTTTTATTTAAAGATTGCTGCTCTGTATTTTTTTAGCAGTGAGTTCTGCGGCATCCACCAATTTCTCCACCATTCCCTCGATTAATGAATCTTTTCTCTGTTTCTTAGCCCTCGGAGGCTGAACTGGTGTGTCATTGGGATAGTAAGTGGGTGAGGTTAGGAAACTTTGTGAAGTTCCCGGACGGGAAAGGTCTGATGGCTCATCAAATGGGTCGTCCAAGTACTCCACTTGCTCGAAATTATCATCTTGTGCATCTGCCATTTCAGTTATAGATGCCTGATTTTGACAGCTGCTCAGGGCGGTAGCATTCGTCGTAGTTCTGAAAGGTTTTAAAATGCAACTGTTAACTTTTCAAAATATCGTCAGCATACTTGTACTATGAACATATTTTTGAATAATACCTGCGTGGCTTCTGAACAGCACTTAGAAAATTTAATGTCTCCATTAGATGCCATGGCTCAAAATCTAACTGCCCTGCACCACTCCGTGTCGCATGATCAATTTTCTGCTTTTCCTTACGGTACTTCTCCCGTATCGCCTTTTACCGTGCGCATGCCACATCAACTGTCCACCAAATAGAAAAATAAGACTTAAAATGTACTCTCCGAATCCCATGATATTTGAACCCTGTTCATGTGTCAAGTGCCACAAAGTGAGTTTTGAGAACACAGACATTAAATTTTTTGATTAAAAAACGGTTTTGATAATTCTTTTTATAATTTATCCCTTTGTAATACGCAGCAAAATAATCGACTGAATATAGATATTATAAAAAATAGGTATCATGAATCTGTTTCAGATACAATTCACCGATGCAAAATTGTTGAAAACGATTTTAGGCTTTTATATTAAACAAAAAATATTTTAACATTTTTCAATATGATCAATTATGATATTTTAAATAATATTACACAACTCAATTTTCGATTTTTTTGCGCTTGACACGCAAATGTTTAACAGGGCCGATTTATAAGAACATAACCTACATACCCGATACAATCAGTTGTGCTGCCAATTGCCGATAAGCATTTTCTTTTTTTTTCTTTTTTATTCTTAAAACCTTCACATGTCCGATCCCATATCGACCGATAATTTTCCAATAATTGGGCTAACTGGTCGTCAATAGAACTCATTTTTTCGCTCTTCAAAAAATTTTAATACAATATAAGCACGTGGAAGACTTGTATAAAATATGCCAAATATGCACTTGTCGCGTGATCGTGTATGATTGGTCACAGAATATACACACCAATCAGGTGTGTATATTCTGTGACCAATCATTACAACGACCAATCGGTCGTTGTAATGGCGTTGCAACGCGTGCAGTGCGAAAGTTTGGAGAATGCAAACTTCTGCCACTACCAACCACCACTGCCATCTGCACTAATCTTATGTGAACGAAATAATGGATCTATTGGTTCCAAAGTTCTACACTACAACTGCACTGCACAAAGTTCTGCACTTAGTCAATTGTGAATGGCACTTAATAGTGAATGTAATGATGCTGAGAATGGAAAATGGATTTTAGACAGTAGTGTAACTATTTAAGTGGACTGTATATATGCGATGCAACTATGATTACACTACTATTAATATAAAAACAGACTTACTTTGCCTGATGTTCGGGCTGTTATTACGCCAATGAGTGTGTAAGGAAAGATGGAAAGGATCACTCACTTCACTCACTAAATCTACTTTTTATCAACAATAATGTTTATATGTCTATATTATTGCAACGTTCTAACAATATGTAAATTTCTAATGTAACATTCTATATATCCGACTAACTGAAACGTTCTATGTTGTCTTATCGACTAAAACATGCTATTTTGTCATAAAGACTGAATCTTTCTATTGTTGAAAAAAACTATGGTTTGTCGTAAAAACTGAATCGTTCTCTGCAATGGTTGAAAACGTACTATCTTCTTTGTTTATGAAAAATATCAAAAACTACTCTATTGTAAATGCTAACAAAAAAAAGTATTGCTGGGTGGTAAATATGCTAATAAATTGCTGAGTGGTAAAGCCATGCACACAACAAACCCAAAAAATGTAAAATATGGTCACTTTACCAAGGCGCCTCTAAACAAGTGTGTTTGTCTATAGGTACCTAAGCGTAAAGTGTGAAATGACACCTTCTAGATGTGTCGTGCGCTGGTCTTCAAAACTAAGCCATCGATTATAAATTTTATGAATAATGACGGGCCCAGCCACAATTTTTCACATGTCTGTCGTTCTACCATATTTTTAAATTCAAGGAATATCTGAGGTACTTGGTCATTATGTGAATGTACATAGACATATGGATATCTACTATAATCATCTATAAAAGTTAAAAAATAACTGCCATCGCCAATCGATTTATGTTCCATTGGCCCGCATAAGTCTGAATGAACCAATTCTAAGCGTTTGTTGAAACATCGTTTACTGGCATTAAACGGTTCTCTGGCTTGTTTACCTATCATGCAATCGTCACATGTAACATCACTTCTTTATTTTTCATCTATACAAGTCGACATCCTTCTTAATTTATTGTCGTCACTCGTAATGTGTGCTGAGGCTGCGGAATCTAAAAACCAGTTAAGTTCATTGTTGCCTCCATTATTGCATTCTGTATGAGCCAATGAGCCATAAATGCTCTCTTCTTTCCATTGTTATTCACAGGCTTCTCTTCTTCATATTTATTTCTTCTGCAGTTTCTTGCAAAGTGACCAAGTTTATTGCATGCATAGCATTTGATGGGTCCTTTGCTTCTTATATTCTTCTTGGCGTACATGGCACTTTCACTATTGTTATTTTTCGCCTCTTCATGTACTCTAACATCTTGTAGTAGTTTTACCTATATTGCATCTCCCGTGATTTTTACGCCTGAACTCTTGAGTCCCATTATCATGGGTCTTTATTCGTCTGGAAGTCCACAAAGTAACAATGTTCCTACCCACTCGTCAACAAATTTAAATCCAATATCATTTAGTTTATGAGCCGTACTAGTAATTTAATCAACATACTCTTCTATCGTTTTGCAATTACTCAACTGTGTAGTGACCAGTCTACGTAGTAGTCCTACTCGCCTCGTTAGGCCAGAATCCTCAAACGCCACTTTTAAAGCTCTACACGTATCTCTTGAACTTGATACGCTTTGACAATAGTTTATCGGTTCGAGAATTAGTATTATCTTCGAAAGAGCTCTCTTATCTTTTCATTTATATTTTTCTTCACCACTAACTACTTCCCAAACTTCCTCAAGTTGTAGGCAAGCCTGTATGGCAAATTTCCATTTGGCAAAGTTTTCTCTTCCGTCGTAGCTTCTCTATTGCCACCAATGAGTTTAAAGACATGTTTTAAGTTTATTTTATAACATCACTTTATCAACAACCACGTGCAGAAAAATAAAAAAAAAATACTTTATTCACTATATTTTTCTGTGACCTTTTGCACACTTTGCATCTTGGGCCCATGCACCTCTTGTTAAGGATCAATAATTAAACAGTTTTTTAGACAGAATTTGAGAATTTATTTTATTTATTACTAGCTTTATGACTTTTTCTCTTAGCTGACATTACAGAACATTTTTAGATTCTTATCTTCGAATACATAGAGGGCAACACCTGTAATAATTATTGTATAATAATAATAATAATTTTATTTTGAAAGTGTACGTAGTACATAAAATACATCAATATAATACTTTTACATAACATTTTTATATGATGAACACTAAAATGATATACTTCTATACTATACATATAATATGTAGCATGTAACCTTAATTTAGAAATTCGTGAATATTATAATGATAAATTATATAGTTTGATAAATTCTGTTAGTTTTTTTTTTTTATATATATTTGTTGGTGACATTTTGATGTTGTCTGGTACTTTATTATAGATTTTAATACAATTGTTAACTACTCAATTATTATATAAAGGCCTTTTTAGTTTGTTCTTGTTTGATGTTATGTTTAAATCTTGTTTTGTATGAGTGTATCAGAAGATAATTTTCAAATAAATCGGGATTGTTTTTGACAAAATCTGCACATTCAATAATGTATATTATATTGTTATAATAATGAAACTAGGTTGATCGTGATGGCTTTATTGCGTATGACTGTCCTGCGACTGTGTGCGTTCATTACATTCTATAACATATAACATCCCTCTTTTTTATACATATAAATTATTACAGAGTTTATTTATTATATATCAATGTCTTCATATCATATTCGTCGTACTTGAGAGGCGTCTTCTTTACTCGTTGCGACCTTCTGCATTCCTGGGTCTCGGTTTTTGTTTCTTCCTCTCTGTCTTGCGTATTTTGATCTTGTTCTTGATTAGTTCTTGTGCCTTTAAGTTTCACATATAATAGGCTTCTTCTGTACTTATTATTCTTTGTTTCGATGTCATATGTTCTTGAATTGATTTTCTCTTTAACTCTTCCAGCTGTCCAAATCTTATCGTCTTCTTTCATTTTGAACATGACGCTATCATTATCGTTTGGAGTTTCTTTCTGTTCTATCGTATTTCTGTCGTAATAGAACTTAGCTTGGTTTAACATCATATTGTATTTCCGGATTTAGCTTATATGGTATAATCGGTATATTCGACATTGTGCGTCTAGAAAACATTCTTTGGGCTGGGCTGCTGTTCATCTTATTTGACCTGTTCCTCCAATCTAATAGCATTTTATATGTTTTGGCTTCTATACCCTTTTTTATCATTATTTTAGCTATTTTGACTGCTGCTTCGGCTTTTACTTACTCTGCTGGTGATGTGGACTTGATTTAATATGGTTAAATGACCATTCTTTAGCAAATTGTTGAAATTTCTCGCTCGTAAAATTAGTTCCTCCATCCGAAATAACTGTTATGGGAATTCCATACCTGCTGAAATTGTTTTTGCATATTCTGATGGTTTCATCAGCATTCATGCTTTTTAGTTCGTTTATTTCAAAAAAATCTTAATATTGATCTACAGTGATCAAAAATTTCTTGTTTTAGCCTCTTACATTCATGTCGAAAGTTTTTACTTCAAATATGTCCGTACGGTCTCTCGGGATGTTGCTGTTTACTTGAATATTTCATGCATACTTCACAATTTTGTACTAATTCTTTTATTTGGCTTGTTATGCCTGTCCAAAATACTGTTTCTTTAGGTTATGTGTAATCGTTTTAATATTTCTTTCCTCATTATTATAGGTATAATAATTCTCGTACCTTTCAATATTAATCCTTGATGCGTACACATTTCGTCTCTATATTTCCAATACATCTTTAACTGTTCTGGAACATCTTTCAAATTATCTGGCCATCCCTCGTTTATGATGATGTATAATTGTTTCATCGTCTCATCTTTCGCTGTCTCTTCTTTAATTTTCTTTATTGTTTCATCGCGTACTCTCATACCTTCTAATGGATTTGCTTCTTCAATTAGTTTTAATACTCTATCTTCTTCTATTCTATATACCTCTAATGCTTCATATTTTCCTTCATCTACCGTTGAGATTCTTGATAGAAAATCTGCTATATGCATTTCACAACCTTTCTTGTATACCAATTTAATATTGTATCGTTGCAGACGTAATATTATGCTTTGTGATAAGGGGCTTGTGATTAGTCTCTACTGTCACTTCTTTTTTACCACATAAATATTGATCAAAACGTTGGCATGCAAATAATAACGCTGTAGCATCTTTCTCTAATTGGCAGTACTTCTGAGTTGATGAAAATGTTTTTGCAGCGTATGCTATTGGCTGTTCATCTTGTAGTAATGTACAACCCATTGCTACTGAGCTTGTGTCGGTCTGAATTTTAATTGGTTTCAGAGTATCATAAAATTTTAATACTGGCGGCGACGTTATCATTTTCTTTAAATCTTGATATGCTTTTTCTTGCTTAGCTTCCCATTTGTAAATTCTATCTAAATTAGTTAGTTCGCGTAGTGGCTCTGCTATGTATGATAACTTCGGTATATACTTGCTTAGATAGGTTAGCATTCCTAAAAATCTTAATACCTCTGCTTTATTTTCTGGTCTTCTCATGTTGCGTATTGCTTCTGTTTGTTTGGATCTGCTTTCGAACCTTTATCTGATATTATGAACCCATAAAATCTTACTTGCTTCTTGCATAGTTTCACTTTATCTCTATTTAACTTTAGATTTGCTTTGCTTAGTCTTTTAAGAAGATTTTCTAAATTTTCATTATGATTTCTCAATGCTTTTTCATGAGTATCTCCTTTACCGAATACTAGAATATCATCTGCAATAGCTATAACACCTTCTAATCCATGCACAATTTCATGTTGCTTCTTTTGAAATATTTGCATAGCTGGGTTTACCCCAAAAGGTAATTTTAAATATTTGTACTTTCCAAATGGCGTCCAAAAGCTAGTTAATCTACTGCTTTCTTCATTTAGTTGGAGTTGCCAGAAAATATAGCTCTCTCATATATTTTTATTAACTAGTGGCGTTATTTTCCTTCCAATAGCTTCTAGTAAGTTATCTGCACTTCTTTTATCGTTATCAGTTAAATCAAAGTTTGTGTACCTTTTGAATACTTCTTCGCCTATTGCTGTTAGTAATATATCTGTTTTCTCTTTTTCACTACTGTATTCCAAACCACCTGCTATCACATAATTATCCCACGTTCTCTTGAAAAATTTGAAATATTCGTTTAAGTTTCCTTCAGTTAGATTTAGCGGTTTTGGTAAAGGAATGTTGTTTGTTTTATTACTATTTATCAATCTTCGTTCCAGTTCTTTGATTTTTTCTTCTAAATTTTCCATTGTTGATTTTCTGCTTACATGTGCTTTCTTAACCTTACTTTTCTTTGCTTGCTTTTTCTTTTCTTTTTTGCTTACTTTTTTCTTTTCTTCTTGCTTGCTTTTGCTTTTCTTCCTGCTTTAGCGTTATACACCTGCTTTTTCAGTGTTTTGCACTTGCTTTTTCAGTTTTCACCTGACACCATGTTATAATGATGAAACTAGGTTGATCATGATTGCTTTATTGCGTATGACTGTCGTGCGACTGTATGCGTTCATTACATTCTATAATATATATCAATGACTGTAAGGATGTTAAATTTTTTAAATAAAGGTCTACAATGTTCTCTAGAGCTGGAATTATTTATTATTCTTATACACCTTTTTTGCGTTTTAAGGATTAATTCTATTTTAGGAGAGTGACCCCAAAACAGAATTCCGTATTTTATGTTGGAATATATGAAGGCATAATAAACCTGTAATAATAAATTTGTAGGAAGTTTATCGTAAAGAACTCTTAATGCATAAGTAAATTTGTTTAGTAATCAATTATCATTATAAATGTACATATTAAACGTAAATAAATATTTATTTTTGAAGTTATTTAATTAAAATTGTATCAATCATCTTTACCATCTCCCTACACTCCTTTCATCGTTCTACTTGTATTTTAGCATGCATGTTAACTTTTAATTTATTTTGCAATCACGCTAATGAAGTATAATTTCTGACACGCGTACACTAAGTACACACACCCACAAGTAGTGGTGCAACAGGGATCCTGGCGTACTAGCCAATCACAGATATATTTGTTATTACGATATACAGGGTGGGCCAAGTAAAACGAAACGGGCGCGCTTTTGGTCATTTAAAATAAGATTTTGAAAAAAGCTCGAACACGTCGATTTTGCTTTCGAGGGGGACATCTTTTGCCATAAAATTTTTGCAAGAATCTTTTCCACCCTAAGCGTTATTAGCGCAACCCTTAAAATTTTAAATAGCATGATAGGGCAAGTGATACCTCATTTGAAAGGTTTTTTCATTCTGAATACGGTGCTATTTGATTTTTTCGAATCTGTTTACTTTTAGTCCAGTTATTGACATTTTGAATTCCATAAATGCAATGATTTTCTAATCAAAAAATAAAAAATATTTACAACTGAAATTCAAAACAAAGTAGGTTTATTTTATTATCAAATAGTTCAAAAACATCCAATTTGGACATTTATTCAATTAATTAAAGTTTTGGATGTTGGTAATTTTTTTTTAATTAATTTTTTTTAATTAATTCAATAAATGTCCAAATTGGATGTTTTTGAATTATTTGATAAGAAAATAAACCTACTTTCTTTTGAATTTTAGTTGTAAATATTTGTTTTTTGATCAGAAAATCATTGCATTTATGAAATTCAAAATGTCAATAACTTGACTAAAACTAAACAGATTTGAAAAAATCAAATAGGACTGTATTCAGAATAAAAAAACCTTTCAAATGAGGTATCACTTGCCCTATCATGCTATTTAAAATTTTAAGGGTTGCGCTCATAGCGCTGAGGGTTGAAAAGATTCTTGCAAAAATTTTATGGCAAAAGATGTCCCCCTCGAAAGCAAAATCGACGTGTTCGAGCTATTTTTCAAAATCTTATTTTAAATGACCAAAACCGCGCCCGTTTCGTTTTACTTGGCCCACCCTGTATTTAGTTTTCAATGTCGTTGTCAGAGCGTCCCCCTCCTCTATTCTCTAATATATCGATTCAAAAAATTCGAATATATTCCAGAATGTAGCTTTTAATTAGTACTTTCACTGAAAATTATAATGTGTGCCTATGCTCCTGATGAGGACTTCTTGTGAAGTCGAAACACGTGTAGAGTGACAGCACATTGTGGTAAAAGTGCAATTTTAGTTTAAGTGATTTTTTTGTTGATATTTAATTTTTTGTTTATTTACTTTTATTATATTCTGAGGATTTTTTAACCCTCTAGTGCCCCACGAATGTCCGTACTACGTCAACAATAACACTCAATTTACTGTTTTTAGAAAAAACACATGTTATTTCGCTCAACCGATGTTTGAAATTCATTGTTGTACAATCGCCTATAAGCGGTTATGAGCATTACGACGAAACATATATGTACACTACCGCTCAAAAGTTTCCGGGCACTTACAGACATAATATGAAGGGTACACGGGAAAAAGAGGCTAAGTCAATTTTTAGTCGAATTAAGATAACAGCGACATTTAGTGATAAATCTAGGTACCTTTTGAGCCACATATGTATTAAGGGGAAAAAATTTTAAAGATATCACTTTTAGTGTAAAAGTATACAAAATACCAATCTAAAAACAGCGATAACTCAAAACTAGATTTTTTGACTTAGCTTCTTTTTCCCGTGTACCCTTCATATTTTATTTTATTTTTTGAATTATTTTGACTATATAAGTACACTTTAATGGTTCAGTACTTACACAGAACTATTAAAATTTAATGTTTGGTATTTATTTTCGCAACCTCTTTGAAGATTACTGAAATTCAGGTAAAAATACACCAAATATCATTTTTCGTCGAATTTAACGTTTGTACATTTTAACAGTTAATCTTCTCTGATTCCCAACAATTTCGGATTACTTAGGATTTGAGAATAAAATTAATCACTACCAGGTAGATTTGATAGCTTATGCCCGCGGGCACCATTGTGCCCGCCAACCGTTTTACGTGAGCCCGCCGCTGATTGTGAACGATAAAAAAATTAAGTTTTCAATAACATTTTATGTATTTCTTTTTTATTTAGCCAGAAAAATATATAACTATTTAATCGTTTTCTGGCTGTATGCATTTACAAAAATCACTTACATTAAAAATATTTTGTTGATGCAGATTAGTTAATAAAAAACATTTGTGCTTACATTAAACATTGCATAAATTCATTCAACAATATATAAACAATGATCAGAGTTTTAAGAATATCATTTTTTACCAGTCACAGCTTACGTAGGAACTAAGAAATACATATGAAAAAATGCCACTGAACCTTTTTGTAGATTACAAAATTTTCCATCAAAAAGTCAACGAGAGCATATATCTGACTTTTTTAGTTTAGGCGTGAGTGCCTAAATCAAAATCGCGATTTTGATGTGAGCACCTTGAAAAAATAAATGGTGCCCGCCGCCCGACCGGTATTCTAGAATGTGCTCTTAGGTACAAAAAGGTTGGGGACCACTGGCTTAGGGGGTATAAAAGCTGACCACAACCCTTATTCCTTCAGTTGTTGTTGTACTTCTGAAAGGACATAATTGTGTTAAAATCTTATAATAATCGTTTGTGATGGAAAAATCAAAAGATTTGAGTGTTGAAAAACGATCTTCGGTGATAACTTTACATGCTGAAGGATATTCAGAACGAGATATTACTGAAAAATTAAAAATACCGAAGTCAACAGTACATGACACAATCGTTCGGTTTAGGTCGACATGCCTTAACACGACCAAAAAACGAAGTGGAAGGTCTAAATGTACGACAGCCGCTGAGGATATGACTATTAAAGTAATATGCAAGAGAAATCGATGATTGACAGCACCTCAAATACGCGCTGCATTCAACAATTCTCATACTAAAGGTGTTTCTGTATCAACAGTAAAAAGACGGCTTTACAAGTGGAACCTAAAAGGACAAATTGCGGTAAAAAAAACATTACTACGATATCAAAATAAAATTAAAAGGATGAAGTGGGGCAGCGGCGTAGCGAGGGTACTTGGCGCCCGGGGACAGGACATAAATTCCCCCCCCCCCCACCCATGCATCGAGTGTACTGGAGATTTTAAATAACAAAAATAATGACGCTAAATCTATATCTATAAAAGAGTTTGTCCTTAACCACTCACTCACTCACTCACTCATATATCAACGTACAGCCCAAACCTCTGGACCTAGAAACGTGAAATTTCGTAGGTGCCTTCCTTTTATGATGTAAGCACCCACTAAGAAAGGATTTTTCGAAATTCAACCCCTACGGGGTTAAAACGGGGTGTCAAAGTTTGTATAAAAAAATATTTTTTTTGTTCGTATTTAATTGAAACTTATCATAAATACTCTGCAATATAAATTATGAAACAGTTATTTCAGCACTTCCAAAAATTTAACCCCTAAGGTGTTAGGGGGGTGGAAAAATTTGTAAGATATTTTTTTTTGTATTCACCGAATGAAACACGGGATAAGTATGTAGGGACTCTACAAGACAAATAACAGTTACGAAAATTCAACCCCTATGGGAATGGGGGGGGGGTAAAATTTTGGTATATTTATATATTCATAACTGTTTATGATTTTAAGGTAAATTCGGACAAAATTTTCGGATAAATTCGAAAGCTCGACATTCAACCCCTAACTGTTAGGGGTTGAATGAATACCCGTCCAATGCTGTTAGGGCCTAACAGCATTGGACGGGAACAGGGATAGTTTTAGATATGTTTATCTGTATATTTGCCTTAGTTATAAAGGTAAATTCGGGCAAATTAGTCATATTAAAATAAAAATTTCGACATTCCACCCATAATGGCGGGGGTAGACAAGGTGTGTGTTTTTGATGTTTATCTGCATAGCTGCTTAAGTTATCATGGTGGAGTTGGGAAAAATAATCTGCAATAAAACAAATTCGATATTCAACCTCTAATGGTCGGGAGTAGGCAGGGGTTGGGTTTTTGCTATTTTTAACTAAGATCCGAGATGTTTACGATTTTTTATAGGTAATGAATAAAAAACAATATAAAAAATTTAATGTCATCTCCTCGAAATTTATGCGAGCGAAGCCGCGGGATGCCGCTAGTATATTATATTAAATAAATAAATAAAAACAATAATAATTATATGCTATTAAATACTGTTGGGAAATTTTTTTCTTTGAATGTTTGGCACGGAATAGTAGGGTATAATTTTTTGAATTTATTATTAAAGTATTAGCTTCAAAAAATGCCCTGGCTCATTAAAATAGAATCATTTTTAGCGGATTTACGGTAGTTTGAAAATTTTCCATTTCTTATTGTTTTTCATTGCGAAAGAAGATGAATAAAATACTTTTAAAAAGTCGCAGCAATTTGCAATTTTTGAATTTTTTGGGACACTATTAACAAAAAAAAAAACACGTTAGCATTTAAGGTTTCGCCATTTTTGACAAATAACTAATAAATAAGAAAATACCGTTTTTTTACATGTTTTAAAAACGAAAAAAAATCATGGGAGGAATTTTTTTTACAAAATCATACGTAAGTTTTTTGATGTCAATTCGATTATTGTGCGATCATTATTTTAGGATATAGAGAAGTTTATAGTCAAAAGTGTTATTTTTACTTTGACAGTGAACAACGCGGTCTAAAAAATTGTACGAGGATGAAAAAAATCATATTTTCAAGAGAAAAGAACATGCTTTCAAACACTTTCATTGAATTTCTCGTAAACAAATTTTTGCTAAAATTTTACGCTTTCAAAGCTTATAAAATATTAAGGGATATTTTATCAAACTGTTTTAACCCTTATCACTTATCACATAGTGGCAGGGGATGATAAAAAAATATTTGGGCTCTTAATTCAAAAACTAGAAAGTACAAGCTAACGAATGAGCTATAAATAATGAAAATTAAATCATTTTTCGCGGAGATATAACTGTTTGAAAATTAGCAAAAATTAGCTTTTTTAAATTATCCTATATTTTTTTGATGAGTGCATTTCCGATCCTCGTTCTCATACATTGAAGTTTTTTGTGTGGGACAGTTCCACGTATATACAGGATAGTAAAATTAACTATAAAATATATAAATTATGATATGTTTTTCTTATTATGGCGCCCCCTAGCACATGGCGCCCGGGGACAACTGTCCCTCCCTGCTGATCCGAGTTGTACTATCGCCGCCAAATTGAAAAAATGGTGGAGGGGTCACGGTTTTCCATAGTTTTTCGTGTTTATCTCTGAAACCGTTCATTTTACGAATACGGTGCAAATGTGTATCTTTTCTTCTATAGAGCTGACTTTTCGATCTGTTTTCCACATTGTTGTGTTATTGCCAGGGTTGGCAAAAACCCGGGTTTTTTAAAACCCAGCCCAGCGGGTTTTATTGGGTTTTAAAGCCGGGTTTTTTTGTGTTTTTTTAATTTAAGTATAGACATATAAAATATATATTTTAAACACAAAAAAAATTTATTCAAATAATGTTGATTGATGTAATTGCGTCTAAGAAGGAAAATTATCCTCAGTATTTTTATTATATAAAAAAGGTCCTTCGAATTTCCAAATAGAGTTTCCTATAATATATCTTTTTTGAATTGCCTAGTAACAAAATTAAAAAAAAATACTATTTTAAATATGTTAATTAACTGTTCGAAATGGTTTCTGGTTTTTTCCAGACCTATTTTGAAACTCGACAATCATAATTAAATGTTTATCTGGTAATGCCCAGTATTATTGAATAAAAGATTTAGCAATAAATACGTAAAAATATTTAAATAATTTAGTTTTAATTTAATATTCAAAGTGGGTCTGGAAGACAAAAGATAATACCTAAAGAGAACCATACATAACTTTCATGTTCCATAATATTTTCTTATACTATTTAAAATATTTTTAAAAATATTAGTTCTGTAATATCCTCAATAACATAAAACAAAAATGTAGAGTAAGAATCTGAAAATTTGAATTAAGTTGCATTAGGAAACATGAATTAGAAAATGTAAAATTTTATTATTTAAAAATAAATTTTGAGCATGTTTTTCTCTCTTTTAAATAGCTGCATTCGATCTATAAATAAATAAATGTCCTTTAGGTTCAATTGAACTATCAGTTCAATATTAGGTACAAATTTTCAAATTTTTCCAAAACCCCTAATCCGATAATCCCCAAAATCAATAGGTCTAAAGTACTTACTAAGACAAACATTTTCCCCAAAAGTAATTCAAATTTTTACAGTATAAGTACTTATCGTGAAAATTCTTCACCCAGACAGACACGTGCATAGCCGCCATACGGAAATATCAGTTCTTTACATTGAATTTATATGTATAGTACAATCAGAATCTGTATTTATCTCGGACATAATTTTTCGACGGTATTACAATACTTCCATTTCTTACAGAGTAAATAATATTTAAATCCTTTATTCGAGAATGTTGGTTATTTCTAAAGAATATATATCATGAGTTTTAAAACAGACACTATTTATTTTTGAGAAATAAATGAACATTTGTCATTACAGTTTTTTTTATTAATCCAAAATTATCCATCCATTGTAGTAAAGAGGGTTAGTATTTAAAAAATGGGGTTGTCGTCATTCTAGATCTTCTCTCATATTGTCGAAACAAGTGATATTTGCTAACTTTTTTTTCAAATCACAGAGTCTGTATGTATAGGTACAATTATGTAGTTATTACCACTGTTATTTTAACTACAAATAAAATATATAGGTCTGGAATGATTGTATTATAATCATTTGTTACAAAATAAAATATTTCATTCAAATATACTCTAAAATAATGAAATTAAAAAAAAAAACAGTAGGTTTTTTTAAGTCAAGTTGCCCACTGGGTAACCCAAAAAAACCCACCCGGTTTTTTTTGGGTTACCCAGTGGGGAGCCAACCCTGGTTATTGCACTTGAGTTTCGATTCTCATCACCAGAGTCTTCTACAAAACTGATTCTGAAACTCGACATCGTTCATTTTACGAATACGGTGCAAAGGATTTTTTTTGTAGAGTATAAAATTTTCTTTAAAATAAGTCAAGGTCGTTAAGATCGGTTTACAAATAAGACAAGGAGTACCGATTTTTTAAATCACAATAAACAGAAAAAAAAAATTTTCGCATTTCATTTCAATTTTACTTGACTCTCAATGCTACTGCGAAAATTTTATATAGAAACTTTATGAAATATCATAAATTTGAGCATATAATAAGACCAAAAACATTAAGATTAAAATAGTAACGAAAAGAGGGTAATATTCTTAACCCCCACATTCAGTGGCGTATTTTAAGATTTGGCGCCCTGGGCCTATAAAGTTTGCCGCCCCATAAATTAAGGAAAAAAAAGCAAAACATGTTTAACAATGAAAAAAGGCCACGTTAATAACACTATTTGTTAAATATTTACATTTTTTGCGATGCACAAATTGGTTAACAAATTCGTCAATAACAATGTCATAAATAATAGATTTTGTTATGTCAGGATTATCTCAAAATCTAAATTGATGACAGGGTACTTTTATGGTTGATATTTATTTGAGACACTTAGGCGAATTTGACAACAAAAAAGCACTTTCTAGGGGGTTTAAAAGACATAAAAAAGACATAAGAAAATAGTTTAAAAATTAATCATTTTTGTTAAAATCGTAATTGGCCTCAAATTGTTCCAAAGAATAATGATCAACCATAATTAAAAAAAAAAAACTATTAAGGGCAAGTATAGTAATTTTTTAGCGATTTTCATTGGTTAAAGTATTTTTTTACTATGGTTGATCATTATTCAACAATTTGAGGCCAATTACGATTTTAACAAAATTTATTAATTTTTAATAATAATCTTTTAAACCCTCTAGAAAGAGTTTTTTCTGTCAAATTCAATATGATATGTGGTCTTAATTAATTCGTCAAGTGCCCCAAACAAGTATAAACCATAAACAATCCTGTCATCGATTTAGATTCTGGCATAACTTGATAAAGAGCATGAAAACGGGGTTTTCACTCTTCAAACCCTTTTTAAGGGTGTTGCTATTCTATACCCCAAAATCTATAATAATCAATCATAAATTGCTTGCCCCTAAAAGTTTGGATTTTGGCACTGCATCGTTGACTAAAAAGTAAAGAGTTTACCCCCTGAAAACAAAAATCCATGGCTCAAACTAAAATTACTTTTTTGGTTATGCTTAGGAAATCAAAACAAAAGTCTTTACAAAAATTCAGTTTGGTCGGAATTTTTACAATTTAAAATCTTTATTTCCTGAGCTAATTATTTATCAAAGGCGCCCTAAACTGATACCGAGGGGCGGCTAGTGCCGCCCCTCCCAGTTTGCCGCCCCGGGCCATGGCCCCTATGGTAAATACGCCCCTGTCCACATTAGTGTGTACCAGAACAAGATATATTCCTACTACAGAATTGATATAAAATGTTCAAATTATAATAATATGTTATTAAATATTGAAAATATAATACTTCAACACCATTAAATAGGTACTTGATGATTTCAAAGACGGCTTAAGGAGATATCTCAATCCAGGCGGTTTTATAAATTTTAATAATATTTTATTAAATATTGAAAATATAATACTTCAACAACATTAAATAGGTACTTGATGTTTTCAAAGACGGTTTAAGGAGATATCTCAATCCAGGTGGATTTATAAAAAATTGGCCCATTTAGTGCAAATATATGTAATTAATATATGCTGAGTATTTAATTTCCAGTTAAATAACATATGTAAGTCAATTTTCATAGGGACTTACCTAGGCAACTGCAATAAATGGATACAAACACATGGCGCAAACATTTTATTTATTCTTATTATTATCTAAGATATATTATAAACTACAAAATTTACAATATACGTAGAATAATACAATGTAATGAGTTTTATATGTAATTTTATTCTATACAAATTGAATCTTTTGATATGAAGTTGTAAATATAACCGTTTGCCCACAATCATGGGCGTACCGAGGGGGGGGGGGGCAGCTGCCCCCTTTGGACCTGACTTACTATACATTTAGCTGGTTAATTATTTGCCTATGTCTAAGTTCTATTGTATTTATGAAATTGAAGAAGTAAAATTTACAGGTATTTCAAAATTTTTATTCTGAAAACTCACGTTATGAGTTAATTTAAAAAAAATCGCGCTACGCGCAATAGCAAGTTAGGTAGTTATTATATTATTATTATTTGATGTACATTTGATTTTTAATTTATATTTTTGATCCAGAAACATCATTTTTAAAATTACAATCTCTTGTTAAAACTGTTGTCATTTTCCTTTTTATATTAGGCAAAAAAATGTTAATTTTATTTTTTTACATTTAAACTATTTATATTTATCGAGTTATAGACCAGTCAAATCATATTGATTTTTTACCTTAAATAGAAAAAAATGGATGTGGCTATTTGCACTTACACTATGTGCAAGCAATTGGCTATTCGAACATACACTATGTGCAAGCAATTGGCTATTCGAACATACACTATGTGCAAGCAATTGGCTATTTGCACATACTGAATGATCTGAAAGTGAACCAAAACCCCTAAATCTAGAAACGTGAAATTTCAGGGGTGTATTTATTTTATGTCGTAAATACCCACTAAGGAAATATTTTTCGAATTTCAGCCCTTACGGGGGTAAAAGAGGGTGTAAATTTTTGTATGGAAAAAATATTTTTTCGATGGATTTACTTGAAACTTAAAATACACACTCTACATTACCAATAATGAAACATGTATTTCAGCATATCCTAAAATTCAACCCCTGATGGGTTGCAAGGGGGTGTTAATTTGATGAAATTTTGGAATATTAATCTACATAACTGTTTATGATATTGAGGTAAATACGGACAAAGAAAGTAATCTATACTAATATTAAAAATAAGAAAGTGTGTCTGTCTGTCTGTTTGTTTGTTACTTTTTCACGGCTAAACCGCTGTACCGATCTTGATGAAATTTGGTAGAAAGAAACCTTGCATCCTGAGTAAGGACATACGCTACTTTAAATTCCAAAAATGCATCCCCTAAGGAATTGGCAGGGGGTGAAAATGTTTGTATGGGAAAAAAATTAAATTTGATAATTAATATTTCACTCCCTGTCACATATGAAGAGTTGTAATTATTTTCATTCGATCCGGCAGGAAAAATACTACGGGAGGGGGGTTTTAGAGGGAAAAACAACCCCCTATATCGCATGGGAAACGAGATATTTGCGATTTTGTGTAATGAATAAAAAAAATATCACATTACCGGGGGGGGGGGGGGGGGAATTATTATTTTTTTGCTCTTTATTCATTATACAAAATTATAAATATCACGGACCGTAGATAAGAATAGCAAAAACCCACCCCTGTCTACCCCCGCTATTAGAGGTTGAATTTTGAAATTTGTATTTTTATTGAATACTACTCGCGATTTCGCTCGCGTGGAATTTAGGTTAGTAAAAATACATTAATTGTAAGTTCAGTTAGGTAAATAATACAGATTTTTGTACACGGAGAAAACGAAACACCAATGAGTATTGTTTTGGAACATTAATCTAGTCAATGTAGTGTTTTTTTATCGTAAAAAACCAAGCATTACGGTTGTGACAGCAATGAGACTGTCAGACACACTATAGGGAAATGTTTTGAGCATCACAGCAAAAAAAGGTAATCGTTTCTGTTTAAACATCGATAAGTCGCGTCACAAATAACACTCGTAACCGTTCTACTCACAGTTATTTAGAGTTGAACCGCTGAACCGATCTTGATGAAATTTGGCAGGGAGATAGCTTACATCCTGAGAAAGGACATAGGCTATTTCGAATCTCAAAAATTCATCCCCTAAGAAATTGCAAGGGGCTGGAAATATTTGTATGAGAAATATTTCACCCCCTATCACATATTAAGGGTTGTAATTATTTTCTTTCGATCCGGCGGAAAAAATACTACGGGAGTGAGGGGTTTTAGGGGAAAAAACAACCCCCTATCTCCCATAGGAACCGAGATATTTACGATTTTGTAAAATAAAAGAAAATATATATATATATTTCACCCCCTTCCACATATGAAGAGTTGTTGTATCTCCCTTATAACCCCTACCCCGTGGTATTTTCCCGCCAGATTAGATGAAACTCATTACAACCCTTTATATGTGAAAGGGGGTGAAATATATATTTTTTATTTTATTTTGGTTTTCATTTATTTTACAAAATCGTAAATATCACGGTTCCTATGGGAGATAGGGGGTTGTTTTTCCCCCTAAAACCCCTCACTCCCGTAGTATTTTTCCCGCCGGTTCGAATGAAAATAATTACAACCCTTAATATGTGACATTTCCCATACAAATATTTCCACCCCCTTGTAATTTCTTAGAATTTTTGAGATTCGAAATAGCCTATGTCCTGTCTCAGGATGTAAGCCATCTCCCTGCCAAATTTCATCAAGATCGGTACAGCGGTTTAGCCGTGAAAAGGTAACAAACAAACAAACAAACAGACACAGACAGACACACGCATTTATAATATTAGTATATATTTACCTCAATATCATAAACAGTTATGTAGATTAATATTCCAAAATTTCATCAAATTAACACCCCCTTGCAACCCATCAGGGGTTGAATTTTAGGATATGCTGAAATACATGTTTCATTATTGGTAATGTAGAGTGTGTATTTTAAGTTTCAAGTAAATCCATCGAAAAAATATTTTTCCCATACAAAAATTTACACCCTCTTTTACCCCCGTAAGGGCTGAAATTCGAAAAATATTTCCTTAGTGGGTATTTACGACATAAAATAAATACACCCCTGAAATTTCACGTTTCTAGATTTAGGGGTTTTGGTTCACATTCAGATCATTCAGTATGTGCAAATAGCCAATTGCTTGCACATAGTGTATGTTCGAATAGCCAATTGCTTGCACATAGTGTAAGTGCAAATAGCCACATCCATAATTTTTTTTACAGCAGTCAAAAACTGTCCCGCTTAACGTGGAATGGCTCATATATGTATAGGTAGAGTACATTTTTGTAGATATTTTGTCTTCTTTATGATAAAAATAAATTTACGATTGAAAAAAAGTTTGTAGTCAAATTTCAAAGTTGCAACAGCGTAGCACAGAAAAGATAGAGTATTTAAGAAAAAAAGGAAAAATTACCCAATATGTTTATTTACAACATTTTTTTGCACTTCAATACATAAAAAGGTTAATAACCCATTTGTTCTAACCCCTCTTATCATGGGTTCCTAGGCGAAACACTAACTAAATCGGTTTATAAAAAAAATCTGCCCCCCCCCCCCTAACAAAATGCTGGGTACGCCCATGCCCACAATGTTTAAATAAACATAAAATTATGCACTTCACAAATCTAAAGTAATATGAAAAGAAAGATTGCCATGGATTGTTTACAATTTTACAATTTTTCACACGTATCTTTCAAAGTATATGTTAGATTACAAATATTATCTTAATATATATAAATTACGTGTCACATGTTCCTCCGCGATGGACTCCTAAACTACTTAACCGATTTTAATCAAATTTGTACACCGTGTGCAGTTTGATCCAACTTGAAATATAGGATAGCTTACATCTCAATTTATGATCGCAATATTATTTTATTGCAAATTATTTGTCTTTATCTGTTAGCTCCAAACGATTCTAACAGATGGTGACATCTGTTGACTGGATTGAGTAAGTATTCAATAGATGGCGTCAATAAAGTATAGGTTAACCACAGCAACGCGTGGCCGGGTCAGCTAGTTTATTATATATTATTACATCATTGATTACATATTGCTTCCTCGCAATATCGAAGATACGAGAAGCTTCGTTATCGTTTTAAAACGAGAAAAAAAATTTGTTCTCCGATTTCAAAAATTTTATTTTATTTATCCGTTTCAGGTCAAGACAAACACTTTTTGTTCCGTGTCTGTCTGTCTGTGTGTGTGTGTGTGCCTGTGTGTCTGTCCCCCAATCCTTGTCACACGCTTAACTCATGAACCACTGAACCAATATTGATGAAACTTGGTTGGTTGGTTGGGTCTGGCTTGAGGACGGTCCCATTTCAAAATAATTAAAATTGTGTGTAAGGGGGAGGGGTGACATCCAAAAAGATTTATTTTTTGAAGATATCTCAAGAAAGACACATGTTACGTGAAAATTGTATAGAACCTTTTTTGTAGAGCATTCAATTCTCTATAATATAGGTCACCTACTTTTGTTGTAAAATATTCCCTTCAAAAGATCTATCTCAATTTGACTTAAGAAAATCGTCATTTGTTTTTTTAAAACTGCTATTTACTTTGACATATTAAATGTCACTTTGACGTTTTAAATGTCATTTTGACATTCGTATAACAGAAAAATAATGATTTTGATTGAAATTATCAAAAAATTCAAAATATACGACATAATAACCAGGCGCGTATTAAGAAAAATGTAAAATTTAATTTTTTTATTAAAATCGTATGAAAATTAAATGGTTAACCAATGACAGACAGTTCATCTGAATACTTTATCGGTTTTTATTTAAATTGTTCAATAATTAACTACCTTTGATGAATTTAGCACGAGGAAGCACCGTGCATTTACAAGGCAGAGTATTTTAAAATGGAACAATTTGGGTAAAAAAATAGGTATCTTTTCTTCTATAGAGCTGACTTTTGTAATATTGCATAAATAACCATTTCAATCGATAGCTTATTCTATAAGGATTCCGAATATACAGGGTCCTCCAATAGTGCGTCCGGCATTCCTAGCGCACTTCCCGTAGGAGATAGAAAAAAAAGTTTGGTATATAATATTATTGGTTTGAAAAGATCAACATCGTAAAATTATTTTCAATAACACAGGGTGTCCCATTTTTGCGCTGTAACAAAAACAAACATTTTTTTAAATGGAACCCCCTATAAATTTTTCTGTATTCCGATGTCATATTTTAACCTCCATATTATCATCTATTCAGTGTTGCCAAATTATAAATTTTTTCCGAAAAATAATCCATAAACAGGGTCAACTTTAAAAAATCGTAGCGACCTCGTTTTTTTTGAAGTGATTGATTTTTTTAATAATAATATTAGTCCTGATAAAGACTAACATTTTGATAATAACCAATTTGAATTTAGTTATACAGAATGTCCATAAAAAAATGTCAAAATTTACAAACTTAAAAATGATAAAACTCATTTTTTTCAAATGCGACTACCCATTCAGAATCAGCGATCAGTAAAAACTATTTATACCTTTTACCAGATTCATTTAGCGATTTTTAAAAAAATGACCTTGAAATGACCTTGAACCTGACGTGATCAAGATCAACGGACCTCAGATTCGGATTCAGGAGGTCAAAATACATAAGAATACAGTGGTCTCGTCAAATATTCATAAACTTTTTTTTTTGTAAACCAGTGTTATTAATGCAAGTAACGTGCTCTAAAATTTACTACTATTAAACAAGGGTATTTCGAACAATTTTGCTAAATTTCATCAATATTCAATAAATTCTAAATATGTATATTAATTTATGAATTTTTGCGTCAAAATGTCAACGATAATTTATTAAGCAAATTGTTTAAATAATAGGCTATTTGACTAATTTTAGAAAATATTTTTAAATTATTCTTTATTACATAATAAGCACACTACATTGATATTTCGGGGAGATCTACTGTATTATCAATAAAAATCAATGTTAAAGTTTAAATTTTCAAAACTGCGTCAGAAACGCTGTTTCTATCATGGCGCTGGTCATATGGTGCGTGTGACGTCACACGCACGTAAATAAGTCATTGCCTTAATAAAACAGTGCATCTGAAGTGAATTTCATCTTCAAATTTAGTGGATAGAATGGTGTATAAATGGTGTGTAGTGCCACAATGTATAAATACGTCTATAAAAAGTCCACACAAACTGTTCGTTTCTGTTCCAAAGAATCCCAAAAGACGAAAAATGTGGTTACAATAATTGAAAAGATCCAACGAGTATTTTATTGAATACAAATGTTTTTATGTGTGAAGATCACTTTGATATAAGTAATATTTAACTAGATAGTAGCTAAAAATATCAGTTCTTATAAAACGAAATAACATCTTTTCTGAATAACTATACTACTATACACGTGATTTTTGACAATTCTGACAGCGGTCACCCGTACACTCCGTATTAACCAACATCTTTAATAGGTACCTAACCTCTTAATATGGCTTAATCTTGCAGCATATAGGATTTCAAATGTTTTATGTGGTACTTACACTGCTGTTTTCACATTTTTAAGTTCCGCAGCACAGTAATCAGCGTTATTCTTAAAAAAAGTGCAACCATAAAAGCGTCTACCTTAGATAGGTTGCTATAATCAGCTCGCACAAAATTTAATTCCATTTTGAAATTCGAAACGAATATTTATGCCACTAGTAATAAAATTTATCTAAAAACTGCTTCAAAAATAGCTGAAAAATCGAATATAATACTTTGATATAATACACAGAAAGCATAAAACGCGAACTCAACTTGCGTGTGACGTCACTAGAGCTGCAACCAATCACATAGCGTTCCCGTCATAGATAAAATTTCAAAAATTATTATATTTTTTTTTCGTGTAATTTGCAAAAAATATACATAATTTATTTTAAAATAAAGTGAAATATGTTCTTTTATGCTATTATCTGATAGGATGACCACAATTTGTAGTATATTTTCAATGTTGTCAAATAGCCTATTGAAAAGTAACGTTTGCCAATAAAAATTAAAAAAAATTTTTTGCTCATTTCCTCAAATAATATTTATTCAACTAAGTTATAACAAAAAAACACACTTTTGCTCAGTTATCATCGAAATTTTTTTTATTTATATACATTTTTTTTGAGCAAAAAAAATATTTTTTTGAGTCCGACGGCTGGAATGTTTCTGATTTCAAATAGTATGGTATAACGAACATTTTTTTAAAAATTTCATCAAAATCGGTGCTGTTTCTGAGGGTTCCGAAGTAAAAACCTTCATTGACTCGACTAATAGTTTTGGATAATTTGACGATACGGATGCTTTCAATTACACAAAATAAATATATATTTTTGTTCTAGGGTTAAAAATAAAAAAATCATTTAAATATTCCTCTTAATATAAGTCCTAGTAGACCTATATCCAGTTGTATTACTGTAGAACGTATTTTACTAATTTGACTAAAAAAACGAATCTGAAAATTGGTATCTATTGATAACAGTGGCGGATTTAACGGGCGGCAAATGAGCAGTTGCCGCCTGGGCCCCCGTCTGAAAATGCTCTCAAGGGCCCCTCCAGATAAGAGCCCTTGTATGTGAGCCTGTTCAGATTCTGCTGTGTAAAAAAAAATTCGAATCCATCCAATAATTTTGCGTGCGGAAATAAAATTATTCGACAGTTGTTGAAATTTAATTTTTTTACCCATATATGGAATGTCATAATTACTTATAATCAGAGTACATTAATTCACCGTTGCCGCGAAATGTCTTATTGTTAGTACCATCAATTATGATTTAGTTTCAACTAAATTAGAAATAAAACCTTCGTCTGCCGTATTGTTGAAGCCATGATTTTTTCAATTCGACAATCGAAATATTTGCACAACAAAAGGCGAGACGAGATAACCTAACATGCAGTGGCGTAACTACTGCCGAGCTGGCCGGTTAAATTGTCCGGGGCCCCGAGCATTTAGAGGGCCCCCAAAAGTGGTGAAATATTTTTTTTAATTGCTGTGGTTTTTTTTTTTTTTTAGAATCGAAACAATCAATAAAATTTTTGGTGAAAAAGCCGATTTTTCAGTTATTTTATTTTAAAATTCTAAAATTAAATATCAAAAACTTGAAAATTTGGCGTGAAAATGACTATTTTTCATTTTAGTATTGTATTTTTTTTACATAAATCATTTTTTCTCGAACGTTTCCGTATCCATACCTCAAATATTTACAGCCCTTCAAAATTCTAAGCAATAATTATAGTGTTTGGGGGGATAGTGTAAAAAAATCCTGTCAAGGGCCCCCTTCTGAAAAAGTGTATGAGGCCCCCATTTCTATAGTTACGCCACTGCTAACATATACTATATCTATGTGTAAACAAGAGTTAAATGTATAAGTCAAAATTTATATGAGATTGTCGATAACGAATCATACAATAAATAGGTAAGCAAAAAATATCATCAAAATGTTTGGGTGAAGCAATAAAAAAATTAATTAGGAAGTCAAAAATCAACTAAAAATTATTAATGTAAAATACATAATTAATTTGTAGCTCTCAAAGAATTAATATTTTTCTCATATCAATCAATTTTTGAGTTTATGCAACCAAACAATTCTTTAAGTAAAATTTTTTACTCAATAAAAGGGCCCCTCGGTATACGTTTGCCACCTAGCTCATTTCCTTTAAATCCGCCACTGATTGATAAGAATGCATTTTTGGAAGTATATTTCTATTTTGGGCAAATTGAAGCATTCGTTTAATGTTAAATTTTACATATAATTTTATAGTAACACTTGCACTGCTTTGTAGTTACCAGACCGGACCTAAACGCTGCTTGTTGAACTGTAGAGCCGTTAATGTTTACATCAACCCCACGACTCAACAATGTTTCAATTTTCCATTATCACCGAGCAAGGCAGCCAAATACAGTCGCGTTCTTTTGCGAATGTTAACTTTGTTTACATAATCATAATTATATAACATATTTTTAACACTTTTAATATCACGTCACCAAATAGCACGGTTTATCTCTATAACTGCCTAATTATCACTATCACTCTCTCCGAAATCATACATATCATTCCCGTGTCTCAATAACAACTGAACTAGTCTCATGTTTCTGGTTTTGTATGCTAGTTGTAAAGCTTTATCACCATCAATATTAGTAATGTTTACATCAACATTATGCTCCAATAATTCTTTTACGATACCTGCGTGACCTTCAATAACAGCAGCGTGTAATGCTGTCTCACTTCTGTTATTAACTATGTCCACGTCTGCTCCTTTCTCTAATAAATATCGCACCACCTTAATTTGTCGCGCACTTGCAGCAGTGTTTAGAGCTGTATCACCGTCTGTACTAGTGATATTCACTTTTGTCCCCTTTTCTAAAAGCTCCTGCAACACCTTAATGTGACCTGCACTTGCAGCATAGTGTATAGCTCTACCACCGTTTGTACTAACTAAGTTCATATCTGCACCTTTCTTCAACAATGAACGCACCACTTTAGTATAACCTTCAATAGCAGCACGGTGCAGAGGAGTTTCATCAAATCTACTAGTTTTGTTCACGTTTGCCCCATTACTTAATAATACATCCACCATCTCTGTGTAACCTTCATCGGCAGCACGATAGAGAGGTGTACCGCCGTACATACCACATCGGTTCACATTTGCCCCTCCATCTAGTAGCACACGGACGCCATCTATGTAATTGTTGCGAACAGCGCAATACAGAGCTGTATTATCTTCTTTATCAGCTTTGTCAATTTCTGCTCCTGCGTCTAATAGTGCACGCAACACATCTGCCTCTAGATAAGGATTTTCAGCGGCAATAAATAAGGCAGTCCTACCATTTTTAATAACTGTATTCACATCTACGATAGTCTGGTATTGCAATATAAACTTTATTATTTCTGAGTTATTTTCTTCTATCGCCGTCGATAAAATATTCTTTACATCTATGTTTTCATAATTTTTGTTTATGAAGAGTCTGTATTTTGTTGCTGTATTTTGATCCTTTAGTTCATCTAGAATGTAATTATTTATGAATTGTCTTAATACTGACAAATCATTTTCAATTAACACGTTCGAGAACAATAGTTTCATGACACGTTTTTCATTAAAGTGTTTTTTTATAAATGTCGACACGAAATACTCGGCAAATGTCCAATGAATAAACTTTGCCTTTTGTTGTACTACTTCGGTAATTATACCAATTTTTGTAATTTGTTCTTTGGAAGCGTCGTCTATTGTTTCTGTTTCTTCATTAAAAAGTAGTAATCTTAATGCTAAATTTTCATGTTTTTCTTTATAACTTTTATGTAATTCTTCATCATCACGTTTAACTGAAGGATTTGTTGTATCTTGCTTCTTTTTTTCTTCAGAGTAAATTTGAAATTTTTGTTTAACAAATGTGTTGAATAATTCAGATAATTTAAATATTTGTTTAATATTTAATTCTCCTTCATTGGCAATATTGTGATCATTTACAATATCAGTAACAATTTTCAGTAACAAAGGGACACCTAGTAATTTTTTTAAAATAATGTTTTCATTAATATTTTCCAAAACTTTTGTCTTAACTATATTATTTGTTTCTAGTTTATTATTCAAGTATAAATTTCGACATTTTTCAGTAAACGGTATCATTGTAAATGAGGATGTAGACATTATTTTTTCTAAACTTGCTTTCTGTGTCGGCCTGGTAGTTACAAACAACTTGAATTTTTTTAATTTGATTAGTGATTTGATAAAAGTACAAGCAATGTCTTTATAATCGGGGCAAATTTCATCAAACGCATCAAGCAACAAAATTATATCGTTCATATTCTCATTTTCCAGTACAAAATTGAAAATATTTTTAGTGAGTTCAGAATGTTTTGCATCTAATAATTCATTTATTAGAAAATGTTTTGTGTCTTCTGAATTATTAAAAACTGGATTTTTGCTAAATGAATTAGTGTAGTTATTAAGATCTACCCGGATAATGATATTAGTTGCGTATTTTGATTGTAGCTTATTAAGTACATTACGAAGAAGTGATGTTTTTCCCATTCCTGGCTTGTCAGATATTATTATTGTATTAATGGGTAAACTATATAGATCGTCTTCGTTTATTTCATCAAGGGTGAATCTATTTTTGTTTATAAAATTTCTCATATTTGTTGAATCACCATTCGTTTCAATCCATAATAAAGAAAAAAAACCATAACTTATGAAATAATGAATAGTAGTATCAGGGTTTTCAGCACACTGAGTTATATATGTATTAAAATCGTCGATTATATATAATTCATCACACTTGAATACTGCACATTCTTCAATCATTCCTGTATAACAAAATTGTCTGTCAATATAAAAATCCAAGTTATTATTACAACAATGATTGAAATTTATATTTAAATCGTTGTAATCTTCTTTGATAAAACAACTTAAGACATCTTCTGTCATTACTTCGTTTAATCTATTCTCTTGCTCTTCTGTTAAAGTATTAGAATTTATTTTAAGTATTTTCCCGAAATTTGTGTTTTGCTGGTTAAATACAATGCATTCTTTTTCTAAAACATATTTTTTAGACTCGACACTTAATTTTTTAAAATTATTTTCTATATCTTCAAAAACCGGATAACAATTTTGCATTTCAGGTATTATTAGATCATCTAAAATTATAAGTATGTATTTTTGGTCGTTCTTTTTTGGAATGTATTTAAAACAATTTAATTGATCACTGTTATTAATAACAATTATTAAAAGGGTAAATATAGTTGCATTTTCTATATCAGTTACTTGTTTGATGCTGTACACATGCTTCATGGTGTATTTATTAACGTCATTTTTATTGTTTCTTAACTTTTTAATTTCTTTACAAACATTATACTTAGTAAACTCTAAATTATTTGATTTAATGGGTAGTATCATTTTCTTGGAAATAAAAAAATTGTACAGTGGTACATTAATATCAAAATCCAGCTTACTTTCTTCATATTTGTTATTATGGTATGACTGAATTTCTTTTTGTGCATTTTCAATTAAATCACTTATTTCTTTTGAAGTTATCTCTGTTTGATTACACAATGAGTAGTTGATCTTGTCCAGTAATCTACAGCGGATTATTTCTGTTATTTTAGGTAATATATTACCTATTTTCTCTTCTATTCTACTGTTTATCTTTTCTAGATTCAATTGGCCAACAACAAAAACTAATTTGCTCAAGAATTGTTTCCACGCCTCTTTAGCAATACTTGAATGGTTACAAAATATAGTCAAATTCGTTTCGTCATCAAATGTGTACTGTGATTTAGTGTCAAATATGGGAATTTTGGGTAATTTTAAGGGGAGTAAGCTTATTTCTTCATTGGTTTCTTTTTTGTACCACTTCCTTAAATACCCACTATCTTCGATATCAAAATCAGCATTCGTATAAATGACGTAGTAACAGTTATCAGTATATTGTATATTTTTAGTTGAATTGATATATTGATGTAAACTATACATTTCATTTTTCCCATCGAAGAGAAGATTGCTGGTCTTAATCATATTTTCAGATTTTTTATTCTTAATTTGTACGAATACACGTGTCCATTGTTCATTTTGTTTATTTCGATAAACGTACACTAAATCGTCGAACTTGCCAGCACTAGCTTCTCCGACCTCTTGCTGTAATCTGTACTCGTATTCAGGATTTGATTCTTTTTGTCGGTGTCCCTCCAGACATAGAGACATCGCCACGCTATAGTGGTAATTTATACCACGTGCATTACCTTCAATGCCTCTGTTCTTTGTATCTGTAAAATGATCAGAATTTTTGATTTTTAAGAGAGATAAAATACAAAGTACAAAAAATGTTAATTTGATCTAATGCAATTTGAGGTTATCTTAGAATTTGTTAGTTTAAAAATTTAAAAATTAAGAAAAAATCCAGTTTTATTTGTCCATGTTGATGGTTATCGAGTAAAAGAATCAAAAACTCTAATTATTTTGTTAATTATACCGAAAAATTGGAGTCAGACAAAATTGATTTGCTTTTTTCGTAATTAAGAGGATACCACACTGATGGATTTTTTAAATAACATTTTTTAAAGTTCTTAAAGGGCTAAGAGTTTGAAAACCATCCCTTCATTTTTTATAAACTTTGAAAGCGTAAATTTAAAAAAAATATTTTTTTCGAGAAATTCAATGAAAGCTTTCAAAAACTTGTTCTTTTCTCATGAAAAATGCGTTTTTTTTTTCATCATCGTACGATTTTTTTTTGACCCCGCTATCCACTGTCAAAGTAAAAATAAACCTTTTGACTTTAAACTTCTGTACATTCTGAATAAATGATCGCACTAATTATCAACTTGATATAATTAGAAAGATTTGTATGTTTTGAAATTCGATTTTTTATGTAATGCAAGAGTTTAAAAAGAGTTCAAAGAGCAAAAAAAATTATCAAAACACGCACGTGGGTATTACCGCGCAACTCACTTGACATAACTCAAAAAATGCCCTTGCCAATCGATTCGTGAATAAATCCCGGGTCCAACAAGGTGCATGAAGCCATATCTGAAAAATTTTGAAGGGGGGTTCATGACCGGAAAAAATTCTAAAATGGGCTAAACTAAAATCGCAGACCTACCATTTAGCGAAAATCCGGGGGCCAAGATTTCACCGTGTAAGATAGACGGACGAAAAATCGAGCATATATACAGGGTGATTCAGCACTGTCGTGCCAAACTTGAACAGTAGATTGAGAAAAATATTTTAAGCAAAAAACTTCCAATAAACATGTGTCCGGAAATTTTTCCTTAGGGAACTACAGTCTTCCAAAGATTTTACTAAAAATTAGTTTTAATTTAATATCTAGAGAACCCTTTGTAATAGAATTATGAAATTTAGTATTTGGTATAGTAATAATATCTGTTATCGATTTCTAATATTAACCAATTATATTTTAGGCCAGGGCTGTATGGGGCCAGTGGGCCCATCGATTTTGATCTTGTAATTGTTTGTCCCTTAATTTTTTTCCTGAGTTGATACCTTTATAAGATTACACAGGCCGACAAAAAAATTTTTTTTGTTTGCTGCAGGGCAAACAACAACTTTTTAAAGGTAATTTGGACACGCTGAATCCAAAAATGACCACCGTTTTGCTCAATCAGCTCTTGTTTTTGCGGTATAGCAAAAAACATGTTTTTTGCTATTTGCAAACATTCAAATTCGTATATATATTTTTTAAATCAATGACTTCAACCAAGTATCATTCAGATTGAAGCTATGGGTTCTAATTGAACTAAACATCCTTAAATTATATACATTCATAAAGTTATTCCCTTCGAAAATCATGTTTTAAACGAAAAAAAAACGATTTTTTAGCAAAAATTCAGCAATTTTCAAAATTCAAAACGCTGTAACACAAACAATTTTTGTCCAATTTTAATGTTATTCACTAAATTTGTAGCTTTATCTATCTTCTTTATTGTGTAAAAATTTCAACGTAATCGAATGAAAATTGGCGAAATGGTACTAAAATCAACTGCGCGTGTCAAAATTGGTAGTTCGGTAATTTTCAATCCTGGCGTATGTATGGCTCGTAAAATAAATTCTGTGAACAAAGTAATGAATAAATTTTTACTTATTTCATATATTTTTTCGAAAATAATTATTACTATGCCAAGATAATCGCTGAAAAGAAGTTTTTCTTACACATAATGATTTTTTTTTTAATTTATGGGCAAGAACGTTTTGAATGATTTTTTTTTAATTTTGTAAAACAGTGTCATTAATTTTCGTTTCGAAACTCAAATTAATACGTATTTTAATTAATAACTTTGTTCAAAGAATTTATTTAACGCCAGGGGTGGTTATGAGCGAACTACTAAATTCTGTTACGGGCGGTTGATTTTAATACCTTTTTGCCAATTTTCAGTCGATTACGTTAAAATTTTAACACAATAAAGAAGATAGATAAAGCAATAAATTTAGTCAATTATATTAAAATAGGACAAAAATTGTTTATATAACAGCGCATTGAAATTTGAAAATTATCGAATTTTGGTTAAAAAATCGAATTTTCTTCATTTAAAACATGAATTTCGAAGGGAATAACTTTAAAAATGTGTATAATTTGAGGCTTTATAGTTTAATTAGGACCCATAGTTGCATTCCGAATGATCTTTGGTTGAAGCATTTAATTTAAAAAATATATGACCGAACTACTAAATTTTGTCACGCGCAGTTGATTTTAGTACCATTTCGCCAATTTTCATTCGATTACGTTGAAATTTTTACACAATAAAGAAGATAGATAAAGCTACAAATTTAGTGAATAACATTAAAATTGGACAAAAATTGTTTGTGTTACAGCGTTTTGAATTTTGAAAATTGCTGAATTTTTGCTTAAAACATGATTTTCGTTTAAAACATGATTTTCGAAGGGAATAACTTTATGAATGTATATAATTTAAGGATGTTTAGTTCAATTAGAACCCATAGCTTCAATCTGCATGATAATTGGTTGAAGTCATTGATTTAAAAAATATATATACGAATTTGAATGTTTGCAAATAGCAAAAAACATGTTTTTTGCTATACCGCAAAAACAAGAGCTGATTGAGCAAAACGGTGGTCATTTTTGATTCAGCGTGTCCAAATTACCTTTAAAAAGTAGTTGTATACCCTGCAGCAAAATGGCTGTCGGCCAGTGTTATATGACACAAAATACATAAAAACATACTTTGCTTGTTTATCATAGGATAAACCGTTTTCGAGTAATATCGATGGAAATAAAAGCATGCAGAATTTAACTAAATACGGATGTTTGAAATAACAAAAAATAAATTTATATTCTTATTCTACGATTAAAGGTAAGAATAAAGTTCATTTAAATAAACCTCCTAATATGAATCCTGTAAGATCTATAGCCAGTTCTTTTACTGTTACATGAACTTTATTAACATGACTAAAAAACAAACTTAAAATGGCTATTTGTTGATATGGATGCATTTTCGGAGGTTTATTTAAACGAACTTTATTCTTACCTTTAATCATTGAATAAAAATATAAATTTATTTTTTGTAATTTCAAACATCCGTATTAAGTTAAATTCTGCATGCTTTCTTTTCCATCGATATTACTCGAAAAAGGTTAATCCTATGATAAACAAGTAAAGTATGTTTTTATGTATTTTGTGTCATATAATCTTATAAAGGTATCAACTCAGGAAAAAAATTAAGGGACAAACAATTACAAGATCAAAATCGATGGGCCCACTGGGCCTATACAGCCCTGGTCTAAAATATAATTGGTTAATATTAGAAATCGATAACACATATTATTACTAAACCCAATACTAAATTTCATAATTCTATCACAAAGGGTTCTCTAGATATTAAATTAAAACTAATTTTTAGTAAAATCTTTGGAAGCCTGTAGTTCCCTATGGAAAAATTTCCGGACACATGTTTATTGGAAGTTTTTTGCTTAAAATATTTTTCTCAATCTACTGTTCAAGTTTGGCACGACAGTGCTGAATCACCCTGTATATAAGCGCTACCACTTCGTGAGTTGCGCTAAAAAGTCATTTTTAATTTTAAATTCGCAAAAAATTACAGGAGGGGTCTATGAACTTTGTCATTCAAAAAAGGTTGAGAACTCCTGCCATATCTTCGCGAAAAAATTATTTAATTTTAATGAACCAGGGCTTATTTTAAAGCGGATACTTTTTAGTTTTTGAATTATAATCTCAAAAATATTATCATACCCCACTATTTCGTGCCAAGCGTTCAAAGAAAACAGTTTTTTTATGATTCTGTAAAGTACAAAAACAATATTTAAACAAAAACCTATTGAAAACTGTTCTTTCTACTATTTTTTTGACTGTGTTAACTGTTATTAGCTGTCGACTTTTGGAATACCTATCTAAATTAAAGGATAATGATTTCCACCATTTTAATATTTTTAATCAATAAAAACAATAGTAAAATTTCAAATTACTTACTGTATCTCTACGAAAAATGATTCAAACATGAATCATGGTTTTTGCTTTTTAAAAAAGATTGACAGAACTGAAGAAAAGAGTAAAACGCGGTCACGTGGGAATTGACGTCACCAGGCGAACATATTAAAATGTTATAAATGTATAACTGCAAAAACAGTCATTTATTTATTATTTTTAGTACAAATTCGACATTACAAAATCATAAAAAGCTGCCATGGGTGCCACGGGACTTTCTTATACGTAATACTGACAGTGAACAGTGTACGTGATTTTTATTTTATTGAAAGATATTGCTGACAAACTAATAAAAGATACAATAAAATGAATGGGTCATAAACTATAGAAATATTATTTTATCCATTATATTATATTATGTATCTAACGATTTTGTTTAAGGTAATTCCTAATACGGAAACGAATGTTTACTCTTGTAATTTCTTTAAATAAGAAAAAAATGATTTAGATAAAAAATGTCGAGTATGTTATTATCTATAGTTTATTTCCCATACATTTTTTTCCAACATCAATGATTTAACCAGAAAGAATTTTTTAAAATAATTATTTAGAATAATCCACACGGTTTATTTTCAGTATTAAGTATAAGAAAGACCCATGGTACCTATGGCAAACACGTACACTGTTCAATCTCTGCACTACGTATAAAAATGTCCCATGACACTCATGGCAGATATTTCTTCTCTGTTATGAACCATTTTAAAAGTAACGGATACTTATTAAAAACACAAAAACCTTGTGGATTATTCTAAATAATGTTTTTAAAAAATTCTTTCTGGCTAAATCATAAGTGTTGGAGAAAAATGTATGGAAAATAAATTATAGATAATAACATACTCGACATTTTTTATCTAAACATTTTTGTCTTATTCCAAAAATAAAAAAAATCCAAAACAAATTTAAAATAATTACAAAAGTGATCATCATTTTCCGTCTTTGATATTAGGTACGTTAAACAAAATTCGGTCGATACATAATGTATAAAATAATATTTCTATAGTATCTATAGTTTATATCCCATTCATTTTACTCTATCTTTTATTAGTTTGTCAGAAATATCCTTCAATAAAATAAAAATCACGTACACTGTTCACTGCCATTATTACGTATAAGAAAGTCCCGTGGCAGCTTTTTATGATTTCGTAAAGTCAAATTTGTACTTTTTGTAATTGTATGTGTTGTTAAAATGTCAAAATATATGAAAACAATAATAAATAAAGAAATATTTTTGCAATTATACCTACATTAATTTAGACATTTAAATATGTCCCCTGAAAACAATAAAAATCTGTCAAGACATATGTGTACGTGGATTGATTGGAGCCACTTACAGGTGCATTTTTGAGTTAGGAATAAATATAAAAATAGAATCATGTTCTATTAATGGATATACACATTTTGACACCACACAAGCCTAGATATAAAAATTAAAAAAATCCATGACACCCAATTTTCCATAATTTGAAATTGTTGATTTTAGTATATTTGTCGTTGGTAGTCTCACCAAAAACACATTACCATTTTTTCAGATTTTTTTAAGCTAGTTAGTAGTTACCGAGATAGAAGTGGTGGACAAAATATTTTTTTCTTGAAGCCCCCCGCAGGCGCCATTTTTGAGTAATAAAAAATAGTGTCATATTCTACTCATTGAGATCTACATTCTAACACTCCACAAGGCTAGATAAAAAAATAAAAATTGTATGATACCCATCCCTATTTTATAATCGAAATGATATTGTTGTCGTTGGTAGTCCCACCAATAGCCTCATTACCAAAATATTTTCAGTTTTTTTGAGCCAGTAGTTACCGAGTTAGAAGTAAGGGAGAAAATACATTTTTGCTTGGAACCCCCTACAGGCGCCATTTTTGATTTAAAAAAAATAGTGTCATATTCTACTAATTGAGATCTACATGTCGACACCCCACATGCCTAGATAAAAAAAATAAAAATCAATTTGATACCCCACACGCCTTGGAATACATTTTTTTATTTGCTTTAAAGCCTCCTGCAGGCACCATTTTTGATTTAGAAAAAAATAAGAATGAGGGTCAAATTACACTAGTTTGGTTACACGTTTTGATGTTGGCATGTGGGCCTTGGTATAAAAGCTTTAGCTTCTATGCACCTCCCCCCACCATTTTTTTAAATAATTGTAAATGTTTTACTAGAGTGTGTCATTTTACATATTTAGTAAAAATTTCAAGGTTCTAGCTTATATAGTTTACGAGCTATTGCGCTTTGAGTGAATAGGGTTTTTTCGGAACCCTAAAAATGGTCCGAACTTTTATTCGCGGAATAATTTAACAACCGGCTCACCGATTTTCAAAAATCTTAACACCCGGCTCACGGTGCAAGCCGGTTTCAGTACATTACTGATCTTACCTTTTTTGGCCTTCTTGTTAAGCGGTTCATCTTCAGTTAGATTGGACTTTTTACAAATACTGCCTACAAAAATGAATATAACTCTTATATAATTAAAACGAATTATTATTCATTGAAAAACAAGAGTTGGCAAATAATGACGGCCGTGTGTTCATTTTTACTCGAGATATGGGTTTATATCGTTTTTTGCCGATAACAATGGCATACAATTCAATCGGTTTTTTTTACAGCATTTTCAAAAGGCTATAGCCGGGTAAGCATGCAAAATAAGTTTTTGAATAGATTTGACTGATTTATATATATCTGAAATTTGAAGATACGTTATTTTAAAACTATACAGGTTGACCCATTTTAAATGGTGACCTCTGATAACTTTTTATGGTTATTAAAAAACTTTTCAGATAAAAGTTGTACAGTTTCGAAAGAGATAATTAACTCTATTTGCTGAATTTAGCACAAGCAAGCACTGTGAAATTATGGCAGATTTTTTTGTCATAAATTGCCTTTTTCAAGTTTTTCGTGATTTTCACATTAAATAAAAGAAATGTTTTAATTACCATGTGACGTTGATGGTTTGGACTCCATTTTTGTTGTATAGTTGGTAGATTATTCGTTCTATTATTGTCAATCAATATCGATATTCCAAGATTAAGGCTACAAATAATTTTCTATTAATATACATAATAATTATTAAGAAAATAAAAGTTTTTAAAGTAATTATTTCCTTTGTAACGCTAAATATGCTATCAGTTACGTTGCTATGGGATCCAACTCTATTTAGTCGCGTCATTATAGCTGTATTAATACCCCAAAAAAATGTTAATTAGAGCCCTTTATATTATTGATGGAACTTGTTGGAGAAGGTGAAAGAAATAATTTCTCATCGAATGAGTCACTTTTTTGCATTGGAACATTGTTTATTTTTAAACAATTTGGTCGGAAAATCGTTTTTTCCGATATAGTGGGAAAACAATGGGTTCTAGAGAAAAGTGAAGCACAGGCGAAATATGCGCAAACAAAAGTTCTATAAATTGGTGCCCGGTAGATTAAAATCCAATAATCCGTTCAAAAGTTATTTTAAAAAAACCGCTAAAAAAGGTGAAAAATTAACTTTTTTTAAATAGTTTATAAAGTTTTTATTATTTATTAAAATTCAACGAAAATACCTAAAAATTGTGAGTTTTAATATGCTTCAAAAGTGAGCGAAAGATGGCCGCTGTGGGTCGAATAGTTTTTGCAAAATTCTATTTGTTTATCCGGTTGAGAAAAAAAGAACTAAATTTCAAACGCGGGGCCTGATAAAAGTTATTAACCAAAAAGGATTCACAACCCCGATTTTTAAGGGCCAAAGCTTAACTTAACTTTGTAATTTCGTACAATATCGGTTTATTATCGAGAACCCTTTTGAAACGTGCAATAAACAAAATATATTAAAAATTGCACTAAAAATTAATAATTTTCAATATTTCGACTTTGCAGGGAGCCATGTGATATTACAACTTAGAAAACTATCTAAGTGTTATTAGATAATAAAATTAAGGTTCTACGATCATTATAAGCCGAGATATTGCAAATTTTTCAAGTGCGGATCATTTTTAAGTTTGACGACTGAGAACTGTATCTCGCGGGAAAAGTTGAACGTAAAAATGATCCGCGCTTGAAAAATTTGCAATATCTCGGCTTATAATAATCGTAGAACCTTCATTTTTTCAATCTGGGGTAACGCGACGAAAAAATAACAATTAGATAGCTTTCTAAGTTGTAAAATCACATGGCTCCCTGCAAAGTCGAAATATTGAAAATTATTAATTTTTAGTGCAATTTTTAATATATTTTGTTTATTGCACGTAATTTGTGCACTTTTTAATAGAAGCATGAAATTTGGTATGGTTGTATATTAAATCTTCGTCTACAAAACTAGAAACGGTGACATTTCAAAAACGTGTGTGGTCCCCATTTTAGGGGCAAAAATGTCTCATCGGGTTTAGTTTTTCTTATTTATCTCGCAAAATTTTCGTACAAAAAAATAGAGGAGGTAAAAAATAATGTACATTAAATTATAAACAAAAGTTGTTATTATAAATTTTACGATTAGAGTTCACTGTTGCCATTTAAATGGAAGTTAAAATTATGAGAAAATTTTCGCGTGTGGTAAAACTTGCGTTATTCCTCAAATATCTCGTAAACGGCTTTTCTCATGTGAAAAATTTATATGACAAATATTTAAGAGCAGACAATTCTCTATCAGATATGTAAATCTGCTATACTGTAAAATTATTTTTAATGAATTTTGTTCATTACAAGTAGAATGACAAATGAAAATTTAAGGATGTATGGCAGGTATCTCATTTCACCGAGAAATAGTTTAAATTTGGAGGAGTTATTCCTTAATAAAACTTAAGTACCCACACAAAATTTCAGAAGGTTCTACTACATAGTTTGAGAGTAATTATTTTTTTTAAATTAAAGAAATTAACATGGGCTCTTATGGCAGAATGATGTATTGACGGTTAAATTTTAATAAAACACATGGTTCAAGCAGCGAGAAAAATTTGAAATTTTCACAACACGTCACTTACATATTTAGCAACGAGTTTCATAAAAAATTTCATACTCTTTCAGACCTAAATTCCGAAAAAAAAAATTATTGCGGAAAAATATTGAAAAAAAATAAAATAAAAAATGGCGTTCGTAAATGTAATGATTTGTTTTATTACATAGTTTTTCATATACAGGATGGCCCAAGTAAAACGAAACGGGCGCGGTTTTGGTCATTTAAAATAAGATTTTGAGAAAAAGCTCGAACACGTCGATTTTGCTTTCAAGGGGGACATCTTTTGGTATAAAATTTTTGCAAGAATCTTTTCAACCCTCATCGCTATGAGCGCAACCCTTAAAATTTTAAATAGCATGATAGGGCAAGTGATACCTCATTTCAAAGGTTTTTTCATTCTGAATACGGTGCTTTTTGATTTTTTCAAATCTGTTTAATTTTAATCTAGTTATTGACATTTTGAATTCCATAAATGCAATGATTTTCTGATCAAAAAACAAATATTTTCAACTAAAATTCAAAACAAAGTAGGTTTATTTTCTTATCAAATAATTCAAAAACATCCAATTTGGACATTTAATTATAAAAATTGAATTAATTAAAAAAAATTAATTCAAAAAAATTTACCAACATCCAAAACTTTAATTAATTCAATAAATGTCCAAATTGGATAATTTTGAATTATTTGATAAGAAAATAAACCTACTTTGTTTTGAATTTTAGTTGAAAATATTTGTTTTTTGATCAGAAAATCATTGCATTTATGGAATTCGAAATGTCAATAACTAGATTAAAATTAAACAGATTTGAAAAAATCAAAAAGCACAGTATACAGAATGAAAAAACCTTTCAAATGAGGTATCACTTGCCCTATCATGCTATTTAAAATTATAAGGGTTGCGCTCATAGCGCTGAGGGTTGAAAAGATTCTTGCAAATATTTTATACCAAAAGATGTCCCCCTTGAAAGCAAAATCGACGTGTTCGAGCTTTTTCTCAAAATCTTATTTTAAATGACCAAAACCGCGTCCGTTTCGTTTTACTTGGGCCACCCTGTATTAAAGCATATAAACTACTAATATTATTGTTTTCATTTCATTTCTATATTCTACGTATGTTCTAAACAATGTTATTTAATAATATTTGAATTTCTGTAATTTATAATAATAAAATGATTCTTTTGTTTTTAAATCTGACAGATAAATTCAGAATAAAATTTTTTCATGTAATCAACACAAATATTAATTTTTTGACTAAAATTGTAAAATAACGGTTAAAAAATGGGAAATAAGGTTTTAAACATAAGTACTAATATTGTTTAAGTAGTTTATAAACGAATTTGACTTTCCTACAAGCATTTAATGTGAATAATTCATAATTTGATTTTGATCGTCCATTGCATCTAAATTTACATTATTGTTGACTCAGACTGTACGTGCCATACATCCTTAAGATAATTAACGATTCTCGTACAATTTTTTTCGGCCCATTTTAAGTGCACACCTCTAATAACTTTTTATGGTTAAATGTTATCAAAAAACTTTTCAGATAAAAGTTACACGGTTTGGAGGGGGACATAGACGTACTCGGATGAAATTTTTTTAGATGGTGTTTTCAGGGTGATATGAAGGTCAACTTCATTTTTTTAAATAGGAACCTATAGTTTTTATCAAGTAACTTTATTTTACGTGAAAAACACGCATCTTTTATTGAAAACTTTTTTTTAATAAATTAAACCTTTCCAAGATATCTAACAAAATAATTCGAGATTTTGAACTTTCAATATTTTTTTACTCACAAACCATCAGGTTTAGGAAAAAAGTATAAAATACAAAAAAGGTTTATTTTGGCCCAAAAGAATTATTCTAATTTTTTTTAACATTTTTGCTTAAATAAAACAAATTGAAAAAGTTTTAAAATTTTTTTGATAACATTTCACCATAAAAAGTTATTAGAGGTGTGCACTTAAAATGGGACACCCTGTATATAACTAAGCACTTGTAAAGATGTTTCATGGATAGTTTATAATAATTTATGAATATATTAGAGAAGGAAAGAGAGAAAAAATGTGTTAAATTGACCTGCATTTATCAATAAATAAAAAATTAATTATTCCCAAAAAAAATATTTTTTTAAATTATAAAGTACCATCAACCCCACAAGTCCTCAATCACTTTCAAATCAAATTCGCAAAGCAGTAACTGAGTAGCCACGCCCATTTGATTTTAATAATATTTAAATCATTTCTCCATGTACCAAACAAAGATAGATAATTTGAAACTCATTTGCTAGATAAAGAAGTACTCTTCGTTCATAGTACTCATATATATTTGTTCTTTTACATTGTCATGTAATCTATTAAAAATTGTATAAGTAAATTTAAATATTTGGTATTCCGAATATTAGTATTTAACCCTTTCACTGCGCAATACTTTTTGAGATTTCGTTATCGCTGTGTGCACGTATTTCGATGATTGCAAGTTTATTCGTGAAGAGCGGTTAATAGTTTTCGGTCACGTGTATATTTAGTTTATTTTATATTAATAAAATCTATAACCTATAAATTAAAAGACTGCTTTTGTTACCATATTTATACGCAATCAACACAAATAAGTAGATATATTATACTAATGTAACATGTGACAACGTAACTCGAAAGTCAGTGGCGTAACTACCGCCCGTCTGGCCGGTTAGATTGTCCGGGGCCCCGAGCATCTAGGGGGCCCCCAAAATTGGTGAAATATATTTTTTTAATTGCTGTGGTTTTTTTTAGAATAATCGAAACGATCAATAAAGTTTTTGGTGAAAAAGCTTATTTTTGAGTTATTTTATTTTAAAATTCTAAAATTAAATATAAAAATCTCAAAAACTTGAAAATTTGGCGTTTTATTGACTGTTTTTCATTTTAGTATTCAATTTTTTTATACATAAATCAATTTTTCTCGAACTTTTCCGTATCCATACCTTAAATATTTACAACCCTTTGTTAAATAAACATTAACATGAGTAAGAATGCTTTGCATTAAAAAACATAGTCATAGCAGTCTGACATAACAAAAACAATAGAGATTATTATTCAACATCGAAAAATATATAAAGTCAATAAAAAGTCTATCCAAATCAAAAATTAATTCAAATTCATCATCTCAACCACATTAATTGTAAAACATCATAAATAAAATACAGCCACTATATATCAACAAATTATTGTGTTGGAAAATATTACCAGCCCCAACACCCTTCACAATTCTAAGCAATAATTATTATTGTGGGGGGGGGGAATAATGTAAAAAAACTCCTGTCAAGGGCCCCCTTCTGAAAAATTGTCTGGGGCCCCCATTTCTATAGTTACGCCACTGTCGAAAGTACTTGACTTATACTTAAACACAGCGCAAATAGTCGTGTTGAGCGTATGGGACACATTTTAATTTTGCGAGCAACGAAAGGGTTAAAAATGTTAAACTTGATGTAAAATTAATTAATGTGTATTTTTATTTAAAATCATGTAACTACATAAACTCTGCCCCAGAAAAAGATAACCGATGATGCTTGTTTTAATAGTACAAATTTGTTGTAAGCGAATTTGGCCTTTCGTGTGGCAGACCAATTGTGAGGGTGATAGTACATACACCTCTATAATGTATTATGTGTACTTATGTTATAAATATGACAAAACACTAAAATTATAAATATTTATAGGAGAAAAACATGTTTTTTTTATTATTTTTTTCTGGAAAAACTTATTTAATATTAATACTGGCGTAAAATCTCTTGATAGCACCTATTTGATACACAAACCTTGGAACGCCCAAAACTTTGGGATGAGTAGATTTGTCATAAAATTTAGAATATTAAACAATTAATTATTCTTTACTAATTATTATATTTTTTGTGCAAATTGAAGTTGAAATTAACGACTATTAGATGATAACGGTAAAAATTGTATCGGATATATTTTTTTTGTTCTAAATCTTGTGAACGGTCAATAGGATTAAATAAATGAATAGAAACTAAATTATCGGCAATAAAATTTTGAATAATATTTCGTTATGTTTCATATGTCAAATATTAAGGTTTCCGAGTAAATGAAGGTCAAAGTTACAAAATAATTGATGTATTACATGAACGGTATAAAGCAGGGCATTTTTGTCACATAATATTTGATCGCCAGTTTTTTATAATCAAAAAATTGTAGAAAATATGATAAAGTGGACATACATATATCATACAAAAGTTTTACTTTTACAAAAAATACGTTTTTTTTATTGTTTCACATGATTTCTTAGCATTGCTATTTTGTATGATATTTATAGTAAGTATTGTACATATTACTATTAATTCTTATTCCGGCTATTAACAGCGGATGCTTAAGAAATCAACACTGTAAATCATGATAGAAATATAAAATTTTATACAGTTGTCTATCGTCATTTTTGGGACTTTTAGGTTCGGATATCTCAAAAATCTGACATGATGGAACCATTTGGGCAACGAATTCGGTTTCGGCATGACAAATACCTTCTAAATCACTTATTCAAATTTCTGCGAATTTTTTTTGTTGCATAGTGTAATTACTCAAAAACTTTTACTAAAACATTTTTTTTAATAATTAATAATTTTGAAAATATAAGCAATATTATATAATTTTTACATACCCTGTCTGTAATTTTATAAATACATACCTGAAAGATTTTCATTTAAAACATTTTTTTCAATTACGTACCGTTTAAAAAATAATTTACAAATTTCATAAGTCGACTAAAGCAAATATCCGTTTCCGATTTTGTGTTGCTCTTCAAAAACAAGGGTTGCACATTGCACATCTACAGTGAATATTAACTTGATTTTTTTTCCATTTGGGCTGTAGAGCGATCAAAGACAGACAGACGATGTCACTGAGATATGATTCATGGACCCTCAAAACTAAAAATAATTTAAACTAAAAATAGAAAAAGAGCTTACTTATTTTTCTTCTGTAGGCTTTCGTGGCCGTTGTCCATAGTAGCTAACTTTTCGGGCTGTTGTCCACGTTGTCTTGTTTTAAACTTGACGTTTCGACTCTCATGTCGGAGTCTTCTTCAGAAGTGATTCGAAACGTCAAGTTTAAAAACAAAACAACGTGGACAACATCCCGAAAAGTTAGCTAATATAAAACTACATATCGTCCCTTACAATTAGCTAACAACACCGCATAAGTCAAAAATTTGCAGTTTTTACATTTTAATGCCATTGGATAGAGCTACTCATTGCGCGTCGATCTACCAATCACATTCTAGACGTTTCGGACAATAAGATACCAGAATTCAAAAAGTAGTGAGAGCGCGCAAGCCGGTAGCCTATATAAAACATACATTTTTTTTTCGCTCTCCTGCAAAGTTGGTCAAAACGACTTGAGCGGTGTAGTAAGCTAAGGGACGATAGGGAATAATTTAAAAAAATATTTTATAAAAAAAAGTGCGTGTGTGTACTTATTCTGCGTGATAGAGAAACATGTTTCGCTATAGTTTAAATACCTATATTATACATTTATTTTCCAAACTGAAAAAATTCGAGATTTTAATGGAAATTAATGTTTTGAGGGTCCCTGTACGTACCGTTTTTAAACATAATTTGAATTTTTTTAGAAAATCGATTATTCCCTAAAAAAATTTGTTTGGAGAAAAAATAAACACAACAGAAATTAAGATGATAATATTATATACAACTTTTATTTAAATAAATACTTTTTAAAAACAAAGCTTTTATTAAAAATGCACTTAAAAGTACAAAATATATTTTCAGCTATCACAAAATTTTCAGGTTTTTATGACTAAAACCAATAAAAACGCGGGCCGCTCTAAAGGCAAATGTATGCATACAAATTCTTATGTAAAATAAGAAAGCAAGTATAAATTGATATAAGATGAGGGTAGAAAATTTGCACATTTTTATAAACACAATAATGAAATAATGAATGGACTATAATTAAAAATTGCCTTCATGAGCGCCCCGCGCTTTTATTGGTTTTAGTCATAAAAACTTGAAAATTTTGTGATAACTGAATTTTTTTTTACTTTTTATTGTATTTTTAATAAAAACTTGTTTTTAAAAAATATTTTTTATATAATTTTATTTTAAACTTTTTAGTTGCTGATTGACGTTAGTTACTAACAGGTTTAAAGCTCGCGTCAAACTCTTTCATTTGAGACCCATATCAAGATGGTTATGAAGCAAAAGGCAAGCCGCTGTTTTGGGGGCGTCCGTCATATTGTATTTAGAACAATATTAGATATACTTTATTGCATTGTCACCGGACTTATACACGTATACAAAATTTCTAAGCTCTAGTTTAATTAGAACTAGTCGAAATTGTGATTGCAATATTTGATCTAAACATACCTACTAACTAACTTACTAACAAGTGAAGTTAGATAAAAGCTTGTAAAAAAACATTTTTTCTGTTGCGCATCGTTTGAAAAGTAATATGAAAAATTAAAAATTTTATAGAAATTAATTATTTCCGTTTCCGATTTAGTGATCGTTTTCAAAAATTGAAGTGCACATCTAAATTATACAAGAACTTTATAGTTATAAAATTCTATGTTTGTCTCACCGTTTTGGCTGTAGTGTCACAGGCAGACACTTGCACACACTTACAGTTTGTAAGACTCACTGTTTTGACCAGACAAACAGACAGTGATTCAAGGACCCTAAAAACGTGTAATTCCGTTGAAATCTCGAGTTCGATTTTTTATAATTACTACACTTTATTATACTGTACATTTCATATACCTTATACGTATAAAAAATTAATAATCATTTTAAAATGACAAAAGTAATCTTATGTTAAAAATATCGGTCTCTATTGTAGTGATAAATAACGTAAAAATTGGAATGATTTAAATCAGTACAACCCTGATTTGTTAACAACATAGCTGTATAAGCCACGCCTAAATATGTACATACATGTAAAGAGAACTGCAAAAACCCGTTTCTTCAACAAATAATATAAACGTGGTAATTTATTTACCTAAAATCACATAAAATCAACAACATAAAACCACTATCAATGTCGATAATAATAAATCCAATACATTCGTAACGAAACTAATTACAAATTTATAGTAAATGCTTAGCAGTTACTACGTCACCAAGTACAAACCAATATTACCAATCATAGATAAACTAACATATTCTATAAAATACGTACATACATAGACAGACATAAAGCATGGACAGCGAAAACAGAGTCGTGTGTAGGATTGCCATTCATCCTTTTTCCCCCGGATAGTGTCATCTTTTTCAGGGCGTCCGTGGGGATTTTTTAAATGTATCCGGAGTTTTCATAAAAGAAAACTTGTGAAAATTGCTAAAAAATTATTTATTTATTTTAACATGTTTAATCAATTTTTATTTAATTTTTTTGTATTTTTAATAAATTTACGATAAAAAACCTAAAAAAAGGTCATCGATATCAAAAATCTAATCCAACATATACTTTTTTATTTCATTTTATTATTCAATCTGTCCTCTTTTTTAGGGTTCCGTAGAAAACTAGGAACTCGTAGTTTCTCCATGTCCGTCCGTCCGTCTTCAAAAATTTTGAGATAATAAGATGAAAGGCTGTAGCCGGGTAAGCATGCAAAATCGGCCTTTGCATGGATTTGGCTGATTATTTTTTTGAAAGTCACATTCTATGTAATATTCAACCTGACCAAATATTAGCTTCCAAAAATTTGTAGTTTTCGAAAAAAAAAATTTTTTTGATTTTAAAAAAAAATTTTTTTTTTGATAATCCTTCAATCGAATTTGATGGTGCTTGTGATATATTATATAGATACTTATGACTCAACAGAGGTAATTTTATTATGGTCCTCTGTACATGGTAAACCAGAAAAAAAAATTAATAAAATTTAAAAAATTAAAAAACACTATGTTGTACTCGGGGGGCAATCACCATTTTTTTATAAAATATACCTTGTACGTACCCAAACAACATATCAAAATCCCAAACTGATATGAAGGGTATAACATACTCGTATAAATTCGCATATGGTCGTATTGGCGCGGCGCGCGCGTGACGCGGGTGGACTTTATGGAGTCCAAGTGTCTTAATACTTTTAAAACATCTCTAATTTGTTGCTAAATAACAGGACTGAACTAGCCTGGAGAGATCCGGGGAATTTGAAGGGGCCCATGACCTGACAAAGATAAAATATAGAGGCCGTATCCGGGAATGTATAGGAACCGCCATTAAATCAATTATGCTATTTTTTTCTCATAGTTTGCTTTTTAGAAACATAAAATCGCCTCAGATCGCTTTTGTAATGTTATAATCGTCTTTAGTAGCAATAAATCACATTGCCGCTGCGAACTAACGACTCTTCTTGTATAATAAGTTATAGATAGGATTTTTTTTTTTTTTAATAAAAATGTTCTTAGTAAACATAGAAATTTTGAAGCACAAATACAATATGGGCGATTTTATGTTTCTTAAAAAGCAACCTATGAGAAAAAATTAGCATAATTGATTCAATGGCGGTTCCCATACATTCCCGGCTACGGCCTCTATATTTTATCTTTGTCAGGCTATGGGCCCCTTCAAATTCCCCGGATGTCTCCAGGATAGTTCAGCCCTGTTGTTTAGTAACAAATTAGAGATGTTTTAAAAGTATTAAGACACTTGCACTCCATATAGTCCACCCGCGTCACGCGCGCGCCGCGCCAATACGACCATATGCGAATTTATACGAGTATGTTATACCCTTCATATCAGTTTGGGATTTTGATATGTTGTTTGGGTACGTACAAGGTATATTTTATAAAAAAATGGTGATTGCCCCCCGAGTACAACATAGTGTTTTTTAATTTTTTAAATTTTATTAATTTTTTTTCTGGTTTACTATGTACAGAGGACCATAATAAAATTACCTCTGATGAGTCATAAGTACCTCTATAATATACCACAAGCACCATCAAATTCGATTGATGGATTATCAAAAAAAAATTTTTTTTTGAAAATCAAAAAAATTTTTTTTTTCGAAAACTACAAATTTTTGGAAGCTAATATTTGGTCAGGTTGAATGTCACATAGAATGTGACTTTCAAAAAAATAATCAGCCAAATCCATGCAAAGGCCGATTTTGCATGCTTACCCGGCTACAGTCTTTGTATTTTTTTTTTTTTTTTGTATTTTTAATAAATTTACGATAAAAAACCTAAAAAAAGGTCATCGATATCAAAAATCTAATCCAACATATACTTTTTTATTTCATTTTATTATTCAATCTGTCCTCTTTTTTAGGGTTCCGTAGAAAACTAGGAACTCGTAGTTTCTCCATGTCCGTCCGTCCGTCTTCAAAAATTTTGAGATAATAAGATGAAATTTGGTATACGGTCGTAGATTATTGACCCAAAAACAGAAATGATAAGATTTTCGAAAAAAATAAATTTTTTTTGGGCCCCCTTCCCATAAAATGAAAAGTGTTTTAAAAAAATTCATCTACCCCATTGAATGGGGTGTCGTTAGAAAGGTCTCCTAAAATGCAACAAAAAATGTATCAGAACTTTTAGATTTTAATCACGATGTATTTGCTCTCCAAAGTCGTTAAAAAAGCGTCCCCCCACTATTTTCTAAACTGTCAATTTAAAAAATCTGAAAAAATTCCAGAATGTAGCTTTTAATTAGTACTTTCACTGAAAATTATAACGAACATTGTCAAACATATTTTGGACCCCCCTTCTATAGACTGAAAAGTGAACTCTTATTTTTTTTCCCACTTACCCCATTGAGTGGGGTGTCATTTAATAGGTCTCCTAAAATGCAATAAAAAATGTCGGATAACTTTTTGAATTCAACCCTTCAGTCACAAAATATTTGTTTTATAATGTCGCTGTCAAAGCGTCCCACCCCCTTTATTTTCTAAACTATCGATTCAAAAAATCTAAAAAAAATTCAGAATGTAGCTTTTAATTAGACAAATATCTGTTGCGAAAATTCAACCCCTATGAGAATGAGGGGGGGGGTAAAGTTTTGATATATTTATCTTCACAATTGTTGATGATATTAAAGTAAATTCGGACAAATTAATATTCAATTAAAAATGAAATTCGATATTCAAGCCCTAATAGCATGGATTTAGATATGTTTGTATGATAAAGGTAAATTCGGGCAAAATAGTCATTTATTAAAATAAATATTTCGACATTCAACCCTTAATGGCAGGAGTAGACAGAGTCTGTGTTTTTCTCGATAGCTGCTTACGTTATAATGGTGGAGTCAATCAAAATAATCTGCAATAAAAAAATTCGATATTCAACCCCTAATGGCAAGAGTAGAGAGGGGGTAATTTTTTACATTTTTTAACTAAAATCCCAGATATTTACGTTTTTTATATGTAATGAATAAAAATCAATATAAAAAAGGTCATCCCCTATCACGTATGGAGGGTTCTAATTAGTTTTGAAGTTTACGCGAGCGAAGCCGTGGGATTCCGCTAGTATATTATATAGTTAATTTTGTTATCCTTTATATGCATGGAACACTCATCAAAAAAACTAAAGGATTATTTAAAAAAAATCAAACAGTTACACCGGGTATTAAAAAAAGAGTGTTAAATATTTAAAGAGGTAATAATATGGACCAAAATAAGCAAAAAACTTCTGTTAAACATGTGTCCGGAAATTTTTCCTGAGGGAACTACAGCCCTCCAAAGATTTGGCTCAAAATGAGTTTTTATTTAATATCTAGAGAACCCTTTCTGATAAAATTATGAAATTTGGCATTCGGTTTAGTAATAATAAGTGTTATCGATTTCTCGTATTAACCAATTATAATTTAGACCAGGGATGTATGGGGTCAGTGGGCCCATCGATTTTTATCTAGTATATCCGCGAAAAATGATTGTATTTGCATTATCTAAAGCTCATTCGTAAGCTTGTAATATTTAGTTTTTTAATCAAGAGCCCAATTATTTTGATCATCCCCTGCTGCTCTGTGATAAGGTAAAAAGAACAAAATAATAAATATTTTAAAAACAATATCCATTATTTAAAATTAATAAAATTACTTTTTTACATCCATACCAAACTTAACATATTTCAAAATTTTGACCGCAAAATTTCAGAGAGCAACCGGACCAGACCTGGTGCAAAATGTTTATTTTGATTTATACTTACATAAAAACACAATGGCCAGAATTAGGTCTAAATCTTGAAAATGTTGTAAAATCTAAAATACCAAATGAAAACTTCTGCCGCGCGGTGTATGCCTTTGTTATGGACTTTAACACAATGGACCTATATAAACTTAAAACATATCTATAATACATATACAGGCTGTTGAAAAAAGATGGATAGGGGAGAGTGGGGTACATTCGGGCATGGTTTAGTTTTGGACACCCATCATAACATTCGGAATATTTTAATTTAGCACCTAATTTTTTGTCCACAGTTGGGGTAACATGCAATCTATTATTCCCAAAAAGTGTACTGTTTACGTGTATAAAAATTATTATGTTCTTTTTACAATTAACGGTAAGGTTTTATACAAATTACAACACCAAAACTTTCTAGTTATTTATTTCACTATACCATCCGTATATATTTTTTTGTATTTTGATATAAATGCCCTTAAAGTTCTGACATACACTGAACGTTAAAATATACACAGGTGGATTTTTTTTAAATATTGCCTGTACTACTAAACATGGGGTACATTCGACACGCTTGGGGTGGGGTACATTTGGCCACTGTCCGCCAATGAGCCAATATATATCGGAAACTTTATTTTACTAAAATTTAATGTTAATGGCCAAATTATCTATTTTGTTGATGAAATAATAGAAAAAGTCAATTTAAATCTCCTTCAAAAGCTGGAACAGCTAGAACAGCTTCTTTACAGACTGTGCCTACTTTGAAATGTCTCTAAATAAAGCTTTTCTTATGTCTAGCTGTCTATTTAGTATATGCCGAATGTACCCCATCCACAGGCCGAATGTACCCCACCGGTGGGGTACATTCGTCCATTTTACACTTTTTTTTAAATGTGTTGGTAAAAATAAACAAATGTAAATATTAAAATTGTAAACAATGAAAATGATGTATAAATGAATATGGTAGGTGATACTCGAAGTTTTACTAATAATACAATTTTTGATTTTTTATAAAGTAAAATCTAAAAAATGTCCGAATGTACTCCACTCTCCCCTACACCAGCATAAGTCGACAGGGAGGAATTATCAGGAAAAATGATCCAGACAAAAATGTTAGCATTTTTTCCCAGCTATCATATGATATCAGTTGTGGGGGAGGATCTGCCCCCTGGGAGGAACGCTTCCCTCATATGTATTTTTTTAAACGGGAACCCCCTATTTTTATAAAAGATTTCGATTCCCTGGCTCAAAATACCCTGGAAACCGCTAAAATAATCCCCCCCTCCTATTTTTTATAAATACACCATGTTATTTTCTCGAAAATATCGATTTTTCCTCCTAAAAACTTTCGAGAATCCTCAGCGATCCTTTTTTGTCACATCTTGACAGTGGCGTACGCAGGATTGTGTCATGGGGGGTGAGGGGGGGTGGGGTAAAAGAGAAAAAAAAATAGAAAAAGGTCATCAGAATAAAATAATATAGTAATGACTAGAAAAAAGGTCTTCAAAATAAACGTTGTATAGGCTGTAGCTGGGTAAGCATGCAAAATCGGCCTTTGCATGGATTTGGCTGATTATTTTTTTGAAAGTCACATTCTATGTAATATTCAACCTGACCAAATATTAGCTTCCAAAAATTTGCAGTTTTCGAAAAAAATTTTTTTTTGATTTTCAAAAAAAAAAATTTATTATTCATCAATCGAATTTGATGACGCTTGTGGTATATTATAGAGGTACTATGACTCATCAGAGGTAATTTTATTATGGTCCTCTGTACATAGTAAACCAGAAAAAAAAAATTAAAAAATTAAAAAACACTATGTTGTGCTCGGAGGGCTATCACCATTTTTTTTATAAAATATACCTTGTACGTACCCAAACAACATATCAACATTCCAAACTGATAAAAGGGTATAACATACTCGTATAAATTCGCATACGGTCGTATTGGCGCGGCGCGGGCGTGACGCGGGTGGACTTTATGAAGTGCAAGTGTCTTAATACTTTTAAAACATCTCTAATTTGTTGCTAAACAACAGGGCTGAACTAGCCCGGAGAGATCCGGGGAATTTGACGGGGCTCATGGCATGACAAAAATAGAATATAGAGGCCGTAGCCGGGAATGAATGGGAACTGCCATTGAATCAATTATGCTAATTTTTTCTCATAGGTTGCTTTTTAAGAAACATAAAATCGCCCTAATTGTATTTGTGCTTCAAAATTTTTATGTTTGCTTTTGCTAAGAACATTTTTATTTTGAAAAAAAAAGTCGTTATTTCGCAGCGGCAATGTGATTTATTGCTACTAAAGACGATTATAACATTTCAAAAGCGATTTGAGGCGATTTTATGTTTTTAACATAGGAAATGTTACCAAACATAGGAAAGACACCAGACACACGCACATCCTACATGCGGAAAACAACTTTTATTTACGTTATGAAGGTAGTACCTACAATCAGAATCTGCTCTTATCATTTATCTCGCACACAATTTTTCAACGGTATTATAATACTTCCATTTCCTTCGGAAAATGAAAGTAATTAAACAAATTAACAAGTAGTGACATCTATAAAACATTTACTATATTATACAGGAATATTTTACTTGACGAAATCTATTTTATCGGCCAACCATTTTTCAATGTGTCAAATGTTTTCATAATAATCTGTGACTGTAATAATTTTACACGCGTAAAAGCATTTGCGAGTTGTTCTAGTTGTCATATGATAATGATTATTCTTTTTGATAATAAACGATTTTTATTATTTGTTATACAATCCTGTAACTATTGAATCTGCATAAAGTCTACTATAATATTAAAGATGGTAAGAACAAAGTTTGTTTATAGACATTTGTCAATAACATATAAAATACATATGTATTATATTTTATATAGGAAATAGTGTTTTTTTTTATTATACGCATATTTAATTTAACATAATGCTAATTTTTATATATTAGTCATATCAAGATAATGAAGATAATCCTACGGGAACATATGATGAAGTTGCTGGTTCATTTCCAAAAGATTTTGGTTATGGACCTTTTGATGGAGACAATGATAATAGCTTATCTTCAAATGGAGAACAGAAACCTCGTATACTTCTTATGGGGTTAAGAAGGTAATTTTGTAAAGTCAAGCTTATGTTAATCGCTTTAATACCGAAATATAATTATTTTAGATCTGGAAAATCATCGATACAAAAAGTCGTCTTTCATAAAATGTCCCCAAACGAAACGTTATTTTTAGAATCGACAAATAAAATAGTTAAAGATGATATCGCAAATTCTAGCTTTGTTCAATTTCAAATTTGGGATTTCCCCGGTCAAATTGACTTTTTCGATCCTACTTTTGATTCAGACATGATTTTCGGCGGCTGTGGTGCTTTAGTTTTTGTAATCGACGCTCAAGATGATTACATGGATGCCCTAAATAAATTACATTTAACGGTTACTAAAGCATTTAAAGTAAATCCTTCGATTAAGTTTGAAGTTTTTATTCATAAAGTTGACGGGCTTGGGGACGATTTTAAAATGGAATCTCAACGAGATATAAATCAGAGAGCTACAGATGACTTAACGGATTCAGGTGAGTGTTTATAATATTGTTTGAACTGGTGATATGGATTACACAGGGTGGTCCGGTTTGGGATACAGATATTTTAGGAGCTAATTCCCTGACTCATTGTGAGTAAGAAATTGTACGGGAAGTGGGGGTTTACCTTTACACCCTCTCAGTTACAGGGTGTTAAAAAATTTCTTTCAGAGTAGTTCTTACAACAAAGATTTATCTCATAACTTCTAAAGTAACGTATCTAGAGCAATCAAAATGAGTCAATTTCATAAGTAATTAACTAACATATTTTTCAGTATTATGGTTATTGCTATCCGTATTTCTATTTCCGAGTTATAGCTTATCTAAGTCGAAAAATATAGTTTTTTGTTGAAATTTTTTATGAAAATGACATTTTTCTCCAAAAGTACCCCTATCATGTTGTATTTTTTATCATTATTTTGGTACATCTTAGTGTTACCTACAAATTCACTATACAAAGTTTGGACGTGGGTCTTATAGTTTTCCAGTTATTAATTAATCCTCAAAGTTACTATTTTGTTACCTGCCCTATTAAATGAAACAGTCAATAAATTTATTTGTTTATAACTACATTATTTTATTATTTATTATTATTTACCATAAAAATAATTATTTACCGGAAAACTGTAAGACCCACGTCCAAACATTGTATAGTGAATTTGTAAAATAATTATTTTTATGGTAAATAATAATAAATAATAAAATTATGTAGTTATAAACAAATAAATTTATCGACTGTTTCATTTAATAGGGCATGTAGCAAAATAGTAACTTTGAGGATTAATTAATAACTGGAAAACTATAAGACCCACGTCCAAACTTTGTATAGTGAATTTGTAGGTAACATTATGATGTACCAAAATAATGATAAAAAATACCATATATTAGAGGTACTTTTGGAGAAAAATGTCATTTTCATAAAAAATTTCAATAAAAAAAATATATTTTTAGACTTTGATGAGCTATAACTCGGAACTAGAAATACGGATAGCAATAACCGTAATACTGAAAAATATGTTAGTTAACTACCTATGAAACTGAATCATTTTGATTGCTCTAGATACGTTACTTTAGAAATTATGAGATAATCTTTGTTGTAAGAACTACTCTGAAGGAAAATTTTTTAACACCCTGTAACTCAGAGGGTGTTAAAGATAGACCCCCACTTCCCGCACAATTTCTTACTCACAATGAGTCAGGGAATCAGCTCCTAAAATATCTATATCCCAAACCGGACCATCCTGTATACTACTGTGTCCAAAAAATGTTCGGAATCTGTCGATTTAAACTACGCGTCATTAGTGTTTGAGTTACGTTTGGTTTTGTACGACACAAAAAGTGAATTTTTTGATTTTTACAATGTCTGAAATTATTCTACAAAGAAATGCGATTAAATTTTGTTTTATGAATGGAATAACCGATGCGGAAAAGTTGAGAATATTGCAGAAGGCTTACGGGGATCAAGCTCTATCAAAAACAACAATATTTGATTGGTACAAAATGTTCAAAGAAGGCGATGAGCGTCCCAAGCGACCATCCACATCAACTGATGAACAACACGTCAATCAAATCAAGGAATTGGTGATTGCAAACCGTCGATACAGTTAGAATTTTCAAAAAATCGATTTTTTTTTATTTCATTTTCCTAATGTACATATATTTAAGTACACACATAGAAAATTTCAAGTCAATCCGGCGATTATTTTCGAAGTTACATGCATATTTGTAGAGACGTCTCAAAGCATTTGAATGTAGGAGGTCGGAGTGGCAACGCGTTTTTCTCAAATCTGTGTTTTTAAAGTCGGTGACCACGATTCCTCGGAAACGGCTGAACCGATCAGTTTTAAATTTTAACACAAGTTTCTTAAGTATATTTTTTAGTAATTAATCGAAGGTTTTTTTTAACCGATGAATATTTTTTTTTTTATGAACAATTAAAGGTCCAAATTTTTGTCAAAAAACGTTTTTGTTTTTTTTTTGAGAAGCCACCATTTTGTCAAAAAAATTTATTTTGCTTATTCCTTTGATTAAGTAAAAGATTATACATTACTTTAACGAAATCCGTTTGGGTTTTTTATTTAAAATGATCCAGTTCAGAGATATCGTGGTCACCGCAAGGCACCTTTTTTGAGAGGACCTCCTGGAGAACAGCTGTAGCAGCTTTTGAAATTATTATTTTTGCAAATAAAAAATGTTAAAATACAATTAAAAGTTACCATAATATGTGTACAAATTTTTGCATTAATAAATTTAAAAGTTTCTCTAAAAAAAATCCTTAAAAAAAAACTTTTTTTTGGCCTTCTGACTGTATATAACCCCTGAACAATAAGAGACCTTGTTGATGATATTGGCATATCAAAAGGATCAGTCAATATCATTTTAAAGGATGTTTTGGGCCTCAGACGCATCAAATCTTGATTGGTACCAAAAACACTGATTTTTTTGGAAAAACAGTTGATGTGTGTGAAACAATGTTTTCTGACTATCAAGACAAGCTGAAATGCATTATTACGGGTGATGAGACTTGGATTTATGCTTACGATCTGGAAACAATCAATTAATTAAGCGAATATCATGGTAAAGGTGAAGCAAGACTAAAAAAATCGTGTCAAAGTCGCTCAAAAATCAAGTTTTCTTCAATTATTGTGATGTGCATCATGAATTCCTTCCGCCTGGCCAAACTGTCAACAAGGAATATTATTTAAGCGTTATGCGTCGTATGCGTGAAGCTATACGCCTCAAGAGGCCAGAATTATCGGCCAACAATTCTTGGTTTTTGCACCTTGACGCTATCTCACACTGCATTGATTTTACGTGAGTTTTTCGCCAAAAATATGACAAATATCGTTCTACAATCACCGTATTCGCCTGATTTAGCTCTGTGCGACTTCTGGCTATTCGCCAAACTCAAAAGACCGCTCCGGGGACATCGTTTTGAGTCGATTGAGAACATAAAAACCAAATTGAAAAAAGTGTTGAAGGCCATTCCAGAAAATGACTATTTAGGATACTTCGAGGACTGGAAAAAACGCTGGCATAAGTGCATTGCATCGGAGGGGGAGTACTTTGAAGGCGATGAAATAGATTTAGAAGAATAAATAAAGATTTTTCATTTTATAACATAATTCCGAGTATTTTTTGGACACAATAGTATACCTGATTGACAGGATTAGGCGGCTATTACACTATCAAAGAAATGTGATAAAATTTCTTTGATCAATGAAATATGACTGTAATACGTCAACTTTTATAATATTTACGTATTATTTACCTTTATAATATTTCTTTTATTATCATAGATAATGACAGTTTCTTATATTTGATCAAAGTTTTTTTGACGGATAAATCAAAATGGCGACTGAAAAGTGTTCGTGGACGGTTTCGGCTATGAAATTACTTATAATTTAATATATGATCAAATCTTTCTCAAAAATCTTTCACATATTTATTTGATTGTGTAATAGCCGCCTAAGATATCAAAGCTGGAAACTCGATTTTTGGTATACATTTTCTTTAGGTGACTTGTAGAAAAGTGACTGCCGGATTTTTGAAATAGCCAAAAATTGTCGGGTTTTTTTTATATCCAAAGTATAAAATCATTCGGCAATGCTGAGTCTATAAATCATCTCTTTGGTTTCTTTGTATTTTTTTCCTTGATGGATGTTTACAAAAAAAAATTTTTTATTGGAAAATAACTGAACACCATTTTTATATTTATTTCAGGTTACGATCAAATTCATTTAAGCTTCCATTTAACGTCAATATATGACCATTCAATATTCGAAGCGTTTTCTAAAGTAGTTCAAAAATTAATACCACAATTACCAACGTTAGAAAATTTATTAAACATTCTCGTTTCTGTAAGTAAACATTATTTAAATCGATAAAAAAAAAAAGAAATTCACGTAATTCTTTACAGAATTCAGCGATAGAGAAAGCGTTCCTGTTTGACGTCGTGTCTAAAATATACATCGCAACAGATTCGATACCGGTCGATATACAGAGTTATGAACTCTGCTGCGATATGATAGACGTGGTAATAGACGTTGCGTGTATCTACGGGCTCAGAGACGACTCTTCACCAGCAGCTGCCTTTGATGAACAGAGTTCCAGTCTAATTAAACTTAATACTGGAACCGTTTTGTATTTACGGGAAGTGAACAGGTTCCTCGCGCTTGTCTGTATATTAAGGGAACAGAATTTGGATAGAAAAGGTATGTATTTAAAAAAAAACTGTCATTGCTTATTTATTCACTAACTGGTCAACTCATCAATCCCTAGATTTATTTTATACAAGTAACATTTTCTAGGTTATCATGTATAATTTTGAGGGTGGTTTCTTTTAATTTTAACCTTTTAAGAACGGGTATTTTTATGTTGAAGTCGACCTTTTTTTATTTACAAAATTTGTACATAAAATCAATTAATTTCTAACGTGACGTACCCGACTAAGTTGCTGGTCGATATATCGACCAGTCCTGCCTGTAACGGAGAGCCCACTGTAAAAAATTCAGTTTGGATGATTTGAGGGGTTTCCCTATGTAATTTAATGCGCCGAATATTAAAAAAAAAATCTTGGAAGCAAACTTGACTTTGAAAAATCGCAAAGAAGTAATCCAGCCTCCACTCTTAGCGTAACCCAGGATCAACAACGTGGATATGGCGAAAATATGATCCCTTTGGAGTGTTTGATTTTTGTGAGTCCCCTTGTCACTCACGTCGAAATACCTGACAATATGGTAATAGTAAATCCTCCACAAAAAAGAAACAACCAAGTGCTAACCTGCTGGTAAGAACTAACGATAATTTCAATTTTCGGCCTTACATTCTCCTTGAAGATGATTTTTGCGAGACGTAAAACTGTTTTTTTCGTGTTCAGTGCATCATAAAAATTATGTATGTTGTCGGGCCGAAAGAGCAAAAAAAATTTACCTTGAAATGCGATTTTTTTTAAGGTAAAGGGTGCCTCCTGAATCCTTTTTACTATTTTTTCGTATTCAGCGCATCAAATTACATAGAGAAACATAAAATATTTTGTGTCTTATGGGTAGTCGATATTTCTGTTAAATTCAATATACCAAGTTTCATAAAAATCGGTTAGACACACAATTTGTGGAAAGTTGCGAATATTTTAAAAACTACTGATACGATTTGCGCCAAAAGCAAAAGGTAGCGAGTGTTTGGCAAAACGAACATTTTGCAAGAAAAAAAATTCAATTCGGTGCATTTTTACAGATGTTATTGCGTACTGTCAGACAGACTCTTATGACCGGTATTATAAGCTAACACTCATAAATGAGGTTATTAATTTTGTTATAGTATCTATGGATTTGTTACGGAATTTAGAGCAGTGACATTTCAACATATTGTAACACAGGCGACTCTAACCGTATAAAATAATTTTCATATCACCACTGTTTTAATATCGTTGGTGTTAACACACAAAACTTGTGCGAAAGTTGTCAAAGTCATCACAAAACTCCAAGAGAACTGTCATATAAGTTTGATATCTTATTTGAGAGTGCTAGCAAGCTTGCAAATTTTCTAACCGCTTTATAATACCGGATATTAAACTAACAAAAAAGTAAATTTAAATTGATCTTTCAGGTTTGATCGATTACAATTTTCTATGTTTTCGAGAAGCAATTCAACAGGTCTTCGAGTTAAGAAACAAGACGCCTACGACGAACGAATCATCGGCGATGGTTTCAAACGGGAAATCATCGTCATCGATTCAAGGGAGTCCTAGCAATAGTATAGAGATTTAATGATCCGTTAAAAAATGCCTTATTTATGTTCTTGAATATTATGATGTATTAGTTTATTTTAAATATTTCCGTTGCCTCCGGTATTAAATAAAGAATTTGGTCTGGATTGAACCTTAAACAAAAGCTTTCTACATAGTACTGAATTGTGTTATGTGATTTATATTGCAAAAATCAATAAATGACATAACATGGACTGAAAATACATCGTAGAGTGGTTTTTGGTCTTTTATACAGTGTGTTGATAAAGTAAGGAACAAAATTCATAACTGCGTCATTTAATGTTTTCAAGCAAAACGCTCGGACACGTCGATTAGTATTTTTTGTTGCAGATTTTTTGACATAAGAAAATTGTATACAGGCTGTCTCAAGAAGAACATACGCAGTCATAATTGATTTTTTTAAATGGAACATCCTATATATTATACCATTTTTGAATTATACAATAAATTCTGAATACTTTTTGTACAGCATACCATATATCTTAAATCAACGGTTTATGGAATAATGACGTTTGAAATGTGTCTCAAGATGAATATATTCAGTCATCATTGATTTTTTTAAATGGAACTTCCTGTATATTATGCCATTTTTGAATTATACGATGAATTCTGAACACTTTTTGTACAGCATACCACAGCTCTAAAATCAGTGGTTTTTGGAATAATGACGTTAAAAATGTTATAAATAAATAAAAAATTAATTAACTTTAATAATAAAATATACAAAAGAAATAAAATTATTTCAAAAACCACTGATTTTAGAGCTGTGGTAAGTTGTACAAAAAGTATTCAGAATTTACTGTACAATTCAAAAATGGTATAATATACAGGATATTCCATTAAAAAAAATCAAAGATGACTGCATATATTCATCTTGAGACACATTTCAAATGTCATTATTCCATAAACCGCTGATTTTAGAGATATGGTAGGCTGTACAAAAAGTGTTCAGAATTTATTGTTTAATTCAAAAATGGTATAATATATAGGGTGTTCCATTTAAAAAAATCAATTATGACTGCGTATGTTCTTCTTGAGACACCCTGTATAAAACTTTCTTATGTCAAAAAATCCGCAACTAAAAATACTAATCGACGTGTCCGAGCGTTTTTCTTGAAAACATTAAATGACGCAGTTATGAATTTTGTTCCTTACTTTATCAACACACTGTATAATACCGGGGGTTAAAAATTTATAAATTGTATGTTGAGTCCTAGCCGCTGAAGCGATGAAAATATTAGGTTATAAGTTAAAGGATTTTTTGAGGTGCCAAGACAGAAAAATTCATAAATACTCTGGCGGTCAATTTTTGCCTGAATAAATTTATTAAAGTTACTGTCCAATATCAATACAGTAGAAACTGGTTATAACGACATCGAAGGGACCGGTCTTTTTAGGTCGTTAAAACCGATTGTCGTAATAACTGATTTTTTTAAAGTATTTATCGGAAAAACGGCGAAGATATCGTCAAAATAAAATCAAAATTTTAAGTACAGAATACATATACGATATACAGAAGCGACTCTCAACGTTATTTTACTGGAAACCAAGGTTAGTAAATTATACAGGTTGTACCATCAGCTTGTCAAAATGAAGACAGGAGTAGGGAAACTACGTCATTTTGGGTGCCCAATCATAACAAATTGCTGTCAGTCTCTAATGTATTACATTTGAATGTCACCCGGTGTGACGTAATTCTCGCCGGGCGCTGATTGGTCAAAAGCGATGGTACAACCTGTTTATTTACTAACCTTGCTGGAAACTTAGTTTGACATGAGGTGCGGCGGTTCTGATTGGTTGAGTATTAATAACTCTCCACCAATCATGTACCAGTATACGAATATTTGAAATCCACATCTGTTTTCTGTTAATTAGAATTAAACCTAACCTTTCAAATAATATTTTTTATTGTCAAAACTATATATTTAAAAAAAATGGAAACCAACGTATATAATTCTCTGAAAATATTGTAAACAGAAAGTCGTTCAATACGGTATTTTGTTGTAACCAATATCATTATAAACGGTATACTATAAAAGGTAATCATATGGGATTCAACTGAGACTTTTATTTTGAGTCGTTATAACCGGTTTCTACCTAACCTAACCGGTTTCTACTGTATTATTAAATTCAGACGGTCGTTATTCAGTAAAGAACGAATTTGACAGAAATAAGTATAGAATCTTTTCTGTAGAGAATTTAATTAGCTTTCATTTTATATAAAACTATTTTTGTCATAAAGTTACAAGAAAGCTGAAAAATCGGCAAAATCGTCATCAAGTAATTCGGAGGATGAGGGTTCGATTTTTTCTCAGATGTTTATTTGTTTATATTTTACACTACTTTATAAATTTGGTTTGCTGATATTTATTTATTGAATTGCCGATAGATTTTATATGTATTTATTTGTATTTACTTTTCAAATTTATTAATTTTTAAAACGGAGAGGAATGTTTTTGACAAACTTACGCGGTATTTTTTTTTTGTGCATAAATAAAAATTATTTTTCTAATCTATTTTAAATACTTTCGTAAATAAGGCCAATTGTAATTTTACCAAGATATTTTTAGTAACACTGTTGTTGATTTTTCAGTTGAATAAAAATTGAATAAATAAAAGTCAGAGCGTGGCAACGTTAAGTGTTTTTTTGATCTTTTAGAACAGAGTTGTTAATACACTCAACGCTTGAAATAACGACGGTGCCAACCTCAACGTTAATTGGTGAATTTAAATTCCGCACAGAAATATAGCGGTTGGTGATTTTATGGTGGGGATAGGGGAAGGTAGCTAAATCGCGCGTTAGGTCCATCGTTAAATCGCGAGATAAGTGTACTTCAAGTTTAATATTTAAAAAAGTACATTTTGAACATAATAATTGAATTTAACAAGTACCTGAAGTACTTTTACTGACAAGGGAACCTTTTCAAGTCGAAAATTCATATCGAGTTTAAACTTTGTATATAGTTAGAGGAGGTCAAGGTAAGTAAGAAAAAAATTATCACAGCTGCGGTAAAACGGTTTAAGGGGGTGGAACACCCCTATGAGAATGTGCAAAATCTATAATACAAAATTTTCATGATTTGTTATGCTGTTTCGAATGGCGATAGTCAAAATTTGAAAAAAAATAACCTATGGAATGTGGGTGGAAGGTGGGGGTTAACAGTTTAATTTTTTCGAAATTTAACTATCGCCATTCAAAAGAGCATAAAAAATCATGAAAATTTTGTATTATAGATTTTTTTAAATTTTCAATAAATTCAGTTACTTGAAAAAATATGATTATTTTACACATTTTCATAGGGGTGTTTCAGCCCCTTAAACCGTTTTACCGCAGCTAAGATAATTTTTTTCTTACTTACCTTGACCTTCCTCTAACTATATACAAAGTTTAAACTCGATACGAATTTTCGACTTGAAAAGGTTCCCTTGTGAGTAAGTACTTAACAGCTCTGTTTTAGAATTTTTTCAGATGTTTTTTAAAAACGCTTGCATAGCCGTGCCTAAAAAGCAGTGTAAAGTTGAATAGTTTGTATTTCTTGTTTGTTTCATACAGGTTGTCCCAAAAGTCTGGAAACAATCCAATATCTCAAATAAGTTGAATTTCTGGTAAAAATGTTCTGTACAAAAGTTTCACGGTTTAAATGTATTTTTTTTTATGCAAAATAAGATTCCAAATTAAAAATATACGTTTCCATTTAAAAAAATAAGGTTGGGCTTAGAAAAAATCTTTTTTTAAACCCTAAAACTTTTTTATTACACACTAGCGCATTGGTCCTGGTATTACCCAGGTTAGTTTCCATAATATCTCATGGTTCTAACCGTAATTATAGAATTAATTAACATTGTGAAACTACAAAACACGATTTGAAATGATTTTTTTTAGTCTTGATATTAAATCTTAGATTTTCATAAAATATTAATAGCCACGAACATGCACAGAAAAAGTATCTTACTATTGGTGAAAACCGCATTGAAATCGGTTCAGTAATTCTTGAGTCTACATAGAGATTTTTACCAGAATATCAATCCCTGTGAGATAATTGACTGTTTCCAGACTTTTGGGACACCTGTATAATTTATATTGTTATATTGTATATGTTGATAAATCTGACATTATATGTGTTCTATTTTTGTTAGTTTTTAAGTAAATATGTATCAATAAAAATAAATAATTTAATAAACAAATTTTACATTCAAAAGTATCGTGTTTTTTTTTTGATAATTAATTTGACACAGGTCGTCTCATATTGGTTGACGATTAGTGATGTAGTCCATAGGTGTTCACCCTTTTGAGCTTTGTGGGCCGCAGAGCGCAAAAAAATAGCCAAAAAATTTGAAGACCTTTTTTTCCGTTATTGACTTAATTAATTTATAAAATTATTTATATCTCTGTACCTATAATTTATATTATATTTATATTTCTATCAAAAAATCTAATTTTCATATTTCTCTTTTTTTTTAAATCTTAAAAACGCGAGTTGGACAAGCCTGAATTGTAGTCAGCCATCGAAATCTATAGAAACTACGATTTATTAGTTATAAGACAATTTGTATAGTTTAATAACCACACACGTTCGGTTACCGTATTAGGTTCCCTGAAGTAGTAACCGGGTCAAGGAACCTGAAGCTCATAGGAACATGGGGCGTTGCACAGTACAGTTTGAAACCGTGCATACGAACCTAACATGTGCGAAATGCATCAGGTCGACTCGTCCGGTTAAAAATCTAATCAGGGAATCTAAAAGCGAACTTAACATGCAAACTGCATACGTACGGTTTTCACATTATTTGCAAACGAAAAAAGTAGCTATAGATATCACTTTTATTTCTTTATTTAGATTAATGTCCGGTATTATAAAGAACCTAGCAAGCACTCTCAAATGAGATATCAAACTTATATGGCAGTTCTCTTTGAGTTTTTAACAGATCGTTGCAGGCGCAGTAAGTTGTTTTTTACCATTTTTTACGGAAGGTTAGTAAATATACTTTACATACCTTTTTTTTACTTCCTATGTATGAAACTATCTGTCAAAAACTTCAAGAGAACTGTCATATAAGTTTGATACCACATTTGAGAGTGCTTGCTAGCTTGCAAATTTGCTACGTACTTTATAATACCGGACATAAGTTTACAGCAACTAACGTTAAATCTAACGCAATCAATCGTACGTATGCGAAGCTCATCAGGTTCCCTGATCAAATTACTGTGTCAGGGAACCTAACACAGTAAAAGAACGTGTGCAACCACCCTAAGCATCATCAAACAGAATTTTTCAATAAATAAATGTTTTAGTACACGATATTTTTTAGTTTGTATCATTTGAATAAAAATGAAGCCTACAATAATTATTTTTTCTTATAAATGGGGTGAGGGGGGGTCTGTGAGATAAGGGACGATATACAGGGTGTTGAAAAAAGATGAATACACCTGCGTAAGTCGACAGGAAGGAATTATCAGGAAAAATGTTAGCATGTTTTCCCACTAGCTATCACATGGTGGGGGAAGATCTGCTCTTCGGGAGGAACGCTTCCTCCTTTGTATTTTTCAAATGGGGACCCATTATTTTTATCACAGGCCCAAAATACCCCGGAAACCATTAAAACAAACTTTTTTGCCCTCGCCACTCGCACTTTTGTAAATAGTCCATATAATTTTCTTGCAAGTAAGTATTGATTTTTCCCACAAAAAACTTCAGAGAATCATCAGTGATGATTTTTTTTCCCATCTCGATGTAGTGGGAAGTTGTTTTTGTCTCGGTAAGCTCTTTCGAACGAGCCCTCACTCAACCCCATGTGCCATTTAAGATTTATTCCATCAACCCTCTCCGCCTCCTGGGGATATGCAAGTGGATGTTTTTGTGGTTAAATAATAGACGTTGTGATCTCATTGTATCTCTATAAATTTCAATTCATTCAAGTTTTTTACGTGGCCTCGAACTTTTGGAAGGCACTGTGTATTTAACTAATATGTTGGTATGGAATAACAAAATGCAGGAATCAAATACATTTATTTAAATAACTAGGTAACAAATTTTAATATTTTATTTATAATTTAAAATAACTATTTCTGCATTAATTAAGTAGACATTATAATAAATACAGGTCAATCGTCCAACTATTGGATCATGCGTTCAACAATCTTTTGTTTTTATTTGTATAAAAGAATGTTACGTAACATTTGAATATGATACCCTCATCTTCCATGTAACATCATGTAGACATCAGAGCTGTACCCCCGTCCCCTAAAAGAGTTGAATGGTTTAAGGAAATTCCCAGTTAAAAAAAAACTATAATTATCTGTACAAATATTTTATTATTTAAAATATACAAAGACCTCTAAATTCATAAGTAATATAAAACTGGTAAATATAATGAAAACCATTTCTACCATAGACATAAAGAAATGGACAGCGCATCTGACTCGTAAAAAGAGCCGTGTCAAATGAGAGAGACAGAAGATGTTTGGAAATCATATATGTTATTTTCCAAACGACATGCATCTCTCTCTCACTTACAGAACATATGTTACACCCATATTACACCATTATGTTAAATACGAATGCGCTGTCCATTTCTCTATGTCTATGATTTCTACTATTATTTTAGGTTAGAAAATATTTCTATTTTATGATGCTATTATATCTTACATCATATTATAAAAACTGATAGCGATTTGATAATTTCAAATGAGTTTAGTTAACTATTATTTATTTTTTAACGTATTTCTCAGATGAATAGGAACAATAAAATTAATTCAGAAAATGGGCAAGATGGTTTTTCCACAAAACAACAAACAGAAAATCTGTCAAAAAACACTCGTGTTGATAAAAACTAATTAAAATTTATAATTTTATATTTGTTAAATTAAAATATACATTTTGAGATAACCTAACCTAACCTAACTCTACACTCTGTATGAAGCGTAACCCTTATACGAACCTGCTCTTGTCAGTTCTCCTGATGCGATCAATAGTTAAGCCCGACTAGCAAAACTTCCATAATGCCAGAGCCGTAACATTTTGTGGGGTTTTAAAAACCCCTGTGTATGATCCTAGGGTTAAGTGCAAGGTAGTAATTTTGACATTAGCGGCACAAAACTAAAAACAAAACAGCAACTGTTTTGTCGGTTCTTGTGGAGACGGAATATTAGTTTTGTTTCTGTTTATAACAAAAGTTTTGATGGAAAACCATCTTTTACGAACTAAGACCAATTTATGCAATATAACGTAAACAGTATACACTGCCCTGCAAGTTTTTGGACACTCAATTTTTTGCATATTTTAAATATAAAACAGCATTTACAGTTTTCCATGTTAAGGAAAATTTTTGAATTATATGCCTGAAAGGTCAGGTTTACACAAGTTGAAAGTATTGACGCACAGTGTCTTTCAAGCTAATGAGAAATTGTTTTTTTTACTATTTTGACTATATCTGTATATTTACATTCAAAGACTTTTGCATGGCAGTGTATGTGTCGTTACATCAGACTATTATTTTATTCAAATAAATTGAATGTGGAATGTTTTACGTTTTCAAGTCGTGGCAAGTATGAATATTTTTAATTAAGTACATCTATCATAATATTATAAAATTATATTCTTGTTAATAATTGACGTTGAAATTTAAAGTTACGAATAGGCGGTATTATAAAGAAATATATTCTGGAGTTTCAGGAGCTAACGCTATCTGCAGGATATTAAATACAAATGACATTCCACTAACAGGTGTCGCGAATGAAAGCGTACATATGAATAAGCTTTACGCATGCACGTTAAGTAGAAATTAGCAATTTAATATGAGTACTGACAGTTGTACCCCATAAAATTCTTAGCATTTACATTATTATACATTTATTACGAGAAAATTCTTAACGATTTGACACTTCACAGATAGTGTTAGCTCCCGAGCAAATTTCTTTATAATATCAAGCAGAAGAGTAACAAATTGTAATAATTCTGTTGATTAGCGAGTATAAAAGAGCATCTATTTAAATCAATTAATTTTTTATTCTAGTAATTGTTAAAATTCAATTTATGAAGTATTTTACCCCATATTACCCGTTAAGAAAAATATTTTCATAGAAAATAACAGATTTTTGTTTTGTTTTTAAATAACTTAGTTTTTGTAGGTGCTTAAAAAAATTTTAAAAAATTATAACTATTGGGATCTCTCGTAGAAGATGATTTAGTAAAACGATAGTAATAAAAGCTAGTTTATTACATAAAATAAGTGTATAATTTACCGTTTATAAACTAGCTTGCCAAAAGCTAATCTTCAATAGGGACCGCAAAAACCCCACGATATCAGTTATGTAAAGTTTACAATACCAGTTAAGGGTAAATACCTTGAAAAATATTTAAATATACAAAAGTTATTTAATTAAATCTTAGATTAGGAAAGACTATGGATACATAACAACCAATGTTAGTCCGTATACAAAACCGTTACCAAAATCTGGTGGCGGTCATCTTTTATCAAATGTCATTACCATGAGGCATCAATTGAAAATTTATAATATACAAAAGCTGTTTTATTGAAACTTAGATTAGGAAAGACTATGGATACATAACAACCAATACTAGTCCATATACGAAACTGTTACCAAAACTTGATGGCGGCCACCTTTTATCAAATGTCATTTTCATGTGGCATCAATTGAAAATTTATAATATACAAATATGCTTTAAATTACAATTGAATTTGTTTTTTGTAAGAGAGATGATAATTTTTATTTATTATTAATTAATTATATAATTCCGCATAATTGATTTTTATTTTAAAAGAATGATACGCGGAGCAATATGGTAACTATGCTAGGTAGTGTACATATGAGTTTCCTTGTCTTACTTGACAATCGGTAAAGGTCGATGATTCACATACTTTTATTAACACATACCTGCCCCTCACAACACTGCAACCAACCTCTTTAATTTTTCAAATACTGATATGAAATAATACGGCAGATAGAAAAATATGAATAAACAACTCGCAATTAAAAAAGTTAAAAAGTTCACTGTAATTTTCATTTTAAAAATAATAAAATAAAATTAAAAAATTTCTGCTCAAAGCAAGGACTAATTATTATATAATACATTCGTACACCAAAGTTACATCGCCGATTTTAAATTTTAATCACAACAGAAAACTTACATAAATGCAAAGATGCGTAACTTAGGGTATGACCGTTTATAGTAGAATTAATATATATTAAAATATAAATACAAAATATTATTTTCTTGTCGGTGGCGTTGCAAAAAATCTTCTCTTCTTTCTTGTAGCCGAACTGAAAAATATCTCTCAGTTAAATTACAATAAAATTAAGTGCAATATTCAAATAGTTGTTACATTCATGATACAATTAATAAAGATATGGCTTTCCTGAGTTTCATATATATCACAAGATAGTTAGTATGTTTACATATATGTGATACGTTTATATGGATACATAACACAGCGTTTTTTTTATTGTTCTTGTAGTTATTCAAATTAAATTTTATATTAAAAGACATATTAGTCATACACACTGAGCACAACATTTAAAATGTTGTCTTTAAATCAGCAAAAATAAGAAAATAAATAGGTTTTATCACGGTTTTATAAACGTCAAATAGTTAGATTACTATCATGGACTGGACTACTATATAAATTTGGGTTTTTATCTTGTGACGCCATCTGACAGCTACGGCGAACAGAGTGAAGTTAGTTGATATGCGTAATGCCTTATCTGTATTAAATGTATCATGTGTTACATCGGTAGAAATGATTGTAACGAAATTTTTCAAAAAGAAAATTAAAGTTTAAAATCAATACTTCTTCGTTAAAATTTTTTTATTTTTATTTATGTCGTAAAAAGGTATAGGGGTCAGTCCGCGTTGACGGATGTGACATTTCAACTCGGATTGGAGTTCATAATTTCTAAATAATACTAGTTAATAACCTGGTTTTACCATTTTTCTAAAAAATACCAGCATTCAAAGCCCTGTGACGAGTGTGACACCAACTATTGCAAGTCTTGCAACCTCTATTCAAAATCTCAAAAATTTAGCCAAAATATGGAAGTTACTATATAATAATCACACTTTAATATGTTACGAATAAATTATTTTTTAGTAACACAAGAGCATCAGGTAAATACATAATCTATTTTACTGGTTATTTCTCAACAAACATTGTGACGGATGTGACACGTTGAATAAAAGGATACAATAAGAGTGTTTATTTGCTTATTGATATTATTAACTAATACTTATAACAATTATTTATCAAATACATCACTCATTAAATTTATAATAAATGCGGTCACCCTTAGTCATTATTGTTGGTGAGGGTAATTTTTGTTAATTTGGTCAAACGTCAAGTTTGATATGCAATTGTCAAAGACTTTTAATAATTTGCTACAATCATCACTTATTCTTAAGTAAGTTATTGTGATTTCACCTTATTTGTTGTTTTTTTGGAAATTTTTGGTAAATTTTTTGAAAATTAACCAATATTTTTCTAATTTTCTTTTGGTTTATAAAAATTGATGTTAAATAGCCTGTTAATTTTATATTTTAGTATTTATTTTCGTAAAATATTTTTTGAACTATCTGGTATCGATTACCGCGGACTGACCCATAGGCTAATTATGGGTACGCTGAAAAAAATAAAAAAATTTTGACAACTTCGGTGGCGTGCCAAGAGTACAGAAAAATATAGCTAAATTTGAAAACGGCTACTTATGAGTGTCATTCTCATTACAGTTTTTACGATTTTTTTCTATCATAATTTCATTGTCTGCGTGTTTTTGAGATGGCTAATGATGATTCTGACATTAATTTAACGAGAATGGCAAATACAAAATGGTGGATAAAATCACAGAAGTTTCAAAAACTTTAGTTAACATCACTTGCGAATTTTATTAAATACATAATTACGATTTTTGCAACAGTTATATCAATTTAGAAGTGGTGGATAAATAATTCAATGTGACGCATCCAAATGGCAGAATCTGAGCAAATATCAGTGGGCAAACTTTTTAACACCCATCTTTCAGATGACAGAAACAATAATCAAATCACGAAATTTTTAAAAATTGACCCTTATGAAGACAGAATTATTATAGGGGAAGGTGGGGTAAGACGGGGACCTTAAGGTATTTCATAAATAAAACCCTTTATTTTTGATTGCACATTGTAGGAACTTTTATTAAGAAAATAATCAGCCTTTCTTCCTTAAATTCTAATCAGTGAAAACAAAAAAATATAATTCTTCTTATAGAAATATCAACTTGAAAAAAATAACTAATTTGCACCATCTTGCCCCACCTATAGGGCAAGATGGGGTACCCCCTTGGGTAAGATGGGGTACAGATTCATAATACAAGCCGAGGCAGTACAGACATTCTGTATCTTCGTCCTCATAATTCATCAGCTTTCTTGGTTCTTTTAGATATTTTATTTGTTTTTTTTTTTCAATTTCTTTTTATTTGTTACCTTTGGTTTGGTTTCTTATTGTTTTGTCTTTCCTCTAACTCTGTTTTATACGGAGACGCAGTAATAATAGCTGTTTTTCCTCTTATTCGAACTTGTCTTGACCTTTTTTCGGAAATTCGTGGATACGGCATTAACTGTTTCGGGCTAACCAGATCGAATGTTGTGTTATCCAAAGAATCATACCTACCCCATCTTACCCGCAAGTAGGTACCCCATCTTTCCCAAACTGAATTCCCAAGTTGTATTTTTTTTTTTTGAAGTTATAAATCGAAGCAAACCGGAACGAGTTAATGTCATTATAATAGTAAAATAAACAAATATCAATAAAAAAATATGACATACATCTTGTACACCATACATTTTGAACAGTCACGCACTTTATATACCTCAAAAATTAGATCTAATGGATCTAACCACTAAAAATTTTAAAAAATACTTACAAAATCACAACGTGCACACCTTCGACCAAACTATTTGTGACATTAATAACTTCTGCTAAATAACGTCAAATGGCCATAGAAGAACATTTCTAGCTACATTGTATCATCAGTTTTGTTACGGTCCCCATCTTACCTCGCTACCCCGTCTTACCCCACCTTCCCCTATCTTTTTAATGTTTCCAATTATACAGTTTGCCCACCATTATTTGCTCAGATTTTGCCATTTGGATGCGTCATATTAAATTTTTCTATCCACCACTTCTAAATTGATATAACTGTTACCAAAATCGTAATTATGTATTTAATAAACTTCGCAAGTGATGTTAAATAAAGTTTTTGAAACTTTTGTGATTTTATCCACCATTTTGTATTTACCGTTCTCGTAAAAACAAATATCAAAATCATCATTAGCCATCTCAAAAACACGCAGACAATAAAATTATGATAGAAAAAAATCATAAAAACTGTAAGAGAATGACACTCATAAGTAGTGTTACTTAGCACTGTGCTAAATGGAGTTAAACTTTCGAATGTGTTTTCTACCCTTAAAACGCCTTGTTAGCCAAAATAAAAAAACACATGTTTAATGTTTTTCGATGTACTACGTGTGTGCAAAGTTTCAAGAAAATCGGCGTTGGGCTCTTGAGTAGTTTTACTTCTAAGATTTCAAGCTTTTAAAAATTTCACTGCGAGCATTAATACACCAAAGTTATTTCATAAAATAATTTAATATAAAACTTACATAGTTCTTCCCATAGGTGTAAAAAATCCTCCTCGATTTATTGATTCCGTGCTTGGAGTCTGCCGAAGTTCACTTGTCATCGTTGGTACAAGTGACTCAAAATTAACATAAATCGACCAATAATGTGACGGAATTTTCAACAAACACTCCATCACCTAAAATTATTTTAAACAAATTAATATCAATACAACAAAAATTTTTGAAGTTATACTTCTTCAGGCACGTTGAGGGTAAAAATTTAGTAATGTAACGAAGCGTTACGCGGTGAACTATATAGACATGGTATGTAGAAATTGTGTCTTTTACTTAAATAACACAACTGTAAAGAGTATTGCCTATATAAAAAAAAACTTTTTTAAACTCGATTTAATACTGGTGCTGCCATCTTGAACCAACTAAAAGCGACATTTACATTAATATTTGATTAGTCAAACAGTATCTGTCCTCTGATCTGATTAGTTGATTATTACATTATAATATTAAAATTTCATGATTTATAAATATGGACTTTGAAATAATATACAATTAAATTTTAATTTCATTAAATAGTATAGTGAAATAATGTTACGAATTATTAAATAAAATATTAGTGTTCTTTATAAATTTATATGCATTACATTATTTTATTCATTTAATCAAGTTAAAATTGAAATTATTCATAGTCGTTTTTCAATCATGCCAAAGAAGTATAACTTCTAACGCGTACATAAGTACACACGCTCAATGTTTTTTAAATATTTTTTACCTCGATTTGTTTTGCTGTCTCCGAATATAAATCTTGAGGGTTAAGATCTGATGACGAGTATCCAATAATAGTTGGTCCAAAAACTCTTGCAATATTACTTATTGGCATTTTACATTCTTTCGACTCGGCCACTCTATTAAATTTAAATTATATTAACGTTAAATGTATATTCATTGAACAGTATCAGTTAGTAAAGCGTGGTGTTAAAAAATGTAATAAACGTCCTCCTGCTTCTTTGCAGATCAACTTGGTTGGGATGTCATACCACATTTACCCTATCTACCTGACCCATTATACTTATATAATATATGTAGATATGGCATTGCGCATATCAACTAACTTGTTCGCCATAGCTGTCAGATAGGGTGGCCCTTAATTTACTTATTTTCGAATTTCTTTAAATCACCCCCCCCCCCCAATTTCTTAAAGGTGCAAAAAAAATAATGTATACAAAATTTTAAAGTGATTGGATATTATTAACAAGTGCCACCAAGCGATCGAATATTAACACCTAAAATGCATTTGAGTTTTCAATTTTTCTTTAAACAGCTGTATCTTATAGTTATAGCCCCCTAAAAAAATAATTTTGGTAAAAATCTTCGGGGGGCTATAACTCTCTTAGGAATAAATTTTCGGACACATGTTTAAATAAAGTTTTTTGTTCAAAATAATAGGTTAACTACTGTTGAAGTTTGGCATGCCAATTTTGAATTATCCTGAATCATTAAATTTTAGGTTTCTTTCACTTTTTCTGAAATCTCTCAAGGCATAAAAAAAATCGAATAAAAGGTGCAAAAACTAGAAAGTGTCAGCTTTAAAATGCCTTTTAGAATATCAAAATCCATTCAATTTTCACAAAGATACAGCTGTTTAAAGAAAAATTGAAAAAATCAAATACATTTTACGTGTATCAGTCACATTAAAATTTTGTACACATTATTTTTTTTGTACCTTTAAAGAAATTCGAAAATAAGTAAATTAAAGGCCATCCTACTGTCAGATGACGTCACAAGATAAAAACCCAAATTAATATAGTAGTCCTTGATAGTAATCTATTTATTTGACGTTTATAAAACCGTGATAAAACCTGTTTATTTTGTTATTTTTGCCGACAAAATTTTAAATATGGTGCTCAGTGTGTCTGATTAATGTCATTTAATATAAAATTTAATCTGAATAACTACAAGAACGATAAAAAAACGCTGTGTTATGTATCCATATAAACGTATCACGTATATGTAAACACACTAACTATCTTGTGACGTCATGCGCAGTACCTATAGTAAAAAAAAATGAATTGACCTGTCCTCTTATTTATTCTGCTCTCTAAATCACGTTTATAAACAATACTTAAAATTAAACATAGTCGAATAAAGGTAAACACAATACATGTAAACTTGGGACCCTCTTTTTCCCCCATTAAAAGTCCCTTATCGAAAATCCAACACTGTCACGTATCTATATATCAACTAAAGATTATTTGATCCAAAAATTAGATTTATAGTTTGTGTGAAAGTGGGAGAACTTTCGATGGCACACGGGTCGACTGTTTTGCAACGAGAATCTCAAACCAGCTGCGCAAGCGACCGTTTGGTGATTTTGCACGTGTAGTGTAATGGCCCTCCGCACACGGCGCGACTGAAACAAAACAGTTTCCAACTGGTTTCATGCGACTATGCTTGCAGGTCGAATTTCAGTTTCAGTTGCATGGTTGCGTACTGTTTGAATTATCATTATTGTAATAATTAAGTTTATTAACAATTAAAATTATTAATATTCATTGTTATCACTTATTTACTTCATTCAAAATGAATGAACAGCTATTGAACATTAAATTCGTCGAGGAGGTGGAGATGATTCTATAAAACTGCATGATTGCAGTTTTATATAATCACGACCTCTCTGGATATTCGAGAAAAGACAAAACAGAAAAAGATTAGCACGAGGTAGCAGCCCAAGTAAACATGACAGGTATATTGTACTATGTTTATTTATTATGTAATATAACATGTTTGATTTTATTTATAAATATAATTACATACATAATAGTATTTAAATATCAAGATTCAGTCACGCTCATGTACGATGCAAAGAAATAAATCGATTGCAAACCAGTTTGCGCAACTGGTTTGAGATTCTCGTTGCAAAACAGTCGACCCTAAATGAATATATTTGAAGTTAATATAAAAATCACAAGTAATTTCATCATCCCGTTTATAAGTTATAATTTATAATTTTGTTCAACTGTATAAACAAATCGTGTTTCTAATTCACTGTTAAAATCCCTACAAACTCTCCGATTTATCTTAAAACAGTAAATCAACATAATAAAACACATACTTTTGTAGATGCAGCATTAAAAATGCTAAAGTGTCTCTGTTTGGTTGCGGTAATTCAGACACGACGTCGCACAGGGCGGATAATGTCAGATCTTCACGTGGTTTGTTAAGAGACTGCATAAATTTAGGCCACAGTAAATACGTTATCAGAGGTTCTTGCAGGAAACGCAAAAAGTCCTTAACAGTTCCACAAATTACTGCCGTTTCGACTGATTCAAGATTTGGGATTCCTTTTCCGTGTAAAAATTTTTCCTGGAATACAAAATATTAATTTATAAAAATAATGCAAAAATTACAGAATTATTTAATTTTTACTTGTTAGGAGTCATCCAGAAATAAATTAATCTTTTTTATTGCTTTGGCGGGAAAATCTCCATTCGAACAAAGTAACAATTAATATTAGGTCAGTCCACGGTGACGGGTGTGACATTTCAACTCGGATTGGAGTTAATAATTTCTAAATAATACTATTTAATAACATGGTTTTACTATTTTTCTGTAGATCTTAATGTAATACATGTATGTTGAAAGAATTAAAGGTCTACGGTTATTTAAAAAAAAAGCCAGCGTTCAAAGCCCTGTGACGGGTGTGACGCCAACTATTGTAAGTCTTGCAACCTTTGTTCAAAATCTCAAAAGTTTAGCGAAAATATTAAACTTCGGCTTTTCTTGAGACCTTCGGCTGAAGCAGAAGCCGAAGGATTTTTTTTCCGCCTTTTATTTTAAATTTTTTTTACAAATTCTTTTCAAATGAAAAAGGAATGACCTTTTTTACCCTTAACTTCCCAAAAATATAAATATGTATATAGGAATACGGGCAGAGGTGTGCTGGAGCCGGCTGGAGCTTTGAAAAACGGCAAACTTGTTAAATTATTCAGCGAATAAAAATTCGGCCCATTTTTATAAAAATTACAAAAGTACAATTTCAACATTGCAAAATCATAAAAGTTGTTACAGACAATCTGGTGTATTCGAAAAAACGGGACAGTGTCGTGTTAACAGCTTTTTATGATTATGTAATGTCGAATTTGTACTTCTATGATTGTATGTATTGTTAAAATTGTAAAAAAAAATACGAAAACAATATAAATAAAGGAATTAACACATGTGCTTTAGAACACACAAAATATGCGTTTTTTTTTTTTTTTAATAGCGAGCCGGTTGTTAAATGTTTGGCAGCACACCCCTGAATACGGGTATTCTTTTTAATACTATCTATGCGGTATGATTTTTTCTTCAAATTCGAGTGGGGTATAAATTAAAAGCTGTCAATTCAAATATGTAAACGCTTTGATTTACTATTGAAAATTTAATAAATCGGAAAAATATTTATATCTTCGAAAGTAATAGTGAAAAAAAATGTGTTAGGATGGGTCTATTTATGTATCTATCCCTAACTTTACAATGTACGCAATGTCTTTTTTGCGCAATTTTTTATATACGGTTTTCCGTAGAACGTATCTACCGTATAAAAGAAGACTTTACTGTACAATACTATACTATATTCAACCTTCGGCCTAAATTTGGCCGAAGCCGAATGTTTGGTCGAACACTAGTTACGTCTGATATGTCATTGTCAAAGACTTTCAATAGTTGTCTATTTTGAAAATATTTTGAAATATTTTGAAAATATTTTTAAATATTTTGAAAATTAACTAAAATTTTTCTAATTTTCTTTTGATTTATGAAAATTGATGTGAAAATAGCCTGTTAATTTTATATTTTAGTATTCATTTTCGAAAAATATTTAACTATCTGGTATCGATTACCGCGGACTGACCCTATTCTAAATTAATCTAATTCAACAATCAACTTACCTTAAGAATCTTAACATCCTTCTCGGACCCCGGAACTCGATACAGTCCGACTTCATTCAACCCACGTGTTTCAATCTCGTTCACGCAATGAATAACGAGCGCCGGCACCATCGGCGCTACGCTCGGAGCGTAATCTCCGACCGTGTGCGCGTTCCCGCGGCTCGACGGAGTGTTCGTCGACGGTACGCACGGCAACGGAAGCCGTGACTGGCATTCGGGGTGCGCGACGCAACGGCACTCGCGACAACGCACTGTCTTCTTGCCGAACCGTACGAGCTTACCGCACGGGCCGCAGTTCTCGGCGCGTAGAGTCACGCGCTGTACTAGCGAGTGCTGTCGGTAGTGACTCGCAGTGTCTGTGCTCGGTGTCACGTGGACTGACGGACTGCTGTACTTGTTTTGGACAAGTTCATCTAAACTTGCAGCTGTAATAAAAATGTGTTTTATACAGGGTGTTCCAGACCACCCGTCCACTATGTTTTACGCCCAAACTATTGAATATAAAGTTTTAGGATAAAAAATGTTGTGTATATATCGACCCTAAAGAATTTCAGGAAAATGTTTTCAACTTCCTAAAATCGTCCCTTTAGGGGTAGTTTGAGGGGTACATGCCTGTTTCTCAGCAAAATCAAATGGAACGGTATATTCAAAAGTACATATTTGTAAAGATTATAAAAAAGTAAGAAACTATCGTAAAACAAAAAATATCAAACTTTCAATTGTTTAAAAAATATGGCAACTTGTTCTCAAATTTTAGGGTTTTACTAAAAGTGCTCTAATTTCGTTAAATGTTAATGGAATTTTATTATTTTTTTAAATTTAGAAAGTAGAAATAATGATCTTTGTAAAGATTTATGATTATTTGAGATTTTGATTGTTTAAAGTGTCGTATCAAAAATTCAAAAGTTCAATTAGGGATAATTAAAAAATTTTAAATACAATAGTATATCAATTAGTACTTTTTCTTAAAAAGGGTATTTAAATAAACAACTTTTGTTAAGAAAATTTTAAATTTTAAAATTTTAAAATTAAAATTTTTAAAAATTCATTAAAGTTATGAGCCTCGATGTCACAACCAAAAACAAATTTTTTCTCTATGGTCGACTCAAAATTTTGAGAAGGGTTATATGAAAAAAATAAATAAAAATTTTATCAATATCTATATGAATATAGCTATCGTTGCACGTAGCTGTTTTTTTTTAATTTTATTTTTTCACAAAATGGCAATCGTTTGAAATTTTTTTTCATTTTTAAAATCGTTTTCTTTTTTATTAGAGCGGTTTTAAAAATAGTAATAATCAAAATTTCAAAAATCGGCTACGTGCAACGATAGCTACTACAATTACGAAAATTAATGAAATAAATGAGTTCTTTTGCAATTTGAAAAATTATTACTATTTGTTTGTCAGGTTATTAAATAAAATTATTAATTAAATGAAAAAAAATTATTTAAAGGGAGGAAGAGGAGGTACGCGATAATATTATGTCTTATATAGGGGAGATGGTTGTCAAAAATCTTAGAAAATGTGCTTACGTAGTACTAAATGGCCCCAAACTGAAATTTATAAAAAAAAAACTGTACGGTTAATGAAAGCTACACTAATACAGTTTAAGAATTTTCAAAAAATTTTAATTTCTAATCACCGCGTACGAAGTTATCGATCCTACAAGCAAATAAAAAATTCAAAGACGTGGGTAAAATTTTTTTATTTTCACTGCCAGCGGCTGCCATGACTAAAATATATATATAAAAACTACTAACGAAGTTACATTCAGACTGTTGATTTTTTTATTTCAAACCACCGTAGATAGTTATTTAAAGACGTAGGTAAAAAATAAAATAAAAATAAATACCTGCCGGCTCTGGAATGTGCGGGACAGACTCTATTATGGACGTAGCTGTTATTGGTCCTCCGTCTTTCCCCACTAAAAGCGTAGTCGTAGCGACAATACAATCGTTTGCATCAATCTAAAAGAAGCAACCGTATTTAATAAAAATCGTTTGAAAATCATATAATTTCTTACTTCGACAACTTTGTGCGTAGATGACCGTCGTCTCTTCACTGCTTTAGGTTCTTCGGCTGGCATCGATGCACGATGCTTCGTCCATCGATGGAAAGAGTCATCTAGTCCGTCTTCTGATCGCGAATAACTTAACTCTGATAAAACTGATCCTGTAGCATTTAATTCTGCAATTGTGTTAAGACGATGAGATCGAGATGTATTATGGTTAAGAAATGCCAGTTTTTCGCGGGTGTCATCAGCGATTTTGTTACGATTGTCGTTAAATAATAGATCTCGAGCTAAACATATGTTCCGGTCCTGTAAAAAAAGTTTTCGTATTATGGAATCTAATATACAGGGTGATTCAGCACTGTCGTGCCAAACTTTAACAGTAGATTGAGAAAAATATTTTAAGCAAAAAACTTCCAATAAATATGTGTCCGGAAATTTTTCCTTAGGGAACTACAGGCTTCCAAAGATTTTACTAAAAATGTGTTTTAATTTAATATCTAGAGAACCCTTTGTGATAGAATTATGAAATTTAGTATTTGGTTTAGTAATAATATGTGTTATCTATTTCTAATATTAACCAATTATATTTTATGCCAGGGCTGTATGGAGCCAGTGGGCCCATCGATTTTGATCTAATAATTGTTTGTTCCTTAATTTTTTTCCTGAGTTGACACTTTTATAAGATTATATGACACAAAATACACAAAAACATACTTTGCTTGTTTATCATAGGATAAACCGTTTTCGAGAAATAACGATGGAATAGAAAGCATGCAGAATTTAACTTAATACGGATGTTTGAAATTACAAAAAATAAATTTATATTCTTTTTCTATGATTAAAGGTAAGAATAAAGTTCATTTAAATAAACCTCCTAATATGAATCCTGTAAGATCTATAGCCAGTTATTTTACTGTTACATGAACTTTATTAACATGACTAAAAAAACAAACTAAAAATGGCTATTTGTTGATATGGATGCATTTTCGGAGGTGTATTTATATTAACTTTTTGTCTTATTTGTTATCATGAAATAAGAATATAAATTTATTTTATAATTTCAAGCATCCGTATTAAGGTTAATTCTGCATGCTTTCTTTTCCATCGATATTTCTCGAAAACGGTTTATCCTATGATAAACAAGCAAAGTATGTTTTTGTGTATTTTGTGTCATATAATCTTATAAAAGTACCAACTCAAAAAAAAATTAAGGAACAAACAATTACTAGATCAAAATCGAAGGGCCCACTGGCCTCATACAGCCCTGGCCTAAAATATAATTGGTTGATATTAGAAATCGATAACACATATTATTACTAAACCAAATACTAAATTTCATAATTCTATCACAAAGGGTTCTCTAGATATTAAATTAAAACACATTTTTAGTAAAATCTTTGGAAGCCTGTAGTTCCCTAAGGAAAAATTTCCGGACACATATTTATTGGAAGTTTTTTGCTTAAAATATTTTTCTCAATCTACTGTTCAAGTTTGGCACGACAGTGCTGAATCACCCTGTATAGAAAATAAAGTAAACTTACCAAAGTCTCAAGTTCTTTTTCGGCTTTGCCGCGTAGTTTTTTTTCCTGATCGAGCAGTTTCCTTGCATGGAAAAGTTTGGAGTTTAAATCATCAACCATTAGTGTAGACTTTTCTAACTCTTTTTGTAGACGCTGACATTCTGATTTTGCTTTTAACCATTCTTTGCGACATATTTCCTGATTCAAGGCGAATTCTTTAAAGTTCTCTGATACATCAAAATCGAAAATCGCGTGCACAAAACGCATCAAATCATCAAAAGATGCAACCCTTGAAAGTTTACACTCACTTTTTTGTTCCATTATTAAACACTAAAATAACACGTTGTTTAGTAAATGTTATAATGTGTATGGTTTTAGGAATTAATAAAGAGTCTTTACATATGAATAACATATAAGAAAAAAACTTTAAAATGTATAAAATGACAGTATTTTCAGTACTTGGTTTTCAAATACAACAACGTTTGAAATACATGACCGTTAACAACGGCTTTTTTGACAAGATAGATTTCATGCCAGCCAAATGTTAGATAATACATAAATATTAAACTCAGCACTCTGTCATACGACCATCCACTACACGACCGCTCCGTTACACAATGTGCTGACAGTTCTAACCAACGTCTTTCCCCTATCCCCACCATAATACCATCGTAACTGCTATATTTCTGCGCGTTTAAATTCACCAATCAACGTTAAAGTCGGCGCGGTGGGTGCCCTTCTAGCCGTCCTGTAGTGGAATTTTTGAATTACCGATGCCGTCGTATAGCAGAATGTTGAGTGTAATTATCGTATGAAAATACTGTTGGTATACCTGTAAAATACATTATTCACTGATCTGGTATCGTTAGTGGATGGTCACAAGGTATATAAATATAGAGGTATGGCAATGCGGTCGTTGACCAATCAGCGGTGGCGCGGGAATTGACGTCACTGGCGTACATATTCAAATGTTATAAAAATGTATAGTTGCAAAAACATTCTTTAATTTATTATTGTTTCGTATTTTTTGACATTTTAACAATACATACAATCACAGAAGTACAAATTCAATATTACAAAATCATAAAAAGCTGTCACAGACAATTTGGTGTATTCGAGAAGCATTACTTTTACTGTTTTAAGTTGGCAATACAAAAACTGGGCTTATCGTGTTAACAGCTTTTTATAATTTTGTAATATTAAATTTGTACTTCTGTGATTGTATGTATTGTTAAAATGTCAAAAAATACGAAAACAATAATAAATTAAAGAATGTTTTTGCAATTATACATTTTTATAACATTTGAATATGTACGCCAGTGACGTCAATTCCCGCGCCACCGCTGATTGGTCAACGACCGCATTGCCATACCTCTATATTTATATACCTTGGATGGTCAATGCAAGTTCATAAAAACCTCTCCTCTCTACCCTCTCTACCATTGTACGCATACGTGAGACGCGACACTGAACTGTATTTTAACATAGAGGCAGGCCCGGCTTAACCATGCAGGCAGTGTAGGCACGTGCCTAGAGCTGCAAAAATTAAGGGGCGGAAAATTTTTGACGGAAAGTAAAAAACAAAAAAAGGTCTTCACATTTTCTTTAAGTAAACTTTACACAATAAACCTAAAAAAGGTCACCAGTATCTAAGATCTTATTTTTATTTTGAACAAGAGGGCGGCAAATTCGCAGCTGCCTAGGAGCGGCAAATTTCTAAATCCGGGCCTGCATAGAGGTACGTGATGTATATTTGTGTTTTTTTTTATTCAATTGTTGTATTTAATACGATTTGGTAATTAAAGTACAGTACAAATAAGTATTCGTGTAAAATCGCGTATTGAATAATATCCGGTATTTATTATAAAGAATAAAGAAATTAACAAAAAATTGTTACTTTGAACAGTTTGAATGAAGTATATATTCATTTTTTACTTTTACTAATGTCTTCATAATATAGTCGAATTTGTATATACCTACATACAGGTATAAATATAGAGACGTCTCTATGTCTATGCATAATTATGTCTATACATAAATTTAAATTTGGCGGAACTCTATTGACGCATGCGCATAACCTGTTTTAGTCCTTAGCAACTGCTTAATTTCAACCATAATTTTTGACGTATAATCAATCCAGTCATGTCAGTGATTGAGATGGACCATCTTTTTTTGACATAAAATAAAATAAAACTCATTTTTCTCGTAAAATATTCCACCAGCAAAAATGAGTACTGAAATGGACGAAAGGTAAATAATTGTATTTTATGAAAAATAAATAAACATCCTTCATTTTTCAGGGTCAAGGACGAAATAGAAGCACTGGAAGCAATTCTAATGGAAGATGTAATAATAGAAAATAACGAACTGTAAGTACATTGTTAATATATTGTTGAATTCATTTCCATTTACTTAATAAATTATACAGGGGGCTTCCAAAAACAGTTAAGACTGTCGTCTTTCCATCTACTGCCGACGATACAAACCAACAATACGTATGTGTGACTTTGGAAGTGACTCTATCGTCTGATTATCCTGATTCAAAGCCTCAGGTCTCTCTACGAAATCCTCGTGGCCTCGATGACGATATTATAGATCAGATCTATAAAGAGGCAAGGGAGAAATGCGGTGAATGTTTGGGGCAACCAGTAATATTTGAATTAATCGAGGTACGTTGAATGAATGAAATAGAGGTGTAAAAGTAACGAAAAAAAGGTGTACCCGTATGTATTCGTTACTATAACAACTAGTACTCGTTACTCAAGGTTACTAAACATACAAGGTTGTCTCATACGGTAGTTTCATGCTATTGGTTGACGGTTTGTGACGTAGCCAGCCGTCAACCAATAGCGTGAAACTACATTTGTGGAATTTATTATGCGCGAAATTTAAATTTATTAATACAATTAACTAACGTAAATAAAATATATCGTCACATACGACATAAAACTAATAAAAAAATCTGCAATGAAGATTATTGAAATAAAGAATAAAAATGTTTTATAATTATTTATTAACATATTTAAGTATTTAAAATTAAAATATAATTTTTTTTAAATAAACAGTTATAAATTTTATTATTGGCAAACTTTTATTAAATTGCTTTGTCTGTAAGAGTCAAATCTTGTCATACATTTTTCACAGATGATCGATTATCTTGAAATCTATATCTATAAAAGAGTTTGTCCTTAACCACTCACTCACTCATTCACTCACTCACTCATATATCGACGTAGAGCCCAAACCCCTAGACCTAGAAACGTGAAATTTTGTAGGTGCCTTCCTTTTATGATGTAAGCACCCACTAAGAAAGGATTTTTCGAAATTCAACCCCTACGGGGTTAAAACAGGGTGTCAAAGTTTATATAAAAAAATATTTTTTTTGTTCGCATTTAATTGAAACTTATCGAACATTCTTTACAATATAATGAAACAATTATTTCAGCATTTCCCAAAATTCAACCCCTAAAAAAACTGGAAAAGTTTGTAATTTTTTTTTTTTTTTGTAATTCACCGAATGAAACATGGCGTAAGTAGGTACTCTACAAGACAAATATCAGTTGCGAAAATTCAACCCTTATGGGAATGGGGGGGGGGGGGTAAAATTTTGATATATTTATCTTCATAATTGTTCATGAGATTAAAGTAAATTCGGACAAATTAATATTCAATTAAAAATGAAAATTCGATATTCATAGAATGGGACGGGGACGAGGATGGATTTAGATATGTTTATCTGCATACCTGCTTCAGTTATAAAGGTAAATTCAGGCGAAATAGTCATCTTTTAAAATAGAAATTTCGACATTCAACCCATAATAACGGGGGTAGACAGGGGGGTGCGTTTTTGATATGGTTATCTGCATAGCTGCTTAAGTTATAATGGTAGAGTCAGGCAAAATAATAAGCAATAAAAAAGCGGTATTCAACTCCTAATGGTGAGGGTAGACAGGGGGTGGGTTTTTACAATTTTTAACTAAGATCCGAGATATTGACGTTTTTTTATAGTTAATGCATATGTCATTCCCTATCACGTATGGAGGGTTGCAATTAGTTTCGAAGTTTACGCGAGCGAAGCCGCGGGATTCCGCTAGTTTTTAATAATTAAATCTACCTAATATTAAAATTAATTAATATAAAATAATGTATCATTTCCAGTTCTTCAATTATTTCTGAAAACATCCTTTACAAATCAAATTACAATTACAAATTTAATTGACTACTTTTATTACATTTCTCAATCCATTTATTTTGACAGTAGATATCCTTGGGGAACCTATTAATTTTATGTGATTAAAGTAAAATATAATTCATAATTCAAAGTAAATATTACTTATGATATATAATTTTAGTTCCACATATATAATTATATAAATATGTACATGCAAAACGTCAACTTACCTGAATTATATTTAGATTTTTATATGTTCTGTGATTTTTATTTGACAAATATGAATTACAAACAAAACACTATTATTTAATTCAAATTTTCAATTTGACATAAGACGGCCGGTGACGTCACACGCACTACCCACCCGCTCATTCCCCTCGTCTAAATGCTTCGTTATGAAGCAACCTGTATAGTTTAATAACCTTGCTCGTTACTTTCGTATCGTTACGTTACTCGTTACTTCTGATACCTCATAACATGCTATATTATGTTGGAGCAACGAATCGAGTCGTATTTGCGTACGCGTACACAGAGCCGGCGCTAGCCAATGCGAGGTCCTGGGCTGGACCCCGCAGAATCCTTATGGGAAAGGGGTTTTGGTCTCTTTGAAACTTTGGATTATGATAGTCCTTGATGAGTAGATCAAAAGTGTCAATGGGCACTAAGCTCTAAAAACTCAAACTTTTAAGATATAGCCCTCTAAAGTTGGGGATCATGCTCGCCTTTAATTTACAATAAAAAAATTTGTAGAACCTTAATTTTCGCACAACTATTTGTATGTGTTCCCAAAGACTTACATAATCGATTGTCACCATAGGCGCCGACTTTAGAAAATAAAGCTTAAAATCTACCTTAAGATTCTTTAAAAAATTATTTTCATTTGCATTTTAAAAAGTTACAAAGCTTTAAAAAAAAATTTGCGCCAAAAAAAATTCAGAAATACAACTAATGGTGCGTGTAGTGTAAAAAAAATTACAAGTTTTTTCATCAAATTATTGAAGTTTGTTGCTAAAGTCATCGTAAAACTGACCATGCAACATCCACTTGGATAACTTTAATGCCGACGATATAACATTATTATTTGTAGTGTAGTTTCAGTAAAAACCGATCAAACTTTAATTATTTCAAATAATTGAAAAGCGAATATTTGTATCTTTGAAATTTTTTTTGATTTGTGCAGTAGTTTTTTTAATTTACAGAGGCTCACGAAGCGAAAACGACGATTTTAACTAAAAACTATATACAGTTAGGTACTTGGTGGAAAAAAATCATAGAATTTTTTTTAATGCTGATTGTCTAAGCTTTGTAAAGGAAACAAAAAAGATGTTTCAAGTATTAATTTCTTTTTTGAAGAAATTTTTAGTGATAATTTTTACTCAAGTGACAAGTATTTGAATATTGCAGGTTTTTTTAAAGAAAAAATCTTATTGACAAATGTATCTTTAATTTAAAAGAAATTAGTGTGCAGCTTCACATGGGGGGGCAAAGCCCCCCTGGTATAACATCTAGGGGGGCGTTCGCCCCCCCCCATAGTCGACACCAGTGATTGTCACCATAAAAAAGTAAACTTTTAAATTCTTTAGCCAATGGCAGTACTTAAATCTTATTATTACGTTTTTTTAATTATAAACCAATTTTTTATTATAAAACAATTGGATTTGTTTATAATTAAAAAAACGTAAAAATAAGATTTAAGTGTTGTCATTTATCAATGAATTGAAAAGTTGACTTTTTTATGGTGGCAATCGATAATAGATGTTTTTGGGAACACGTACGAAAAGTTGTGTGAAAATTAAGGTTCTACAAATTTTTTTATTGCAAATTAAAGACAATCATGATCCCCAACTTCACTTTTGATCTACTCATCAAGGACTATCATAATCCAAAGTTTCAAAGAGTTTGACCGAAACCCCCTTTCCATAAGGATTCTGCGGGGTCCTTTGCACTGACAAAAAAAATAAAAATAAAAAAGTCAATAATAAAATTATATGTCTGCAATCTGCAAAAAAGCAAAAATCTCTACTAGGTACGAAAAATGCGAGTAACAAAATGTATTTGTGTGTAACGTTTCGTTATTCGGTACTAGATGGCGCACCCGTTACTCAGTACTGAATACATACGGTTTGCTACAGCTCTAGAATGAAATAACTTGAATAAATCTTAACTTTTTACTTATTTAGCTTGTACGCGACAAGTTGACGCAGAGTAATATGCCGAGATGTCAGTGTGCAGTTTGTTTGTACGGGTTCCAGCAAGGCGATCAGTTTTCTAAAACCGATTGCTACCATTATTTCCATTCGTTCTGTCTAGCTAGTCATCTTGTCAGCACTGAGAGGTTGTACCGGGAGGAACAGGAGAAATTACCCACGTGGCAGAAGAGTAATAAAATATTTCAGGTACGTAATAATTAACGGATTGAAATATTTATAAAAAAACTAAAAATGGTCATGTGTAGATAAATAAAATATCGTTTAAGAGATCGGTATTTCTTCTTTTTGGTGGTTTTTGCAGATTGAAATTTAATTTGTTTTTTACAGACATATAGAATTTTAACGAAAGCGATATCAAGATAATTCAATAAAAAAAAATGTAATTCGAATTTTAAAAATACATTTTAAAGATTGAAATCTTTACTTTTCAATGTTGTTTGCAGATTGGAATTAATCAATTTTTTAGTTATAGAATTTTAAAGCAAAACAATTTTATTTTATGTTAAACGTACATGGGGGCGAGGTAAATAATTTTTTTAGAAGTCGTTTGGAAGAGTATAAATTCAGTTTTAAACATTTTTTTTTCTATTGGATGTCGAATTTTTTCTCGCCTGCATTATTTGGAATTGTCTACTTTCCAGTGATTTTTTTTTTACAGATTGATGGACTCGTGGAGTTTTAAAATAAATAATTTTTTTTACATTATGTAAAATTGGGGTTAAATATATTTATTAGACGAAATCTCTTAATGTCATTTTGAAGCGTGTATTTTCAGCTTTGAAATATTTTTCTTTAGATTTGATCACAAATTTTTGTCTGCAGTTTTTTTAAGCTTAAAAAAATTATGATTTTTACATCAAATGGCTCTGTGAAAAAAAATCGACACTCGAATTTAAAAAGAAACATTTCATAGTTGAAATTACACAATTTTAATGCTACTTAAATAAATTTTATTTACTATTGGAAAACGGAGAAACTGAGGTTAATAATAAATACATCGTAAACAAAAATATTCTGTCCGCGCAACCACCGCGGTAAGCGAATTTTATTTGATAAAAAAATAAGTTTATTGGCTGTTGCTATTCATACGATTGTCGTATTAATAACTATTATTTATTTGTCCGACAACTTTAAAAATAAATTCTCTTTCTTCCCCATGAGAATAAAGTTAGGAGACATTTCACAATTTTTAGGATTTGTCTTATTTAAAAAAATATTACAAACAAAATTAAAAAAAAATTCTATATTTAATATATAATATAGTAACATAATATATAATATAGTAACATAAAATCAACGAAAAATATTTTCTTAGATTCAAAAATATCGGTTAGTTATCACATTTGCAGTATTCACACATCCATAATTTACTTTTTGGCCTTTTTTTAAACCAGCACACTTTAGATGAAACCATTCTAAACAATAGTCACACCCTATGGATATTTTATATTTGCTTTTTTTGTCACTTATTTCACTAGTATCTACTGTTTTATTCAAATCTAATTTACATTTTTTGCATTCCCATTCATCTGATTTTTTTTCTTCTATAATTTTTTGAATCTTTGAATTTTGTTTACTGCATTTATGTTTTTTAGTTAATCCTATGACAGTAGGTACATACTATCAGTTCCTTTAGGTCGACCTCGACGTTTTAATGCAGGTTTAACAATTACATTTGATAAAAAAATTTCTTGCCTCGCATACAGTATCAATATCAGAATTTATTTCTGAATCTGAATCTGAACAGAAAATTTTATTATTATTATAAAATATATTTTATCTATTTTAATAATTTATAATTACCCATTGAATTATTACAATATAATAATTAATCTCAATTAATATAATGACTGCTGTCAAATATTTTAATATGCTATTATTTATTTGATTATAAATTAATTGTTTATTTGTTTATTTATACATGTACTAGCTTGGCACAAGCGGCTTCGATCGCGTGGACTACGGAATTCTGTTTTCTTTGTAACATAAAAGCAGTCATTGTGGTTTAAATATAAAAGTTAGACATATGGTGTCGTGGACTTTATTGTAGCACTTTTGATTCTACACAGTTCTTTAATACATTATTTTGGTTTATATTCAACGGTTTAGGCAGCGTATTGCAAAAAAAAAATTGTCGGACAAATAAATAATAGCTATTCATACGACAATCGTATTATTTAAAAAAAAAATAATCGTCCGATATTCGGACGAATAGACACTTCCAAGTTTATTTTACAATCTACAATATTTTTTTTGTTTTTAAAATATCAACCAAACGGTACCTTATACCGAAAAATCACAAGAGACACAATAATTTTGTTTTATTGAGAGGATTCCAAAACATATTTGATATTATCAATCCGATATTTAATACCCGAGATATGATTTTTTTTCGGTTTTGAACGGCCGCCATTTTGAAATCCATAAAGGAATTTCGCTGACTAACGAACTTAACCGAGGTATTCGTGAGATCGATTTTTTAACCAAGTTTCAAAAAGATCGGAAGTAATCCTGGAAGGCTAGAGAGTCCACTCGAAACGGCAGATATACATATGTATTATATATATATATACATAAAGTTTTTAACGAACCTCATTTTCGTGATCTCGAGATCAAGTTTGATAAAGATATATAGTTTTTTTTCTGATGATAGCAATAGCTATATTTTTCTTCGAAAAATTCGCTAAAACAATATCACTCGACACGTGTTTTTACTTCACAAGAATTACTCACAGCGCCGTAACTACCACCGGGCCGAAGCCCCAGGGTCCCGAGCATAGAAGGCCCCCACCACAGTGTAAAAAAGGTTACAATTAATAAGATGTATAGTAGAAATACTTAGGTGCCAATAAAAAAAAAAGGTCTTCAGTTTTCATTTTGCGGAGGCCTCCTTACACATGCTCTACCCCGTGGCCCCCGAGCTTCTAGTTACGGTACTGAGTCCTCATCAGGAAAGAACTATTAGGCTCCTGATGAGGAATTGTTTATTTAGTTTAAGAGATTTTATCTAAACAAATTTTTTTGACCCCCCTTACAAAGCTAACAAAAAGCAACATTTTCTTATGATTGCTTTAAAATTCCTACAACCCTGTAAAAAATGAATTAAATATAAAGCAAAAAACACTGAAAGTAAGAAATTTCAATCTTTAAAATAGTTTTTCATTTATTTATATTTGACTGTTTTTGTTTAAATTAGAGAGTTTGGAATATTGCACTAATAGGCACGATGATTAATTTAAAAAAACTATTCTATGATCTAACGTGTTTCCTATTTTCAAAAAAATACTTATTTCTGCAGAAAATAAAGGTTAAATCGCAAAAATTGACTCTTTTGAAACTAATTTTGAATTTGCTGCCAAAACGCTTGTAGGGTTAAAAATGAATTCCAAAGTATATAAGTTCTTATAAATAAGGTATGTAAGAGGATATTTGTCTAAAATAAAAGACGTTTACTGATGTGTGACGTTATTCGCTCTGATTAGTGTCCCATTTAAAATGGCGGATTGCTGTATTTTGCATTTTTATTTTAACAAAAATTATATTAATCTCGCTTTTAAATCTACTTTTAAATTCATAAAAATGACCGTAAAATGGAAAACCACTGTGACGGAAAAAAATAAAAAAAAATTTTTTCTTAGATTTTTTTAAAGTATACATATTCATAAATATGTATACAAAAAATTGAGTTTAAATTTTGGAAATTGACGGAGTTACAGTCAATTTAGTGAGACAATGTAGCACGGCCAGTTATGACAAAACAAAAACATTAAACACGTTTATCTCGGAATGACATTTTTCAACCTGGTCGACACGATTCCTCAAAGACTAATGAACCGATTTCATATTATTTTTTTTATAATTTTTGTAATTGTAGTAGCTATCGTTGCACGTAGCCGAGTTTTGAAATTTTGATAATTACTATTTTTGAAACCGCTCTAATAAAAAAAAAATAGGTTTTCTTATATAACCCTTCTCGAAATTTCGAGTCAACCATAAAGAAAAATATTTTTTTTAGTCGTCACCTTAAAAATCATTCCAATTTGATTCCTTCCACAGCCGCTGTGTCCAGTGTGTCGAGAGCCGATAACTTGCGATCTAGAAACTCTGAAAAGAGCGCCCCCACCTCTGGACGTTGAGAACGCCCACCAGTTCGAAGCGACGGCCGAGCTGCGAGCACTGCAAGCGCAGATGGCGGCTCTGTATTTGTACCAGCAGAGCCGTGGCGGTATTATCGACCTCGAGGCCGAGGAGAATAAACTGTTGGTCGTCACTGGAGATAATGATTTAGATGAGGAGGAGACAACCAATACTACGGTAAATCTATTTTGGTTTTGTTTTTACATTACAACTAGCTGCCCCGGCAAACGTTGTTTTGCCAAAAGATAATTTGCATGCTCTTTCTTTGTCATTGTTATGGTGTTAAATTTGTTAGGGTTATTTTGTGTATTTTGACTATTTTGAGTATTTCGACCGATGTTTAAACGTCGTCGTGCATGCATTTTTGTATAAGTTCACTATATTTCAAGAATATAAATAAACTGTATCGTAGGTTATTTTAAAAACACGTGTCCCACGTACCGAATAGATAAAATAAAATAATAAAATTACGTAGTATACCTGTTTAAATTGAAAACAATTGAATTTAAGAAATACAACAAAACATACCGATTTCAATTCGGTTATCATCAATAGATATACAGGGTGATTCAACACAAAGGGTTCTCTAGATATTATATTAAAACTCATTTTTAGTAAAATCTTTGGAAGCCTGTAGTTCCCTAAGGAAAAATTTCCGGACACATGTTTATTGGAAGTTTTTTGCTTAAAATATTTTTCTCAATCTACTGTTCAAGTTTGGCACGACAGTGCTGAATCACCCTGTATAATTTTTCAGTATGTAGCTATTAATATTTGATAAAAACTTTTTTTTTTTGACAAAAATTTGAACCTTAAATTGTTTATAAAAAAAAAATTTATCGGTGAGAAAAAACCTTCGATTAATTACTAAAAAATATACCTATACTTATGAAACTTGTGTTAAAATTTGAGACTGATCGGTTCAGCAGTTTCCGAGAAATCTTGGTCACCGACTTTAAAAATACAGATTTGAGAAAAACACGTTTTACTCTCACCTCCTTCTTTCAAACGCTCTGAGACATCTTTACAAATATGCGTGTAACTTCGAAAATAATCGCCGGATTGACTTGACATTTTGTGTGTGTGTACTTAAATATATGTACATTACAAAATTGAAATTTAAAAAAATCGATTTTTATATAACCCCTTAAATACGTGATTCATTATTTATATTGTATATAGTATCTATACTAGGTTTCAAGTAAATCCGGCCAAAAAAAACATTTTTTCCATACAAACTTTTACACCCCCGTTTACCCCCTTAGGGGTTGAATTTCGGGAAATCATTTCTTAGTGGATGCTTGCATCATAAAAGGAAGACACCTACAAAATTTCACGTTTCTAGGTCCAGGGGTTTGGGCTGTACATTGATGAATGAGTGAGTGAGTGGTTAAGGACAAACTCTTTTATAGATATGTATTGTTTTGTAGAATGTGACGCCACCAGGTCCAAGTATACCGGCAGCTCAGCCAGCGGCACCGCGCGTTGTTCATCAACAGCCCCGCTCTAGTAACTCTGGCGATCACCATAGGTCTCATCGTGGATCAAACCGTAACGGACGCCGCGGCCGAGATAAACATCAACGCTCGCATCACAACAGATAACGGTGGCTTGAAACAAGCACACGTTCGTTGATGTAGCGATTAATTTATGTGATTATTTATAATAAATTATTATCATTGATTCCAATCGAGGTGATATAAATATTACATTAATAACTTATAAGTAAAATAATGCCATATAGATACAATTATTATATTTGTTTTTTTCTTCTTTTTCTTTTTTTTAATTTATATTTGTTGTTTCTTAACATGATAAAAATATTCGTTAGTAAATTTTTAATAATTTAAAATGGAAAATTTTCTTGAAACTGGAAAAACGGAGCAATTTTTTTATTTATTCGTAGAGAAAACGTGACCAAAATTTTTACATTGGCCATTTTTGAGAAAACGGTATTTCTACAGTTTCTCGTGTTCTATTGGTTGGAATCCTGGTTTTTACATAACCTAAAAAATTTTATCAATGGATTAATTGTAGTTTTTTTTTTACGTACTTAATGACATTAAAGATTATTTTAAATTAATTACAAAATTTCCTTTCACACCATTGTAAAGAACATATCTTCTCCTACAAGACAAAGTATCGTAAGCGACACTTTTTGCGAAATTGGGTTATGGTAATTACGATAATCTATTTGATACTACGTTGAAAATATCTTAACCTCCAATTAAAAGTATATTATACATCAGTGACCACTGAAACTGGAGATATAAAATATCTGAAGCGCTATTTTAATGCTAAATAATCATTGTTTTTCAATTCATTTATAACGGTTAATTCGAAAGTCACAAAATACATATTATTAAAGAAATAAATTTCTACCTGTAGATGGCCTTGCAATTTATTATGAAATTTTTTAATTCATGTTTGAATTATCTCCGTTTTTAACCTAACAAAGGAGACTAACCTACCTTTTCAACCCAATAGATTGCCCTAGCAAATAGAACAGAAGATACCGTAAAAAGAGCCAAAGAAATAGCTTTTGGAGGCAGTCATTGTAATTAATAAAATAAAAATTACTCCTCCCTTCCAGTTCTTTATTGAAGAAAATTTTCACTATTAGTAAAATTATTTTCATTTCAATAGGTATTAAATATTTTTAATTATAATACTCATGAATTGGTAATGGAATATTTTTACTATATTTAAAAACGTGAAACAAAGTTACCGCCGTTACTATCATTTTACAGTGAAACTTATCGAAACCGACTGTTTCTAAAAAATAAACGATGGCTTATAAAAGTGGTCTTTTTTGCGGTTGATTCAACATAAAAGAAACATCACAAGACTATCGATTTTAAGATTATTAGGTCAAGGAAAAGGTCGGTTCGGGAAGTTTTACCAGATGGCCACAAATATCTTGAAGAGCTTGGGTTTGTCGTAATTATCTCCTTTCAGGTTAGTCCTACGACCGAGACAGTTATAAACAATTTTATAGAAGAGGCAATTCCTTATAACTTTTGTCTCAAGCATTTATTTGTAGGTTAAATAGTTTCTGAGATATGGCCATTACAAACGATGAGTGGTCATGTACTTCGTGTATGAACAGACCAGTCTATTACTGATTATATCTCGAAAATTATTCCATCTATAAAAAAATGTTTGGGACAAAAGTTGTTGGAAAATGCCTCTTCTATAATATTGCTAATAGCTAACTTAATCATGGAGTCAACTGGAAAAGAGATATTACAAAAAACCTGTTGCGCATCTCTAGGAACTGACGAAAACATGTTTTTCATTATTATCTCCTTTCTGGTTGACCCCATGACCATGACAGTTATAAACAATTTTATAGAAGAGACAATTCCCTATAACTTTTATCTAAAGAATTTTTTTGTAGGTTAAATAGTTTTTGAGATACGGCCATTACAAACGGTGAGTGATGACGCTTTGTGCGTAAACAGGTCATAGTTGTAACTCGGAAACTATTAAACCTACAAACAAAGTTGTTAAGAATTGTCTCCTTTATATGAGACAGGGCCAAGCGGAAAGGAAATATTACGCAAAACCCATTTTGTCTGCTAGTTTGTCCTAAGCTAGTTTAGTTTTATAATGTTTTCGACATTGCTATCACGTCTTAGACTTTAGAATGTACTGTGAAAGTCTATTGTACTTTTAAAGATTTTTGTGGCTATTTATAACATCGGGAATAAAGTTTTGAAAATAATTTTCGTCTATTTAAGTTTGATAATTATTTGTAATAATTGATATTACAACGGCAACACTTATTAGCAGTATTAACAGATTTGCGCATTAAAGTAATCTAGTCGAGCCTCGTATAAAATATAAAACAAATGCACAAACGTAATATAAAAATACTTTTTGTTTTTATTTACATCTTGATAATTTTCAACTTAGCCAAAAACCGATTTCTGACTCTTAAATAATTAGACGATTTATGAAAATTCAATTCGAGAAACTACAATTTTGTATATTTAAAATTCTGCCTTTTTCAATGTTTTTTACCAAAATCTAAAATCTGTCTCTCAAAGCTTTCTAACTATTGAAGCATTTGACCTAAAGCTGAATTTTGGTTTAATTATAGTAAAAATACTATTTAAAGGGGGGCAAATGGGTTACCATTATTTCACCCTATCGTGTGGGGTATTAAATGAAAGCTGATGACTTGAGGAATTCAAATATGTAGGGTGGCCCAACTAAAACGAAACGGCCGCGCTTTTGGTCATTTAAAAAAAGATTTTGAAAAAACGCTCAAACACGTCGATTTTGCTTTCAAGGGGGACATCTTTTGCTAAAAATATTTGTAAAAATCTTTTCAACCCTCAGCCTTATGAGCACAACCCTTAAAATTTTAAATAGCATGATAGGGCAAGTGATACCTCATTTGAAAGGTTTTTTCTTTTTAAACAAGGTGCTTTTTGTTTTGTTTTTTTCACTATAAATAACTTGAATAAAACTAAACAGATTTGCAAAAAACAAAAAGCCCCTTGTTTAGAATGAAAAACCTTTCAAATGAGGGATCACTTGCCCTATAGTGCTATTTAAAATTTTAAGGGTTGTTCTCATAGCGCTGAGGATTGAGAAGATTCTTGCAAAAATTTTATAGCAAAAAAGTTCCCCCTTGAAAGCAAAATCGACGTGTTCGATTGTTTTTTCAAAATCTTATTTTAAACGACCAAAAGCGCAGCCGTTTTGTTATTAAAAAAAACTTCCCCTGCCCATATCTCCGAATGTAATAGTGACAAAAATCTGAAAATACTGGGAATGTTATTAAAATTATCATCACTTGTTGTACTTAATTCTTGACTTTCTAAAGGTTTGAATCTACGGTACGGGAAACTAGTATGTAATACGCTAGGAAACCATCTGTCAAAAACGACACGTCGCCACCTAGTGAACGCCGTTAGCAACTTTGGGTATATTACTTTTAAAAAAGGACAGCCGAAAGTAATGTTCCCAAGTTCCGATTTCGTTAATTTTTTTTCTTATCTATAAACCTATGTATGAAGAAGTACTTGACCAAGTTTTAATTAATTTTAATAATTATTTTAGCTGTAATTAATTAAAATTTGAAAATCGAAAACCTTTTTTTTTCTACTTAATGGTTTGATATAATTGGATGATATTTTCAGTAAAACTTAAGGGTAATATAAGGTCTTGAAAAACATTAATTTTTTATTTTTACTAAATTTTTTCATAGCAAATTTTTATTTTTTATTTTCAAATGTCCGATATTACCCAATGAGTAAATTACGGGGTTAAAACACAAAGTTATGTGTGTTATATTAAAATCTGTATTGAAGAGTATCAATCTTTGCGGATTATAAGGATTCAACCCGCGAAATTTGTCTATTTTCGATCAACTCTATTACGATTTTTTCTTTTTTTCTTTTGAGTGGCGTATCTTTGAAACAATATATTTGATTATAATGAAATTTATATGGTATCAGCTCGATAGTATACTCTTTTAAACAAAGAAAAATCAACCGAATAGGTGCATATTTGTCGTAGTTATACCCGAAAATACATAAAAAAATATATAAAAAAATAGAAAACTCTCTCCTTTTTTGAAGTCCATGGTCAGATTCTGATAAAATTGATATGAGACCTCCTCGGGAGTATACTCTTTCAAACAAACAAAAATCAACTGAATAGGCGCATATTTGCCGAAGTTATGCTCGAACATACATAACAAAATATATTGATTGAATTGATAACCTCCTCTTTTTTAGAAGTCGGTTTAAAATAATAAAATTTCGGGGTCAAATTCTAATAATATACAAAGGTTGATACTTATCAATACAAATTTTAATATAACATACATAATATAACGGCAATTATCCATTTTTTCCTTTCAATTATATGACAGATTGGTTTGACAGATACCCAAAATTATTTATTTTTGCCACTTGGCGGCGCCAGGATCGATGGTTTCCTAGCGTATTAACAATTTTTTTTATTTATAAGTATTTTTCATACATAAAATGCGGTTAAAATTTTTTTAAAGTTCAATTGATTCCTCTTAATATAAATTATTTTTGGTAGATACCGTTTTTTGGCTAAGTAGGGCAGTTTTTTTATTTTGTTTTGTACAGTCAAGTATTTTTTTATGTCGTTTTGAATTAACGGTGCGATATTTTAAGCAAAAATTTCCCATTTTAACTGACCAAATATCGCAACAGGTTCCTCCTATTTGTTTAAATCAAACGAAGACAGACATACAACCAGTACTGGCTTTAGGGGGCAAACCAGGGCAACCGCCCGGGGCGCCAAGCCAACAGAGGTGCCGCGCGGATGAGATAACAACGAAAAAAAAGGTCATCAATTTTTTTGTTGGGGAGGGCGGCAAAGAAAAATTCGTCCGGGGCGCCGGGATTGCAAAAACCGGCTCTGCATACAACACACATTTATTAGAAGTATTTGTTACCACAAATATTAGTATTGTAATGAAAATTATAATGATTATGAATTTGGTGTTGAAAATTTGAATAATGTGGTGCATAATGACGATCGGGGCAAAAAATAATATTGGGCCCGATTGAAAACAAAATTTTGAAGAAGAAAAAAGTAAAAGTATCTCAAATTATATTTTTTACCCACATCTAACTAACCTTTTTTATGCGATTTTCGGTTATTTTATATAAAATATAAAAATATCCACTGTATAAAGAAATACTCGACTGTACTTTTATAATTCTAATTACGTAATCACTTAGATTGAGTATTTCTCAACTATTTAGTTATCTTTTCATATTTTGGAGCATAAAATTAGTTAATATCGTATTAATTTAATCGTTAGTTGCAATTTTAGTGATATACAACTCAAAATGCAATATATTATAGAGCAGTGGTTCAGAAACTTTGAAAACTTGAGGGCCCTGGAAATATTTTAGCGGACCCCTATATTTTGTATTGTGTTTTTATTGATATTAATTAGTAATTAATATTCAACTCTCAAGGGTTTTGGAACCACAATGAATAGAGAGCTCTTATGCTTTGTATATTATATACAGAATGTTTCAAAACAAACGCTCCAGTCGTTGATCTTCGATATTTAAGAAAACTTGAAGGAACTGCATTTTTAAGAATTTTGTATCCATTTTCATGTGTTTAATCTTTTTGGCAAAGTTAGAAAGTGTATAGTTTCAGCATTGAAATGTTTTTTTTTTATTTCATCTATAATTATTTTCACAGAGATATTTGAGGTTATGTAAAAATTGTTTTTTGTTTAATATCGAATAACTCTATTCTGAAAGAAATCAGGGATAAAATGTGAAAACGGCATTTTAAAGTTGAAATTACATTAGCAGATTTTACTTAAAATTTGTTTAACCGATAACTATACAATGAACAAATGTAAAATTTGCAAAAAAAATGTTTTAAAATTTGTTTGCATACGACCATTTTTATCATAATTTCTAAAATCATTTAATAGTTCCTAAATGTTTCACAGATCCATTTCAAAATCCGAGACGAAGATCATCAAGGCCGTTTATTTAGAAACATAGCATGTATGTATTTATTTAATAAATACTGTATTGAAAATAAGTACCAACGAACGTAATTTTTGTCTATATTCAATCAACCGTTTAAAATAACTACATGTGCAAATAATGATGTTAAGATCATTTAAATTTATAAAAATAGGTTATTATTTTATTTAAATTTAGTTTTAACTTCGAATTGCTTTTTAGATTTGATCTCTGAATTTTTTCTGTATAGTTGTTTCAAATAACTCGGTGGAAAAAATCATGCATGCATGTGGGAATTAATAATTTTCTTTAGCGGGTATTATTTTAAGGACTTTCCAGCGGTTTATTTACAAAATAACGAATTTTCAGAGAAAATGTTCCAGACAAAAGTTTCATAGATTTGAGGGGGCTAAATATTGATAACATGGGTTGACAGGTTCAACTTTTCTTTTTCAAATCTAAACCCGTATTTTTTGTTGTAGATTCGTAATTTACGAGGAAAAATAGGCAACTTTTACCTGGATTATTTTTTCAGAAAATGTCCATTTTTATGATATGGAGTAAAACAAAAACAATTTTTGGGATTTTCAAATATTTTTTGCTCAGAAACTACCAATTTATTAGAATAATTACAATATTATTAATTATTATTAATTTCAAAAAAAAATTGTTTTACAAGAAATCTTTAAAATTAAAAAAAAAGAATTACAAATAAATAAAAATTCTCTTAAAATCTAAGCACTTTTTGCCTCTGGCGATTATTTAATTTAAAAAAAAAAAAAAAAATTGAGTAAAAAATTATTGAAAATTCAGAAATTACTGTTTGTTTTGCTCCATATCATAAAAAATGGACATTTTCAGAAAAAATATTTCAGATTAAAGTGACTTATTTTTTCTCGTTAATTACAAATCTGCAATGAAAAATATGAGTTTAGATTTGAAAAAGAAAGTTGAACCTGAAAATTTATCATGGCGAACTTTTCAAGGTAAACCCTTAATATCAATATCGAGCCCCTTTAAAACCATGAAACTTTTGTCTGAAAAATTCGTTATTTTGTGAAATAATTCGCTGGAGTCTTTAAAAAAACACCCGGTATAGAAAAAAATGACCTCAAAACTCAAATTTAAAATGCATATCAAAGTTTTCAAACTACATCAGTGGATTTTATCTAAAAGACCCCCCCCCCCCCCCCCTGACGAAAATTATACAATTTTGTTTGATTTAAAAAATAAATTTGCATAAATCAGTAGACAGTAGAGACTTAAAAATTAGTTTTATATTTATTTATTTACGACTATTATTTCTATAATTACAGAATATTGCCCGATTGTTTATCTAGAAATATTTTTATATCTTAAGTTTTAATTATTGAATTTATCATCTGCGATTTAAAAAAATTTCTTCAGTAGTTATACTTTGAAAGAAGACTATCTATTGTAGCAGTGGCGTAGATAGGGGGGGGGGGGGATTAAGGGGATCAATCCCCCCCATGAGACTAATACAAGTCGAAATCCCCCCCCATCGCAAAAAGCTATCTACGCCACTGTATTGTAGGTACTTTATAAAAAATTAAAATTCGCAAAAATCACTTAATTGGTCTGTCAATTTCGTTTATGCAACGCGTTTAAAAGGATTAGTTAATCGGGCAATTAACTAATGCTCTGTTATTTTTTTCTTTATGTAATCCACCATGAATGTTAACATTGGTGAACGATGGGGAGGGGGCTGGTGAGAAACGTTCTTAAAAAATGAGTAAAAGACAGATACCTTCCGTTTTTAAAAGTAACCTGGAAATAGTTATAGAAAACAAAAATATTTGCACATGTACGATAAAAATTATGAAGAAACAAATATTGATGTAATGTAACGTTTATTATAATATCTACATTTTCATTAATAACTGTACTGAATTATTAAATTAAACAAATAAAGAAAAATCCAATCGTATGTACGTATTTTATTAATTAAATATGTTTCTTTACAGTTAAATATTTCAGACGAGTAAAAAATAATTTTAATGTGATCCAGTCGACAGCAACGCTAAAAGTCCGGCTGTAGTTCCAACGGAAAGCACGTAATTCCTGTAGGATTTAACGTAATCAAATATTTATCGAAATAATTAAAAATATTTTTTAAAACTTACACGGCAGGTGTGCACGATCGTAGTAAGTAGAAACTCGCGAATATAACAATCGCTAAGAAGAGTGCATTGTTGTAGAAAATCGAGAAAGTTGTCGCTTCGTAATCGGCAACTTCGTTTTTCTTCCATAAGATGCGCTCGTCTTTTTCTTTCTTGCTCATTTTTTTATCTTCCGATAGTTTTCTTGTCATGTCACGAGTAACTGCGTCTTCTCTTTTTACAGCGATTTTATGTTTCAAAATGAATTTAGTGTTTTTGTACGCCATAGCTACTAAATACGTTGACCCTAATGTAATAATGATGAATGAAATAAATGAACTATAGAGATCAATCATATGAATACGCCAAAACAACCCTGAAAAACAATTACATAAAAAATTATCAACGTATTAATAGTATATATTGTATAAATACTTACATATTGGAATAGCTGAGACTATAAAAGCATTCCCATAAAACAGAGCAGATGATTTTGTAGACACATTACGACTGAAATCTTGTAATAACAACTCTTCTTCCTTCGTAAAGGTTTTAGTTATCGTTTTTCCAGACATGTTTAAGTTATAAACTATACTTTATGTTCTCTCGAATACCGTAACAATGTGACACCCGGATAAAAATGACCAACGAGTTGTACAACGTGTCAAACAGTCACAGATACGTTGTATACAAAAGAATAAAACCTACGAAACCCATTGAAAAACAACATATTATGTAGTAGAATGCGTTCCGTTATACCCATAGAGATAATACACATAGAGACAGTAAACCAGCCGAAAATACTAACAAGGGAACCTTTTCATGCTTTTCATGTCGAAAATTCGTATCGAGTTTAAACTTTGTATATATGTAGTTTAAAGTGACCAGACGTCCCGGATTGTGCGGGACAGTCCCGGATTTGAGTAGTCTGTCCCGCATCACAAATTGTCCCGGAAATCGTCCCGGATTAGATATTTACATTATATTATCATTATTGTGTGTTTTACTAAATTTTATTTAGTATAAAAGGATATAAGTCTGATATAACCGTTGACACATGTGCACAAAATGTTTCTTATTAATTCAAATAGGTACCTATAGTATATTGTTGTCACAAATTTTTTGTAAATTTACTTTGTTGTTTAATTCTTTGACTGCAAAATTTACATAAAAAAGTAATAATAGATTCACGACGAAATAAATTAATAAGAAAAACAAATATGTATGAATGTTAATATATTATTATATTTATATATATTTTTTAATAATAAAAACTTTTATTATTAAATTTTTTTTCAAAAAACGTGTGGGGGGGGGTGTCCCGCAACAAGGTTTTAGAATTCTGGTCACTTTAATGTAGTTAGACTGTTAGAGGAGGTCAAGATGAGTAGCAAAAAAATTATCTTGCGGTAAAACGGTTTAAGGGGGTGAAAGACCCCTATGAAAATGTGCAAAATAATCATATTTTTTCAAATAACTCTGAAACTAATGAAAATTTTTAAAAAATCTACAATACAAAATTTTCATGATTTTTTATGCTCTTTCGAATGGAGACAGTTAAAATTCGAAAAAATTAAACCGTTAACTCCCACCTCCCACTTACTTAATTTTTTCGAATTTTGACTATCGCCATTCGAAAGAGCATAAAAAAATCATGAAAATTTTGTATTGTAGATTTTTTTACAATTTTTATTAGTTACAGATTTAGTTGAAAAAATATGATTATTTTGCACATTTTGATAGGGGTTTTTCACTCTCTTAAACCGTTTTGCCGCAGCTAAGATAAATTTTTTGTTACTTATCTTGACCTCTTCTAACTATATACAAAGTTTAAACTCGATACGAATTTTCGACTTGAAAAGGTTCCCTTATAAGTTGATGTGCTTGATACTAAATGATGTAGAAAGAGAAAAAAAATGTGAAGCGCTATCTATCTTTGTCAAACAAATCAGTTTGTTGAGAGACACAAGTAGGTTCAGATTTTTATGTCTCTTATTATTTATGATTGACGTCCACATACATAAAGTGCTATGGTTCACTGACTCTATGTAATATTTTCTCTATGGTTATACGATTTGTTGAGCACTTGTTGAGTCAAAATAGTTATGACCCCACGAGCCGGGTGGTCTCTCGTGTTCGAGTTGTTGCGTAGTAGTTGACTGCGCATCCATATAGTTGTGTGTGTGCCCCGCAAGGAACAGAGGGGTAATAGAAATGCTTCATGCATTTGAGGGGAACCTGCGTACAAAGTAAATTTCTTACTTTTGCGCCGAGACTCGACCGCCTACTGTAGGGTGTGGTTTTTGGCTTACCATCTCAATCTATATCTGTTCTATGCTTCATGGTGTAGCCAGCGGTTCTTAAACTGGGGTCCGCGGACCCCCGGGGGGGGCCGCCAAACTTTTACGGGGGTCCGTGAAACATTTTTGGCAAAAAAATAATTTACATATAGTATAGTACTTTTATATTACTATTTATCAGTGATTAATTAGTATCTAACGACCTTTTTTGTTTCTCTATCAGGGATGGGGGTCCCTGAAAAATAATTGTTAAAAAGGGAGTCCCTAAACCACATAAGTTTAAGAACCACTGGTGTAGCGAAATCTATCAAAGTCGTCAGAAAACTCCAAGAGATCTGTCATTCACAGTGGCGTACGCAGGGGGGTGTTAGGGGGGCTCAGACCCCCCCCATAACATCTGGGATATATTTTTTTTAAATCTATATTAGTATTATTACCAACAAAATTTGCAACATTTATTTTGGAGACTTTTTTTAGTCATTATCAATCACTTTTTTATTCTGATGACCATTTTTTTAGTCATTGCCAATCACATTTAAAAAAAAACATAACACAGTCCTGCGTACGCCACTGGTCATTCATATAAGTTTGATCTTTATGAGTTTGATATCTCATTTGAGAGTGCTAGCAACGCTAGCAAGCTTGCAAATTTGTTAGGTCCTTTATAATACCGGACATAAGTGAATATTTTTAGTTGTATTTTAGGTACTTCATGATTTTACTCACGAAAACTAGAGACTTATTATTACTTATTATTCTGTGCTAGAGACAGGAAAGTAAACTCGAGTGGAGGGGGTAGGCCGAAAAGCGGAACCTGGAGGGGCGGTCCGTGTTTTATAGATATCTGCGCAGAAGTAAGAAATTTATTTTGTGTGCTTTGAATGACATATGCTTGTAAATACATATTTATTAAACGTTGTTTTCCAATTGTTATAGTTATTGTATGTCATGATACATTGTATGTGTATCTTAAATATTATAATTTATTAATTTATAATTGTGATTGTAATAATGACGAGGACATGTTGCATTATTAACTGCAGCAACTCAAAAGTTCTTTTTAAAATTCCGGATGAAAGCGTAAGTACATAAATCTATATTAAGGTGCCTCTTCATGGAGCGTCAAGGTGCCTTTTCATGGAGCGTCATTGACGCTGGACGCTACGATTTTGAATTTTGAATGCTTGCTATTGGTCAGCGTCAAGTGAAATAGCTCAAAATGGTTGAGCTCATACTGCTTGACGCTAGAAATCATGTGACACCTAATGTCAGTAGGTTTGATATTATGTGTATTCTTGTTTGTTTTGTGAGTTTATACGTCTTTACGAATAGTATAATGAAATATAAATCAATTTTTAATAACTGAACGTAAATTATTGGTTGTTTTTCACACATAAACGTCAAACAGTAGTGACAGCTAAAATTCAAAAATTTAAAATCGGTCACGTGACTAGATTTGCAGCAGCGTCCAGCGTCACATGAAAAAGCACCTTCATGTACGAAGTGTTTGGTTTTAGGGTTATGTATGTGTCAATGTGCATTTATTTTGTAAATTTCAAGAAGATTAGAGATTCCAGTCAACTCCTGTATTAGTAAAATTTTAATAATGCCGACGAAGTGTTACATTACCAATTGCAGAAGCTCATCAGTGGGCGATAAAAAAAATCGCCGAACACTTTTAAAATTTCCGGATGAAAAAGTAATTATATTATTTTGTATTGCAAATTGTGTGTGTGTGCTTGGATTTCTTGAAACATTTTAAATTATTTTTGCTTCCATACCATATATAATTCATAAATGTAATATATAAAACCACAAATCTTTTTCGTGTCATGCGATGATATAATATAGAATCTCAAATCTTTTTGTTTTTCGATAACTTTTTGATTTCATTTAATTTATCTTTTTGTTTTATTTAATTTTTGGATTCTTTATGAAAAATATTTGAAGTTTTTCTTTACAAATAATTTTAAATATTTTTTAATAAAAATTTAATAATAAGTTTTCAAACAATTGTTAAAAATTTCTTTAGGATTCTGAAAAACGTCAGAAATGGTTAAATGCTGTTGGAAGTAACATCTCGGAAGGAAAATTAAATAACAAATTTTTATATATTTGTGATTTGCATTTTGAAGATGATTGTTTCGAGAGCGATTATTCATTACAATACATAAAAAAGGGAGCCTTGGAACAACTAACGCGGCAACGCAAGCGATTGAAAGCAAACAGTTTGCCTTCAAAGTTTCCGGTAGGCATTAAAAAATTATACTGAATAAGAAACGCGTGATATTTTGTTAAATTCATTTTTAGGTTGACACTGAAAATTCTCCCAAAAAAAAAATTACTTCAAACAGAATCACTAGAGTCTCTAACTCCCCATCAGATCCGCTTAAACAAACAAAAAGCTTAGAAAACGAGAAATTGTTAACAGTTGATAAGCTTTCATCGCTGATTGGACAGCTTCAAGGAAACAATAGATACTCTGAAGTGGAAACATGTTTGAGCCACAAGAACCAATCATCTTCAATGAATTCAGAATCGATGATAATTGTGGTGAAAACGGAACCTACAGAGAGTGAAGGAGAACAATCGGCTCCAGCGATTTATCCGCCTCAAGGATCCATGGAAACCCCTGCACAGTCCGCGTACTCCATCGATAACTTGGTCGAAGAGTGGGCTGCTATTCCAAAAGGGGAACTCCCGCAAAATTGGTGTATGATAGAAAAGACCCTGGGAGTCATGTTCACTTATTGCGGGGATACATTATCGTCTATCACAAGAACTGTAATTGTCGACCGGAATATGAATATTAAGGTATAGTAATATATTTTTCTGTCTACATTTCGTAAAAATGTATAATTGAGCTTTCCGATGTAAAGTACATCTTAAAATTATATTTCAGCTTCAGTTAAACGGGCGTATTGTAAGGAACTACTCATTGGACAAAATTTTGAGTCTAAAAGATGCTCTCAACGTACTCTGGATGGTATCTTGCTATAACATTTGTGAAGGGAGTGACGAAGGGTCGCTTTGTCCGAATGGCTTCTATATTAGAAAGCCCTACTCCAGTTCCAACCGATGTAAAAAGTGTCAAGAGACGAGGAAAAAGAATAGAAACCTTGAATTGAAAAAAAATAAACGAAAAAGTGACAAAATCTTGAAAGAGAAAACGTTCATCAAAAAATTCAAACAAAAATACAAGCGTTACATGAAAAAGGTACTCACCAATTGACAATAAACCGTTTTATTCATTCCTATTACCGTGTTTTCTAGAATTAAATTGCAACTTTTTCTTTGTAACAGGAGATTTCAGCAGAGGAGGTATTTGAGGGATTAAAGAAAGAAACCATTCAAAGACCTTTAAAAGACAAAACAAATTTAAAAAACAAAAATTCGAAACCCAATTTTGACCCTTCGCTTTTTAAAATGCTGAAGTTAAAGTGTGACAGAATGAACCCCGAAGACAGGCGAGGTAAAAAAAAATTATTTCTACATTAAAATCTTTTAATTTCTTTTATCATGGAAGAAACAATGCTATTTTACAGGAGTTTTAGTTCTCGAGGAGATGAAACTCAGCAAGGCAGTCACACTCGACAGAAACAACTTAAAAACTCTTGGTTTCACCAACCTTGGAGCCCAAAAGAAAGAACATGGAGACCACGCTCTTGTCTTTTTGTTTCAGCCATTTCGAGGTACTTGGATACAAAATGTGGCGGCATTTCTTAGTAAAGGAAGTGCAAAGGGAAAAGTATTACATCACCTCATCACAGAGGCAGTAAATTTGCTCGAAAATCACGGCTTGTTTGTCGATGCCGTGACGTTTGACGGAGAAACGTGGAACCGAAAGATGTGGACATGTTTCGGATTGCGTGAAACAGATGCTAGCTGTGATCACCCGTGTTCTTTACCAAAAGAAAACCAGGAATCATCAGGTTCCCTAAATAAAAGTAAAAAACCAAGTAAGGAGAGGAAATTGTGGTTTTGCTCAGATTTCTCTCATTTAATCAAAACTCTTCGCAACTTCATTATGTCCAGTGAGGAAATTTGGGTAAGAATTTTTGATATAGAGAATCTTCTTTAATTTCCATGTGGAAAATGCACAATGTAAATTCACGTATATTTTGACGTCAATTTCTTTAGCTGGATCGTTAACATCTTTTGTACAAATACTTGAAGTTAATAACATTTTCAGACTCCAGACGGTGCAGTAAAGAAGAAACACTACCGAGCTGTGTTGAGAGGTGACGAAAGGCAAAACCATGTCAGGTTGAAAATTGCGCCAAAATTGACTCCGGATCATATTGATCCGGAATTCTACCAAAAAATGAACGGTTCAAGAGCGTTTGATGTAAGAGAATTTTTCTATCAAGATTATTATCATTTATTGCATATGTATTATAATTGAAATTCAAAATTTATGATTTGGACATTTATTAGTTACACATCACGGTGCTCTGGAAGCCAACTATTCGCTGGGTGCAAAGTAGGTAGTGGGGGAAACGAAATCGATCACAGCGCACAACGTGGCAAAAAATAACACTTTGGGTGGACTAACTGTCATTTTTAATAGACTCGTTTTTAACTGAAAATAGAAAGGTCAACATGGTTAATCCCACTATAGACTATGTGCAAGGGGGTGGAGTTAGAAATAATATCGATGGGAGTGTTCGTGGTGAGCAATATTGTAAAATTATCGGTGCCAAAATTTGAGGTTATGCTGTCAATGTAAACGAATTAATTATTTCTCTATTATACGTCATAATTAAAGAGAAAAAGATACCCAAAATAAATAATTTTCACGTACCTTTTATGCTATACTATTTATATTATATGCAAACAGCTAAATTAAATGATATTTGTTTAATACAAAATTTCACGGTATTAAACAATGATAAAAATAGAGTTAAATCCATTCAATCCTTCTCTATTACCCGCTAGCGGCGCTAATACACTTCGTGCACATAGCTAATAGTCATAAATAATCGTCTAAAATGTATATATTACGATATTTTATTGAAATTATTTGTTTGTTAGTACGTCAAAGTCCACCCAAGTTGCACGCTGCGAATAATAAAAAAATTGTTTACCTCTGATATTTTTGTACAGTTCAATTCTTTAGTATTTAAAGAACATTTTAAGACCGAAAAGAAAAAATTCGCCTCGGCGCTTTTTTTATAATTAATAAAATAAATAAATTCATAACTTTCTAGGGGATTATAAAGCTGTCTAGACTCAGTTATTTAAGAATAACACTGGGGCTGTCAGTTTTAGGATAAAATAGATCAAATAAATCTTAAAGCTGATAAAATTTCGAACAAAATGGTGTTTTTAAAATTATGTACCATAAATAGTTATTGAAATAGAGCCCGTGAAAAAATCATTTAACGACGTCGAGTTTGGTAATCACGCCTAAAAATGTAGTTTTTTTTGACCGCTGTATTTAATTAAATTTCAAAATGAAATTTTTAGTTATAATAGAGACAAGAGTACCTTAAATAATGCTTTGTATCCAATGTCGAAATCTCGAAAAAATGTTTGAGTTATAAGCACTGAAAATTCTAGGTAAAAATTTTTTTTATTAAATTGTTCAAGTTAGAACTGGGTGCGGGCCGTAAATTCTTCGGGTCATAACTTGAACAATTTAAAAGTAATCACGGTCAGACAGAAACCATTATTTAGGGCAGTGGTTCCCAACCTTTTTGTGACCAGGGACAACTTTCATACAATTATTATTACCAGGTTCCACAAGGTTAAAAAAACTTTCATTTTTTATTTTTTTATAAATTTGAAATGAAAAAACCTAAAAAAACTAGAAAAAGGTCTTAACATTGTTTTTTTATGTTTTTTATAGATTAAAAAACCTATAAAACCTAAAAAAAAGGTCACCGATAATTCTAAGTTCATTCTTTAGTTTGAAATCTTTTCCAGGGACCAAATTTAACCTTTTGCGGACCACCGGTTGGGAACCACTGATTTGGGGCATTAAATTTTCTATGGATTCCCAGTTGGATGTTTTTTCAATACCTAGAGTTTGAGTGCTTAACCCACCCCGAAATGTTCAATGTTTTAAATAAATATCAGTTCAAAATACCTTCCAAAATTTAACACATATGTAAATATCCGATGTATATAATCGCGAAAAATGTAAAATACCTGAGCGCTATTCACGATCAAAGTCGGTGTATGGGTCAAATTGACTACAAGAGGCTCCGAGGGTTAAATAACTATACACCAATACCTCGCTTTGCGTCGTTTCGTTTTGTGTTTTTTTCGAAGTTGCGTCGTTGCTGAATTAGTACTAATTTTCACTGTGCGTCGTTAAATTTTCGAAGTTGCGTTGTTTTGGGTTCGAGTCTTTAATTTTTTTTAATTAAAACGAGAGTAACTTAAATAATTCACTTTACGTCGTTTCAATTTGCGTCGTGTTTTTTTGGAACGTAACCACGACGCAAAGTGAGGTATGGGTGTAAGTTCATATGTGTAGAAATCTACACATAGGGAGAACAACGTAACTTTTAAAATTACGCCTACAAAAGAATGTAATTTTTATCGGGAAATAGTTTTCTTTTCTTAGAATGATGGTAGAAACAAAGTCACGAAATCCCATTAGCTTTAAATTAACGGTTTTTGAAAAAAATTAAAAAAAGAGCGGCATTTGTGTATAATTTTCTACACAGGGATGAGATGAAGGTTAACTGTCTACTTTTCACATTATCTTTTAGTGAAATCAAAAGTTCTTTTATTATTAAATTTTTGCATCCTCGATTCTAAATATTTTCCATTGAAATGATCGATAATGGGTTGTTTAAAAAATGTCTAATATTTTGTTATTCAAATTGTAATTGTGACAGTGACAGTCACAATTATCTCATTATCTAAACTCTTTATTTATTAACCTCACGAGTATTCTTCATTTTTATTAATCAAAGTTTCTGCGTTTCAGGTATTCTCATCCAAAGTTGCTAACGCAATGAACATATATAAGGCAGAAGATCCAGATCTAATAGATTGCGCTCCAACAATAATGTTTATTGAACGAATGGATCGTTTGATAACAGCCATGACATCGCGAGGTTCGCTAAACGCCCTAAAGAAAAACAGTGAGAGTTATGAGGTAAATTGACATGCAAATGACTAACTTCAGTCATCTAAGGTAGTTCTTGTGCTACAGCTCTATGAGAAACACCTGAATGAAAATCGCGGATTTGAAGTGGGCACCTTGAAAAAATAAATGGTGCCCTTTGCCTAAACGGTATTCTAGAATGTGCTCTTAGGTACAAAAAGGTTGGGGACCACTGCAATAGGCACTAAAATTTATGTTTTTTTCAAATTTTATAATATGATCGACATTAAAAACACGTTCACCTTAAAAAAAATTCCTTTTTCGAGGGTCTGTGTTGGCCCAGTCACATATTGTGCCAATACTTATCATTTTTAAGTGATTTTTAAAATCAAACAATTGCACGATAATTAATTTGCCCTGATCAGCGCCATGTTTTTTTAGGCTCCTCCCATCTGATGGATCCCAATAACTATTTTGTAAAATTTTTATACTCCACTTGTATTAAATTTTTTTTAAATAAACAAGAATCACAAATTTTAATTGTAAAACATAGGTAACATGCAATTAAAACTATAATCGTATCTCTGATGGCTTGGTTTGAATTTCCAGGAAATCATGGACTTTCGTGATTACATGCTTTCGTGGGAAGATGCGGCCAAAGAAAATGGATACATGTTTATGTCGAACAACATATGCCTTGGTTTTCACATATCATTACGATCAACAATTGAGATTTTTGATTTCTTGGCATCAGATTGTAATTACGTCTTCCTCAGAACTGCACGCCTTAATCGAGATGCTCTTGAGGTATGTGCTAAACTATATTAATTAAACTGACTTGCATTTATTGTACTCTTTCAATTGTTGCAGGGCATGTTTGGACTTATCAGAGAATGCTGCGGCTCGGATGACATACCAGATTCACTCTTGTTCATTCAAGTATACCGGTTTTTAACGTTCTATTCGCTAGTTAAGCCTCCAAAGTGTTCTAATGTCAAAGCAATAGACATTTTTGACTCTTTGCTCACGGCAATGGATGCTTCATGCGGGAAGGACGGTATTCTTGACAAGATCGTTGAATGCAACAAAAACAATCCTAGTGAATACAGAGTTCTACAGGACCATGATTACAACGTGACGAGTATCAACGACCATGTCCAGGTGTACTTCTCTGGTTTTATGTCTCGGAAAATAGAACGATGGACGAGCTGTGGAGATTGTCTATCCTCAGTTAGGAGAACTCATGGCAATAGTTCTAAGGATCAAATGATTGACGACCTTAGCAAAGGGTTTCTGAGATACCCTTCAGATCAGCTCGTTGAACTTCTTACAACTCTAGAGAACGCTATTTTGCGGACTGTCGGAAAGGAACAACTCAATATGTACACATTCCAACACATATATCAGAATGTGTGGTCCGAAACAATTCCATTTGTGGGTTGCTCTTTGCACGAGAACAGTCTCACCAGACAAGTAATGCGGTATTATGTTGTGTGCCGAATGAAAATGTTGTGTAAATTACACAACCATAAAGATGAAAAATCACTCAAAACAGCCAAATGCACAAATGGAAGAAATACAGAAAATATGTCTCAACAAATTAAACAGGAAATTGTTGAACATATCGACGAAAAGCCGATGAAAAAAATCAAGAAGAAATAGCAAGAAAGAGGTGAATAAAAAGACAAAAACAGAACCAAACAAAAACCACCCAAATAAGAATACATAAAATAACATTACATACCAACAATAAACATTTAACTTTAACAATTCACATGTTGTGTTATGTCATACCCATGAAGATAGAGACAGGAGATGAATGTGTATATCTATAATACAATTTTATGTTTAAGCATAAAAAAAACTCAAACCGCCGAAGTGGGTGGTCTCTCGTGCGTGGACCACTATACAGTAGTTTATTGCGCATCCGTATAGCTCAAGATACAGAGGGGGTGAATGCGCAGCGGTCGGACCGCCTACTCCAGGTTCCGTTTTTTCATCATACCTCCTCCACTTGAGAGTCATGTCCTTGGTTCTATGCTTCATGGTCATACCTAATCTGATGTTAGAGTTGTGTGTGCGATACGCTCAAGGTTAGTAAATAAACGGTTACCCCATAACTCTGTGCGGGGAGTGGCATTATAAATGGTTGTCAAACTTATTTACGATATTTGCTCTTTGTTTTGGTTAACTCTTGTGTTGCCACCCAAAAAAACTCACAACATCTGCCACCCGGGTACTCAGGTACCCTCCCTACAAAATTCTTAGAAAATGTCGACTGTAATTAAAAATAATTATATGCATTCCATCATTATTTAATTATTCATATTCGAGGAAGGTATTCTTACCTGAATATAACGAAAACTCCATAACTTTTGTCCAACAATCACATTGTAAAATGTGATATTTATTATTATTATACAGAGTGTACAAATAAGCCTGGTACCCCGGAATAACTCTTTTTCTTTGCCTTGAACCAAAAAATGTTCGAGGAAAAAGTTGCTTGGTTTTGACGATAGGATCGTTTGCACACCAAACCACCCCTCAACCCCTTTCCCCTTACGAGGGGTGGGGGTAAGTTTAAATTTTCAAATGGGAACCCTTATTTTTTATTAGCTTATCAAGTTCTCCGATCGAAAGTAAATATCTTTTGGCCGAAACTTTTTTTTGTTGGGGCTAATCCTTTGCCACTAATGAACATGAAACAACAAAAATCAAAAATGTTCAAAAGTCAACGTTCACTCCCCGGAATAACTCCTTTTCCTTGATTTAACCAAAAAATGTTCGGACAAAAGTTGCTTTGTTTCAGGTATATCATGAACAACTTTTTTTTATGATATACTATACGAAAATCATGCTTTTTCTATTGGGGTACCCGGGTGGCTCATAGGGGAGAGCAGGTAGGATTCGTACACTTTTTACTCTGAGCCTTATAAAAAATAAACTATTAGCTATTACAAAATTATTTTAATACTGCTATATTACCCATATATCTGGTTTTAATACTGTGTAGTGTAGTTTTTATATAAAACAGCATAGGGAAGCTACGGCAATTTTCCTAAAAAATGAAAAACGTACGAATGCACCCCATGCATGGGGTACCTTCGTACATAGTCGGGAACCTCCGTATAGTCAAATAAAATGCCATTTATTCAATGTATTAAAGTCATTTATTGAGGTCAAAGTTAACACAGAATCAGCCTTCATGTAGTAAAATAACAATTATTGTATTTAAAGTACTTATAATTGCTTAAACATATATAATATATATGTTATATATAATATATAAGACTTTTAATTTTTTATTTTTTTTTAAATCAAAAATGGCGCCTGCAGGGGGCTTCAATCAAAAATTTTGTCTACCTCCCCCTCTAGCTCGGTAACTACTGGCTCAAAAAATCTGAAAAAAATTGGTAATGGAGTTCTGGTACAGTACGAATCTATCCCAGTCACAACTGTACGAAGGTACCCCAACCCGAGAAATCAACAAATTATATTTGGAATAAAAATTACCGTTATAGTTACACTAAAATGACTATTTAAATAATAAACCAAGATTTTAAGGCATAAACTATAATAAATCACTTTTATAATTCGAGCATTACTTATACCAGCCAAGCGTTTTCAAAGATGAAAACAAAAAATACTTAAGCAGAGCGAAAATACATATCAACTTGCTCCATCGAAGTCAGTGACCGTACTATCGGCCCGCCCCGCAGGTACCCTTTGCGTATTGGGGGGAGTCACCCATACAAACGCGAACATGTAAATGTATTAGATAGCATAGATATCATCACTGTACGAATGCTCCCTGTGTACGAAGCCTACCTGCTCTCCCCTACGTGTTTTTTTTTTCAAATACAAAATTTTTTATGTTAAAAAATTTTCAAAAACATGTAGAATGCAAATTTCGATAGAGAATCGGTCAAATCATGAGGATTCGAGAAGTTTTTGGCCAAGCTTTCTTGAAAAAAAAATTATTCAACAACACGTACGCTGATGGGTACCCGGGTGGCAACACAAGGGTTAAGCTTTTTAAGATATACAGGATGACGTATTCCCACGCGGTCAAATGTTATTTGACCAATCAGTATCGCGCACAACTATACGGTTGCACAGTCAACTACTGCGTAGAAGTCCGAGTACAAGAGACCACCCATATTGGGGGTCATATTTTGACTCATGAAATCTTATCGATTTTTACCGAAGTTTACTCACCTATCTCTACCCAATGAACAGATCCAATTGGATCCAATCAGATCTGAAAATAGGCCGTTATTATCAGATCTGATTGAATCCGATCAGATCCAATTGGATAACCATTTTATGGATCTGAAAATAATTTGGATCTGATAATTTTTTCCTGGCCAGTCTTCATGATTTTACTTTAATTTAGAGTCCAGTGTTGTCTCACGTACATATGTACACATTGAAAATTGGTTTTTACGAGCATATAGGCCGTTGACGGGCAACCTTTTTAGCTCGGCGTGTCAAAAATCTGAGAAAAACATAGCTTAACTCAATGCCGTGTCATATCTGGGAATATAAATAAAAGAGTTATTTTGTTTATGCTTATTCATTAATTTTTATTATTAAAAAGCATCAACAAACAATGATTTACATTAATGGCTTTTTTGCGATACGTGTCACCCAAAATGTCAATTCACAGATTATTGGTGTAAGATTAGGAATTAGTAGGGTATACATATTATTCTGTGGGGTATAGTAGGGTATATTTATTATTCTGTGGGATAGAGAGGAGTCACAATATCCCATTAATTGAGAAAAGTATCAAACGGAATGAAATACCATTCTGTTTTATTCCGGAATCTAAACATATAGAAAATTTTTAATTTGAATTACGTTTACCGGATTCAAACGGAATCAATAATGAAAATTGACAACTAAAAAATAGGTAGACAAATTTTGCACGTATTAAAAAGGTTATTAAAATTATCAAGTTTTCAGATTCTGAAATAAAATATGGAGGGTTCCATTTAAAATTACATGATATTAATTCAAGGTATATAAAGACAAGGTAGCCTGGTTAGCTCCTTGACCAATCAGCGATGGCGTGGGAATTGACGTCACAACGAAGAGATATTCAAATGTCAAAAATGTATAATTGAGTATAAATTGCAAAAAATTACTTTATTTATTCTTTTTTTCGTATTTTTGATATTTTATCAACACATACCATCAAAGAAGTATAAATTCGACATTGCAAAATCATTAAAAGCTGTCAGAATCACAGAACGTATTGCCAACTTAAGAATAGTAAATATGACGTTTCCCCGAAAAGACAAATTGTTTGAAACAGCTTCTTTATGATTTTGCAATGTCGAATTTGCACTTCTTTGATGGTATGTGTTGATAAAATATCAAAAATACGAAAACAATAATAAATAAAGTAATTTTTTGTAATTTATATTCAATTAGACATTTATGACATTTGAATATCTATTCGTTGTGACGTCAATTCCCGCGCCTTTGCCGATTGGTCAAGGAGCTAACCAGGCTACCTTGTCTTTATATACCTTGATATTAATTCATCATGTAATTCAAACTTTTTGATCTATTGCTTTTCCTAATATTTAACATATTTTTAAAATTTACAGAATGAAGAAAACTAGATATACTCGCAACGATCTGCTTTCACGACAAAGCCGATGCAGAATCATAACTTGATGATGAACTATCTCACCTGTGAAATTTATTAATTAAGAAGATACACTCGTCGCTCCGAATAACGATGGCATCGGTAATTCAGTCAATCCTAATAACGACGGCTAGAGGTGCCCCTACCACTACATATGTACATAAAAGAATTTAACGTCAATTTGTTAATTTAAATTTCGCGCAAATATAGCAATCACGGTAGTATTGCAGTAGAGATAGGGGAAGGTCGTTACATGGAGCGGTTGGCCAATCGTTTCTCGGAGCGTACGTTAATAGGATGGTCTTCGTTTAGAGATTTGAGTGTACATATTAAATTAAATACCATCCATACCTTATACTGTATAGAATTAAAACAAAACCAAATATGTATCTGATTCATTTATTATTATTTTTTTAAATAAAATAAGAACACATTTTCAGGTACTTGAAAAAAAAAAATTTAATTTTATTATAATGTGATATAAAAATAAATTTATAAAATATAAAAATTTGTTTTTTTAACCCTTTCACTGCGCCATACGTTTTGAGATTTCGTGTCCGCTGTGCACAAGTATTTCAGTGATTGCAAGTTTATTCGTGTAGAGCAGTTAACAGTTTTTGGTCATCCTGTATATTCAGTTTATTTTATATTAAAAATGTATAACCTCCCTAAGGCCGCGGCAATACGCTTCCAGTCGACTAGACCGAGTTCACAGCAGCAACGAACTCGCATAAAATAATCACGTGTAGACATTAAAAAGCAGGACATCTGTTGCAGCATGCTGCCTAATACTGTCCTGCTTTTTAATGTCTACACGTGATTATTTTATGCGAGTTCGCTGCTGCTGTGAACTCGGTCTAGTCGACTGGAAGCGTATTGCCGCGGCCTAACGGAATTGGTTACATGTGTATTAACCGTGATTACACGCATTTTACGTCTTTACACCGCGTATGTGTATAAAATCCATGTAAACACCCGGTATACAGCGTATACAACGCGGTATATAAATACGCGGAGCGAGAGAGAAAGGTTGTAGCGTTATTGCACTTTCTCACGCTTCTTCGCACGGCCGAGCAGCAAGGCTGCCTCTAGTAGGTATATGCTCGAAGGTTTTTGCCGTATACACTCAGCACTCTGCTATACGACGGCATCGGTAATTCAAAAATTCCATTACTTAACGGCTAGAGGGGCACCCACCACCGTGACTTTAACGTTAATTAGTGAATTTAAATGCGCAGAAATATAGCAGTCACGGTGGTATTATGTTGGAGATGGGGGAAGAACGATGGTTAGTTGGTTAGAACTGTCGGCACAACGTGGAACGGAGCGGTCGTGTAATGGATGGTCGTATAGCAGAGTACTGAGTGTACTCACAGAGTTGGGAATGCTCACAAAGTTCTGCGCAGCGGTCAGACCGCCTACTCCAGGTTCCGTTTTTTCGACATACCCCCTCCACTCGAGATTCATCTCCTCTCTCTAAGCTTCATGTACGAAGTGTTTGGTTTTAGGGTTATGTATGTGTCAATGTGCATTTATTTTGTAAATTTCAAGAAGATTAGAGATTCCAGTCAACTCCTGTATTAGTAAAATTTTAATAATGCCGATGAAGTGTTGCATTACCAATTGCAGAAGCTCATCAGTGGGCGATAAAAAAAATCGCCGAACACTTTTCAAATTTCCGGATGAAAGCGTAAGTACTGAGTACATTATTTTGTATTGCAAATCGTGTGAGTGCTTGGATTTCTTGAAATATTTTTTAATTTATCTTTTTGTTTTATTACTTTTTTGGATTATTTTTGAAAAATATTTGAAATTTTTCTTTATAAATAATTTTGAATCATAATTTTAAATAATTTTTAATATGAATTTAATAATAACCCTGGTGGAAATATATCTACAACATTTTATGCAATACTACAACATATAATGATTTTCTATAACTTTTTGTGAAGTTTTAGAAAATTGTAGAAAGTTGTTATTCGTACTACAATATTCTACAACATTCAATGCAAAACTAAAATACATCTAATGTCCCCGTGTAATAAATTGTAGAAGGTTGTAGAATACTAAAATTTTCTACAACAAATTACAACTTTTTACGCGAAATCAATTGTGTTGATTAAGAAAAAGTCGTTATTTCAATATTTCATGGAATACTACAACATTTAACAACTTTCTACGTCTCATAACAAACTAAGTTGTAGTTTTTCATAGTTTTTTCTTTATAAATATATTTTGAATCATAATTTTTATTATTTTTTAATAAAAAGTTTTCAAGCAATTGTTTAAAATTTCTGTAGTATTTTGAAAATCGTCAGAGGTGGATAAATGCTGTTGGAAATAACATTGCGGAAGGAAAATTAAATAACAAATATATTCATATTTGTGATTTGCATTTTGAAGACGATTGTTTCGACAATGATTCAATAAAAATCATGAAAGACGGAGTCTTAGAAGAATTAGCACGAAAACGCAAGCGGTTGAAAACAAACAGTTTGCCTTCAAAGTTTCTGGTAAGCAATAAAAAATTATACTGAATAAGAAACACGTGATATTTTGTTAAATTCATTTTTAGGTTGACACTGAAAATTCTCCCAAGACGCGAAAAAAGTCAAAAAAAAAAATTACTTCAAACAAAATCACTAAAGTCTCTAACTCCCCATCAGATCCGCTTGATGAAATAAAAAATCAAAGTTTAGAAAACGAGAAATTGTTAACAGTTGATAAGCTTTCATCGCTGCTTGGACAGCTTCAAGGAAACAAATCATTTTCAGTGAATTCAAAATCTTCGAAATCCACGATAATTGTGGTGAAAACGGAACCTTCAGCGAGCGAAGGAAAACAATCAGCTCCAGCGACATCTCCGTCTCAAGGATGCATGGAAACCCCTGCACAGTCCGCGTACTCCATCGATAACTTGGTCGAAGAGTGGGCTGCTATTCCAAAAGGGGAACTCCCGCAAAATTGGTGTATGATAGAAACGACCCTAGGAGTCATGTTCACTTATTGCGGGGATACATTATCGTCTATCACACGAACTGTAAATGTTGACCGAAATATGAATATTAAGGTATAGTAATATATTTTTGTCTGCATTTTGTAAAAATGTATAATTGAGCTTTCCAATGTAAAGTACATCTTAAAATAATATTTCAGCTTCAGTTAAACGGACATATTGTAAGGAACTACTCATTGGACAAAATTTTTAGTCTAAAAGATGCTCTCAGCGTACTCTGGATGGTATCTTGTTATAACATTTGTGAAGGGAGTGACGAAAAGTCACCCTGTCCGAATGGTTTCTATGTTAGAAAGGCCCACTCCAGTTCCAACCGCTGTAAAAAGTGTCAAGAGACGAGGAAAAAGAATAGAAACCTTGAATTGAAAAAAAATAAACGAAAAAGTGACAAAATCTTGAAAGAGAAAAAGTTCATCAAAAACTTCAAACAAAAATACAAGCGTTACATGAAAAAGGTACTCACCAATTGACAATAAACCGTTTTATTCATTCCTATTACCGTGTTTTCTAAAATTAAATTGCAACTTTTTCTTTGTAACAGGAGATTTCAGTAGAGGAGGTATTTGAGGAATTAAAAAAAAGTGTGGATCCATTAAAAGACAAAACAAATTTAAAAAACAAAAATTTGAAACCCAATTTTGACCTTTCGCTTTTTAAAATGCTGAAGTTAAAGTGTGACAGAATGAACCCCGAAGACAGGCGAGGTAAAGAAAATTTATTTCTACATTAACGATGTTTGTGACGTACAATCTGAGGCAAAAATAATATAAATCTAAATGAAATGAAAGATCATAGTCAAATTATGAATTATTCACTTTAAATGCTTGTAGGAAAGTCAAATTCGTTTTTAAACTACATAAACAATCAGTGGCGTAACTATAGAAATGGGGGCCCCAGACAATTTTTCAGGAAGGGGCCCTTGGCAGGATTTTTTTTACACTATATCCCCCCCCCCCCCAAGGTTAGTAAATGTCTAGGTTCGCTGACTTGTGACGTCACCCCGAAGTTCTTTTCTACCTTCTTGATTTTTTTATTTTTTATTATTTTAACTGTCATAATATTAAACACAAATCACAAATAATTATAATGAATATAATTAATATCATGTGTGAAGCTTCACTATAGCACAAACACATAACACAATAATAAATCAATCACGATCAAATTTATATTATGACAGTTTGACAACGTTGGCGACCATTTGAAATCTAGAGTGTTGAAAAGAACTTCGGAGTGACGTCACAAGGCAAGTCAGCATACCTTGACATTTACTTACCTTGCCCCCCCCCCCCCCCCACAATAATAATTATTGCTTAGAATTGTGAAGGGATATAAATATTTGAGGTTATTGATTTATGTAAAAAAAAAATTCAATACTAAAATGAAAAACAGTCAGTAAAACGCCAAGTTTTCAAGTTTTTGAGATTTTGATATTTAATTTTAGAATTTTAAAATAAAATAACTGAAAAATCAGCTTTTTTACCAAAAACTTTATTGATCGTTTCGATTCTAAAAAAAACCACAGCAATCAAAAAAAATATTTCACCACTTTTGGGGGCCCCCTAGATGCTCGGGGTCCCGGACGATCTAACCGGTCAGACCGGCGGTAGTTACGCCACTGTAAACAATATTAGTACTTATGTTTAAAATCTTATTTTGTATTTTAGCCAAAAAAATGAATTTATTTGTTAATAACGCAGGCCGACAAAATTTTTTTTTTTTTTGCTGCAGGGCATACAACAACTTTTTAAGGGTAATTTAGACACGCTGAATCCAAAAATGACCACCGTTTTGCTTAATCAGCTCTTGTTTTTGCGGTATTGCAAAAAACATGTTTTTTTCGATATTCAAATTCGTATATATCATTTTTAAATCAATGACTTCTTCCAAAGATCATTCAAAATGAAGCTATGGGTCCTAATTGAACTAAAAAGCCTTAAATTATACACATTCAAAAAGTTATTCCCTTTGAAAATCATGTTTTAAACGAAAAAATATCGATTTTTTTAGCAAAAATTCGGCAATTTTAAAAATTCAAAACGCTGTTACATTAACAATTTTTATCCAATTTTAATGTAGCTAAATTTGTAGCTTTACATATCTTCTTTATTGTGTTAAAATTTCAACGTAATCGAATGAAAATTGGCGAAATGGTACTAAAATCAACTGCGCGTGTCAAAATTGGTAGTTCGGTCATTTTCACTCCTGGTGTATGTACAGCTCATAAAATAAATTTTGTGAACAGAGTAATGAATAAATTTTTACTTTTTTCATATATCTTTTTCGAAAATAATAATTATTATGTCAAAATAATCGCTGAAAAGAAGTTTTTCTTACATAGAATGATCTTTTTTAATTTATGGGTAAGAACGTTTTGTATAGTTTTTTTTTAATTTTGTAAAACAGTTTCATTATATTTCGTCTCAAAACTCGAATTAATACGTATTTCAGTTCATAACTTCGTTCACAGAATTTATTTAAAGCCAGGAGTGGTTATAACCGAACTACCAAATTCTGAGTTGATTTTAATGCTTTTTTGCCAATTTTCATTCGATTACGTTAAGATTTCAACACAATAAAGAAAATAGATAAAGCTAAAAATTTAGTAAATTGCATTAAAAATGGACAAGAATTGTTTGTGTAACAGCGCTTTGAAATTTGAAAAGTGAATATCGAAAGGAATAACTAAAAATATGTGTATAATTTAAGGCTTTTTAGTTTAATTAGGACCCATAGCTAATTTCTGAAAGATCTTTGGTTGAAGCATTTAATTTAAAAAAATATATGACCGATCTACTAAATTTTGACACGCGCAGTTGATTTTAGTATCATTTCGCCAATTTTCATTCGATTACGTTGAAATTTAAACACAATAAAGAAGATATGTAAAGCTACAAATTTAGTGAATAACATTAAAATTGGATAAAAATTGTTAGTGTAACAGCGTTTTGAATTTTGAAAATTGCCGAATTGTTGCTAAAAAAGGGAATAACTTTATGAATGTATATAATTTAAGGCTTTTTAGTTCAATTATGACCCTTAGCTTCATTTTGAATGATCTTTGGGTGAAGTCATTGATTTAAAAAATATATATACGAATTTGAATGTTTGTATATCGAAAAAAACATGTTTTTTTAAATACCGCCGAAACAATAGCTGATTGAGCAAAACGATGGTCATTTTTGGATTCAGCGTGTCTAAATTACTCTTAAAAAGTTGTTGTATGCCCTGCAGCAAAATGGCTGTCGGCCAGTGAATATGAAAAATTTTGTTTGTGAATGTCATTTAAATTCATCTGTCAGAAATAAAAAAACCCAAATATTTTATTATTATAAATGACTCGATAAGTGAAAATACTATTAAATAACACTCTTTAGAACATAAAATGATAATATAAGTCATTTACACCATATATATAATACTCCTATATTGCCAATCGCTATAAGTGGGACTGGATAAGTTAAAGTGAGAGGGTCAAGTCAAATGGATTCTATTGCGCAGGTGCAGAATCATGATACAATTATTAAAGATATGGCTTTCCCGAGTTTCATTTTTTCACTTTACTGCGCATGACGTCACACGTGATTCACTTTGTTTATATGTGTTTATATGCATGATACGTTTATATGGATACATAACACAGCGTTTTTTATATCTAAATTATATTATTTATATAATTAATCCTTTTATAAATAAGTATTTGTTTTACTGATAACTGATATAATTTTGCATTTCATTATTGAATACCTTAAAATATATTTAAATAAATTCTCCATCAACTGAAAATAAGGAAATGCCTAGACTTTATTTCATTTTTGATCTTCTATATGTGGAAATGTATCTATTTACTCAGATATATTTCCAGATGTGACGGGACTTCAGTATGAGTTCTAGTTATAAAAGTTTCCCACTTATCCAAGTCCCACATAACCAAGTTTCACCGTATATATACATTAAATGTCAAACTGACGTTTATAATTATTGTGAATTATTAATTAAACATTTGACTACTTTCATGAACTACTATAATATTAATTTGGGCGAGTCACGTGTGACGTCACAGCGAACAGAGTGAAGTTAGGTGATATGCGCAATGCCATATCTGTATTAATTGTATCATGGTGCAGAATCATATTTAAGCGATAATAGGAGGCCTTGGCCAGTTAAAACATTTTTAATCAAATATGTATGTCAGTTTGAAACTGATTGCACATGCGCACTACTGACCATTTGACTTGAAAATAGCGAGACAACAATATATGTCCACGCCGTACAGACTTATCCATTTTCCCAACCCAGATTGGCAATATAGAAGTATTACATATATGGTTTACATGCATAAATATATGAAAAAAATATGACAATTAAAAGTACAAGACGTGGCAACCTAATTGCAATCTGATTGGTCCTATTCCAACTGTAATTATTTTTGTGCATACACTCATCGCTTGATTAACCGACCTTTGATTTACCGGCGGGCCAAACGCGCGATTTGCTAACCTTCTCCTATCCCCTCCATAATACTACCGTGATTTGTGTTTCTGTGCGAAATTTCAATTCATCAATCAACGTTGAGATTGACATGGTGGTGGGGGCCCCTCTTTACGTTGGCAATTCAAGCGGTTGAATTACCAACAACGCCGGTAATTCAAGCGATGAGTGTACATTTAGTATTGAGTGCATTGTTGCCAATTCATCACTTTTACTTTTTATAATGTTTTCTTACACAATAATTTTTTTTCTCTGAAATGAGTTAGTTAAAACTAATAAGTTTTGTACAGAAGTAAAACAGATAGTTTTTACTATAAATAGAAAAAGAAATATATTTTTGGCTACGTTTTTTCGGTATTTAAATAAGGTTTGAATTATAATTTTTTCCAATTCTCCATAAGAAGACGTGTTAAAATGTGCAAACTTTAAACTGCTATAACTTTTAAACGTCGTAGTAAATCGCATCTGGATTGCGTTATTCGTCTTATCATACTTAAAATTACATTCTATTAAATTTTTAATATCCTGTGTATGTTTTTGATTACCGCCAGAACATCCTTAAAATCTTAATTTCTTTTGTCACGGAAGAAACAATGTTGTTTTACAGGAGTTTTGGTTCTCGAGGAGATGAAACTCAGCAAGGCAGTCACGCTCGACAGAAACAACTTAACAACTCTTGGTTTCACCAACCTTGGAGTCCAGAATCAGAAGAAAGAACGTGGAGACTACGCTCTTGTATTTTTGTTTCAGCCATTTCGAGGTACTTGGATACAAAACGTGGCGGCATTTCTCAGTAAAGGAAGTGTAAACGGAGAAGTATTGCATCACCTCATCACAGAGGCAATAAATTTGCTCGAAAATCACGGCTTGTTTGTCGATGCCGTGACGTTTGACGGAGAAACGTGGAACCGAAAGATGTGGACATGTTTCGGATTGCGTGAAACAGATGCTAGCTGTGATCACCCGTGTTCTTTACCAGAAGAAGACCAGGAATCATCAGGTTCCTTAAATAAAATTCAAAAACCGAGAAAAAAGAGGAAATTGTGGTTATGCTCAGATTTCTCTAATTTAATCAAAACTCTTCGCAACTTCATTATGTCCGATGAGGAAATTTGGGTAAGAATTTTTGACATAGAGAATCTTCTTTAAGGGGGAAAGCCACTGCGACGGAAAAAAATAATTTTTTTTCTTACATTTTTTTAAAGTATACATATTCATAAATATGTATACAAAAAAATTGAGTTTAAATTCCGAAAATTGATGTAATCAAAGTAGGACGGCTGGTTATGACATAACAGAAACATTAATAGTATATTATACCACGAGTCAATAATGACAGCTATTATTACCAAGAACAATTTTCGAACCGAGCCGCATAGTGGCGAGGGAGAAAAAAAAATTCCGAGGTTATAATAGCCATTATTGCGAGTAGTATACTGTACTTTATCTACGACTATTTTATTTACTTTCATAAACACAACTGAATAGCTTCAATACAAAAATTTTTGTTCTAATCTCAAATTAATAAAAATTAAATAATACCATGGAAACAAATTCCAACTCTGTTATTATAAATTATGCATTTTGATTTTTCCAGTAGCTGCAGCATGTAGTACAATTTCGGGACGTGTACAAGTAATAGACTCTTCATTTTTATCCATCTCAATACAAATACACAAACACTAGGTGTTTTATTTGACAGTCGCAAATAAATTTTTTATGCCCGGTCTCACCGCTCGAACTTATTTCTGTTCCTTAGCAAAGTGTTCCTTAGTCTTAAGCTGCACTTAAATTTTACTTCGATCTCACAGGTTAGTCTTATCATATAATTAGCCAAGTGTCACTTAAGAACAAAATTCTGGGGAATTTTGAATTTTTGTGTACGTTGCTATGGTGTTTTATGTCAAAATATGATTATCAATATAAATTATTTGTAAATCAGCAATGCTTTGTAAATGACCGTTGGTGGAATAAAATTGAAGACATGTTAAAAGTTGGTTCATGGGTGATACTGAATTTGTTCCTGTACAATAATTTCAAATATTTTATTTTTTGTTATTTTTTACCTGCATCAGTTTTCGTCCATAATTTCATTAAAGATGGTTGCAATATTTATTTTTTATACCGATTTTTAAGATTTTATGATAATGAACGTATGACGTATGTCATATATCTGTATAATTTTAAGTTTAAGTGAAACGAAAGTGTCACTTTGACTACCACCTAAATTTAGGTGATACTTAACGACTTAAGGATCACTTAAAACGTTAGTGCAACAATTTTAAATTTTTATGTGTTCCACAATCACTAAGTTTAAGCGGTGAGATCGGCCATTAGACTTTAGAATTTGTGTATTTTGTTTTCATGGTATTATTTAATTTGAGAAATTTTGTGATTGGTGCATTTAGAGGGAATAATGACCATTATTCCCTCTGATGCACCAATCAGAAAAGTTCTTTTTTCATTATTCCCTCTGAGAGATATAAGTCGTGGATAATAGTATATTATACCACGAGTCAATAATGATAGCTATTATTACCGAGGAATCATTTTCGAACCGAGCCGCGTAGCGGCAAGGGAGAAAAAAATTCCGAGGTTATAATAGCCATTATTGCGAGTAGTATACTGTACTTTATCTACGACTATTTTAATTACTTTAATAAAACACAACTGAATACAAGGAATGCAAATACAAAACACAAGCATTTTTGTTATAATTTCAAATTAATATAAATTAAATAATACCATGGAAACAAAATACACAAACTCTGTGGTGTCCAAAAATATAAAAATTAGTAATATTACAGTTAATAAACTGAACAAGTTTTGTACTATCAACAACTTTACTAGAATTTTTATCCATCTCAATACAAATACAGAAAGACTAGGTGTTTTATTTGACAGTCGTAAATACATTTTTTAGACTTAAAGTTTGTGTATTTTGTTTCCATGGTATTATTTAGTAAAAACTACGTATGTAATGTATGTATTATATATAAGTCGTGGATAAACACATTTATCTCTAAATGACATTTTTCGACCTGGTTGACACGATTCCTCAAAGACTAATGAACCGATTTCATATTTTAATAAATTGTAGTAGCTATCATTGCACGTAGCCAATTATTGAAATTTTGATAATTACTATTTTTAAAGCCGCTCTAATAAAAAAAAATATGTTTTAAAAATGAAAAAAAATTTCAAACGATCGCCATTTTGTATAAAATAAAAAATAAAAACGGCTATGTGCAGCGATAGCTACATTCATATAGATATTGATAAAAAAAAAATTTATTTTTTTCATATAGCCCTTCTTGATATTTCGATTGAACCATAGAGAAAATAATTTTTTTTGGTCATAACATCAAGGTTCATAACTTTGTAAATATTTAATATTTTTCAATAAAAATTGATATTAAATAAGATGAATATATACTTAATAATTAATAATTAATCTTTTGTATAAATACTTGAAGTTAATAACATTTTCAGACTCCAGACGGTGCAGTAAAGAAGAAACACTACCGAGCTGTGTTGAGAGGTGACGAAAGGCAAAACCGTTTCGGATTGAAAATTGCGCCAAAATTGACTCCGGATCATATTGATCCGGAATTCTACCAAAAGATGAACGGTTCAAGAGCGTTTGATGTAAGAGAATTTATCTATCAAGATTATTATCATTTATTGCATATATATTGAAATTCAAAATTTATGATTTGGACATTTATCAGTTACACATTGGACGAGTTTTCGTACGAATTTGAATTGTTCGAACATGTACGATAACACACGAACGATCCAGATACTATGGGTACTATGAGAGCTCGCACACTGGGTACGAACTAGTCGTACGTATACGCGAGTATAGTTCCGACGTACGAAATCAATCCGAACTTGTTGGGATATTTGTACACGTCTTGCATTGAAAATTCAAAATGGACATAGAAAAATGTATTTACTTGGTGTACGGAGACAGATTTACACTGATGTAAATAATATTTGCTTTCTATTTACATATTTTAATTAATTTTTAAATGATTGCTGTAAAATAAAACGTAAGGTTACTAACAATAACATTAAATATACCGCGTAAAAGTTTTATAGCGTAAATATCATAAGTACAAATCATATATAATGGCACTGGCGCCGACTATGGGGTGGCGAGGGGGGTGATCGCCCCCCCTAGATGTTATACTAGGGGGCTTCCCCCCCCTGTGAAGCTGCACTATAGTCTTTTAAATTAAAGATACTTTGTCACTTGAGTAAAAATGATTACTAAAAATGTATTCAAAAAGGAAAGTAATACTTTAAACATCTCCTTTGTTTCCTTTATAAAACCTAGTTAGACCATCAGCATTAAAAAAAATTCTATGATTTTTCTCCACCAAGTAACTGAAGTTTTCAGTTAAAATCCTCGTTTTTGTTTCGTGAGCCTCTGTAAATTAAAAAAAATACTGTACAAATGAAAAAAAATTTCAAAGATACAAATGTCGTTTTTTTAATTATTTAAAATTATTTATCGTCAGTAGCGTTATCCAAGTGGATGTTGCATGGTCAGTTTTTTTTTCAGATTTTAGCAGCTTCAATAATTTGATGAAAAAAAATTTTTTTATACTACACGCACGATTAGTTGTATTTCTTAAATTTTTTGGCACAAAAAAAATTTTAAGTTAAGTAACTTTAAAATGAAAATGAAAATAATTTGTTAAGGGGATATCCTGCTTTATGAGTCTCAAAAAGTCCATATTTTAACCATCGAAGCAGCTACGATTTTAATTCAAAAAGATTTGGAATGTTTGTGACATGTGCTTTAAAACCCATTTTTCACATTTTGGAGACATTTTTTTCAAACCTATTTATCTCAGAAAAACGCCGTGTTGTTTTGGCCTCATAAAGCAGGATCCCCCCTTAAAGAATCTTAAGGTAGATTTTAAGCTTTATTTTCTCTTTTCACTGTGATCATTTGGTCGTTATTACAAAAGGTGGATATTGCACATTTTTTATTGAAATTTAAAAAAAAAAAGATCTTATGAATTTATCTCATAGTTGGCAGTCAACGTGTTAACATAAGGGGTTTTAACATGTACGTTTGTAATTTTCCCAATAACTCTTAGTCGGTCTCGAGTTCCTAATAATAAGTCATTATTTTAGTCTGCCATAATATGATGAAATTCACCGAGTTCATCTCTATTTAAATATATTTCACGCACGTTATTTACTAATTAATCACTGATAAATAGAAATTTAAAAGTACTTTATGTGAATTAATTTTTTGCCAAAAATGTTTCACGGACCCCCGTAAAAATTTGGCGCCCCCCCGGGGGTCCGCGGACCCTAGTTTAATCACTAGGAACACTACTGCATTTTTGATGGAGAAAAATGTAATCAGTATGCGCACTCATTTCGTACGACCAGTGTCGTAGGTTTACGTACGACACAACTTTGTGCCCAATGTGCGGCTGGCCTTATAGTATCTACTTTTCATCTTTTAGTGAAATAAAAAGTTCTTTTATTATTAAAATTTCGCATCCTTGATTCTAAATATTTGTCATTGAAATGATCGATAATGGGTCGTTTACAAAATTTCTAATTTTTCGTTATTAATTGTGACAGTGACAGTGACAATTATCTCATTATCTAAACTTTACAGAACAACCTCAAGGGTATTCTTAATTTTTATTAATCAAATTTTCTCCGTTTCAGGTGTTTTCATCCAAAGTTGCTACCGCAATGGACATATATAAGGCAGAAGATCCAGATCTAATAGATTGCACTCCAACAATAATGTTTATTAAACGAATGGATCGTTTGATAACAGCCATGACATCCCGAGGTTCGCTAAACGCTCTAAAGAAAGACAGTGAGAGTTATGAGGTAAATTGACATGCAAATAATGAACTTCAGTCATTTAACGTAACAAATTAAAGAAAAGTTTCAAAGATAACAGATTTTATCTGTAGAGCATAACAATGTTATAAAATTTTTATACTCCACTTGTATTAAATTTTTTTGAAGTTATACTTCTTTAGGCACGTTGAGGGTAAAAATTTAGTAATGTTACGGAAAAGAAATTTAGTAATGTAACAGAAATGTAACGAAGCGTTATGCGGTGGACTAGGTAGGCACATGGACATAGGAATATAGGGACAGAGCATAAAGGTTTATAGGTGAGGGGGTTGAAGCCGAATTGTGGAGGGGGACTGTGCCTAGATTCGATTGGTTACTATGGTGCTTATTATTATTACTAATTTGTTGACGTTTAGAGTAGGCGCACACTACAGACTTTTGATCGGCCGATAGTTTGATCGGTCTCTTAATTACCATTGAGATATATGCGAGTGCGCACACTATAACGATTCGAAATCAGCCGATCAAAAAGTTTGAAAGGCTGTATGATTCCCTTCAAACTTTATGATCGGCCAACTATCGGCCGACTATACGAGTGCACACACTCACCGTTTATTTAGTTTGTTTCTATAAATATCAGGGCTTTGAACCGTTATTTTTTTCGTTTCGGTTTTCGTTCCGCTCCGAGTAAAAAAATATATATCGGTTCGGTTCATCTTAAAAAAGGAGGTTATCCTGAAGGATAATAAAATTTTTAATAAATGATTCAAAAACTAGAACGTAAAAGCGTTAAAACAGTTTTTTTAAAACTCTTCTACGACCATTTTTCGCGGAGATCCAGCTATTTAAAAACACCTAAAAATATTTGAAAAATTTATTAATCCGTTAATTTTGCATTTTAGTGTAGATAAATTTCTTTATTCTGGCCTTGTACACAGGATTAATAGCGTTCTGTAATTTTTTTAAATCGCATAAAACCAAAACAATGAGGTCAAATAAACCAAAAATCATATAATCAAGTTTCTGAAAATTCATTTATATATATCAGGGGTCCGGAATTAATGCCTATTTGACTCCCGCTCCGATAAAGTTCCGGAACTTTAAAAAATCTATCCGTTCCTTACGTTAAAAATTCCGGAACTTATAGATTTAATAAACTCCGAAGAGAAATCGTGCCGGAACTTTAAAATTCTATTCGTTCCCTGGCTTATAAACTCCGGAACTAATAGATTTTATAAGTTCCCTGGCTAATAAACTCCAGAACTAATACAATCTATTAAATTCCGAGCGGCTATCGTGTCGGAACTTTAAAAATCTATTCGTTCCCTGACTTAAAAACGTCGGAACTTATTAAATCTATTTGACTCCCGAATATATTATCAGTGGAGCAGATAGATTTTATAAGTTCTTTAGTGTATCCGGAACGATTAGAGTCTATACGCTCCCAAATTCTACATTAGATTGATTGTACAATGAAGTCATATAAGTAGTTTAATTTAAAATATATACCTGTGTATGTAATAACTTAAATATGCAAATTAATATTATTGAATTTCTTATTGATCAGGCTTCCGTGGTCTATAATTTTATAAATAAATAACATATCTTTTATGAATTTTTTAACAAATATTTTATTTAAATAATTTGATATGTGATAATTGTGATCAAAAACAAATTACAACAAATACGTATTAAGGTAGATTTAGAGCCATTTTATATAAGATAACGTTATTTCAGAAACAAATTAAAATATACTATCTTACTTGTAATCATTTATATAATTAATTAAGTCAGACACGTATTGAGGAAAATTGGGGCCCGTTTTCTAAATATTTTTAATTTTCGGAAAAATAAAAAAACAACACGAGAAAGTAAGTTGTATCAAACATTACTATATAAAATTAAAGTCAGTCACGTATTAAGGTTGATTAAATGCCTTTTTTTAAATACAATGTTATTTCAGAAACAAATAAAAAATATGTTATCTTATTTGTAATCATTTATGACAATTTATGTAATTAATTAAGTCAGACACGTATTGAGGAAAAATTGTGGTCCCGTTTTCTAAATATTTTAAATTTTCGGAAAAATAAAAAAATTACACGCGAAAGCAAGTTGTGTCAAACATTACTACAGTGGTACCTCGACATACGAGTTTAATTCGTTCCGCAACCTTGCTCGTATCTTGAATTACTCGTATCTCGAAGCAAATTTCCCCATACAAAACAATTGAACTACCATTAATCCGTTCCAACCCTCAAAATGTCACCCCAATTATTTTTGTTACGTGGTTTTGAATAATAAAAACGTATTTATAAATGACAAATATTTATTGTACAAAAACAAAAAAGAGAATGTAAAGAAATAAATTAGATATCCTCGCTGGTCTTTGCCTTTTTCGCTACATTTTTCTCGCTTTCACTTGTAGGCCGTTTAGAAAAAAACATGTCCAAGGAGGTTTGTTTTTCCTCCCTCTCAGAATGTTCCGGAAATGAGTTAGGCAAGTGTCATTAAAAAGATCAGATGCACGACCTGCTAAACTAAACCGAACTCGTATCTCGAATTTCGCTCGTAACTCAAAGCAAAAAATCACTCGCTCGCCGGCTCGTATCTCGAAAAACTCGTATGTTGGGGCACTCGTATGTCGAGGTACCACTGTATATAAAATTAAAGTCAGTCACGTATTAAGGTTAATTTAATGCCCTTTTTTAAATACAATGTTATTTCAGAAACAAATAAAAATATATTATCTTATTTGTAATCATTTATGTAATTAATTAAGTCAGACACGTATTGAGGAATATTTGGGCCCCGTTTTCTAAATATTTATAATTTTCGGAAAAATAAAAAAATAACACGAGAAAGTAAGTTGTATCAAAAATTAACTATGTAAAATTAAAGTCGGTCACGTAAGTAGTTTGATAATAGAACAATAATAATAATACCTAATAATAATCAATAATAATAATTTATTTATTGTGTTCGCCATTGGTGTAGGTTGACAATACGTCATACAATATTATATAAATATGTACATGTATATTTTTTATATTTTAGTGTTTCGAGGTTTCGGTCATTAGATTATTAAAATAGTTATATAAAATATAACATAATTCTATTTGTTAAACGTTTTGTCTACTCTGAGACTTTATCAGTTATCTTGTTATGTACATTTTTCAACTTGAAACTTGTTATGTCTAACGAAATAAAAGATGAACACATATCTCTTTTACACTGATTGTAAATAAACAGTATATAACCTGACAAATATGTCTTGTCACTTACAATACAGTGCAGTTTTAATAATTGATTATTTAATTCTATAGCTAATAACTATTAAAAACCCTTTGGATATTAAGTTGTAAATGTTTTTTTGTTAATTTTTATACTAGTATACAATGTTTTTTTTAATTTTGTTTCAGATTAATTATGTAATTTATCATAATTTCATATTTTTTTCGAGAATTAATAATTTTTACAAAACGGAGCCTAAGTTTTCTTATAAAAAAATAATTATTAAATTTATAATAATATTATATATAATTATAAAATTGATTCCTAGATTAAAGTGACCATATTTCTAAAACCTTGTTGCGGGACACCCCTCCCCACTATACAGGTATTTTATAAAAAAAAAATTTTATAAAAAAAAATTGAAAAAAATGTTATAATAAATGTTTTTGACGATCTTATTTTTTTTTTTTTTTGTCATGAAAATTCTGAAGACCTTTTTTTTTTTTTAGCTCCTCACCAAAATAATTGTTTTTTACTGCAATAATGTTGTTAATGTCTAATCCGGGACAATTTCTTATGCGGGACAGACTACTCAAATCCGGGACTGTCCCGCACAATCCGGGACGTCTGGTCACTTTATCCTAGATTTAACATGAACATTTATCATGTATCATTTTTTTGTGCATGTATGTATCTTTATTCTGTGGTACATACCATCGATAAATACAAAACTATATAGTTAATTATATTGTTAATTAGCAACCTATGCATAACACCCCTTCTCATACTGCGGCTGCGTGTTAAACCAAACATATAAAAATTAAGTCAAGCATGAAATCAAATTTCTATACTTCATATTTTGATGAAACCTGCACCAACTTGTTCCTTAAAAAGTATAAACATTTTTATTTTTAACTCAAATAACATTTTATTATTCTTGAGGTCTATATAATTACCTATATCGATGGTATGCACACATTTAAAATGATCCGTAATAAATGTGCTTCTTAAATCTGGAAACCAATTTTATGATATTATACATATAATATATCTTATTTAAGGTATTTTAACGATAGCAAAAAAATAAATGAAAACCAAAGTAATAGATGATAATAATCTTAATTTTTTAATTTTATTTCCGACATTACAATATTTTGGTAAAAGGATATTAAATTAATGTTAATACGTAACTGATATTAATTTTATATAGTTAATGTTTGATACAACTTACTACCTATGTCATGTTATTTTTCTAATTTTTGCGAAAATATAAAATCTCTTAAATACGGGGCCCAAAATTTCTGTAATACGTGACAGATTTAATTAACCATGTTAATGATTACAAATTAAATAATATATTTTGCTTTGTTTCTTGGTAACGTTATATTTCATAAAAGAGCATTAAATTAACCTTAATACGTGACCGACTTTAATTTTATATAGTTAATGTTTGAGACGACTTACTTACTCGTGTTATTTGTTAAAAAAAAAAAACTTAATAAAATGGGTTTCAAATTTTCCTCAATACGTGCCTAACCTAATTAATTATATAAATGATTACAAATCAGATAGTATATTTTGCTTAGTTTCTGATATAACGTTATATTTAATAAAAGGGCATTAAATTAATCTTAATACGTGACTAACTTAAAATTTGTATTGTAATGTTTGATACAACTTACTTTCTCGTGTTATTTTTTTATTTTTCCGAAAATTATAAATATTTAGAAAACGGGGCCCAAATATTCCTCAATACGTGTCTGACTTAATTAATTACATAAATGATTACAAATAAGATAATATATTTTTATTTGTTTCTGAAATAACATTATATTTAAAAAAAAGGGCATTAAATTAACCTTAATACATGACTGAATTTAATTTTATATAGTAATGTTTGATACAACCTACTTTTTCGTGTTATTTTTTTATTTTTCCGAAAATTATAAATATTTAGAAAATGGGGCCCAAATTTTCCTCAATACGTGTCTGACTTAATTAAAAACATAAATGATTACAAATAAGATAATATATTTTTATTTGTATCTGAAATAACATTGTATTTAAAAAAGGGCATTAAATTAACCTTAATACGTGACTGACTTTAATTTTATATACAGTGGTACCTCGACATACGAGTGCCCCAACATACGAGTTTTTCGAGATACGAGCCGGCGAGCGAGTGATTTTTTGCTTTGAGTTACGAGCGAAATTCGAGATACGAGTTTGGTTTAGTTTAGCAGGTCGTGCATCTGATCTTTTTAATGACACTTGCCTAACTCATTTCCGGAACATTCTGAGAGGGAGGAAAAACAAACCTCCTTGGACATGTTTTTTTCTAAACGGCCTACAAGTGAAAGCGAGAAAAATGTAGCGAAAAAGGCAAAGACCAGCGAGGATATCTAATTTATTTCTTTACATTCTCTTTTTTGTTTTTGTACAATAAATATTTGTCATTTATAAATACGTTTTTATTATTCAAAACCACGTAACAAAAATAATTGGGGTGACATTTTGAGGGTTGGAACGGATTAATGGTAGTTCAATTGTTTTGTATGGGGAAATTTGCTTCGAGATACGAGTAATTCAAGATACGAGCAAGGTTGCGGAACGAATTAAACTCGTATGTCGAGGTACCACTGTAGTAACGTTTGACACAACTTGCTTTCGCGTGTAATTTTTTTATTTTTCCGAAAATTTAAAATATTTAGAAAACGGGACCACAATTTTTCCTCAATACGTGTCTGACTTAATTAATTACATAAATTGTCATAAATGATTACAAATAAGATAACATATTTTTTATTTGTTTCTGAAATAACATTGTATTTAAAAAAAGGCATTTAATCAACCTTAATACGTGACTGACTTTAATTTTATATAGTAATGTTTGATACAACTTACTTTCTCGTGTTGTTTTTTTATTTTTCCGAAAATTAAAAATATTTAGAAAACGGGCCCCAATTTTCCTCAATACGTGTCTGACTTAATTAATTATATAAATGATTACAAGTAAGATAGTATATTTTAATTTGTTTCTGAAATAACGTTATCTTATATAAAATGGCTCTAAATCTACCTTAATACGTATTTGTTGTAATTTGTTTTTGATCACAATTATCACATATCAAATTATTTAAATAAAATATTTGTTAAAAAATTCATAAAAGATATGTTATTTATTTATAAAATTATAGACCACGGAAGCCTGATCAATAAGAAATTCAATAATATTAATTTGCATATTTAAGTTATTACATACACAGGTATATATTTTAAATTAAACTACTTATATGACTTCATTGTACAATCAATCTAATGTAGAATTTGGGAGCGTATAGACTCTAATCGTTCCGGATACACTAAAGAACTTATAAAATCTATCTGCTCCACTGATAATATATTCGGGAGTCAAATAGATTTAATAAGTTCCGACGTTTTTAAGTCAGGGAACGAATAGATTTTTAAAGTTCCGACACGATAGCCGCTCGGAATTTAATAGATTGTATTAGTTCTGGAGTTTATTAGCCAGGGAACTTATAAAATCTATTAGTTCCGGAGTTTATATGTCAGGGAACTAATAGATTTAATAAATTCCGGAATTAATTCCCTCTGGAACTTATAAAATCTATAAGTTCCGGAGTTTATAAGCCAGGGAACGAATAGAATTTTAAAGTTCCGGCACGATTTCTCTTCGGAGTTTATTAAATCTATAAGTTCCGGAATTTTTAACGTAAGGAACGGATAGATTTTTAAAGTTCCGGAACGATTAGCTGTTATTAAGTTCCGGAATTAATTCCGGAGCTAATTCCGGACCCCTGATATATATTCTTATTCCCAATTTTAATAATTAATTCAATATTACTATCAAAGATATTGGCAGGGACAAAATATTTTTATGATTTTTTTTATTTTTACCCTTGTGTTGCCACCCAAAAAAACTCACAGCATCTGCCACCCGGGTACCCTCCCTACAAAATTCTTAGAAATAATCGACTGTAATTAAAAGTAATTATATGCATTCCATCAATATATAATTATTCATATTTGAGGAAGGTATTCTTACCTGAATATAACGAAAACTCCATAATTTTTGTCCAACAATCACATTTTCAAATGTGATATTTATTATTATTATACGGGGTGTGGAAAAAAGATGGATACAACACTCTTTATTACAACATCAACACTCATATCTCTGATGGCTTTGTTTCAATTTCCAGGAAATCATGGACTTTCGTGATTACATGCTTTCGTGGGAAGATGCGGCCAAAGAAAATGGGTACATGTTTATGTCGAACAACATATGCCTTGGTTTTCACATATCGTTACGATCAACAATTGAGATTTTCGATTTCTTGGCATCTGATTGTAATTACGTCTTCCTCAGAACTGCACGCCTTAATCGAGATGCTCTTGAGGTATGCGCTAAACTATATTAATTAAACTGACTTGCATTTACTGTACTCTTTCAATTGTTGCAGGGCATGTTTGGACTTATCAGAGAATGCTGCGGCTCGGATGACATACCAGATTCACTCTTGTTCATTCAAGTATACCGGTTTTTAACGTTCTATTCGCTAGTTAAGCCTCCAAAGTGTTCTAATGTCAAGGCAATAGACATTTTGGACTCTTTGCTCACGGCAATGGATGCTTCATGCGGGAAGGACGGTATTCTTGACAAGATAGTTGAATGCAACAAAAACAATCCTAGTGAATACGGAGTTCTACAAGACCATGATTACAACGTGACGAGTATCAACGATCATGTCCAGGTGTACTTCTCTGGTTTTATGTCTCGGAAAATAGAACGATGGACGAGCTGTGGAGATTGTCTATCCTCAGTTAGGAGAACTCATGGCAATAGTTCTAAGGATCAAATGATTGACGACCTTAGCAAAGGGTTTCTGAGATACCCTTCAGATCAGCTCGTTGAACTTCTTACAACTCTAGAGAACGCTATTTTGCGGACTGTTGGCAAGGAACAACTCAATATGTACACATTCCAACACATATATCAGAATGTGTGGTCCGAAACAATTCCATTTGTGGGTTGCTCTTTACACGAGAACAGTCTCACCAGACAAGTAATGCGGTATTATGTTGTGTGCCGAATGAAAATGTTGTGTAAATTACATAACCGTAAAGATGAAGAATCACTCAAAATAGCCAAATGCACAAATGGAAAAAATACAGAAAATATGTCCCTACAAATTAAACAGGAATTTGTTGAACGTACGAACGAAAAGCCGATGAAAAAAATCAAAAAGAAATAGCAAGAAAGAGGTGAATAAAAAGACAAAAACAGAACCAAATAAGAATACATAAAATAACAATTTAACGTGATGTTCAGATTTTATATCCAATTAGATCTAATCAGATCCAATCAGATCTGAAAAAATAAATAAATTACAGATCTGCTTTGAACTACACTAAAATGTAAAATTAACGGATCACTAAATTTTTCAAATATTTTTAGGTGTTTTCAAATAGCTGGATCTCTGCGAAAAATGGTCGTAGAGAAGTTTTAAAAAAAGTTCTAAAGCTTGAAGGTTCTAGTTTTTGAATCATTTATTGAAAATTTTATTATCCTTCAGGATAACCTCCTTTTTTAAGTAAACCGCTTATCCTACGATAAAATTTGTCATAACCTTTTTTATTCATATGGGTCGAATCTACAATTTTATTCACAGGCTCAATTCTCTGTCGCCAGTTGGTAACGAGATATATTGTAAAAAAGTAGACAAAAAATGATTTTTTGTATTTATTTTGTAAAGAAGCGATTATATTGAAAAAATTTAAATGACAATCTTTTAGAACTCTCAATTTGCAATATATTTGCTACTAGCCACCATTTTAGAAAACCCATAGTTTGCGTGTTATAGCCCGTGAAACATTGCAAAAATACATTTTTCATTATATTTCAAAAACCATAATAGAACCTACAAAATGTGTAATGAAAAAAGTCTAGATCACAAAATTCTACACTCTTTTCGTTCAGAGAAAAAAAAAATTTTATGAAATTTTTTTTTTCTTTAAAGAAATAAAAAGCGCAGAATTTTATTATTTACACTTTTGTCTTATACATTTTGTAGATTCTATTATAGTTTTTGAAATATAATGAAAAAATGTGTTTCTGCTTTGCGGGCTATGAAACGCAAACTATGGATTTTATAAAATGGCAGCTGAAAACAAAAATATTGCAAATTGAGAGTTCTAAAAGATTGTCATTTAATTTTTTTCAATATAATTGTTTCTTTACAAAATAAATGCAAAAAATATTTTTTTTACAATTTATTTCGTCACCTACTGACGATAGAGAATTGGGCCTGTGAATAAAAGTGTATATTTGACCCTTATGAATAAAAACGGTTATTACAAATTTTATCGTAAAATGAGTGGTTTACAAGATTATTACGTTTAAAGTTTTCGCGCTTATGGCAGACAACGCTCAAGGTCATAAACCGCGCCAACTTAATGTAGTACTCAAAACATACCCCCTAACAATTTAAATTTAAAAAAATGACTCTGTAGAACATTGTTTTACGAACTACATGTTTTTGATAATTTGATTGGACTATTTGTTTTTCCTAATATTTAACATATTTTTTAAATTTACAGAATGAAGGAAACTAGATATACTCGCAATGATCTACTTTCAAGAGTAAGCTGATGCAGAATCATATCTTGATGATGAACTATCTCACCTGTGAAATTTACTAATTAAGAAGATACACTTGTCGCTCCGAATAACGATGGCATCGGTAATTCAATCGATCCTAATAACGACGGCTAGAGGTGCCCCCAACACTACATATGTACCTAGAAGAATTTTACGTCAATTTGTTAATTTAAATTTCGCACAGAAATATAGCAATCACGGTAGTATTGCAGTAGGGATAGGGGAAGGTCGTTACGTGGAGCGGTTGGCCAATCGTTTCTTGAAGTGTACGTTGATAGGATGGTCGTCGTTTACGAGATTTGAGTGTACATATTAAATTAAATGCCATCAATACCTTATACCAGTGATTTCCAAACTCAATGTAAGTACGCCTCCCTCTGAAAAAAATTTTATCTCTGCGCCTCCCTCACCTTTATTTCATAAAATTATACAGACATATTTTAAAAAGGTATAAAATGTATATTTTTACGTATAAAATTTATTTTTAATGTGATGAATGTGCTTGTTTATTAGCACAAACTCCATTAAATCTAGGTGTTATTAAGGGGATTGCTTTCACTCTAGATTTTTTTAGAAGTATCGCATGATAATTCTACCTGTTTTGTTTTTTCAATAATTGTTATCATCTAAAACTACACAGTAACGTCCCTTTCATAAACAGACATAGGTGGGCATTAACTCGTTAATCCGTTAATCGTTAATTAACGAAGTTAACAAAATGGTTAACGGATTAACTTTTAAGTTAACTAAAAAAATGTTAACGCTTTAGTTAACTTCCGTTAAATTTAATTTCCGTTAACTTTTTCCGTTAACATTGGTTGTTTGTTGAAAAGTACATAAGAAGTTGTCGAAATAGCTAAAAAAAAAAGGTCTTCACACATTTTGGATGGTTAACTTTCGTTAAAATTTCAAATTTTCGGTTAACTTTAACTTCCGTTACATTTTCGGAATTTTAACGGTTAACGAAGTTAACTTTTTTATTAACGGATTAACGATTAACGAAGTTAACTTTTCGTTTAACTGTGCCCACCTATGTAAACAGATAATGTAGTACCTATACAAAAATAATGTTATGTTATAAAAGTTTATTTATATGTATATCTTTTTTATTTATACCCAGGAAAAAGCGATCAGATCAAATTGAATCAGAACAGAACTGAAATTTGATCCAATTAGATCTGATCAGATCCGAATGGGCTAAATTACGGATCTGATCAGATATGATACTATTTTTGATGAAAAATTTTATTTCCGATTTTAGATCCAATTGGATCCAATCAGATCAGAGCAGATCTGATCGTTTTTTCCTGGGTATACCTTAATGTGATGTTATGAAAATTAAATTTTTGTTAACTTTTTGCGCCTCCCTTTGCACTAGTCCGCGCCTCCCAGTTTGGAAATCGCTGCCTTATACTGTATAGAATTAAAACAAAACGAAATATTTATCTATTCATTTATTATTATTTTTTTAAATATAATAAGAACACATTTTCAGGTACATGAAAAAAATGTTTAATTTTATTATAATGTGATATAAAAATTAGAAATATAAAAATATATTTATAAAATATAAAAATTCATTTTTTAACCCTTTCACTGCACAATACATTTTGAGATTTCGTGTTTATTCGTGTAGAGCAGTTGTTAACAGTTTTTGGTCATTCTGTATATTCCATAGACTTATAGAATGGACTGAGCATTCCCTATCCGAACTGTATAGTAAATACTGGCGAAGAGACAAATTCTTTCTAGAATTCTAATTGATCACGTCACAGGTTTGCAGTCATTACAGCCCTACAGAAAAGAGACAGGTATTGGCTACATATTCGCTTTGTCTCTTATGCCGGCTCTACATGTTGGCCAACGTGTAGAGCGGGTATTTGTGCTTATGTTGGCTTGTATTGGAATGATGGCCCACAAGTTGGCGCGAGATCCGTGTGGTGTTGGTTTTTAACAAAAGATCAAAGGGTTGCGGCAGAGTTATGGCGCTGCGTCCACACGTTGGCCGCGCGTTTAGATTGCTACGAGCTCCCTGTGTGATTGCACGCACCTGATTTAATTTTGATAACCCTTTTTAGGGTTTCGTAGAAAACTAGGAACCCTTATAGTTTCTCCATGTCCGTCCGTCCGTCTTGAAAAATTTTGTCATAATAAGATGAAATTTGGTATACGGTCGTAGATTGATGACCCAAAAACAGAAATGATAAGATTTTTGAAAATACATTTTTTTAGACCCCCTTTCATAAAATGAAGTGTTTAAAAAAAAAAAATCACCTAAACCATTGAGTGGGGTGTCGTTAGAAAGGTCTTCTAAAATGCATTAATAAAAGTTAAATGACTTTATGATTTTAACCCTTTAGTCACGAAAATTTTGAAATAACTCTTTTTTATTAGTGAGAATGACTACGGAACCCTATCATTTGCGTGCCCAACATGCACTTGCACATTTTATCTTATATACATTCACGTAGTTGCGATATGCCGTGAATAAATAAACCGCAGAAGCAGTTAGCGCCTCAATATCCATTTTATTAAATTCGTCCGCACATTGGCCTGAACCGAAGCAAACTGAACGACCTTCCAACGTGTGGACGCATCACGAACTCTTTGCCTTAAACTTTGCCAACACGTTGACCAACGTGTAGAGCCGGAATTAAAGAGAGGGGTCAATTTTGTGAGGCTATTGCTCAGTCCATTCTATAAGTCTATGGTATATTCAGTTTATTTTATACTAAAAATGTTGCATAACCTATAAATTGAAATACTGCTTTAGTAACTAAATCTGTTAATTATAGTTCCATATATAGGGTTGCCAGGTCTGCTTCCAAAAAATAGCGGACAAGCGGGGGGGGGGGGGGGGGGGTAAAAATTAAAAAAAAATTATACAATTGAGTATGATTAGTATTTTTTTCAAAGAATCGAGTTCAATGAATATTAGATCTTTGTCTCGTTCTAACTTATGAAAAAAAGACAAAACGCGATTCTCCTATCCTTATTCTCTTAAGCCCGCCGCACACGACGCTATTTTGCCGGCTATATTGTCGGTTGGGAGTTCTGATAGCAACTGGAAATGGGAAATGACGTCACTTCTAGCTGTATTGTTTACAAGCATGCTGGATTGTACCGATAGAACATGTGCTATTTTTCGAGTTGAATTATTTGTTTGATTTGAGTGAGGACCAATCGGAAAGCAGTTTATTATCACGTGAGCATAAACGTCATAAATAAACATGGCGTCATAGCGTATACTTTATTCATAAGAAATAATTTTGTCCATTTTCTTAATATTTCAATGCGAGTTTTATTAAACATACCTCATAAGATCGATTCTGCATTTAAAAAATACATGTGAGAAAATTAAATTGTAGTGAAATTTTAAACTTAGCTCATTTAGATTAACTTTATATATAAATAAACATTATATATGGTTCACGCAAAGGATTTTTTAAATTTCCATAGACCTTATCCACTACTCACTACAGTATTATGTTGATATTCGAACTGTCACTTCGCACGCATCAAAACCAACTACAAATTCTAGTATCGTGTGAAGCCAACACATATCGAAACCATGACAACAATCCAGCGCTTGGAAACTTGCATTGAAATCTAGCAAACAAACAGCAGCAAATATAGCGTCGTGTGCGGCGGGCTTTAGACTGTACAGCTTTAGATTACGTACCATTTCATCATAAAGCTTTTGAATAAAAAAATGTCCACTATTTTGTGAAAAAAAATAGTGAACATAATGTGAAAAAAGCGGACAGTCCGCTCAAATAGTGGACACCTGGCAACCCTATCCATATACCAAACCGGAATAAACTATAATAATCAAATTGTATTTTTGGTCTGCATTGTTCTAAAGCAGCGGTTCTTAAACTTATGTGGGCTAGGGACCCCTTTTTTGAACAATTATTTTTCGGGGACCCCCATCCCTGATAGAAAAACAAAAAAGGTCGGTATAAACTAATTATTCACTAATAAATAGAAATATAAAAGTACTTTATGTAAATTAAATTTTGCCAAAAATGTTTCACGGCCCCCCGTAAAAGTTTGGCGGCCCCCCGGGGGTCCGCGGACCCCAGTTTAAGAACCGCTGTTCTAAAGAGTATTTTTTTTTTGTTTAATTAAAATATTAAGGGGTGTGATCTGAGTGCTACATTAAGTTGGCGTGGTCTACGACCTTAAGCGCGAAAACTTTAAAACGTAACTATCTCGTAAACTGCTCATCCTACGATAAAATTTTTCATAACCTTTTTTTATTTATCAGGGCCGAATCTACAATTTTATTCATAGGCACAATTTTCTGTCGTCAGTTGGTGACGAGATATATTGTAAAAAAGTTCACAAAATATGATTTTTTTCATTTATTTCGTAAAGAAGTGATTATATTGAAAAACATTAAATGACAATATTTTAGAACTCTCAATTTGCAATATTTTTGTTACCAGCCGCCATTTTGTAAAACCCATAGTTTGCGTGTTGTAGCCCGTAAAATATTGCAAAAATACATTTTTCGTTATATTTCAAAAACCACAAAATGTGTAATGACAAAAGTCTAGATAAGATCACAAAATTTAAACAAAGAAAGTGCAGAATTTTATTATTTACACTTTTGTCATTACACATTTTGTAGGTTCGATTATAGTTTTTGAAATATAATGAAGAAATGTGATTTTGCAATGCTTTGCGGGCTATAACACGCAAACTATGTGTTTTACAAAATGGCAGCTGATAACAAAAATATTGCAAATTAAGAGTTCTAAAATATTATTATTTAATTTTTTTCAATATAATCGCTTCTTTACAAAATAAATACAAAAAAAAAATTTTTTTTCACTTTTTTACAATATATTTCGTCACCAATTGACGATAGAGAATTGGGCATGGGAATAACATTGTATATTCGACTTTGATGAATCAAAAAGGTTATGACAAATTTTATCATAGGATAAGTAGTTTACGAGATTATTACATTTAAAGTTTTTGCGCTTATGGCGTACAACGCTCAAGGTCATAGATCGCGCCAACTTAATGTAGTACTCAGAACATACTCTCTAACAATTTAAATTAAAAAAATGACTGTAGAACAATGTTTTATGAACTACTTTTTTTTGATAATTTGATTGGACTATAACATATTTACCATATATAGTTATACACAATCAATATAAATAAACAGATACCTTGATCAAAAAGTACCCGGAATTTTTTATTTAAATGAACCACACTTGAGATATTGTCAAAATCATTTTTTCTTAGGTTAGTACATCTGTCAGTTGTTTACATGTTACTTTTAAGCGCAATCTGTCAGATAGTTTGTGCGTAATAGCTTTGTAAACAAGTCATTGTTTCGTGTACTCTGCGAATTTAGTTGAGCAAAGAGTCTCCTTTTTCTTTGATTGCCGTGGTGTGGTCTACTCCGATTTCCTTCCGCTTGGTCTAACAGTAAATAAGGAGTATTATGTGAATGTACTGAAGCGTTTGAGGGAGAATGTTTGTTGCAAGAGGCCGGAATTGTGGAGAAACACTCATGGCTCACACATCCCACCTTGTATCAAAAACAACGTTAATACCATTCTGCAAGCTCCGTATTCACCTGACATGGCCCCGTGTGTCATTTTCCTGTTCTTACGACTCAAGTTACTACTTTGTGGAAAGCGTTTTAAGACGATTGAGGCGATAAAAGAGAATTCGCAGAAGGAGTTGAAGGCGATTCCAAAATTGGTCTATGAAAAGTATTTTAAAGATTGGAAGAAGCGTTGGAATATGTGTATTGCTTGCAATGGAGATTACTTTGAAGGGAATAAAATAAATATCAATCAATAAATTGAACCGTTTTTGTTTTATTGACAAATTCCGGGTACTTTTTGATCAGAAGGTATACTGAATGTAAGACATTATCTAACTGAATTGTACGGCACGACTACGTATACTAATGCAACGTGATTCAAAGGTACTTGACTTGTATGTAAACACAGCATAAATAGTCATGTTGAGCAGGGAAAAATTTAAACTCGCTCAAAGAGTATGGGTCACACTTTTAATTTACGAATATATACAGTTTGAGTAGCAAAAAGGTTAAATACTTTAAGAGTTTTAAACAGATTTTTTTTTAGAAGATTTGCGTTTGTTACTCGCTAGTCTATTAATTACTTCTATGAATTTTTTCTCATCAATTTCCTCTTGTGAAGTTTTGCACGCCCAGTCTGTAAACAAATAATAGTTTTAATTCATTATTAACAAAATTCTGCAAAGAAAATTATCTAATATAAATTATTTTATTTAACTTTGCATCACTTGTAAAATCAAAGCTGTTCCGAGTACAACAAAAAAGCACTTGATTATATTTTACAAGTAAAGAGTACCGAGTACATGTTTATTACAGTAAATCCTCGACTTATGTGATTAATTCATTCTGAATGTTTTCATGTAAGTCGAAAAAATTTAATTTGATAAAGAACCCCGCAATAATCTTATGGAAATTGGGTTTCGGTCAAAATGTCTGGATTTTTGATGTTCTAGATATTGGTGTTCTAAGTAAAAGTCCTAATGGGCACAAAGCTCAGAATTCAATTCTTTGGTCGCTACGGAGCTTTAAAGTTTTAAAGCTCCATCACAGATTAACTTATTCGCAAAGTCTTTAGAGAGCTTTAAATGGTTTATATTGTTATTTTTAATGTCTGGGTTTATGTTTTCGAGGTCGCTGAATTCAAATCCGATGTCAGATTTTAATTCAGCGACCTCGAAAACATAAAGTAAGAAGATAAAAGTAAGATTTTTAGGATTTTATCGATTTTTGACAGCTATTTGACAGCTGTCAACTGTCAATTTTAAAAATCTGACATCGGATTTGAATTCAGCGACCTCGAAAACATAAACCCAGACATTAAAAATAACAATATAAACCATTTAAAGCTCTCTAAAGACTTTGCGAATAAGTTAATCTGTGATGGAGCTTTAAAACTTTAAAGCTCCGTAGCGGCCAAAGAATTGAATTCTGAGCTTTGTGCCCATTAGGACTTTTGCTTAGAACACCGATATCTAGAACATATCAAAAATCCAGACATTTTGACCGAAACCCAATTTCCATAAGATTATTGCGGGGTTCTTTTTTATATAATACTAGATGTACCCACGCGGCTTCGCTCGCATTAAGTACAAATTAAGTACAAACACGATTAGTTATTATTGTAATAATAAAAACAACACTTAAATTTAAATTTAATTATTGAAACAAAACTGACTGTCAAATGACAACGGCCGAGCCGAGGGAGATCGAATACCGGCGTATTTAGTTCGCGCGTTATTAATAATATTTTACCGTATAAAACTTATTTAATGTTATTTCCTAAACTATACCACCAAATTGGATGCTGTAAAGGGCAAATTATATCTACATTAAGTACTTATGACGATGAAATAATTTATTTCAATAAGGATTAAAGTTTTGCAGGTCATAAGTCCATGTAAACATAACCCAAATATTTTATGTTTTCTTTGTTACATAAAAGCAGTCATTGTGGCTTAAATATAAAAGTTAGACATATGGTGTCGCGGACTTTATTGTAGCACTTTTGATTCTACACAATTCTTTAATACATTATTTTGTTCTATATTCAACGGTTTAGGCAGCGTATCGCAAAACAGCGTGCCGTCGGTAAAATTTTTTCCGACTTGATTTACTAATATCGTCACTGCTTAGTTGTTATGTTATCTAACGTAATAAAATATAGCCTATAACCTGGCCAGAGAATGTACCTATGAATTAAAAAAAAAAAAATACGTAAATCGGATAAGTGGTTCTCGAGTGATAAGCGCACTAACGGACAGACAGACAGACAGACAGAGAGACGTTGAGCTTTATATATATTAAGGATGTAGACAAGGGTGTGCCAAAAAAAAATTAATTTGCTCTCGTTACGAAATACGTTAGTTTTTGACTCAAAATTAATCCCCCAACAAGGATAACCCTGTAGTTCAATTTTAAGAGGTTCCGCAAAGGGGGTCCCGTTTCCCATTTAAATAACATGGGAAAATGACTTAAATTCTCTATTAAATATCTATTAAATACCAATATATTACCCTACTACTGAACTGTCCGAAAAGGAATGACCAAGCTGGTAAATAACATTAATAGTATATCATTTTATTCTCTACAAAATGACGTCATTAAAAAAATTTCATCGGTTATCATGAGTAATACCAACTTTAGTACTAAAGAATCATTTTCCTATGTTATTTAAATGGGAAACGGGACGTCCCCTTGTGGTACCTCTTAAAATTGAACTATAGGGTTATCCCCATGGGGGGATTATTTTTGGGACATAAACTACCTTATTTTGTAACGAGAGCGAGGAAAAACAAAAAAACGATTTTTTTTGACACACCCTAATGTAGACCTTATATATTTAAAAAAAAATTAATTAAAACTACAAAAGTGATGAAAAGTATAATCAAAGAAGTAGGTTTTCATAATTAATATATTTAGTCACCATAAATAGCTCGATATAACTCCGTATCAATAGCAGGACGTTCTCCGCGGGTTCCTTTTGCTGAGTAATTTCTAATTTTGTCTCCATATATTTCTAATATTGCTCCATTTACTAATATCTTCCAATCTCGAGTACCATTACAAGTTTCACTTTTTTTTTCAATATATGAGACTGAACTTGAGGGTAGATATACATTATAAGTCTCACTAATTTTTGTTTTTTTTCGAGCAGGCATTGTACACCAGTCAGGTAACTAACAAAATAAACAAAATATAAAAATTAAAATAATCCAAGGACATTTGTCTTTTTGAATTTTACCTTCTGATCTTGTCGTGATAATGTAGCTTTTTGTTGGATTTCATAATTTTTTTCCACAGTTTGTATGATTTTACCAAAGAATAATAAATTATTGTCAGTGGCTGAAAGAAAAATAATAATTAAATGAAAGGAAAAAGATAAATTAAAATACATTACTTTCTACTTGCTGTGATTCATTTACTGCTGTTCGTTTGTTATACGATAGTTTATTAATATATTGGTTATACATTTTCTCCGTAATTTCTTTATTTGATTTTGATCTAACAAAAACTGCAATGTCAATTACGGTAAAAATGATATTAAATAAGTGTTAAATAAGAAATTAAATTAAACCTCACCTAAAATTGTTTTGTAAAGTTGAGAGTCAATTCCTGGTCGTGAACTTTCTTTAAATTTACTTTTACTTCCTATGGCAGTGTATTTTGAAATATTGTCTCCATATACTTCATGTAGGAGATGTTTTACCACATACTTCCAATCACATATTCCTGTCTCTTTTTCTGCCTTTCTTTCAATTTGTTTGATTATTGTTATCGGGAAATAAATTTTTGAATTTGCCACAATTTCTTTCTAGGAAAAGAAATATAAAACACGATTACACTTACGCACCTTATAGTAAAAGAGTTAAGTCATTTGATTATAAATCAATAAGACGAATTCATTAAAATACTGTCTAATTATTCAGCCCTTTGATACAAAAAGTAATATTCAGTAGTATATAATGTATAAAATATACCTTATGATCTCCAGGTTCGGTATAACATTCATTTAGCTGAAAATAAAAACAAAAATTTCAAAAACGAGAATACAATTAGCAAATCAACAGTATAATGTTTATGTAATTTCATATTTGTTTGTAGGGTAAACCAAAATATCCATTTCTATTATTAATTACCTTCAACGTTGAACACGATTGTACATTAAACTTTTGCTGTGATTTGTAATATCGTTCTATGCCAGCTTGAAGCATTTGAAGAAACTTCATATTATGTTCGGCGACTGTGGATAATAATCAAATAATAAATTATTCTAAGAATACTAAAGTATATCTGTACCTATATCACTACAAACTTCAAGGCATGGTATACAGGTTGTCCCACTTTAAGTGCACACCTCTGATAACTTTCTATGGTGAAATGTTATCAAAAAACTTTTTAGATAAAAGTTGTACGGTTTGGAGGGAGACATAGACGTACTTGGATGAATTTTTTTTAGGTGGTGTTTTTAGGGTGGTATGATTTAGAGAAAAAGTACAAGAAACAAAAAATGTTTATTTTGATCTAATAAAACTAAAGAATTGTTTTTAAAATTTTAAAATTTATTCTAAAATTTTTTTAACATCTGTTTTTTTTTTTGCTTAAAAGTTTTAAAATTTTCAAACAATTCTTTAGTTTTATTAGATCAAAATAAACATTTTTTGTATCTTGTACTTTTTCTCTTAACCTGATGGTTTCTGAGTAAAAAAATATTGAAAATTCAAAATCTCGAATTATTTTGTTAGATATCTTGGAAAGGTTACGTTGTTAAAAAAAAGTTTTCAATGAAATATTCGTGTCTTTTCACGTTAAATAAAATTACTTGACAAAAATTATAGGTTCCTATTTAAAAAAATGATGTAGACCTTCATACCACCTTAAAAACACCACCTAAAAAAAATTCATCCAAGTACGTCTATGTCTCCCTCCAAACCGTACAACATTTATCTGAAAAGTTTTTTTGATAACATTTCACCATAAAAAGTTATCAGAGGTGTGCACTTAAAATGGGACATCCTGTATAATAAACTTATTTACCTTCAGTCTCCAGGAATTTAGATAATGCTCCAATAGATTCATCTCCTGAACGATCATCATCTTCAGAGTTGATAGATAAATCACTACTAGGTGGTGAAGGTGATAACGGTTTAGTTTTTAATGATGATAGAATATTTTCATTTGTCAACATAGTAGATTTTTCTTCATTTTGTATACCTGTACATTCAGTATTGACATCAGACGATTGATCTTGCCGATATTCTATGATGTTTTTTTTTGTCCTTTGAGGTACAAAAACAGGAGAAGAAGTTGCCACGATATTGTTTGATTGATTAATGTTTTCATTCTGAAAAGGAATAGTATATTGTGTAGCAAGGGATGAAACAAGACGATTTCTGACGAGGGTGAGAGTTGACTGCCCGAGCGAAACGAGGGCTGTCATCGCCCTGGTCTGAAATCGTCTTTGTTTCATCCCGTGCCACACACTGTATTTTTCATATCACATGTAATGAAACAACGAGTTTTGATTTCTGTAGCCAGTAGAAGTAAGACTATTTCACACAAATAGCGCAGTAATATCTAATACTATTTTAATAATAGAATAATTCAGAAATAAGATTCGCTTTTGTTTATTACAAATGCGATTCTGACAGACTTGAAATAAATAATAAATAAATGAATGTGCCGGGCAGAAATTGTCTTGTTTCGAATGGCAAAACAGGGTTCAAAACTAGTTGTTTCATTACATGTGATATGAAAACATTATTATTGTTATTATCAGTGGCGTACGCAGGATTATGTCATGGGGGGGGGGGGGGTCAGTTTTCAAAGAGAAAAAAAATTCCTTTTTGAAATTGGTAATGACTAAAAAAAAAGGTCTCCAAAATAAATGTTGCAAATATTGGTTTAAAAATAAAGATCACAGATGTCATGGGGGGGGGTTTTAACCCCCCCTAACACCCCCCTGCGTACGCCACTGGTTATTATGTCTGAGTTTTCTGATGACTGCTTGCGCTGCAGTGAAAGTATGATATGGCGCCTTTTTTTGATTTTTAGTAATAATTATTATAATAACCCAGGAAAAAATGAACAGATCTAATTGGACCTGAGAGATCCAATTTTATATCCAATTAGATCTAATCAGATCCAATCAGATCAGAAAAAAACAAATTACGAATCTGCTAAGATCTGGTTAGTTCTGATGACACTTTTGATGAATTTTTTTTATATCCAATTTGATTCAATCAGATCTGATAAGATCCAATTTGATCTGATTGGATCCAAATAATCGCTAGTTAACTTTTGCCAGAGAAGCATGTTCCCAGTTTGTATAAAGGTAGGTAGGTAATACAAAGATTTTCTTATTAATATTAAATGATGAATTGTTCAGTAGAAAAAACAAATTATTCTCTAATTCAGATCTGGTTAGATCCAGTTGGATCTGATCGGATCAAATCAGATCTGATAACAGCGGCCCATTTTCAGATCCAATTGGATAACCATTTTACGGATCTGAAAAAAAATTGATCCAATTGGATCTGATAATTTTTTTCCTGGGATAACATCTAATTTACGAATATTGAAAATATTTTCATGCAAAAAAATTTCTTAAATAATGTGCAATATTCAACTTTCGTAATAACGACAAAAATTTCAGAAACGCAACTGAAATTATTTTTCATCAAATTATTGTAGTTTCGATAAAAATCGATCAAAGTTTAATTATTTGAAATAATTGAAAAGTGGACATTTATATTTAATTTACAGAGGCTCATGAAACGTAAACGACGATTTTAGCTGAAAATATAGTAAAGTGTAGAAGTCGTAGAATTTTTTTAAAGCTGTTGATCTAACTAATTGTAAGCTTTGTAAAGGAAATAAAAGATGTTTTAATATTAATTTCCTTTTTGAAGAAATTTTTAGTGATCATTTTTACTCAAGTGACAAGTATTTGAATATTTACATCTTTTTTAAAGTAAAAATCTTATTGACAAAAGTATCTTTGATTTAAAAGAAACTAGAGTTCAGCTGCACAGGGGGGGCGAAGCCCCCCTGGTATAATATCTGGGGGGGCGATCGCCCCCCTCGCCCCCCCGTAGTCGGCGCCGGTGCTCATAAGTAGCAGTAGTTATAGCATTATGCTAAATTGAGTTAAACTTTCGAATCTGTTTTCTACCTTAAAAAATTTGGCAACAGTACATATATAGGTTTTTGGGGTTGCTGAATCAAAATTTGAGGTCCGTAGACCCCTATAATGTCATTAGTTTCAAGGTCATTTTAAGGTCAAATTTTAAAAAATCGCTATAAATAAATCTATTAAAAGTATTATATGTAGGTTTCTTTGGTCGCTGATTCTGAATTTGACGTCTGTAGACCTCCATGAGGTCAGGTTCAAGGTCATTTTAAGGTCAAAAATCGCTCAAAAATTCTGAGAAAACAGTACATATAGGTTTTTGGGGTCGCTGAATCAAAATTTGAGATCTGTAGACTCCTACAATGTCAGTTTCAAGGTCATTTCAATGTCAAATTTTGAAAAATTGAATTTTCGAGCGGATTTTTCACATTAACCTTGAAACGACCCTGAACCTGACCTCGTAGAGGTCAACAGACGTCAAATTCAGAATCAGCGAACAAAGAAACCTACATATAACACTTTTACCAGATTCATTTATAGCGATCTTATAAAATTTGACCTTAAAATGACCCTGAAACTAATGACATTGTAGGGATCTACGGACCTAAAATTTTGATTCAGCGACCCCAAAAACATATATGTACTGTTTTGTCAGAATTTTTGAGCGTTTTTTCCCACTTTGACCTTGAATCTGACCTCGTATAGGTCAACGGACGTCAAATTCAGAATCAGCGATCAGTAAAAGCTATTTATACCTTTTACAAGATTCATTTAGCGATTTTTATAAATTTGACCTTGAAATGACTTAACCAAGGTCAACGGACCTCAGATTCGGATTCAGGAGGTCAAATTATATTAGAATACAATGGTCTCATCAAATATTCATATACTTTTTTTGTAAACCAGTGTAATTACTAACTTTTCTACTTACTTTTAAAAAAATTATTTTCAAATTCATAAAGAATTTTTTTTAATTAATTTATAAATTTAAGTATTGAAAATATTATCAATAAATAAAGTATTTTACAATGTTAACAGTTAAAACTAAAAGCATATGCTAAAAAAATTAGACAGTTTTTCTTTTAATTTAACTTTATTGCACAGTAACACATAATATAAAAGTAAAACAAAATATAAAAAATACATTATAAAAACACATTTATTACTGATTATTGAATAATATCAGTTAAGTGTTTTTCGAACGCACTCGGGTCTCTTCAGGAAATTTATTATTGAATTCATGATGCAATCGACTTTAAAAAAATATGTTTAAGATAAAATTATTATCTTAATAGATAAATATATTACAATTAATGAATGTACAATTTTTGTTGAATTAATGAATTAATTATTAGGATGTACCATTTTAAATGCACACCTTTGATAACTTTTTATGGTGAAATGTCATCAAAATACTTTTCAGATAAAAGTTGTACGGTTTGAAGGGGGACATAGACGTACTTGGATGAAATTTTTGTAGGTGGTGTTTTCAAGGTGGTATGAAGGTCAACATTATTTTTTTTAAATAGGAACCTATAGTTTTTATCAAGTAATATTATTTAACGTGAAGAGACACGAATCTTTTATTGAAAACTTTTTTAACAACTTAACCTTTCCAATATATCTAACAAAATAATTCGAGATTTTGAACTTTCAATATTTTTTATTGTTTTACTCATAACCCATCAGGTTTAGAGAAAAAGCATAAAATACAAAAAAATGTTTATTTTGGTCTAATAAACCTTGAAGAATTATTTTTAAAATTTTAAAACTCATTCTAAAAAATGTTTAACATCTTTTTTTTTGTTTAAATAAAATAAATTAAAGAAGTTTTAAAATTTTAAGAAATAATTCTTTAGTTTTATTAGATCAAAATAAACATTTTTTGTTTCTTGTACTTTTTCTCTAAATCTAATGGTTTCTGAGTAAAAAAATATTGAAAGTTCAAAATCTCGAACTATTTTGTTAGATATCTTGGAAAGGTTAAGTTGTTAAAAAAAAGTTTTCAATGAAAGATTCGTGTCTTTTCACGTTAAATAAAATTACTTGATAAAAACAATAGGTTCCTATTAAAAAAATGATGTTGACCTTCATCCCACCTTGAAAATACCACCTAAATTTTTTTTATCCTAGTACGTCTTTGTCCCCCTCCAAACCGTACAACTTTTATCTGAAAAGTTTTTTGATAACATTTCACCATAAAAAGTTATCAGAGGTGTGCATTTAAAATGAGACATGTACAATTTCTTTTTATCAAAATTTTGATTTTTGCAATTTTTTTAGCAATTAAAATACTCACATGCATCAATTCTTTCTCTTTTATATGCTCCTTTTCTTTTCTCTGTAATTGACGTATCCTAGCTTGCATTTTGGACATCTGAGCTTTCATATTAGATTTATTTTTGCATAATCGTCGATTAATCCGTTTCAAAGATGATATTTTTTTCATCTTCTCTTTCAATCTCTTCTTCAAATAAAGTTCTCGTTTGCTTTCAATTGAACTACATTCTATTGGCTTCTCCAAACAAATTTGTTTGGTCGGAGGTTCTTCGATTACGTCATCAATTCTAAAACATAAAAAATATTTATTAACCCGTTTCATGCCAAATGGCATAAATTTTTTTACTGTTTTCAATCGTTTGCTTTTCAGCGAGTCAATCAACCAAAGCTTTCTAAGAAACATTTTCTATCGTAATTTTTTCTGCTCTTTCCGAATCCGAAAGAATTTTTCTATCTGCCGCCATTTTTTAAATATGGCCGCTGAAAGCAAAAAAATGTGAAATTTCTAATCTTTTTTTCCAAACAATCGTAAATTTGAACAAGAACCACTTACGGTAGGAGGCTAATTCTTCATATCTGGTGGAATAATCGATTTTTCTAAAAGATAGGACCGATAAAGTAAGAAAATTCAATATGGTGGATTTAAGGTAGTAGACCACTGTGATGGGTCAAAAAAATCGATTTTTTTTGTTTACATTTTTCGGAAGAACCACATTTTAAAAATATGCTCTAAAATTTTCAGACCAAAATTTAGAATATTTCCAAAGTTACAGGCATTTATCGTTCGACGAGTGCACATGGCTATAAGATGGGAAACAAACGTTTTAGCGTTTTTCTCGAAACCATGTTTTTGAAATTTCGGGGAAGCACTGACTCAAAACTATTCAACCGATTTGGCTCAAAATTTAACTAGTTATTCTACATACACATATCTAAATACCTAACCTTTAAAACATTTAATTTTTTAATAATAAATTAATTTTTTTAAACATTTTATCAACAAAAAAAAAATACATTTTGAGAACTTTTTTTTCATAAGTCCGCTATTTTTTTTATTTTTTATTATGTATATTATTGGTTAGTTCATTGAAATAAGGTCTACACAATAATACTATTTTTGATTTTTTCATTTCAAATGACTACGGAAGGCTGTGTGCTTCCCCGAAACAGCTCATCATTCTTTAGAGGACTCCACTTTGACATTACATATTGTAAATAAATAAATGGAAAATTAAATAAAAAAATTTTTTTTGTATCATTTAAAGTACTAAAATAAATATGTAAAAGTTACAAAACGATAGTATATTATTTACTTGTTAAAATAAGGTCACGAAAAAAAGTCGAAATTTCGGCCGTCACACCGGTCTACTACCTTAAGATGGCGGCCATAACTACGCAAAAAAATACGATTTTTACGAAGTCAACCGATTTGGACCAAATTTGGTATATTAGGGATTTCGGGGTCGCTGATCATGGATTTGAAGTCGGATTTGCAAAATCCAAAATGGCGGATCCAATATGGTGGACGAAGTTTTCAAATTTTAACTGATTTACGCTAAATTTTGTATATAAGGATTTTCGAAGTCGCTGGTCACAAATCTCAAGTTAGATTTACAAATGCCAAGATGGCGGATCCAATATGGCGGACAAATTGTCCAAATTTTAACCGATTTACGCTAAATTTCGTATATAGGGGTTTTCGGAGTCGCTGGTCACAAATCTTGATTTAAGATTTGTGATCAGCGACTCTGAAAACCCCTATATACAAAATTTAACGTAAATCGATTAAAATTTGGACAATTCGTCCACCATATTGGATCCGCTATCTTGGATTTTGCAAAATTCATGATCAGCGACCCCGAAAACCCTTACATACCAAATTTGGTCCAAATCGGTGGACTTTGTAAAAATCGTAATTTTTTGCGTACTTATGGTCGCCATCTTAAATCCGCCATATTGAATTTTGTAAATCTGACTTGAGATTTGTGACCAGCGACTCCGAAAATCCTTATATACAAAATTTAGCGTAAATCAGTTAAAATTTGAAAAATTCGTCCACCATATTAGATCCGCCATCTTGGATTTTGCAAATCCGACTTCAAATCCATGATCAGCGACCCCGAAAACCCTAATATACCAAATTTGGTCCAAATCGGTTGACTTCGTAAAAATCGTATTTTTTTGCGTAGTTATGGCCGCCATCTTAAATCCACCATATTGAATTTTCTTACTTTATCGATTCTTAGTACAGTCAAAGCGTCATTTAACCGTGCATTTTGGGTAGGCAGCAATTTTTTTAGGTGGGTTCGTAGAGGGATCATCCGTGACTCTAAAACTCATTTTTCGGGTTCCCGAAAGATATTGTTTTTCCGTAATCTTGAAAATAAGGGTGCAATTAGTTTTTTTATTTATCTCCATAACAGTCAGCTTATCAAAAAAAATTAAGAAGCATTTTTAAAGGTAATCGAAGTATCTATAACTTTTATTCATAACTTTTTGGCTTAACATTAAAAATAAAAATGTTATGAGCATAAAAGGATAAAAAAATAGGGGATGAAAATCTTTAAGGCAATATAACTATTGTATTTTTAGTCCTACAAAAAAGTACTTCTGACCTTTTTTGTAGAACGTTTCTTAACAAACAATTTAATCTATTCATTTTTTTATTTAATTTATTTTTATTGATGTTTCAGCGTTGTTAAGGGAGGTAAATTGAAAGTATATGAGTTACGTAGGTACAAAAAATTGTTGATACAAAAAAAAGTTTCAAATAAAAGTTGTTCGCTATAATATTTCCTACAACTTCTATTATGAAAAAAATATTAAAATTTCATTTGTTTATCCGCTAAGCAACAAAAGTGTCTTAAAGCACAATTTATTAAGTTTTAATATCTAATTAATTATAATGATTTTTTTCAAGTTGTTACCCCCGGAAAATTAACAATTTATAGTTAAGCACATTCCTTGTAAATTTGGTATTGATATCTTGAACTGTTATTGTTTTATTAAACTGTTAATAAATTGTCTTTTGATTAACAGTAAAAAAATTACTATAAACTTGTTTTTTGTACAACTGTTTATATGGGTTCCAGAAAACTTATATAAGTGGTTGCCACCATAAAAAAGTTAACTATTCATTTGTTTGGAAAATGGTGACGCTTTAATATTATTGTCAGATATTTTACAACAATAAGATTTAAGCATCACCATTTTCAAAATTATTGAATAATTGACTTTTTTATGGTGGCAATCACTTATATATGTACGTTTTTAGGAACCTATATAAAAATTATGCAAAAAAAGTTTATAGAAAAACTTTTACTGTTAATCAAAAGACAATTTATTAACAGTTTAATAAAACAATAACAGTTCAAGATATCAATACCAAATTTACAAGGAATGTGCTTAACTATAAATTGTTAATTTTCCGGGGGTAACAACTTGAAAAAAATCATTATAATTAATTAGATATTAAAACTTAATAAATTGTGCTTTAAGACACTTTTGTTGCTTAGCGGATAAACAAATGAAATTTTAATATTTTTTTCATAATAGAAGTTGCAGGAAATATTATAGCGAACAACTTTTATTTGAAACTTTTTTTTGTATCAACAATTTTTTGTACCTACGTAACTCATATACTTTCAATTTACCTCCCTTAACAACGCTGAAACATCAATAAAAATAAATTAAATAAAAAAATGAATAGATTAAATTGTTTGTTAAGAAACGTTCTACAAAAAAGGTCAGAAGTACTTTTTTTGTAGGACTAAAAATACAATAGTTATATTGCCTTAAAGATTTTCATCCCCTATTTTTTTATCCTTTTATGCTCATAACATTTTTATTTTTAATGTTAAGCCAAAAAGTTATGAATAAAAGTTATAGATACTTCGATTACCTTTAAAAATGCTTCTTAATTTTTTTTGATAAGCTGACTGTTACGGAGATAAATAAAAAAACTAATTGCACCCTTATTTTCAAGATTACGGAAAAACAATATCTTTCGGGAACCCGAAAAATGAGTTTTAGAGTCACGGATGATCCCTCTACGAACCCACCTAAAAAAATTGCTGCCTACCCAAAATGCACGGTTGCCTTATTTTTTACGACGCTTTGACTGTACTACCTATCTTTTAGAAAAATCGATTATTCCACCAGATATGAAGAATTAGCCTCCTACCGTAAGTGGTTCTTGTTCAAATTTACGATTGTTTGGAAAAAAAGATTAGAAATTTCACATTTTTTTTTGCTTTCAGCGGCCATATTTAAAAAATGGCGGCAGATAGAAAAATTCTGTCGCCGGATTCGGAAAGAGCAGAAAAAATTAGGATAGAAAATGTTTCTTAGAAAGCTTTGGTTGATTGACTCACTGAAAAGCAAACGATTGAAAACAGTAAAAAAATTTATGCCATTTGGCATGAAACGGGTTAATTAGCATTCATAATTCGAAAAATGTATATCACATTTCTATCAATAATAACGTAATTAAATGAAGTTACCTTTCCATTTTTATTTCAGTACTAAGGCATTCTTCAATTTTTGGAGTAGATGAGCTGCATGATGTTTCGCAAAAATTTATTCCATCAGCTAATGATACGTTTTTAATATCTGTTGATGAAGATGAAGCTACTGAATTATTACTTGTTTCTGCTGATTCTGGAGACAAATGTAATGTTGGAAAACTGCCCTGTTTTATAAATGCTTTTCCTTCTATTGCACCATAACGAAAACAGTCTTCTGTGAAATGTAGTGAGCAAACACGGGGTCGAGATTGCAAATGTGCATTACTTTTAGCCACAATTTCTAACCATTTTATGTTATCACTTATATTAGTAGGAAATCTGTAATAGTAACAAGGAATAAAAAATTAATTACAACAAACGCTTGGTGTTGTAGCCACTTTTCTCACTTTTATGCACACATTAGATTATAATAATACTAGCCATAGTGTTACCCGGGGATATTAAAATCAACTATATTTAACATACAATCATGCTATAATATTTTTTTTAGTTAAATTATTTCTATATTCGAAAATAATATTTTCTAGATTTTAGGAATAACTTGAAAGACAATCGGTGACAGAAGTAGCTAAATTTTTCAAAATTCATTAATACCTATGCTTCAGATTTTGTATAGAAGTTATAAATGTCACAAATTATTGTTAGAGTCGTTGACTTATATGAAGCTAAATTTCTTTCCCTTATGACTATTTTGACGAAATTTATAAAGATTTTGATATAATGTATAGCGCAAATACCTGGTGTAACCCGGGATTATGAGTAATTTGCAAGACAATAAAATAGGTGGTAAAAGTAGCTAAATTTTAAAATTCATTAATAAATATCTGTGCTTTAGATTTTGTACAGAAGTTAAAAAGCTCATAAATTATTGCTAGAGTCGTTGACTTATACATAGTTATATGTGCAGCTAAATATCCCTCCCCTGTGACTATTTTGAAAAAAATTATAATCAATTTTTCATACGCCACAACCTTGGATGTCAGCACGGGATCCGGTCAATTTATCGTAAACAGTTCATCGTAAAACATTTTACCGTAACAATTTATCGTAAGAACAATTCTTCGTAAAACAATTTATCGTAAGAACAATTTATCGTATGGACAATTTACCAAAACAACAATTTATCGTAAGACAAATTTATCGTATGGAGAATTTACCGTAACAACAATTTATCGTATGGACAATGTTTAGTTTGCTGTACTACGCAGTACGAAGTCGTCGCTGTCAGTGTAAGAGTGCATATAGTTTGAATTTTACCGAAGGTCAAAGAAAAAGCTTACAAATTGTAATTTTTGCTTTACGACACCAAGGTAAGTCCACTGTATACTATTCTTTATACGGAAATTTACATTACATGTTTGTTTCAACATACTTTTGACTGACTAAAAGTCTAGTGATAACTCAAGGTCAACACATGAACACATATAACGGCCATAATACTCATGTTATAAAGAACATTACGTCGGAGGCAGAATGGGGTACACCCCGTTCTGCCCTTGACAATATTTGTACTTCTCATATAAATAGCCACTTTAATTGACGAGATGCCAGCACGTTGACCACGCGGCTATTACAGTTATATTTCAAGCGAACATTATACACAATACATATATCAATATATACATTTGTGTATATATTGAATAAACAAATTTTCAAAGTTAATTATCTTTGTAATTAAGGCCTATGAGGTCAAGTTGTTGGACACGTGTCTCTTTATTTTTGCTCTAGTTTTACATACCACAAGCTCATTGCAATTCTCAACGAACATGCTGTATTGTCCCCTTGTTAGATAACTTTAGCTTTAGCTTCTTTGTAGAGAAATAAGTAAATAAACGTACAAATTGACAAATAATGGTGTTATTTCTATCAAACCCTCTCAACTTGTAATCAAAGCTTAGCTACCCCGTTTCGCCCCGGGTTCCCCTACTCTTGAATATATTTACTCTACGATAAACTAGAATGTTTTTGATTGCGGATGAAAGTTGACGATTTGGCATTAAAAATACGACCATTTTATAGGCAATAAAACAGACTTTTTTCATAACTACGCCATTTTGTTAGATTTTGATATTTTTCGAAAATCGGTCATCAAATAACTAAAAAAAATTTACCAACATCCAAAACTTTAATTAATTCAATAAATGTCCAAATTGGATGTTTTTGAATTGTTTGATAAGAATATAAACCTACTTTGTTTTTAATTTTAGTTGTAAATATTTGTTTTTTGATCAGAAAATCATTGCATTTATGGAATTCAAAATGTTAATAACTTGACTAAAACTAAACAGATTTAAAAAATCAAAAAGCACCGTATTCACAATGAAAAAACCTTTCATATGAAGTATCACTTGCCCTATCATGCTATTTAAAATTTTAAGGGTTGCGCTCATAGCGCTGAGGGTTGAAAAGATTCTTGCAAAAATTTTATAGCAAAATATGTCCCCCTTGAAAGCAAAATCGACGTGTTCGAGCTTTTTCTCAAAATCTTATTTTAAATGACCAAAAGCGCACCCGTTTCGTTTTACTTGGGCCACCCTGTATACCGGGTGTCCCAGATAACTTTTCCAGCATGGGGATCTCAGTATCTATAAGAGATACAGGTTTGGTTAAATGAGATGAATTATTTGTAAGAAAGGGGTGAGTAATACTACACAAAAAAATATTCATAATTCTATGTGGTTTAGGCGGTATACCCAAAAAACTGAAAATTCGGAATTTCTTTAAATGGCTATAACTTTTTTGTCAAAATAGATAGGTATTTTTTGTAAACGGTTTCTCAAAGCACTTTTTTGTGTAGAATCGATTGATGTATTTAGATTTGTTATATCACTTTTAGTTTCCGAGTTATGAGCCCTAACTTTAGTTTTTCTTATGGGCCACTAAGTTGGCTATGACATATTTGGACGTGTTTTTTACTCTACTTTACAATGATATGTCACTTGCCATACTTATTGTCGAAAAGAAGTCGATGTACTAAATACCAGTGATATTTATTAAGTATTTTATTACAAACATTTAAGTGAGCCATGAAAAACAAAAAATCTAAACAAATATCACAATAACAACAATCAAAATAACAAATGAATATTTGAAAACAATGAACTATTTAAAAAAAATACGTTAAATTTTTTTTCGATAATAAGTATGGCAAGTGACACATCGTTGTAAAGTAGAGTAAAAAACACGTTCAAATATGCTATAGTCAACTTAGTGACCCATAAGAAAAACTAAAGTTAGGGCTCATAACTCGGAAACTAAAAGTGATATAACAAATCTAAATACATCAATCGATTCTACACAAAAAAGTGCTTTGAGAAACCGTTTACAAAAAATACCTATCTATTTTGACAAAAAAGTTATAGCCATTTAAAGAAATTCCGAATTTTCAGTTTTTTGGGTATACCGCCTAAACCACATAGAATTATGAATATTTTTTTGTGTAGTATTACTCACCCCTTTCTTACAAATAATTCATCTCATTTAACCAAACCTGTATCTCTTATAGATACTGAGATCCCCATGCTGGAAAAGTTATCTGGGACACCCGGTATGTAAAACAGGCTTCTAACTATACATAAATAATACATTATATTTTCTGTAAAGTTTATGACTTTAAATAATTATATTAGTAAAATTAGTACCATATTAAAAAAGAGACGTCATACTTAACGTAATGTTATCAGTTGAAGAATTTGCAATAAATCATTCTTCTAGCTCCAATAATAACAAAGTTAGCAATGATCACTCGGTTCCCACGAACACCCTGATATTAGATTATCAAAGCAAAATTTATCAAAAGTTCTATAGTCTAAATCTAACTATTAAATATAATAAATATATTACTAATAAATATGGCAAGTGACACATCGTTGTAAAGTAGAGTAAAAAACACGTTCAAATATGATATATTCAACTAAGTGGCCCATAAGAAAAACTAAAGTTAGTGCTTGTAACTCGGAAGCTAAAAGTGATATAAAAATTCTAAATACACCAATCAAAGTGCTTTAAGAAACCGCAAACAAAAAGTACCTATCTACTTTAACAAAAAAGTTATAGCCATTTAAAGAAATTCCGAATTTTCAGTTTTTTGGGTATACCGCCTTAACCACATATCAAAGTGATCTTCACACATAAAAACATTTGTATTCAATAAAATACTCGTTGGATCTTTTCAATTATTGTAACCACATTTTTCGTCTTTTGGGATTCTTTGGAACAGAAACAAACAGTTTGTGTGGACTTTTTATAGACGTATTTATACATTGTGGCACTACACACCATTATACACCATTCTATCCACTAAATTTGAAGATGAAATTCACTTCAGATGCACTGTTTTATGACTTATTTACTTGCGCGTGACGTCACACGCACCATACGACCAGCGCCATGATAGAAACAGCGTTTCTGACGCAGTTTTGAAAATTTAAACTTTAACATTGATTTTTATTGATAATACAGTAGATCTCCCCGAAATATCAATGTAGTGTGCTTATTATGTAATAAAGAATAATTTAAAAATATTTTCTAAAATTAGTCAAATAGCCTATTATGAATATTTTTTGGTGTAATAATACTCACCCCTATCTTACATATAATTCATCTCATTTAACCAAACCTGTATCTCTTATAGATACTGAGATCCCAATCCTGGAAAAGTTATCTGGGACACCCGGTATACTACGTGGACTGTTTAGAGCCATTTTGAGTTAAAAATAAATATAAAAATAGAATCATATTCTATTAATTCAGATCTATATTTTGACACCCCACAAGCCTAGATATGAAAATAAAAAAAATTTCATGACGCCCTTTAGTTACCGAGTTAGAGGGTGGGGGACAAAAAAAATGTTGCTTGGAGCCCCCTGTAGGCGTCATTTTTAATTTAGAAAAAAAATAAAAAATAGTGTCATATTCTACTCACTGAGATCTACATTTTGACACCCCACACGACTTGGAATACATTTTTTGTTAATTTGCTTTAAAGTCCCCTGTAGGCGCCATTTTTGATTTATAAAAAAATAAGAATAAAGATCGAATTACACTAGCTTGGTTACACATTTTAATGTGCCACTTGCCTTGGTATAAAAATAATATTTTTTTTGCCTGTCTTTAGCTTCTTAGCCCCCCCCCCTAAAAATATATTTCCTAAATATTTGTACATATTCTACTAGAGGGTGTCATTTTACATATTCAGTAAAAATTTCAAGGTTCTAGCTTATATAATTTACGAGTTATTAGGGTTGCCAGGTCTGCTTCCAAAAAATAGCGGACAATTTGTGGGGGGGGGGGGGGAATAAATTTAAAAAAAAATTATACAATTGAGTATGATTAATAATTTTTTCGGAGAATTAAGTTCAAAAATTCAATGGATATTTGATCTTTGTCTCATTCTAACTTATGAAAAAAAGACAATACGTGATTCTCCTATCCTTATTCTATTAGACTGTACTTTAAATTACGTACCATTTCATCTATTTCATCATAAAACTTTTGAATAAAAAAAATGTCCACTATTTTGTGAAAAAAAATAGTGGACATAATGTGAAAAAAGCGGACTGTCCGCTCAAATAGTGGACACCTGGCAACCCTACGAGTTATTGAGTTTTGAGTGAAAAGGACGGACGGACGGACGACAAAGTGAGATTAATAGGGTTTCTTCGGAACCCTAAAAAAGTACCTATGTAAATTATATTTGCTAAAGTGTTGTGTAAAAAATGGTGAAAACCAACATACTGCGCCTGCAACTATTTGTTAAAAACTCAAAGAGAACTGTCATATAAGTTTGATATCTCATTTGAGAGTGCTTGCTAGCTTGCAAATTTGCTAGGTCGTTTATAATATCGGACATTATATTTCTAAAACTTAACCTAATTTCTTTATACTTACTTGTGTAACGATCTGGGCGGTTTTTTACCAGCTCGCCACTTACAGATGCAACAAGAATACACCATAGCACTTGTATTTTATATAACTTAGAAAAAACACGCTATGTACCTCAAAATTAACTTTTTCAAAACACTTAACTCAGTTTAATACGCTAAACCATGCTATAACTGATGTATATGACACATATGATACAACCCTGTACTATCAAGCTAGGACTGCTAGAACCGCTAGAACCAATCACGAATTTAGAAAGAGACATAATCGGTGCAGCCAACAGCCAACATCTCTATCTCTTTTACTTTTTATTATGTACCACTTTATTAGACTCGTACTTAGAGCATATACTACTAGAGCCAGCCTTGCCGCTCGGCCATGCGAACAAGCGTGCGAGAGAGAAAGCGTAAAGAGTACTACATCCTTTCTCTCTCGCTCCGCGTGCTGTTTTGTACCGGTAATAGCGGGAAGCACTTGCCCCTCTCTGCCGATAAATAAGCACGCGGAGCGAGAGAGAAAGGACGTAGTACTCTTTACGCTTTCTCTCTCGCACGCTTGTTCGCACGGTCGAGCGGTAAGGCTCTAGTAGTATATGCTCTAAGGACTCGTACGATACAGATCCATATTAGAGAGGAGCATGGGCGTAGCCAGGATTTTATTTAGGGGAGGGCAAAAAAAATTCACATGTTAAACTTTTTTTTTATGTAACATATTTTAGTTTAAAAAAATCAGGTCAAAATTAATTTACCGTGGATCTTCCGCGTCATTCTAATAGTCTTCCAGTCATTATAATATTTGAGCTAGAAAAAAATGACGGAGTACGTTTTTTCAAGAAATTGGTAGATTCCAATGTATTCCCATCCCCCCCCCCTCCTTCAAAGGGAGTGTATAACTTTCTAGAGGCTTACAAAGCTGTCTAAAATCAGTTATTTGGGTATACCACTGGGGCTGTCACTTTTAGAAGAAAACAGGTTTGATAAATCTTAAAGCTGATACAAATTCGAATAAAATAGTGTTTTTAAAAATTATGTATCGTAAATAGTTATTGAAATAGAGCCCGCGAAAAAATCAGATTTGGAGATTACGCCTGAAATGAAGAGTTACGTTCGATTGCTGTGTTTAATATGTCTTTAATTTAATTTCAAAATGAAATTTTAAATTATAATAGAGAAAAGAGTGCCCTAAATAATGCTTGGCACCCAATGTCGGAATCTAGAAAAATGTTTTAGTTATAAGCACTCAAAGTTCTAGGTATTACAAAAATTTAAGGAAAATTATTCATGTTTTTCGACGACCCCAGAGAAAACCTTCTACAGATTCTACACCAAATAAAATAAATGAAATAATAAATAATAAATAAAACAGGAATTCATAGAAAATTTAATGCCCTAATTAATGGTTTCTGTCTAACCATGATTACTTAAAAATTATTCAAGTTATAGGTAAATATCTAAAGACAAATTTTTATAACAAATTTTTTTAATATACACTGTTTTTTAATTCAATTGTGATTATTACAACTTTAATTATGTGCTTTATATTTTTTCCAATAATTTGAACAATTTTATCACGGTCGGACAGAAACCATTAATTAGGGCATTAAATTTTCTATAGATTCCTGCTGGAATTTATTTTATTCGGTGTAGAAGGTCTTCTCTGGGGTCGTCGAAAAACATAAATAATTTTCCTTAAATTTTTGTAATACTTATACCTATAACTTGAATAATTTTTAAGTAATCATGGTTAGACAGAAACCATTAATTAGGGCATTAAATTTTCTATGAATTCCTGTTTTATTTATTATTTATTATTTCATTTATTTTATTTGGTGTAGAATCTGTAGAAGGTTTTCTCTGGGGTCGTCGAAAAACATGAATAATTTTCCTTAAATTTTTGTAATACCTAGAACTTTGAGTGCTTATAACTATAACATTTTTCTAGATTCCGATATTGGGTGCCAAGCATTATTTAGGGCACTCTTTTCTCTATTATAATTTAAAATTTCATTTTGAAATTCAATTAAATACATATTAAACACAGCAATCGAACATATGTAACTCTACATTTTAGGCGTAATCTCCAAACTCGACGTCGCTAAATGATTTTTTCGCGGGCTCTATTTCATTAACTATTTATGTTACATAATTTTGAAACGCACTATTTTGTTCGTAATTTTATCAGCTAAGATTTAATAGACCTGTTTTATCAAGACTGTTTATAAGACTGACAGCCCCAGTGGTATACCCAAATTACTAATTTTAGACAGTTTTGAAGACCCCTAGAAAGTTATGCACCCCCCTTTGAAGGGGAGGAAAAGTTATCATCATGTTCTATACATCGAAATGTACCAATTTCTCGAAAAAAATGTACTCCGTCGGCGCTAAAAAAAATGACAGAGTACATTTTTTTCTAGCGCCACCCCTATACGAAATTGTCTAGCTATTTCAAATTATTTTTTTAAAATTGTGATGACTTTCTTCTGTTTTTAATCTCCGCCCCAAAATTTGCCGCCCTTAATTTTTGTCGCTCTAGGCATGTGCCTACACTGCCTGCATGGTAAATCCTGGCCTGTTTAAATATGGTATTTAGTTTTGTGATATTTTGATATTTGATTTTCTGGATCCAAAATATAAATTTACGTTCAAAAATTCAATGGACATCATACAAATCTAGAAATATCCCTGTTTAGACAATGTACTGATTTACTTATTACTTTTTGTCCACAAGCTAGGGGGGGGCAAGCGCCCCCCCCTGCCCCACCCTGGCTACGCCCATGGAGAGGAGCAAGTGTTTCCCGCTATTACCGGTAATAGTGGGAAACACTTACCTCTTTATGCCGACCAATAAGCACGCGGGAGCGAGAGAGAAAGGAGGTAGTACTCTTCCGCTATCTCTCTAGCACACTTGTTCGCACGGTCGAGCGGCAAGGCTGTCTCCAGTAGTATATGCTCTAAGGCCGTATGTTTAGCACTTATTGGTTTAGAGTTTAGAGCATATACTACTAGAGCCAGCCTTGCCGCTTGGCCGTGCGAACAAGCTTGCGAGAGATAAAGCGTAAGCAGGCCCGGCAGAACAGATAAATTTCTAGTGTCTAGTACAAAAATGGGAGGAGGGGTAAGTTGGAGAATTTTTTTTAAATATGGTTTTTGAAACATTATGTTTTACAAATAAAAATTCAAATTGGCTTTTAATTTATAACATCTGACTCAGGGCCGGCAACAGTCTAGGCTTTGGTATGTCGTACTAGACACTCGAAAAATTTGCGTGTGTCGAATTACCCACCAGAGATTGGAAAAGTTATGCTCGCTTAGGTCATGCTCGCTTAGGTAATGCTCGCTTACGTAATGCTCGCTTACGTAATGCTCGCTTAGGTTATGCTCGCTTAGATTATGCTCGCTTAGGTAATGCTCGCTTAGGTTATGCTCGCTTAGGTTATGCTCGTTTAGGTTATGCTCGCTTAGGTTATGCTCGCTTAGGTTATGCTCGCTTAAGTCATGCTCGCTTACGTTATGCTCGCTTACGTTATGCTCGTTTAGGTTATGCTCACTTAGGTTATGCTCGCTTAGGTTATGCTCGCTTAGGTCATGCCGTCTTAGATCATGCTCGCTTAGGTTATGCTCGCTTACGTTATGCTCGCTTACGTTATGCTCGCTAAGGTCATGCTCGCTTAGGTCATGCTCGCTTAGGTTATGCTCGCTTAGGTTATGCTCGCTTAGGTCATGCTCGCTTCGGTTATGCTCGCTTGGATCATGCTCGCTTAGGTTATGCTCGCTTAGGTTATGCTCGCTTACGTTATGCTCGCTTACGTTATGCTCGCTTACGTTATGCTCGCTTAGGTTATGCTCGCTTAGGTTATGCTCGCTTAGGTTATGCTCGCTTAGGTCATGCTCGCTTACGTTATGCTCGCTTACGTTATGCTCGCTTAGGTCATGCTCGCTTAGGTCATGCTCGCTTAGGTCATGCTCGCTTAGGTCATGCTCGCTTAGGTTATGTTCGCTTAGGTTATGCTCGCTTAGGTCATGCTCGCTTAGGTTATGCCGTCTTAGATCATGCTCGCTTACGTTATGCTCGCTTAGGTTATGCTCGCTTAGGTTATGCTCGCTTAGGTCATGCTCGCTTAGGTCATGCTCGCTTGGGTCATGCTCGCTTAGGTCATGCTCGCTTAGGTCATGCTCGCTTAGGTTATGCTCGCTTACGTTATGCTCGCTTACGTTATGCTCGTTTAGGTTATGCTCACTTAGGTTATGCTCGCTTAGGTTATGCTCGCTTAGGTCATGCCGTCTTAGATCATGCTCGCTTAGGTTATGCTCGCTTACGTTATGCTCGCTTACGTTATGCTCGCTAAGGTCATGCTCGCTTAGGTCATGCTCGCTTAGGTTATGCTCGCTTAGGTTATGCTCGCTTAGGTCATGCTCGCTTCGGTTATGCTCGCTTGGATCATGCTCGCTTAGGTTATGCTCGCTTAGGTTATGCTCGCTTACGTTATGCTCGCTTACGTTATGCTCGCTTACGTTATGCTCGCTTAGGTTATGCTCGCTTAGGTTATGCTCGCTTAGGTTATGCTCGCTTAGGTCATGCTCGCTTACGTTATGCTCGCTTACGTTATGCTCGCTTAGGTCATGCTCGCTTAGGTCATGCTCGCTTAGGTCATGCTCGCTTAGGTCATGCTCGCTTAGGTTATGTTCGCTTAGGTTATGCTCGCTTAGGTCATGCTCGCTTAGGTTATGCCGTCTTAGATCATGCTCGCTTACGTTATGCTCGCTTAGGTTATGCTCGCTTAGGTTATGCTCGCTTAGGTCATGCTCGCTTAGGTCATGCTCGCTTGGGTCATGCTCGCTTAGGTCATGCTCGCTTAGGTCATGCTCGCTTAGGTTATGCTCGCTTACGTTATGCTCGCTTACGTTATGCTCGCTTAGGTTATGATCGCTTAGGTCATGCTCGCTTACGTTATGCTCGCTTACGTTATGCTCGCTTAGGTTATGCTCGCTTAGGTCATGCTCGCTTAGGTTATGCCGTCTTAGATCATGCTCGCTTACGTTATGCTCGCTTAGGTTATGCTCGCTTAGGTTATGCTCGCTTAGGTTATGCTCGCTTAGGTTATGCTCGCTTAGGTCATGCTCGCTTAGGTCATGCTCGCTTAGGTCATGCTCGCTTAGATCATGCTCGCTTAGATCATGCTCGCTTAGATCATGCTCGCTTAGGTTATGCTCGCTTAGGTCATGCTCGCTTAGGTCATGCCCGCTTACATTATGCTCGCTTACGTTATGCTCGCTTAGGTCATGCTCGCTTAGGTCATGCTCGCTTAGGTCATGCTTTATGTTTCAAAAACCATATTTAAAAAAAACTTTCCAACTTCCCCCTCCTCTCACTTTTTTACTAGACACTAGAAATTTATCTGTTCTGCCGGGCCTGATCTGACTCAATTATTTAAGACCAAATTGGATGCTGCAAAGGGTTTTTATCTACATTAAGTACATGTTACTACAAAATCATTTATTTCGATAAGAATTAATGTTTTGCTGGTCATAAATAAGTCCTAAGGCTCTAGTAGTATATGCTCTAAGGACTCGTACGATACAGATCCATATTAGAGAGGAGCATGGGCGTAGCCAGGATTTTATTTAGGGGAGGGCAAAAAAAATTCACATGTTAAACTTTTTTTTTATGTAACATATTTTAGTTTAAAAAAATCAGGTCAAAATTAATTTACCGTGGATCTTCCGCGTCATTCTAATAGTCTTCCAGTCATTATAATATTTGAGCTAGAAAAAAATGACGGAGTACGTTTTTTCAAGAAATTGGTAGATTCCAATGTATTCCCATCCCCCCCCCCCCTCCTTCAAAGGGAGTGTATAACTTTCTAGAGGCTTACAAAGCTGTCTAAAATCAGTTATTTGGGTATACCACTGGGGCTGTCACTTTTAGAAGAAAACAGGTTTGATAAATCTTAAAGCTGATACAAATTCGAATAAAATAGTGTTTTTAAAAATTATGTATCGTAAATAGTTATTGAAATAGAGCCCGCGAAAAAATCAGATTTGGAGATTACGCCTGAAATGAAGAGTTACGTTCGATTGCTGTGTTTAATATGTCTTTAATTTAATTTCAAAATGAAATTTTAAATTATAATAGAGAAAAGAGTGCCCTAAATAATGCTTGGCACCCAATGTCGGAATCTAGAAAAATGTTTTAGTTATAAGCACTCAAAGTTCTAGGTATTACAAAAATTTAAGGAAAATTATTCATGTTTTTCGACGACCCCAGAGAAAACCTTCTACAGATTCTACACCAAATAAAATAAATGAAATAATAAATAATAAATAAAACAGGAATTCATAGAAAATTTAATGCCCTAATTAATGGTTTCTGTCTAACCATGATTACTTAAAAATTATTCAAGTTATAGGTAAATATCTAAAGACAAATTTTTATAACAAATTTTTTTAATATACACTGTTTTTTAATTCAATTGTGATTATTACAACTTTAATTATGTGCTTTATATTTTTTCCAATAATTTGAACAATTTTATCACGGTCGGACAGAAACCATTAATTAGGGCATTAAATTTTCTATAGATTCCTGCTGGAATTTATTTTATTCGGTGTAGAAGGTCTTCTCTGGGGTCGTCGAAAAACATAAATAATTTTCCTTAAATTTTTGTAATACTTATACCTATAACTTGAATAATTTTTAAGTAATCATGGTTAGACAGAAACCATTAATTAGGGCATTAAATTTTCTATGAATTCCTGTTTTATTTATTATTTATTATTTCATTTATTTTATTTGGTGTAGAATCTGTAGAAGGTTTTCTCTGGGGTCGTCGAAAAACATGAATAATTTTCCTTAAATTTTTGTAATACCTAGAACTTTGAGTGCTTATAACTATAACATTTTTCTAGATTCCGATATTGGGTGCCAAGCATTATTTAGGGCACTCTTTTCTCTATTATAATTTAAAATTTCATTTTGAAATTCAATTAAATACATATTAAACACAGCAATCGAACATATGTAACTCTACATTTTAGGCGTAATCTCCAAACTCGACGTCGCTAAATGATTTTTTCGCGGGCTCTATTTCATTAACTATTTATGTTACATAATTTTGAAACGCACTATTTTGTTCGTAATTTTATCAGCTAAGATTTAATAGACCTGTTTTATCAAGACTGTTTATAAGACTGACAGCCCCAGTGGTATACCCAAATTACTAATTTTAGACAGTTTTGAAGACCCCTAGAAAGTTATGCACCCCCCTTTGAAGGGGAGGAAAAGTTATCATCATGTTCTATACATCGAAATGTACCAATTTCTCGAAAAAAATGTACTCCGTCGGCGCTAAAAAAAATGACAGAGTACATTTTTTTCTAGCGCCACCCCTATACGAAATTGTCTAGCTATTTCAAATTATTTTTTTAAAATTGTGATGACTTTCTTCTGTTTTTAATCTCCGCCCCAAAATTTGCCGCCCTTAATTTTTGTCGCTCTAGGCATGTGCCTACACTGCCTGCATGGTAAATCCTGGCCTGTTTAAATATGGTATTTAGTTTTGTGATATTTTGATATTTGATTTTCTGGATCCAAAATATAAATTTACGTTCAAAAATTCAATGGACATCATACAAATCTAGAAATATCCCTGTTTAGACAATGTACTGATTTACTTATTACTTTTTGTCCACAAGCTAGGGGGGGGCAAGCGCCCCCCCCTGCCCCACCCTGGCTACGCCCATGGAGAGGAGCAAGTGTTTCCCGCTATTACCGGTAATAGTGGGAAACACTTACCTCTTTATGCCGACCAATAAGCACGCGGGAGCGAGAGAGAAAGGAGGTAGTACTCTTCCGCTATCTCTCTAGCACACTTGTTCGCACGGTCGAGCGGCAAGGCTGTCTCCAGTAGTATATGCTCTAAGGCCGTATGTTTAGCACTTATTGGTTTAGAGTTTAGAGCATATACTACTAGAGCCAGCCTTGCCGCTTGGCCGTGCGAACAAGCTTGCGAGAGATAAAGCGTAAGCAGGCCCGGCAGAACAGATAAATTTCTAGTGTCTAGTACAAAAATGGGAGGAGGGGTAAGTTGGAGAATTTTTTTTAAATATGGTTTTTGAAACATTATGTTTTACAAATAAAAATTCAAATTGGCTTTTAATTTATAACATCTGACTCAGGGCCGGCAACAGTCTAGGCTTTGGTATGTCGTACTAGACACTCGAAAAATTTGCGTGTGTCGAATTACCCACCAGAGATTGGAAAAGTTATGCTCGCTTAGGTCATGCTCGCTTAGGTAATGCTCGCTTACGTAATGCTCGCTTACGTAATGCTCGCTTAGGTTATGCTCGCTTAGATTATGCTCGCTTAGGTAATGCTCGCTTAGGTTATGCTCGCTTAGGTTATGCTCGTTTAGGTTATGCTCGCTTAGGTTATGCTCGCTTAGGTTATGCTCGCTTAAGTCATGCTCGCTTACGTTATGCTCGCTTACGTTATGCTCGTTTAGGTTATGCTCACTTAGGTTATGCTCGCTTAGGTTATGCTCGCTTAGGTCATGCCGTCTTAGATCATGCTCGCTTAGGTTATGCTCGCTTACGTTATGCTCGCTTACGTTATGCTCGCTAAGGTCATGCTCGCTTAGGTCATGCTCGCTTAGGTTATGCTCGCTTAGGTTATGCTCGCTTAGGTCATGCTCGCTTCGGTTATGCTCGCTTGGATCATGCTCGCTTAGGTTATGCTCGCTTAGGTTATGCTCGCTTACGTTATGCTCGCTTACGTTATGCTCGCTTACGTTATGCTCGCTTAGGTTATGCTCGCTTAGGTTATGCTCGCTTAGGTTATGCTCGCTTAGGTCATGCTCGCTTACGTTATGCTCGCTTACGTTATGCTCGCTTAGGTCATGCTCGCTTAGGTCATGCTCGCTTAGGTCATGCTCGCTTAGGTCATGCTCGCTTAGGTTATGTTCGCTTAGGTTATGCTCGCTTAGGTCATGCTCGCTTAGGTTATGCCGTCTTAGATCATGCTCGCTTACGTTATGCTCGCTTAGGTTATGCTCGCTTAGGTTATGCTCGCTTAGGTCATGCTCGCTTAGGTCATGCTCGCTTGGGTCATGCTCGCTTAGGTCATGCTCGCTTAGGTCATGCTCGCTTAGGTTATGCTCGCTTACGTTATGCTCGCTTACGTTATGCTCGTTTAGGTTATGCTCACTTAGGTTATGCTCGCTTAGGTTATGCTCGCTTAGGTCATGCCGTCTTAGATCATGCTCGCTTAGGTTATGCTCGCTTACGTTATGCTCGCTTACGTTATGCTCGCTAAGGTCATGCTCGCTTAGGTCATGCTCGCTTAGGTTATGCTCGCTTAGGTTATGCTCGCTTAGGTCATGCTCGCTTCGGTTATGCTCGCTTGGATCATGCTCGCTTAGGTTATGCTCGCTTAGGTTATGCTCGCTTACGTTATGCTCGCTTACGTTATGCTCGCTTACGTTATGCTCGCTTAGGTTATGCTCGCTTAGGTTATGCTCGCTTAGGTTATGCTCGCTTAGGTCATGCTCGCTTACGTTATGCTCGCTTACGTTATGCTCGCTTAGGTCATGCTCGCTTAGGTCATGCTCGCTTAGGTCATGCTCGCTTAGGTCATGCTCGCTTAGGTTATGTTCGCTTAGGTTATGCTCGCTTAGGTCATGCTCGCTTAGGTTATGCCGTCTTAGATCATGCTCGCTTACGTTATGCTCGCTTAGGTTATGCTCGCTTAGGTTATGCTCGCTTAGGTCATGCTCGCTTAGGTCATGCTCGCTTGGGTCATGCTCGCTTAGGTCATGCTCGCTTAGGTCATGCTCGCTTAGGTTATGCTCGCTTACGTTATGCTCGCTTACGTTATGCTCGCTTAGGTTATGATCGCTTAGGTCATGCTCGCTTACGTTATGCTCGCTTACGTTATGCTCGCTTAGGTTATGCTCGCTTAGGTCATGCTCGCTTAGGTTATGCCGTCTTAGATCATGCTCGCTTACGTTATGCTCGCTTAGGTTATGCTCGCTTAGGTTATGCTCGCTTAGGTTATGCTCGCTTAGGTTATGCTCGCTTAGGTCATGCTCGCTTAGGTCATGCTCGCTTAGGTCATGCTCGCTTAGATCATGCTCGCTTAGATCATGCTCGCTTAGATCATGCTCGCTTAGGTTATGCTCGCTTAGGTCATGCTCGCTTAGGTCATGCCCGCTTACATTATGCTCGCTTACGTTATGCTCGCTTAGGTCATGCTCGCTTAGGTCATGCTCGCTTAGGTCATGCTTTATGTTTCAAAAACCATATTTAAAAAAAACTTTCCAACTTCCCCCTCCTCTCACTTTTTTACTAGACACTAGAAATTTATCTGTTCTGCCGGGCCTGATCTGACTCAATTATTTAAGACCAAATTGGATGCTGCAAAGGGTTTTTATCTACATTAAGTACATGTTACTACAAAATCATTTATTTCGATAAGAATTAATGTTTTGCTGGTCATAAATAAGTCCATGTAAACAGAACCTAAGAAAATATAAATGCTTTTCCAATCTTTGGTGGGTAATTCGACACACGCAAATTTTCTAGTACGACATACCGAAGCCTAGACTGAGCGTAAGAGTGCTACATCCTTTCTCTCTCGCTCCGCGTACTTATTGGTCGGTCGAGAGGGGCAAGTGCTTACCGCTTACAAATCAGCACACGGAGCGTGAGAGAAAGGATGTAGCACTCTTACGTTTTCTCTCTCGCACGCTTGTTTGCACGGCCGAGCGGCAAGGCTGGCTCTAGTAGTATATGCTCTAACCTTATTGGTACACATCGTACACATGTCGTATATTCTGTCATCTGTGACATATATGTATAACTGTATGTATATTTTGTATGTACATAAGTAGTATTAGGTTTGTACATTTTCGTTAAAATGTTTCACGTTAAACAGGAAGATATAAAAGAAGAGATTGAAAAAATTGATTGTGTTCCGGATATTGAAACCTATGATGAATTGTCTAAATTTTACAAACAGGAAGAAGACGAGGTAAGTAATACTATGCAGGTTAGCTTGCATATCATTACATTACTTGACCCAAATAAACCTTGTTTTGTATATAACGAAAACAATATTTTCTTAAGATAAGCAATAATATCTTAAACTTAAACCAACTTTAGCATTCTTGAACGAAGGAATAACGTAGTTGGATAATTGGATTAAGAGTATTTTTCTTATATTAATAAAATACTGTTTTTGTTATATACAAAACAAGGTTTTCTTGGCCCAATACAGTTTTTTTTCTGTGTATAGTATGTTTGATAGATAGACAAATATAAAACAGAGATTCTTAATTTTCAAAGTACTTTGTGGTACTTGAAGTACTTTCACTGAGTACTTTTGACAGCTCTGACATCAGATTCAATGTATGTATTAAAACAATTATTGATCGTTTTTCAGGAAGACTCCGTTGTCAGAGAAGAAAACGTTCTTGAAACTAGAAGCGAACAAGAAGAAAATAATGATTTTATGGAAACAGATTGTGGTAATGCAATAATCAATGAGTCCTGTACTACTAAACAAAATTCTCACAAATCCGGTGTAAAATTGGAACATCAATGTGACCAGTGTGAGTATAGCAGTAAATATAAACATTGCTTAGTAAGACATAAACTAACACATACAAATGAAAGACCTTTTAAATGTGACCAATGTGAATACAGTTTCATACGGAAGGATAAATTAGCGAACCACAAATTAACTCATACTAATGAAAGACCTTTTAAATGCGACCAATGTGAAAACAGCTTTGTACGGAAAGATAAATTAGTAAGCCATAGATTAACACATAATAAAGAAAGACCTTTTAAATGTGATCATTGTGAATACAGCTGTGTACGGAAACAGTATTTGGCACGACATAAATTAACACATTCTACCGAGCGATCTTTCAAATGTGACCGATGTGAATATAGTTGTGTACGGAGTGATAAATTAGCAAGCCATAAATTAAGACATACTAATGATCTACCATTTAAATGCAACGAGTGTGAATTTAGTTGTGTACAAAAACATCATTTACTTAGCCATAAATTAATACATACTGATGAACGATCTTTTAAATGTGATCAATGTGAATATAGCTGTAAACATAAACATTCCTTAGTAAAACATAAATTAATACATGCTAATGAAAGACCTTTTAAATGTGATCAATGTAAATACAGATGTATACGGAGTGATCAGTTAGCAAGCCATAAATTAACACATAGTAGTGAAAAACCTTTTCAATGTGAACACTGTGAGTATAGCTGTAAACATAAATATTCATTAGTGAAACATAAATTAACACATGCTATTATTAAAAGACCTTTTTTAATGTGAATTAATGTACGCAGTAAGAATAATTTATCGTATAGACAATTTATCGTAAATCAATTTATCATACAAAAATGTATGTATTCTGTAATAAATAAAACACTTGTAATTTATTATTTTCCTTTATTCATTGTTATTGTATAACTCTAATACATATCGTTGTACACAGTAGGACGGTCTTTGGTGTACTGGTCTTGCTGATAGAACAGTATATATAATCAGTGTTACCAACCATAAAAACTACCATAGAATATGTACAATCATTACACTACACTCAGCGTTCTATAATACGTAGCCATCGGTAATTCAATAATTCCACAAGACGCCGGCTAGAGGAGCCCCCACCACCACGCCTAAAAGTTGACAGTGCTGCGGTTGAGAACCACTGGTATTTAGCAAATGTCCACCTTAGAGCATATACTACTGGAGCCAGCCTTGCCGCTCAGCCGTGCGAACAAGTGTGCTAGAGAGATAGCGGGAGAGTACTACCTCCTTTCTCTCTCGCTCCCGTGTGATATTAGAGGAGCAAGTGTTTCCCGCTATTAACGGTAATAATATCACGCGGGAGCGAGAGAGAAAGGAGGTAGTACTCTCCCGCTATCTCTCTAGCACACTTGTTCGCACGGCCGAGCGGCAAGGCTGGCTCCAGTAGTGTATTCTCTAAGATGTCCACCATTGGCAACTAGCGAGTAATCAGTGAACTACATCACAGAACATAATATACAAGTTATAGAAACGTCATACAACGTTAAAAAACGCAGACACAGCGCCTCTCGTATCGCCACTGAAAAATTTGGAACATAATCGCAAGAAGAGCCATCTAATTTCAATAACTGTAGTTTTGTCCATCTAGCACAGCGATACTCAACCTTTTTTTCCTCCGGGCCGCATACCGATTTTTGCTATTTCAGGTGGGCGGAAATCTGAAATTGTAATTTAAGACCTTTTTTTTCTTTGTCACATAAAATTTTCCACCCCCTAATCCTGTTATTTTTAATGACCATTATTTATTGAATAACTGAAAAAAAGTCTTGAAACATTCTATTTTCTTTAGTTAATTTTCGTTTGCATTTTGAAAACTCTCCTGCCATTGTGAGTAAATAATTTGAAGTAATTTACGTTAAAAACAGTTGAATCGGTGAGTGAAAGAACGATATATCTCCAAAATGACCATTTTGAGAAAAACGAAAAAAACTGTTTTAAAGGAGAACTATGGGTTATTTGGTCTAATTATGTATTGTGACATCAAAGGTGACATGTGCTGACTTAGTCTCATTGACCCTTATGCACCATTTATTGAGCCATTTTTTGTAATATGGCAAGGTTTTGCTGAAGTTTTTGTGATACAGCGTGTGGGATATAAGTAGTTGAAGTTTGAAGTATGTATTTACTGGACATCTGAATTCTGAAAAAAATTTGTCAAGACATACACCAGTGTATGCCATAAGGGTTCCGAAGTATATACTACGTGGACTGTTTAGAGCCATTTACAGGTGCATATTTGAGTTAAAAATAAATATAAAAAATAGGATCATATTCTATTAATTCAGATCTACATTTTGACACCCCACAAGCCTAGATATGAAAATAAAAAAAATTCCATGACGCCCCACAGTGGTTTAAAATCGTACTTTTTTGCGCGAAATTTCGCTTCAAGCCAATTTTCAACCAATTTTAATGAAACTACTCTCATTTTAAAGGTAAGTAGTTGTAGTTTCTGAAAATTACCCCAAGAGTAGTCAGTTCGCACTTATAACACCCCTTTCATCCCCTTAAACCTGAAAATTCGATGAAACATTAAATTCTTGAATTAATAAATCTAGTAAGATAATATATACTGAATTTATATATAGATCATTTTGTTAGTACTATTATATAGTATCTATAAACAGGTGTGAACTTACCTACATATATACAGGGTGAGTCATAAGTAAGTATTTCTTCGTTATCTATTCTGTTTCATAATTAGTGAAATTTTTTAATTTTTAATGATATTATAAGTAACAATACACATCTAAACTTATATTAAAATATATAGTGTGGCTCCAAAAAAGGTGCATCATTACAGGGTGAGTCGATAATCTCGATAATGAGTCGATATCTCGTCTCTTTTAAGAGATAGAAAAAAAATTTATATTTTAGCTGATATTATATGTAAAAATGTACATTATAAAAATGTATTGAAATATACAGTGTGGGCCCAAAATAAGGTGTTTCAAAAATTTCATGTATTGTAAAAAGGAATGACCAATTTATTTCTACCTTATTTAACTCTTGTTTAGAAGGTCTATACAGTGGTAAACTGGTTTTTAAATATTGAGGGAAAGAGGATATTTTTTTTTAAATTGACATTTTTTGAAAAATATTTTTTTAATATTTTCAATTTTTTTGGGGGGAAACCTTGTATAAAACAATTAAATTTCACATAAATTGCTAGTGGAGTATAGTTTGAACAAATGCCACACCAAAACACAATAAAGCCCAAAATTATTTTTCAAAACATGTCAATTTTTGATTTATAAAAAAAAATAAAAAATACTGTCATATTCTACTCACTGAGATCTACATTTCGACACCCCACATGCCCAGATAAAAAAAAAAAAAAAATGTACGACACCCCTCCCTTTTTCTCCAAAATTTGAAATGATATTGGTGACTTTAGTATTTGTCGTTGGTAGTCTCACCAAAGCCCATTACCTAATTTTTTTCAGATTTTTCGAGCCAGTAGTTAGTAGTTACCGAGTTAGAGGGGGGGGGGGGGCAGACACAATTATTGCTTGGAGCCCCCTGTAGGCGCCATTTTTGATTTATAAAAAAAATAAAAAATACTGTCATATTCTACTCACTGAGATCTACATTTCGACACCCCACATGCCCAGATAAAAAAATAAAAGTAAAAAAATGTACAACACCCCTCCCCTTTTCTCCAAAATTTGAAATGATATTGGTGACTTTAGTATTTGTCGTTGGTAGTCTCACCAAAGCCTCATTACCTAATTTTTTTCAGATTTTTCGAGTCAGTAGTTACCGAGTTAGAGGGGGGGGGGACAGACAAAATTATTGCTTGGAGCCCCCTGTAGGCGCCATTTTTAATTTAAAAAAAAAATAAAAAATAGTGTCATATTCTACTCAGTGAGATCTACAATTTGACATCCCACACGACCTGGAATACATTTTTTTTGGTTTTTTTAATTTGCTTTAAAGCTCCCTGTAGGCGCCATTTTTGATTTATAAAAAAATAAGAATAAGGATCAAATTACACTAGCTTGGTTACACATTTTGATGTGCCACTTGCCTTGGTATAAAAAAAAATATTTTTTTTGGCTGTCTTTAGCTTCTTAGCACCCCCCCCCCTAAAAAATATTTTTCTAAAATATTTGTACATATATATATGTAAAATGTTACATATTCAGTAAAAATTTCAAAGTTCTAGCTTATATAGTTTATGAGCTATTGAGCTTTGAGTGAAAAGGACGGACGGACGGACGGACGACAAAGTGAGATTAATAGGGTTTCTTCGGAACCCTAAAAAAAGAATAAGTACATATTTTTTTTATAAAAACTGCTTATTTATAAATCATATAATAGGCTATTTGACAACATTGAAAATATACTATAAATTGTGGTTATCCTATCAGATAATAGCGTAAAAGAACATATTTCACTTTATTTTAAAATAAATTATGTATATTTTTTTGCAAATTACACGAAAAAAAATATAATAATTTTTGAAATTTTATCTAAGACGGGAACGCTTTGTGATTGGTTGCAACTCTAGTGACGTCACACGCATGTAAATAACGCTTCCTCGACTGATTGTAGTGCTTTCTGTGTGCTATGTCAAAGTATTATATTCGATTTTTCAGCTATTTCTGAAGCAGATTTTAGATAAATTTTATTACTCACTAATTAATTCACTTCAGCTGCACTGTTTTATTAAGGCAATAACTTATTTACGTGCATGTGACGTCACACGCACCATATGACCAGCGCCATGATAGAAACAGCGTTTCTGACGCAGTTTTGAAAATTTAAACTTTAACATTGATTTTTATTGATAATACAGTAGATCTCCCCGAAATATCAATGTAGTGTGCTTATTATTGAATAAAGAATAATTTAAAAAGATTTTCTAAAATTAGTCAAATAGCCTATTATAGTGTTATAAGTAATAGTAAAAAAATTGACTAAAATTTCTGATTAAAATAGGTACATCTATTTATTGTTGTAATCATTTATGGGATTCGTATGATATTTCTAGGATTAAATGATAAAAATTGATTTATATTTCAATATAATGAATTTTTGTTTTCATATTTTTCTCACATGTTATAACTACATAGAATTTTCAATACAATAAAAAATATCAGATTTTGTCAATTTTTTTAGATAAACATAATATAAGTTTAACATACCTTCTTAATAATGATTCACTGCATTTACTTCAAATAATTAAGAAATTCATTGTGAAAGTCTCAATAATTCATCAAAATAGAGCACAAAAATAACAAAATTTTTATGTCATATTAAATATTATAAAACAAAAATTTTAATTCACGTAACACGATCAAAAAAAATCTTAAAAACACAAGTGGCGCCATCTGTTGTCGCCACTGAATTCTAAAAAAAGACAAAGAGCGTCATATCTGAATGACGTTTCTACTTATATAAATACAGGATGTCCCAGGACTGTCAAAGCTCAATATTTCATTTATCATAAGAATTGGGAGAAATCTTTAAATGCAAAAGTTGTCAGGCTAGATGAGCGGCATAATTTAAAAATAGTTACATTTATACAGAGTGTCCCATAACTGCGTTACAAACCAAAGTTATGTTTTTTTAAATACAAACTATATATTTTTATGTGATAATCTAAAAGCATTAATTTTTCTGAGTATTTTGATGTATCAAGTATGGGATTATACAGAGGGGTTTAGAAATAATGACCAATTTTGTAAGAAAATAGGAACATTTTCAACACCTTGTAATTTTCTAATTACAACAAAAAATATTTGTTTTCTGTTTGAAGTAGTTTTGACATATTCTCTATTATTGCGATATAATGTCAAACATTTAAAAAAATGTATTATTTGTACAGGGTGTATCAAAACACTGAACTTAGTTTTTTTCAAAATTTTCAAATGGAACACCCTATATATTCTTACATTTTCGAATTGCCTGTTCAATTCTCAACACATTTTACAAACCATGTTCTATACCTAAATCCAGCCGTTAATAAGTTATTAATTTTATTTTAAAATCTTAAGATGTTTTATAAAAACAATACAACTTTATTATAATTGCAATACAACAGTTCGCTTAAAAAATTATTTAACAAACTAATATAACGTACAAACTGTAACAACATAAAAATTTAATTATTTTATGGAATATAATAAAGTTGTATTGTTTTTAAAAAAATCTTAAGATTTTAATATAAAATTAATACCTTATAGCCCAGGCAATAGACTCAAAAAAACGGTCAAACTAAGAAAAAATTCCGACCAAGCTGTATTTTGGTGGAGACTTTTATTTTGATGTCCTAAACATACCCTAAAAAGTCCCCATAATTTGGATGGCGGGTTTTTATTTTTTAGGGGGTAAAGGGGGACTGATTCTAGTTTTTTGCAAATATCTCAAAAATGATCAATTTTTCGAGAAAAATTGTTATGAAGAAAATTGTAGTATATAAAATTCTACACAAAAAAGGTTTTTATACTTTTCTCGTATAATTAATACTTTTTAAGTAAACGGTTAACTTAGTTAAGGGTGCATTGAAAAGTGCCAAAAACTGAACTTTTAGGGGCAAGCAATTTTATGGTTGATTATTATAGATTTTGGGGCGTAGAATTCGAAAAAAATAGCCCGGACTGGCAAAAAGTAGTGCAACACCCTTAAAAAAGGGGTTGAAGGGTGAAAACCCCGTTTTCAAGATTTTTTTCAATTTTTCTCAAAATCTAAATCGATGACGGGGTATTTTTATGGTTGATATTTATTGGGGACACTTAGACGAATCGATCGGGACCACAAATATTGAATTTGACAGAAAAATACTCTTTCTAGAGGGTTTAAAAAAACGTAAAAATGTTTATTTCGAGGAAAAAATTTAAAAATTAATAATTTTTGTTCAAATCAAAATTGATCTCAAATTGTTCCTTAAGTTCTAAAGAATACTGATCAACCATAATTTAAAAAAATATTAATATTTTAACCAATGAAAATCGCTAATGTTTAAGGGTAGGCAAAGTAATTTTTTTTTATCAATTTTCATTGATTAAAATATTAATATTTTTTAAAATTATGGTTGATCAGTATTCTTTAGTACTTAAGGAACAATTTGAGACCAATTTTGATTTGAACAAAAATTATTAATTTTTAAATTTTTTCCTCGAAATAAACATTTTTATGTTTTTTTAAACCCTCTAGAAAGAGTATTTTTCTGTCAAATTCAAAATTTGTGGTCCCGATCGATTCGTCTAAGTGTCCCTAATAAATATCAACCATAAAAATACCCCGTCATCGATTTAGATTTTGAGAAAAATTGGAAAAAATCTTGAAAACGGGGTTTTCACCCTTCAACCCCTTTTTTTAAGGATGTTGCACTACTTTTCGCCAGTCCGGGCTATTTTTTTCGAATTCTACGCCCCAAAATCTATAATAATCAACCATAAAATTGCTTGCCCCTAAAAGTTCAGTTTTTGGCACTTTTCAATGCACCCTTAACTAAATTAACCGTTTACTTAATAGTATATTATACCACGAGTCAATAATGATAGCTATTATTACCGAGGAATAATTTTCGAACCGAGCCGCGTAGCGGCGAGGGAGAAAAAAAATTCCGAGGTTATAATAGCCATTATTGCGAGTAGTATACTGTACTTTATCTACGACTATTTTATTTACTTTCATAAACACAACTGAATACAAGGAATGCAAGCTTCAATACAAAATTTTTTGTTCTAATCTCAAATTAATAAAAATTAAATAATACCATGGAAACAAAATACAAACTCTGTTATTATGAATTATACATTTTGATTTTTCCGGTAGCTGCAGCTTGTAGTACAATTTCGGGAGGTGTACAAGTAATAGACTCTTCATTTTTATCCATCTCAATACAAATACACAAACACTAGGTGTTTTATTTGACAGTCGCAAATAAATTTTTTAGACTTTAGAATTTGTGTATTTTGTTTCCATGGTATTATTTAATTTGAGAAATTTTGTGATTGGTGCATTTAGAGGGAATAATGACCATTATTCCCTCTGATGCACCAATCAGAAAAGTTCTTTTTTCATTATTCCCTCTGAGAGATATAAGTCGTGGATAAAAAGTATTAATTATACGAGAAAAGTATAAAAACCTTTTTTGTATAGAATTTTATATACTACAATTTTCTTCATAACAATTTTTCTCGAAAAATTGATCATTTTTGAGATATTTGCAAAAAACTAGAATCAGTCCCCCTTTACCCCCTAAAAAATAAAAACCCGCCATCCAAATTATGGGGACTTTTTAGGGTATGTTTAGGACATCAAAATAAAAGTCTCCACCAAAATCCAGCTTGGTCGGAATTTTTTCTTAGTAAAAACCTTTATTTCCTGGGCTATTATTAACGGCTGGATTTAGGTATAGAACATGGTTTGTAAAATGTGTTGAGAATTGAACAGGCAATTCTAAAATGTAAAAATATATAGGGTGTACCATTTGAAATTTTTGAAAAAAACTAAGTTCAGTGTTTTGATACAGCCTGTACAAATAATACAATTTTTTAAATGTTTGACATAATATCGCAATAATAGAGAATATGCCAAAACTACTTTAAACAGAAAACAAATTTTTTTTGTTGTAATTAGAAAATTACAAGGTGTTGAAAATGTTCCTATTTTCTTACAAAATTGGTCATTATTTCTAAACCCCTCTGTATAATCCCATACTTGATACTAGGGTTGTTAGGGATATGACATATCGGTTACGGATACGGATAAGGATATTTTTTTTTCTTGGTTTCGGTTTCGGATACGGATATGGATTTTTTTCTTTCTTGGTTTCGGTTTCGGTTACGGATATGGATATTTTTTTTTCTTAGTTTCGGTTTCGGATACGGATAGGGATATTTTGCCCCCTTTAGTTTCGGATATGGATACGGATACGGATATTTTTTTATTTTTTTTATTTTTCAGCCTGTAGTATAGTTTCCATTGAAATAAGCATATATACAGTCGAAATCGGTTATACCGATATCGTTTAATACAACATATCGGTTTTAACGACTCAAAATAAAAGTTCCGACGCAATTCCATACATGGTAATTATAGTTTCTCCATGCGCGTCCGTCCGTCCGTCTTGTTAAAATTTTGACATAATAAGATGAAATTTGGTATATGGTCGTAGATTCATGCCCCAAAAACAGAAATGATAAGATTTTTGAAAAACAAATTTTTTAGACCCCCCCTTCCATAAAATGAAGTGTTTAAAAAAGTCACCTACCCCATTGAGTGGGGTGTCGTTAGAAAGATCTCCTAAAATGCAACAAAAAATGTATCAGGACCTTCAATCACGATTTATTTGCTCTTCAAAGTCATTACGAAGGCGTCCCAACCCTCTATTTTCTAAACCATCAATTCTAAAAATCTGAAAAATTTCAGATTGTAGCTTTTAATTAGTACTTTCACTGAAAATTATAGCGAACACTGTTAAAAATATTTTGGACCCCCCTTCTATATGTACACTGAAAACCCCACTTACCCCATTTAGTGGGGTATCATTTGATAGGTCTCCTCAAATGCAATAAAAAATGTCAGATAACTTTTTGATTTCAACCCTTGAGTCACGATATATTTGCTTTTTAATGTCGTTATCAGAGTAGATTTTCAAAAAAGTGATTATTGCAAATTTATTTGAAAAATCATCTGTTCAATCCATGGTAGCGAAATTAAAAATAGAGAGACCAAATAAAAGTACATGATACGCGAATCTTTCAGGCGGTAAATACAAATTTATAATATGCTCGTATGTTTTGTTTGTCTCGAGACTCGGGGAAATAAGTAGGAAACTATCCGAAATAATATCCGAAATAATTATTTCGGATACGGTTTCGGTTTCGGATTTCAGAATTTTATTATTTCGGTTACGGTTTCGGTTTCGGAGTTCAAAATTTAATTATTTCGGTTACGGTTTCGGTTTCGGATTTCAGTATTTTATTATTTCGGTTACGGTTTCGGTTTCGGAGGTCAAATCTTTTCGGATATCCGATAGTTTCGGTTTCGGATACGGAGCTCCGTAACATCCCTACTTGATACATCAAAATACTCAGAAAAATGAATGCTTTTAGATTATCACATAAAAATATATAGTTTGTATTTAAAAAAACATAACTTTGGTTTGTAACGCAGTTATGGGACACTCTGTATAAATGTAACTATTTTTAAATTATGCCGCTCCTCTAGCCTGACAACTTTTACATTTAAAGATTTCTCCCAATTCTTATAATAAATGAAATATTGAGCTTTGACACAGTCCTGGGACACCCTGTATGTTCTGTGAACTACATACACTAGTATCAGTTGTATTTTACTGATTGTTAGTTGAATACTTTGTAGGTAATACAAGTTCTAATATTGTTTGGATAACGAAGTCTAGAGTTTTATTTAATTAATTTATATATTGTAAGATTTGACTTGAAAGTAATGATGGGCGATTGCGAGATGTTTCTACAATCGAAACAATCGTCATCGACTAAAATAACAATCGAGTGAACAATTATCTCGCCTTTCGATTTTACAATCGAGATGTTCGATTGTTCAACTCGATTGTAGTAGCGTAGCGACATACAATTGCGAGATATTCTTACAATCGAAACTATTTCTATCGTTTAGAATAACAATTTGTTTCGAGTAGACAGTACTCGACCAACCAAACTACTATAAAAACAAGAATTACTTATTTTCGAATAAAAAGAAAACAGCCTTCCAAAAATTGTACCAAAAATTAATGTTTATTTAATATCTAGAGAATCCATTGTCATATAGTTATGAAATTTAAATTTTTTTTAGTTATAAATTAAATTTGGTACTTATATTAATGTCTTTTTTCTCTTTATTATACTTTATAAAAGTAGATTTTAATTTGTTACAAAAATGCTATTTCATTATTAACCGAAACTGTCAAAAGATAAGTGTTCTAATACAGTAAGAAATAGATCATAATTCATAAGCATAAAATTCAATCATCGACCTCAAATATCGATTGTTGCGATTGTCTGACTCCGACAACATTCGTTCCAATAATCGATTTAAATTTTAATTCGATTATTGGAACGAAATCACTCGATAGTCGATTGTCGTGTCACATATAAATTTTAAAATTTATATGTGACACGACAATCGAGTGTTTTCGTAACAACATTCGAGAGGTTTCGAGATATTTGAACAATCGAGACAATCGACTAAAACATCTCGCAATCGCCCATCACTACTTGAAAGTGTACAAAAATGATTCACGTGAAACAAGAATATATACAAGAAGAAAGCGATCTTCTACAACAGCGGTTCTTAAACTTATGTGGGCTAGGGACCCCTTTTTTGAACAATTATTTTTCGGGGACCCCCATCCCTTCTGTTCTACAAGATGTTGAAGTTTATGATGAATTTGCAAAATATTACAAACAAGAACATCAGGTAAGTAATAAAAGACAATGTTCATATTGAATAATAACACTGGTTTACAAAATAAAAAAAGTTTATGCATATTTGACGAGACCATTGTATCCTTATGTATTTTGACCTCCTGAATCCGAATCTGAGGTCCGTTGACCTTGGTTAGGTCAATTTCAAGGTCATTTCAATGTCAAACTTTTAAAACTAGTTAAATGAATCTGGTAAAAGGTATAAATAGCTTTTACTGATCGCTGATTCTGAATTTGATGTCCGTTGACCTCTACGAGGTCAGATTCAAGGTTATTTCAAGGTCAAAGTGGGAAAAAACGCTCAAAAATTCTGACAAAACAATAAATATAGGTTTTTGGGGACGCTGAATCAAAATTTGAGGTCCGTAGACCCCTAAAATGTCATTAACTTCAAGGTCATTTAAAGGTCAAATTTTAAAAAATCGCTATAAATAAATCTGATAAAAGTGTTATATGTGGTTTCTTTGGTCACTGATTCAGAATTTGACGTCCGTTGACCTCTACGAGGTCAGATTCAAGGTCAAAGTGGGAAAAAACACTCAAAAATTCTGACAAAACAATACATATAGGTTTTTGGGGTTGCTGAATCAAAATTTGGGATCTGTAGACTCCTAGAATGTCAGTTTCAAGGTCATTTCAATGTCAAATTTTGAAAAATTAAATTTTCGAGCGGACTTTCCACTTTGACCTTGAAATGGCCCTGAACCTGACCTCGTAGAGGTCAACAGACGTCAAATTCAGAATCAGAGAACAAAAAAACTTACATATTACACTTTTACCAGATTCATTTGATTGATTTTTAAAAATTTGACCTTAAAATGACCCTGAAACTAATGACATTGTAGGGGTCTACGGACCTCAAATTTTGATTCAGCGACCCCAAAAACCTATATTTAATGTTTTGTCAGAATTTTTGAGCGTTTTTTCCCACTTTGACCTTGAAATAACCTTGAATCTGACCTCGTAGAGGTCAACGGACATCAAATTCAGAATCAGCGATCAGTAAAAGCTATTTATACCTTTTACCAGATTCATTTAGCGAGTTTTAAAAATTTGACATTGAAATGACCTTGAAATTGACCTAACCAAGGTCAACGGACCTCAGATTCGGATTCAGGAGGTCAAAATACATAAGGATACAATGGTCTCGTCAAATATGCATAAACTTTTTTTATTTTGTAAACCAGTGTAATTAAAGTAATATTACTATTTGGTTATGTAATGATTTGTAGGTACACTCAGCGTTCTACATAACGTCGCCATTGGTAATTCAATAATTCCACATAACGCCGGCTAGCGGAGCCCCCACCACCACGCCTAAAAGTTGACAGATACATACAAAATTCATAAATTTATCCAATAAAATGTTAATTTTCTTATGCAACTTTGATACTCTAGAACTCTAGACAATTGTTATTCGTTGCTTTAATACTGGATGAAAATGTATAGATTTCTATACAATCATATGCCAATAATTTATTTTTGTTATTTCCTTTTTTAATCGTTTTCAAATTATCAAATTTTAAATAAAATGTACCTTACACATTTTATTTATACTATTTATTATATTTCAATTTCAACGAAAATTGTATTGAATTTCATTTTTTTTCCACATTGAGTCACACCAAAACACAAGTTTTGTATATAAAATCTACATAGAAGACTTTAACGTCAATTTGTTAATTTAAATTTGGCGCTGAAATATAGCAGTCACAATGGTATTATGGTGGGGGTTGGGGAAAGACGTTCTATAGAACTGTTAGAACATTGTACTATGGAACGGTCGTACTGTGGATGGACGTTTTATAGAACGCTGATGTCCGGTATTATAAACGACCTAGCAAATTTGTTAGCTTGCAAGCACTCGTACACAGTGGCGTAGGAATAGGGCCCGCAGAGCCCGCAATGCGGGCGGGCCCCCGCGCGAAAGGGACCCCCCGAAAAGCCAGAAAAAATACCCATATGCATAAAAAACTAATAATAACATAAAAATTGGCAGTGTTAGGTTTCCTGATCCAGTAACAGCCTCAGGGAACCTGATGATAACCGGACGTGTGTGGCCACCTTAACACGAAAAAATTTCGCATCTCAAAAGTACCCACAAATATACTGACCGCACATTGCACATGTTAGCAATTTTCTATACTGTAAATGACACTGTTGAGTCATAAACTTTAGGTTAAACAAATGTATCAGTATACAGCAAAAAAGGTTTTCAGTTACAATTTAACGTACCCTTAAAGCCCTTTAAGTATGTGAGTGACACAATGTCACAATACTGTGGGGGGGTGAAAAATAATTTGCGGGCGGGCCCCCGTTCTCTTCGCTACGCCACTGCTCGTACATGAGGTTATTAATTTTGTTATAGTATCTATGGATTAGTTATGGAATTTAGAGCAGTGACACTTCAACGTATTGTAACACAGTTGGCGACTCTGACCATATAAAATAATTTTCATAATAGCACAACTGTTTTAATACCGTTGGTTTTTACATACAGCGCTTGTGCAAAATCTGTCAAAGTCATCAAAAAACTTTAACAGATCTGTCATATAAGTTTGATATCTCATTTGAGAGTGTTAGCAAGCTAGCAAATTTGGTAGGTCGTTTATAATACCGGACATGAGTGTACACTCAGCGTTCTACATAACGTCGTCATTGGTAATTCAATAATTCCACATAACTCCGGCTAGAGGAGCCCCCACCACCACGCCTAAAAGTTGACAGATACATTTATCCAATAAAATGTTAATTTTCTTTTGCAACTTTGATACTCTAGAACAGCGGTTCTTAAACTAGGGTCCGCGGACCCCCGGGGGGCCGCCAAACTTTTATGGGGGCCCGTGAAATATTTTTGGCAAAAAATTAATTTACATAAAGTACTTTTATATTTCAATTTATCAGTGATTAATTAGTATCTAACGACATTTTTTGTTTTCCTTTCAGGGATGGGGGTCCCTGAAAAATAATTGTTCAAAAAAGGGGTCCCTAGACCACATAAGTTTAAGAACCGCTGCTCTAGAACTCTAGACAATTGTTATTCGTTGCTTTAATACAAATTTTAATCAAATTTTAAATAAAATGTACCTTACACATTTTTTTATACTGTTTATTATATTTCAATTTCAACGAAAATTGTATTGAATTTCATTTTTTTCCACATTGAGTCATAGTCCAGTCATTTGGTAGTTTTACCTGGAAAGGGAGTTTTGAAAATTGGTAATTATATAGATTTCGATGTACTCTTTCTGAATTCCAACTTTACCACCTCGTATCTTTGCCGCTCGCGCCGCCATATTGGAAAAAAGGCACCTAAAAGTAGTTTTTTGACAATATCTCCTCTCCAACTCATTTTACGATAAAAATATTTATGTACAAAATTAAACTAGAGAAACTTTCCTACAATTTATGTAATACAAATTTTTTTTGTAAAAACAATAGTTTTGGCGTACGAGCGCCGCAAGCTAATATTCATCTACACATATACGTGTTTTGCGTATCAGGTTCATTTCTTTAGTATTCAAGGAACATTTTAAGACCAAAAAGAAAAAAATCGCCTCGGTGCTTTTTTAATAATTCATAAAACAAAAATACATAAATCGAGCACGGTCTTCTGGATGCCACCATTAATAAAAAATTATCACCTATGATTTTTTTGTACAGTTCAATTCTATAGTATTCAAGGAACATTTTAGGACCAAAACAAAAAAATTCGTCTCGGCGCTTTTTTTATAATTCATAAAATAAGAAAAATCGTTATTCAAAATTGTTTTCACTACATATATTTATTATTTGTACAATCATTTGGTAGTTTTACCTGGAAAGTTTTCCGGGAGTTTTGAAAATTGGTAGTTTTATAGATTGTGATGTACTCTTTCCGAATTTCAACTTTGCCACCTCGTATCTTTGCCGCTCGCGCCTTTTTTGACAATATCTTCTTTCCAACTCTTTTTTACGATAAAAACTACTATTAGACGCCATTTTTTCAATATGTCGGCGCGAGCGGCAAAGATACGAGGTGGCAAAGTTGAAATTCAGAAAGAGCACATTAAAATCTATAAAACTACCAATTTTCAAAACTCCCGGAAAACTTTCCAGGTAAAACTACCAAATGATTGTACAAATAATAAATATGTGTAGTGAAAATAATTTTGAATAACGATTTTTCTTATTTTATGAATTATAAAAAAAGCGCCGAGGCGATTTTTTTCGTTTTGGTCCTAAAATGTTCCTTGAATACTATAGAATTGAACTGTACAAAAAATCATAGGTGATAAATTTTTTATTAATTGTGGCATCCAGAAGACCGTGCTCGATTTATGTATTTTTGTTTTATGAATTATTAAAAAAGCGCCGAGGCGATTTTTTCCTTTTTGGTCATAAAATGTTCCTTGAATACTAAAGAATTTAACTGTATAAAAAAATCAGAGGTAATATATTTTTTTATTAAAGTTTGCTTCCAGAGCAACCTGATACGCAAAACACGTATATGTGTAGATGAATAATAGCTTGCGGCGCTCGTACGCCAAAACTATTGAATTTACAAAAAAAATTTGTATTACATAAATTGTAGGAAAGTTTCTCTAGTTTAATTTTGTACATAAATATTTTTATCGTAAAATGAGTTGGAGAGGAAATATTGTCAAAAAACTACTTTTAGGTGCCCTTTTTCCAATATGGCGGCGCGAGCGGCAAAGATACGAGGTGGCAAAGTTGGAATTCAGAAAGAGCACATCGAAATCTATATAATTACCAATTTTCAAAACTCCCTGAAAACTTTCCAGGTAACCTCTTTATTTCGAACCAAATGACTGTACTATCACACCAAAACACAGGTTTTGTGTATAAAATCTACATAGAAGACTTTAACGTCAATTTGTTAATTTAAATTTGGCGCTGAAATATAGCATCACAATGGTATTATGGTGGGGGTGGGGGAAAGACGTTCTATAGAACATTGTACTATGGAACGGTCGTACTGTGGATGGACGTTTTATAGAACGCTGAGTGTACATACTGAAATGTTTGACATATCACGCGCATGCGTAAATGTAAAAGTATAAGAAGACAGCGGTTCCAAAACAATAGTATTAAATTTTATTTTATTTTTGTTTTATATAAATAAAAATTCTTCAGGTGTTTTTAAAAAAATGAAAATTAACTAACTATGTTAAAAAAACACCGTTGTTTGACTTTAAAATAAATTTTCTAAATTGTTCAAAAGATTCCCATATTTTTTTTATTTTTTTTTATTTAATTTATGCAAAACTATACTTTATGGAGTATAATAGGTATTGAAAATCGGAACTTTTATGCTCGTTTTTATTTATATCGAGTTATCAATTATCATTTTCCAGGGAAACTTGGAAATTAAAGAAGAAAATCTGTCAGACATCGACATTAAAAATGAACCAGAAGAAAATGAAGATATTAGTGAAGAAACAAAATACAGTGATGAATATTTAATACCAAACAATGATTACAAATATGAAACAGTTGACTGTCAGTCAATATTAACAAAGCAGAAAGTGAATTTGAAGAAAAATTCTAATCAACACCCGTTTAAATGCGATCAATGTGAATACAGTTCTAAACAAATAGGAAATTTGAATAGACATAAATTAACACATTCTAATCAACACCTGTTTAAATGCGATCAATGTGAATACAGTTCTAAACAAATAGGAAATTTGAATAGACATAAATTAACACATTCTAATCAACACCCGTTTAAATGCGATCAATGTGAATACAGTTCTAAACAAATAGGAAATTTGAATAGACATAAATTAACACATTCTAATCAACACCCGTTTAAATGCGATCAATGTGAATACAGTTCTAAACAAATAGGAAATTTGAATAGACATAAATTAACACATTCTAATCAACACCCGTTTAAATGCGATCAATGTGTATACAGTTCTAAACAAATAGGAAATTTGAATAGACATAAATTAACACATTCTAATCAACACCCGTTTAAATGCGATCAATGTGAATACAGTTCTAAACAAATAGGAAATTTGAATAGACATAAATTAACACATTCTAATCAACACCCGTTTAAATGCGATCAATGTGTATACAGTTCTAAACAAATAGGAAATTTGAATAGACATAAATTAACACATTCTAATCAACACCCGTTTAAATGCGATCAATGTGAATACAGTTCTAAACAAATAGGAAATTTGAATAGACATAAATTAACACATCCTAATCAACACCCGTTTAAATGCGATCAATGTGTATACAGTTCTAAACAAATAGGAAATTTGAATAGACATAAATTAACACATTCTAATCAACACCCGTTTAAATGCGATCAATGTGAATACAGTTCTAAACAAATAGGAAATTTGAATAGACATAAATTAACACATTCTAATCAACACCCGTTTAAATGCGATCAATGTGTATACAGTTCTAAACAAATAGGAAATTTGAATAGACATAAATTAACACATTCTAATCAACACCCGTTTAAATGCGATCAATGTGAATACAGTTCTAAACAAATAGGAAATTTGAATAGACATAAATTAACACATTCTAATCAACACCCGTTTAAATGCGATCAATGTGTATACAGTTCTAAACAAATAGGAAATTTGAATAGACATAAATTAACACATTCTAATCAACACCCGTTTAAATGCGATCAATGTGTATACAGTTCTAAACAAATAGGAAATTTGAATAGACATAAATTAACACATTCTAATAAGCGACCTTTTAAATGTGACCAATGTGAATTAAGTTTTAAACTAAAAGAAACTTTGAATAGACATAAATTAACACATTCTAATAAACGACCTTTTAAATGTGACAAATGTGAATATAGTAGTCAATATAAAGGAAATTTGAATATACATAAATTAACACATTCTAATCAACGCCCTTTTAAATGTGACAAATGTAAATATAGTTGTAGACGTAAAGGAAATTTGAATAGACATGAATTAAAACATTCTAATAAACGACCTTTTAAATGCGATAAATGTGAATATAGCTGTAAACAGAAAAGAAGTTTGATAAGTCATAAACTTAAACATTCTGATAATTGAACTTTAAATGCGACCAATTTGAATACAGTCAAAAATTGATATGTAACCATATGTATTTAAGTTTTTCTTGCTTGTCATTAAAAAGGTTAAAATTTCTTAAATTCTTCAATTATTACACAGAACCACAAATAAATATCATTTTTGATTATAAATTTTTATCACGAATTTTGACCACGTGTAACATCATAATTTTTACTTATGTTTGAATATTTCTTTGCGTTTTAAAACGTTCGAATACATACAGAATTTTACGTACAAGAAATTTTATATCTGTGGTAATATATATAAGTATGTTATTAAAATTGTGTTGTTTATTTTTTTGTATTTTTATATGTTCATAAATAAATAATAACATTATTAAATGTGTGCATTTTTCTCTGAAAAAATAATAGTTTTGTAAAAACCTTTTACTTATTATTATTTATATACAGGCTGGTCCGGTTTGGGATACAGATATTTTAGGAGCTGATTCCCTGACTCATTGTGAGTAAGAAATTGTGCGGGAAGTGGGGGTCTATCTTTAACACCCTCTGAGTTACAGGGTGATTAAAAAATTTCCTTCAGAGTAGTTCTTACAACAAAGATTATCTCATAACTTCTAATAGGTAAATTAACTAACATATTTTTCAGTATTACGGTTATTGCTATCCGTATTTTTATTTCCAAGTTATAGCTCATCAAAGTCAAAAAATATTTATTTTTTTGACATTTTTTATGAAAATGACATTTTTCTCCAAAAGTAAACCTAACATGTTGTATTTTTTATCATTATTTTGGTGCATCATAATGTTACCTACAAATTCACTATACAAAGTTTGGACCTGGGTCTTACAGTTTTCCGGAAAATAATTATTTTTATGGTAAATAATAATAAATAATAAAATTATGTAGTTATAAACAAATAAATTTATTGACTGTTTCATTTAATAGGGCAGGTAGCAAAATAGTAACTTTGGGGATTAATTAATAACTGGAAAACTATAAGACCCACATCCAAACTTTGAATAGTGAATTTGTAGGTAACATTATGATGCACCAAAATAATTATAAAAAATACAACATGTTAGGGGTACTTCTGGAGAAAAATGTCATTTTCATAAAAAATTTCAACAAAAAAAGATATTTTTTGACTTTGATGAGCTATAACTCGGAAATAAAAATACGGATAGCAATAACCGTAATACTGAAAAATATGTTAGTTAATTACCTATGAAACTGACACATTTTGATTGCTCCAGATACGTTACTTTAGAAGTTATGAGATAATATTTGTTGTAAGAACTACTATGAAGGACATTTTTTAAACACCCTGTAACTCAGAGGGTGTTGAAGATAGACCCCTCCTTCCCGCACAATTTCTTACTCACAATGAGTCAGGGAATCAACTCCTAAAATATATGTATCCCAAACCGGACCACCTGTATATATGTATAACGTCGATGGTAGTGACATGGCCTTCCGTGCTAAAAACAGAAACTAACACAATCAGTTGTCATCAATGTCATCTAACATTATTTATACCAATATAAATACAGAAGAAACCGGTTATAACATCGGTTTATATGACTAAAAAAAAATCATTTTTACCGGTTATTACGACTATCCGCTTTTTACGACCAATATAACCGGTCCCTTCGATATCGTTATAACCGGTTTCTACTGTATAACCATTATTTAAACAAAGTTAAAACACTTTTACAATATTATACAGAGAAGACTACAATGGATATTATCATTTTAAGTTCGAATTCATAGCAATGTGCCTTCAAAATAATTCAATAATTATATTTATATCCCGATAATAAATATATGCAAATCGTTGCAATCTATTTGCACCCATGATAGGAATTCCCTTTTTAGTACCAAAAATAAATGATAACGCTTTATGGTCTTTTTGCAAAGTGAACGGTTTCATATAAATATATTGATGAAAATATTTGACGATTTTCAGAGTAGTGCCAATAGGTCAAACAGTGGCGTACGCAGGGGGGTGTTAGGGGGGGTTAGAACCCCCCCCCCCCATGACATCTGTGATCTTTATTTTTAAAGCAATATTTGCAACATTTACTTTGGAGACCTTTTTTTTTAGTCATTACCAATTTCAAAGGGAAAAAAAAATTTTTTTCTCTTTGACCCCCCCCCCCCCCATGACACAATCCTGCGTACGCCACTGAGGTCAAATATGATTATTTTTTTACATATAGGGTGTGGAAATTGAAGGAAATTTTCAAATTTCATATTCTTTTCGAATTCAGGAGTATTTTTTTGTTATTAAACGTTTTTTATAACCAAACCGCGCGCGCGGTTGAATAAAAAATAAAAAAAATGTTTTTTTTTGCAATTTTGAAAGTTGCACACGAGGATGTTTAAATTTTTTTTTCAAACTTTTATGATAAACATTTTTTAGGAAATTTTCTGTTTTTAAACGCTGTTTAAAAAAAATTTACATTTTTTGGTGTTGCGATATTTTAGTTTGAATGAAAAAAGTACCAACATGTTTTAAATTACCATAAAAAGCCTAATTTGAGTCATACAAAAAAAAAGAAAATTCAGTATTAAGCTTAAGCAATTACCTATTGTCTAGTAGCATTTAAAAAGGATTCAATTTAACTTAACCCTTCAAATACGGAAAACAAAACCATGTTCAAATTTAAATAATCCTGTAAAAATGACCCTTTTTAAATCTTGGTTATAATGTTAAGAACATATTCAGAAATTAAGTTCTATCAAAGAACATGAAAATTAGACATGTTACCTTCAATGTAAATAATGGTTCCAATAAAAATCTTTTAATTTGGCTGAGATATTGCTTTTTGAATTTTTTGCAGACATTTAGGACTTGACCGTACTTTTTACAACAAATTTTTCATTGAGATTTTTTTTTCGTAAAATAATCAACTTTTGAGAAAATTTGTAAGAGGAAAAAAGTTCTTGTGTTTTGTAAAGAAATATTCATAAATTTTTTCAAATGTTTTGTATCAATATTATAGGATCATCTTTATTTTTAATAGGGTATTTTATTCATACAAACTCGAATACCTCTGTATCAAAAAATGTGACAAACATTTTTTTAAAAGCATTTTAAAGCTGATAAAATTTACTAAATGATGGCTATCTTGGAATTATGAAAAAAAATCAAACCAACCCGTGTGAAACTTTCATAATTGTAAAAATTAATCAATTTTTTTAGTCAACTACGTGTGGCCACAAAAAAACGTACAGTTACTTTAAGCTAATTATTGGTAGAATTAAATGAAAATTTACTGAATTTTACAAATCGAGAGTATTTAATTATATGTAAATGTAAGTGTTATTGAATGATTTTTCGTGATTACATGCACTTAAATTAAAATTGAAAAATTGGATGTTTTGCTAAACAGTGTTCTTTCAAAGAATCGACTGGTGCAGGCTCACCTCTACGGAATGGATTAATAGCAGCTATCGCAGTAGCAGTTTCATCTCTACGTTATTTTAAAGTATAATAATTACTAGCTATTTATGTAAATCTTATTTTCTCTGTATAAAAGTAAACGTTTAATTTTCATTTCCAAAGAAACTAGAAAAACTATTTAAATTTTTTTAGTTATTAAAGCTAATTTTATAATTTGGCATTAATTAATATTCAAGTATTTCACTTTTACGTGCTATTTAGACTACCCCTTATGTCAGTGGCGTAGTAAGGAAAATTTGGGGGGGGGGGGGGGGTATATACATGTGTGTTAAATTTTGGAAGGTATTTTGAACTGATGTTTTGGGATTAGTTCTTGTTTGCAAAGTTTGGACCGGATCGGATCGGACCATAATTTAAATCGGATTAGAGTGGGCCGAAAAAAAAGTTTTGGACTGAATCGAGCCGGTAATTTTTTCTTTAAATATCTTCGGACCGGATCGGGCTATTTTTTAAGGCTTGATCTGATCTCTAGTAATAATACATAATTTTTGTACGATAAATTGTTCTTACAGTAAATTGTTCATACGATAAATTATTCTTATGGTAAATTGTTTTACAATGAACTGTTGTATGATAAATTGTTTACAATAAAAAAAAACCCTTCCAGCCCGAGCCTAAAGGACGTTCACTATAAGGATTATTTAAATTTTTAAATATTCGACAGCTCAGAGTTAATTATAAGAATTTATTTGATAGTTAGATTATTAATTAAATAAGAATGAATGCTGAAAATGTAAAATGTTTTTGTTTAAACCCCAAGCCATCAAACTTGGCATATTGTTCTGAAAGCGTTAAAAGATCACTCAAAGTTTCCATCTTTTTGAAGGTATTTTTGAATGGCTGTTTCTCCGGGAAAAATGTTCATAAATCAGTTTTCAAAAAATTGTTATCAGGGGGTTATCCTGAAGGATAATAAAATGTTCAATAAATGATTAAAAAAACTAGAACGTTCAAGCTTTAGAACGGTGTTTTAAAACTCTTTTACGACCATTTTTCGCAGAGATCCAGCTATTTAAAAATACCTAAAAATATTTGAAAAATTTAGTGATTCGTTAATTTTGAATTTTAGTGTATACAGGGTTACTGGTAACTCGATACATTCCTTGTAAAGGGTAATATTAGAGATAACAAGTAATCATTTGAACCCAATATTGCCTTATGGGTCTGTCTGCGGTGACGGTCGTGACATTTCAACTCGGTTTGGAGTTCATAATTTCTAAATAATACTAGTAAATAACATGGTTTTACCTTTTTTCTGTAGATCTTAATGCAATACATGTATATTGAAAGAATAAAAAGTCTACAGTTATTTTACAAAAAATAGTCAGCGTTCAAAGCTCTGTGGCGGTTGTGACGCCAACTATTGCAAGTTTTGCAACCTCTATCCAAAAACCCGAAAATTTAGCGAAAACATTGAAGTAACTTTATAATAATCATACTTTAATATCTTACGAATAAATTATTTTTTAGTTATACAAGAGCATCAGGTAAATACGTAATCTATTTAATTGGTTATTACCCAATAAACATTGTGACGGTTGTGACAGAAAATTGTGACGGTCGTGACACGTTGAATAAAAGGATACAATAAGAGTACTATTTATGTGTTTAATTGCTTATTGATATTATTTACTAATACTTATAACAATTATTTATCAAATACATCAATAGACTCATTAAATTTATAATAAATGCGGTTACCCTTAGTCATTATTGTTGGTGAGGGTAATTTTTTTTTAATTCGGTTAAACGCCACGTTTGATATGTAATTGTCAAATACTTTTTATAGTTTCCCACGAGCGTCACTTATTGTCAAATAAGTTATTGCGATTTCACATTATTTGTTGTCTTTTTCGAAAAAAAAATTAAATATTTTGTAATATTTTGAAAATTAATAAAAAAAAATTTAATTTTCTTTTGGTTTATGAAAATTGATGTTAAATAACCTGTTAATTTTATATTTTAGTACTCATTTTCGTAAAATATTTTTTTAACTATCCGGTATCGATTACCGCGGACTGACCCTTATACAAATGAGATATTTAGAATTTTAGAAATTTTCAAAAATATCCAAAATTTCAACTTAAAACCCATTTTTTTTTAAATTCACAGTGTAAATTTTTTATTTTGTTTCTAATACTCAGACAACATGCCGATACTTTAACAATAAAATTAGTACAGTATACAATAAAATTAGTACAGTTTGGTTAAACTTTGACACAGTGCCTCGAAACTCTATCACTTCGATATTTTTTATATGTTTTGTTCAGTTTAAAATTAAAATTTTTGAAAAAAATCACCAAGTATTTTTTCGTACAAACTCTTTAAAAAACTTCCTTATCTTCCTAGCTATCCAACGAGATACAAAAGTTATTAAAAAAAACTCTCTACTACTTAGGTGGATTGAGTTTTAGAAACGAAACAGGTCACAAATCGTTAAAATAGCACGTTGTTCCTATGTCCTATGTTCCTATGTCCATGATACAAACGTGTTGTTTAAATGAAATAAAACAAATTAAACTGGTTTAAAAAAACTTTTTTATTATTTTCACAAATCCTGCTTAATATGAGGACCCATTGGTGTAGTAACGAGAGGGGTGACAACCCCCCCCCCCCCGAAATGTTCAGTGCTCTAAAAAAACGTGTTATTTGAGGAAACATCAGTTCAAAATACCTTCCATAATTTAACACGTATAAAAAAAGTCAGGAAGGGGGTAATCCTTGGGGGGGGGGAATACACATGAGTTAAATTATGGACGGTATTTTGAACTGATGTTTCCTCAAATAACACGTTTTTTTTTAAACAAGTTCAATATATTTGTTTAATGTCGAATAATTATTTTTCGTGCAGTATGTTATAAGTGAAAACGATTAAATAAAAAGAGCTTATTATTAAAAGAAAAGTGTATTTAAATACAAACCTTATGCCCGGTATTATAAGAATTTGCATGGGAGCAAATTTGCATGGGAGCAAATTTACATGAGAGCAAATTTACATGGGAGCAAATTGTATTACAGAGATACAGAGTTCACACTCCTGATTCTATTCTTCGTGAACTGCTGATTTCTATGTGTCAAGGTGATTATATAATTGTCATTATCCATGAAGACTTTTACAGGAGAGTAATTTATGTATATCTGTAATACAATTTTATGAGTCAAAATATGACCCCCAAAGTGGGTGGTCTCGCGTGCTCGGACCTCTGCGCAGTAGCTGACTGCGCAACAGTATAGTTGTATGCGTACCGCAAGGTTCATAAATGTACAGAGTGGTGACTGCGCACAAAGTAAATTTCTTACTTATGTGCAGAGATCTGAAAAATGCCCACTTCAGGTTCCGCTTTTCGGTCTACCTCATTCACTCGAGTTTACTCCCCTGTCTCTAGTCTTCATGGCGTTAGCTGGAATCAAATTTGCTCCCATGCAAATTCTTTATAATGCCGGGCATTAATTATGTATTTTGTTTCCTTACAATACAATCGTTATGTATATTTTTCTGCAGTTTAGTAGATAAACAATATTTCAGAATATTTTATAAATGTTATCATCTTTTATTTGTAAAGTTGTGTGCATAATAAAATTTAATCAACAATTTAAAAGTTATTAAAGAATTTTTTATTTTATCCTGTTTTCCAAATCTTAATGTAATTTGTTGTTAACCGTTTAATGCATTTGAACGAGATCCACTCGCGCGACAATGTTTTGTTTTGCGCTAATTGTAAGCCGTGTAACTCTCGTAAGTAATGGGTTCTATTTTTATCTCGAGCAATAAGTATTCACTCGTTTAGAATTCAGTTCATTGGATTGCATGTGTTCTTTCTGGTTCCAGGTAAATTATTTTAAGGTTATTTGTTCAAAGAAACTTTGTTCGAAGGAATTTTGTTTGCATTTTTAAAATATAATTTAACTGAGTTTAAATTAAATAATTCTGTCAAAAAAAATAAACGTAATAATTCCTACAGTTCATTGTGGAGGAGATTGAATCCATGTTAACCTCAACTTAATAAAGACTAACCCAATTTCTTTCAACCCAATAGATTGCCCTAACCAAGGATAGTTAACGTGTCCACATGTATAAATTTTTCATTTGTTAATATTTACCTTGCCTAGTTATTTAATGTAATGTATTTATTTAACTATTATACTATCATAATCATAACACTTTCGTAGTCTATAAATTTAAAGTTTATGTTATATATTTTATAATAACATTTGTTAAAAAATAATACGGCCCTGAGCTAATTATTTGTTATCAATAGCCAATAAGAAATCAATTAATGTATATTTTTTAATTTACGTGTCAAATATATAAGATTTACCTAGTCTGCATTTCGTCACTTATATCCTTTAAATTATTTAAAAAATTCAAACTAATTTCCGTTCGATTAAATGTTGTTCGAACAAATTTCCATTCAAACAAAATTCTTTCGAACAAATTACTTTCAAACAAATTTTCTTCGAACAAATTAATTTTCTGGATATTGCTTCTTTTGTTATTACCATGTGACTTTACAATTATTATATTTTAACGCCAGTGCCGTAACTAGAAGCTCGGGGGCCCCGGGGCAAAGTGTGTGTGAGGGGGCCCCCGCAAAAAAATGTAGATATTTTTTTTTGTTACCTCAGTATATTTTAAGTAGTATTAATTTTAATGATCTTTTATACATCTAATTAATTATAACCTTTTAACATTGCTATGGGCCCCCTTTAAGCTCGGAGGCCCCGGGGCACTGTGATCAGAGCCGGCCTTTACAAGATCGGCGCCCCGGTCGAATTTTTTTTTGCCGCTCTCCCCAAAAACCTGATTATCTTTTGTGGCCTTCCGCGCGCCGCCCCTGCTGGCTTGGCGCCCCGGGCGGTTGCCCTGGTTCCCCCCCCCCCCCCCCTAAAGTCGGCACTGCCGGGGATAGTTACGGCGCTGTTCACCATTTTTTTAAATTTACCGTACTAAATATAAATTTTAATTTTTCTTTGTTTCTTTTAAAATTTAACTTACATTGTGTTATGATTCTATTGAAACTGTTTTATAATCTACAATAAAAAACCTGCTTTTTTACCTCTTTTTTTCCTTAAAAAACATGCATTAAGTGGTTAATAATATTCCCGACAATCACAGTCCTAAATATTATTTATTTTATCACCCTTTAACATTAAATTGATCATTTAAAATTATATTGTTAAATAGTATTATACATACAGGATGTCTTGTAAATATAGGTACCGACAAACTTTTTTCACTCCAAAGAAATTTCACAAAACTGCCTTTTCTAGATAAATCGATGATACTAATAATTTGAACTATCATTTCCAAAAAAAAAAAAATAACCAAAAGATAAAATTCATTGCATTCTTGATTTGTTGTTAAAACGGCTAGTTTGTGGACAGTAATTGATAAAATAATCAAATGGAATCGAATTTTGACGTTTTATTCCGGTTTCTGTAAAATACCGTATTCACTGTCAAAAATTTCATTACGTTCAATTATTTTTAATTACGTCTAAGCAGTCTGAAGAAGTTTTTCAGTGCTGCCAACCTATTTTTTTGGTTGTCAATTTTCATTATTGATTCTGTTCGAATCCGGTAAACATCATTCAGATTGAAAATTTGCTATATCTTTTACGTTCAAATTCCGGAATAAAACTGAATGGTATTTAATTCCGTTTGATTCTTTTCTCAATTACTGGGAAGTGATTTTATAAATATATTTTTTTAAACAGGTGAGAAAAAAATATTGGATCTCAAAAATAAATCGAAATGATTATAAAAAAAAGTTCGGATATATTTTTGAATTTTTTTAGATTTTTTTACAAATGCTATTCAATTTAAGCAAAAAATAATAATTTGTCTATTATTTAGAACTCCAAGGTTTGGGGGGGGGATCCCGAACAAAGAGTTATTTTATGTGTGAAGAACAAAAATAATGTAGTGTTTTTGAAACAATTATAAATAAAATTTGTTTATATATAATTTTTCCGCCTCGGACCTCAAAAAGTACAGAGTAGCGCTGGCCAGGCTGTCATCAGAAAGTATTCTGTAAATGCACGAGACCCTATATTTGTTTAAAATAAAAGATGTTGATGGACCTGCACGTGTGTAAGTTAGGGTAACAAAAAGTAAAAGAGACAGAATAATATAAAATAATCAATTTATTATAATACTCATTTTCTAACATAATTAAACATCATTTGACAAGGGGAGTTCACACTAAAAGGGTGAAGGATTTCAGTCAGCTAGAGCAGGGCTTCTTAAAGTGGTGTCCGCGGTCCCCTAGGAGGCCTTGGCCTTCTCACAAGGGGGCCGCGAAAAACCACGAATATAACAAATCAATTTACTATCGTTAAATAAGTTAAAATGTTGAAATATGTACTTGCTAAAATTATATAAATGAAACAATGATTTTTTTAACTCTTCTGTGTTTGAAAAAATAGGGGGGGGGGGCGTGAGTTATCAATATGAGCTGCAAAGGGGTCGCAACGTCAAAAAGTTTATAAAAAATACACGTGTTCGAGCATTCAATCTCATGGGCATTATTAATAAATATATTTAATTTTGAAAATTGTTATATTTAAAATATACTGTATTATGTGGCCAAGCGGTTAGCAAGCTAACATGTACCTAACGCGGTGAACGCTGGGTCGAAACTTGGTTTGGGAATTTATTTGCAATTATTTTTTACTTTTTATTATTTTGCCTACATCTCGTTCAAACGTTGATTTTTTAAGGTAGAAAATAGTATTATCGATAGTGCATATTTCTGGATTGAGAAATATCTTTATTTATAATGCCCATGAGATTGAATACTCGGACATGTGTATTTATATTTTTACTCTAGGTTTCACTTCCCAGAAGCTGACTGAAATCCCTCATCCCTTGAGTCTGAACTCACCTTGTGGGTCAAAATAATAAATAGATGTTAATATCTATATAATGCTAAATAAATTGTACATATCTTCATATATGAAAAAATATAAGAGAAAAAATAGGAGTCGTAACATGCTACCTAGCATTATTACCTTTATTCTCTGCAAAAATTGCTCCATCAACTCATCTGAGCCAAGTTCCAAGTATTTTGTTAAAATGAAAAAAAAATTGTACTCCGATTTAAAAATTTCGAGCATATACCTACTAGAGGCAGCCTTTCCGTCCGCCGTGCGAACAAGCGTGCGAGAGAGATAGCACAATAACGCTACAATGTTTCTCTCTTGCTCCGCGTGCTGATTGGTCGGCGGGGGGAGGCAAGTGCTTCCTGCTTTTACCAGTACCAATCAGCACGCGGAGTGAGAAAGAAAGGATGTAGCGTTATTGCGCTATCTCTCTCGCACACTTGTTTTGCACGACCGAGCGGCAAGGCTGCCTCTAGTTGATATATGCTCGAAGCATTGAACGGATATTAATGAAACTTGGTTGGTTGATTATGTCTGGCTTAAGGATCATGCATTCACTTGGCAGATACTTTTTTTAATATGATATCTTAACCTACGTAAAAGAAATAAACAGTTGCCTAAAATTATAGGTTTCCAACAAAAAATGACCTTGGCGAGATTTTTACAAGACATTCCAAGATCAAATAAATATGATCATTTTTTTAATCTTAAACTTTATTACAAAGTCTTTACGTCTCTTTACCAAAAAAACAAATTTCGCACAATTTGAAACAAGAAAAGTAACAAAGAAAATACATACTTCATACATTAAATAATAACTAATTATAATTATTAATAATTATTGATAATCAAAATACACTCTCGGTAATAAAAAAAATGTGCCATAAACATTATCTTTTTATATCACGCAGCGTAGTTTAACCTTTTAAGGATGGGGATTTTGACGTTGAAATTGACCTTTTTTTTATTTATAAAATTTATACATAAAACCAATTAATTTCTCACGAGGCGTACCCGACTAAGTTGCCGGTTGATAATAGACCAGTCCCATCCGTAACGGAAAGCTCACTGTAAAAATTATTCGGTTTGGACGATTTGAGGGGGGTTTCCCTATGTAATTTGATGCGCTGAATACGAAAAAAAATATAAAAAAATGTTGGAAGAAAACTTGACTTTGAAAATCGCAAAGAAGTACTCCGGTTTTCGCTCTTAGCGTAACCGAGGATCAGCAACGTGGAACTGGCGAAAATATGATCCCTTTGGAGTGCTTGATTTTCGCAAGTCTCCTTGCCACTCACGTCGAAATACCTGACATTATGGTAATAGTAAATCGTCTACAAGAAAGAAACAACCAAGTGCTAGCCTGCTGGTAGGAACTAACGATAATTTCAATTTTCGGCCTCACATTCACCTTGAAGATGATTTTTTCGAGACGTACTACTGTTTTTCTTTCGTGTTCAGTGCATCATAAAAATTATGTATGCTGTCGGGCCGAAATAGCAAAAAAAAATTGACCTTGAAATGCGATTTTTAACGTAAAGGGCGCCTCCTGAATCATTTTTACTATTTTTTCGTATTCAGGGCATCAAATTACGTAGGGAAAGACCTGATTTTGAACCGAACCTTTATATTTCAATATCCGAATAGTTTGCACCATAATGGAACTCAAAATGAGAAAATACCTAAATCTGAATAAATAACGTTTTTTAATCTCAAAAAGTTTTGTAGCAAGTTGAAAAAAATAACAGTTTTGAAACCAAATAGTTTGCACCATAATGAAACTTAAAAAGACAAAATAACGGTGTTTATACCAAAAACTTTACACCATATTGAACTTAAATCTGAATAAATAACTGTTTTTGATCTCAAAAAGTTTGCTGAAAAAAATAACGGTTTTGAAACCAAATAGTTTTCACAATAATGAACTTGAAAATTACAAAATAACGGTGTTTGTAGCAAAAAATAAATAACGGTTTTTAATTTCAAATAGAAATGGTTTGCACCATAACGAACCTGAAACTGATTTGTTGAAACGGATTTTTACCTAAAAAGTTTGCACCGTGTTGAATCTAATGCTGAGCTTAAAAAAAACCTGCTTTGAGCCCAGATAGTTTGCACCGTGTTGAATCTAAAACTGAACCTGAATCTAAAAAAACAAGTTTTGAGTTGAAATAGTTTGCACCATGTTTAACCTGAAGTCGAAACTGAACCTGAAACGATTTTGAACCCAAATAAGCTGTAAGTGAATTTGAAAAACATCAGTTTTAAACCCAAATAGATTGAACCATGTTGAACCTGATGCTGAATTTGAACCCAAATAGGTTATACTTGAACCTGAAAAATATAGGTTTTTAACCAAATAATTTGCACCATGTTGACCCTGAACTCAGACCAAAATAAATTTCAAGTTCAGGTCCCTGATTATATAATATATCTATAAATAATAAATCATTAAAGTTTCTGCCATTAACCTTTAGATGGCCAGGATTTCAGAGGTCATTTCGCCCTCAGAAAACTGGTATAAAAGGTATCTTATATCATGATTGATCATAGGCTAAGTGTCGATCACGGGGCGAGCCAATATATTGGCTTTCCGGCCCGAAAGGGAACAGCCCGTGTTAAAAATTTCAAATTTGAAACAATAATAGTACATAACCTTTTTTCTTTATACAAATATACGTTTTCGATGTATTTTTCGACGCTGAATCCAAATCTGACGTAAAAAAATACAGTAAACCCAAAAAACTATCCCTTTGCTTCGCGTGAACAATTTTTATTTATTTGAAAGTGCAAATATTTGCAATTATTGCAATTTTTGCAATATTGCCCAATAGAGGTTAAACTCGATAAATACAAAAGATAATGTAAATGTGCAAGTGCACACTACATATAGTCATAGACTTAAAGAATGGGCTGAGCCTTCCCTATCCAGCTGTGAAGTAAATACTGGCGAAGAGACAAAGCGATAAAGTAGCCAATACCTGTCTCTTTCTAGAATTCTAATTGGTCACGTCACAGGTTTGCAGTCATTATAGGGTTTGGTGTAAATTTTTCGAAACACAATTTTTCGAATCACAATTTTTCGAAACACAATTCTTCGAAACACAATTCTTCGAAACACAATTTTTCGAACAACATTTTTCGAAACACAATTTTTCGAAACACAGTTTTTCGAAGCACAATTCTTCGAATGAACAATTTTTCGAAAAATTTATAAAAGCGCGGGACGCTATAGAGGCAAATGCATGGAAAAATATCTTGTGTATGAATTGGTAAAATATACAAGGGTAGAATTTTTTTAATTCATTTAAAGCTATACATATGCCTTTATGAGCGCCCCACTCTTTTAATCGTCTTAGTCATAAAAACCTAAGAATTAAGTGACATCTGAATATTTATTTTTGACTTTTCAGTGCATTTTTAATAAAAACCACTTTAAAAAAACATTTTTAAAATTTATGTTTATTTAAAATAATATACCTAAGTTTTTTGTTATTATTGAAAACTATGCTGGATCCCTGTAAATTAAATATTACCTTTATATAACCTAACCTAAACGGGCACTAACCTAATCTACTCTAAGCAAACCTAACTAAAAGTAACTTACCCTAACCGGGACTAAACTAATCTATTCTGACCAAAGCTGACCTAACCTAAACTCTTTATTCTTTTTCATTTCTACCATTATCAAATTTTGTGTAAAACTTTAAAAATCCAAAACTTATTTTTTCGAAAAATTGTTCATTCGAAATATTGTTCATTCGAAGAATTGTATTTCGAAAAATTGTGTTTCGAAAAATTGTGTTTCGAAGAATTGTTTTCGAAAAATTGTGTTTCGAAAAATTGTGTTCGAAAAATTGTGTTTCGAAAAATTGTGTTTCGAAAAACTTTCCGGATACCTCATTATAGACCTACAGAAAAGAGACAGGCATTGGCTACTTTATCGCTTTGTCTCTTAAAAGACAGTAAGGTAACGGCACCAGTTATGGCCGCTTCAACAGCAAATATTCGTTTTTTTTGGGTTGATGGGTTACTTTTTTGTAATTTTAATGAACTCATGTTACTAATATAACAAGTAACTCTTTATTCAACCTATTTAATTACCGAAGTCCGCTAATATAGTATATTTTTTAAATTATGGCCTTTTATTTTACATATGTTTTTTCTCCAGTAATGGATAAAGTAAAACCAAACAAAATGATAAGTACTACGACACAAAATTTATACAATAATGAATCGTAATCGATGCTATGATAATATTTTATAATATTTAATAAATATATTACATTATTAATTGGGACAGGGCCGTATTAGTATTAAGTAACATTTATTTTATTAATATTTAATAAATAATTAACTACATAATTAAATATTAAGAAATGGAAGTTATGGCATCGATATATTAAACCAATAATGTATGTTGAATATTTAAGCCAGGCACGTATTACGAAAAATGTATAATTAAGTAGGAAATATTTTCCAATTAAAATTGTATAAAAATGAAAATATTAAGCAATTACAGTTATGTCTGATGTAATTTAACCAAAAATGTGTATATAAATAATTTAGTCAGGTGCGTATTAAGAAGAATTTACAATTTGTATTTAAACATAAAATTTGTTTAAAAATGAAAATGTTAACCAATTAGAGTTTTTATAAGTATGTAATTAAATCAATAATATGTATTGAATATTTAAGTCAGGCACGTATTAAAAAGAATTTATAATTAATATTTTCAAATAAAAAAAAAGAAAATATTAACCCTACTGTCAATAACCAGAATTTTCAACGTCGTTCAATAACCAGGGTACCGGGGTACCCAGATAGGTAAAATCTGTCCTTACCATTTACTCGTGTACATTTTGTTAATTTGTGCTATTGTATTATATTGAACAGTTATTAGTGAATATTATTTTAGTGAAATAAATTATAATTTATTTTTTTATCTTAGTATATATATTTATTTTTTTAGAAAATATTATTTAAATTACTTCCTTAGTACGGATCTGCCTTAACTACTCAATATTTTTTTATTCATTAAGCTATTTAAGCAAATATAACAATTACCTTAAATTTGACTTTATATTTATATATATTTTTGCATAAAATAATATCAATGGTAAATTTACTATAATACGGGTCTGACCTAATTCAAATATGTTAATTCCAAATTTATCTTTATAAGTATAATTCATTATATACTAATAATTTCAACCCGCTTTCTTAATATTTTTCATACCCAGTAATTAAAACAGCATTTATAAACATCGCATCCATTACTGGATATAAGTAATAAATTAATACCCAGTAATGGATATTGAACACAAACCCCCCCTATAACAATAAAATTAAATTTGGTGGTGAACCTATCTTTAAACAATGTTCAAGAATGAAACATTTTAATTTCACTTAAAAAAAAATAAGCAGCGTAAAAATCACTACTAATTTAATTCGCTTCACTAATCATTCGCATAAGAAAAAACACATTTCGTAGATGCCGACTGATCCGCGATGTTTAAATACCCACCATTTTGACACCCATTGGCCGATTGTTATCAAATCATGCTGTAAGATAGTTAAATATATGTAGAATATTAATATTCAGTAATGAGAGTAATCAAATATCAACAAATATTTCTAATTCAATACATTTAATTAAACATTGGCCAACACTGGGGTCGTATCCAAGACTGGTGCCGTTACCTTAGTCAGTTTTGCAAGGCTATTGTTCAGTTCATTCCATAAGTCTATGTATATAGTATATGCCACACGATCAGTAATAGAGATATATAGTCGGGGAGGTAAACGCCAAAATTTGCAACTACTTTCTAAAAGCTGATTTTTTGAAATTACGTCACATTTGTGGTGTAGATATACAGATTACAGCCTGCCGTCAGTCAGCTAGTTTCGTTAGCGTTTGGCGCGGGGGTGGTAAATCAGCTGCTGACGGCATTTGTTAAGGTAAAATTCGGACTGATTATTTTTTTTTTTCAATAATAATAATATTCCTAACTCTTATACCGAATTTCATATTTTAGAAAGTACTTTCACGATGAATAGATTTTTTACGAGTTAAACGCGCCCGGTTGCAAGATTTTGATGACTGACTATGATCAAAGGGGTTCTTACTTTACTGCTTACAAATAAATTTTCAGATTTTGGAAAGTAGTTGCAATGTGTATAGTTTTTTTTTTACAAAGTTAAAACTACCCCCGCGCCAAACGCAAACGAAACTAGCTGACTGACGGCAAGCTGTATATCTACACCACAAATGGGACCTAATAACAAAAAATCAGCTTTTAGATAGTAGTTGCGAATTTTCGCGGTCACCTCATGGACTAATAGACGTGGGCACTGCCTACTGCCTACTGAGACACTTTACCATGCGAGCACACGTTGCAGGACTTAATAAAGAGTAAGATGTCATTGTACATTTCCTTCCACCAATAAAATTTTTCTATAGAACAAAATGTTTGAATAACCTGTAGATGATTCGGAAAATGATGACATGTGATGAGTATATTTTTCTGGGAACAGGGAACCACAATTCTCAAGCCTTGTTCTCCTGGTGAAACTTTTTTTACTAACAGACCTTTGTGAAGTTCAAAGCCTTCAGAATCTGGACCGGTCTGTTGCACTTTATAAAAGATGCGGCACAATTCAGGATCTGTGCACTGGTGAATAGATGTCAGGTTCATAGGATTGGGAAAGTCGCCCACCTGTTTAAATATGGCATCAGGATATTTAAGTAGCAACGTATTTAAAGGTATTTTTCTAGGAGTGACATATGTTTCGGGATAGGCCACTTCAATATTGGATTTAGTCATCTCAGAATTTTTATAGTTAAGAGTATTTACTACAAAACTACTTTCAAACGAATAATTTGTCAGTTTTAAATCAATATTGGAACTACATGTAAACAAACTTGGATTCGGTTGGTTAGTTGGAAAGTTAATATACGAAGTATTTAAACAGGATCCGGACGAGTCAAACTTAGTCTGCTCGTTTGTATCCAAACCAGATTGATTATTCTTTTCCGGTTCACTCATTTGCAACCATTCCGTTTCTGCCATGTGCAAAATAGAAGGCGAAATACTTTCATTTCTTTCTTCGTCCCGGAAAGCCTTGAGGATATCTTCTTGGTTAACTTGAACTGAGACGTCGTAAGTAAGTAATGTCTCCGTTTGAAATGATTGGCTTTTCATATTTTCTTTACGGAATTCACACATTTCACATTTGTATGCATCAGTCTGGTTAATCTTCTCAGATTGATTTGAGGTGATAGCAGCTAAAGTGTCTCTCACAGTTAAAGTAGGTAACCGCAACGTGACTAATAACTCCTGTAGCTGATTGAAGTTCAAAGTTTTCTTGTCGGAATCTTCAGTGAAAGGAATTGTTATAGTTTGATATTTTTCTAATGGAGATAGCCACTTATTTTGATGTTCTTTTAAGTTTGTAACATCGCTGTATAATGACATCGGTACGAACCGAGTTGGTTTATTTAAATCAAGTGACAATTTCGTTATAGCTTCTCGACACCTTGATATCACTGTAAATTTAGGAATTATGTATGTTAAAAATCACAGCGTCTGTTAAATATTACAACTCACCATTAAATTTTTCTTGGATACTAGAATCTTCAGAATCTATTAAAAAATATAACAATATTAATTACCTGGTTTCGAAAAAGAAAATATAGTAAATGCATTTTTATCAAGATTAATTTTATGAGTTTTTGTATTTTTGTAAATGTCATACTTGCTTTAATCAAAAATACTGTAATACATTAAAAAAGTATTGAAGTACATTTATAAATAGAAGCACAAATACTTTACAATAAATAAAACGTAATTAATGTTGGTATATGCATTTAAATAATTTCGATCAATGTATTCAAGTAGATACATTTAAAATTGCTTTTCAATTTTACTAAACAAAAGTACATTTACTCAATACACTACCAAAGGAACTGTATGTATTTACAGTGGCAAGTTATAAAAGTTAGGCAATTGCTTAAAATACCTACTGTGATTGATGGGTTAAAATAAACATTTTTGAGTACACTTTTCAGTATAATATGTATAATTTAAATATTTAAAAAATCTCATTATTTCTGTTTTTGGTTCATCAATCTACGTCTGTATACTAAATTTAATCTTAAGGTAGTTGGTCCATCATAATGTGATCACATTAGGCCATGAGTACATATTTATAATTTAGAGAAATGATCATGGCAACGCTGTACATTATCTACTATTAACTACTTGTCAAATTATTATATTTTATAATCTAAACTACCACAGAATATATTAATAATTAATGAAATCGATTATAATTCCCTTCAATCCACTTATCATATTTTGTAAAAAATTATTTCATTATTTCGTGTATTTTTTATTATAATCAAATGAATACGTTGTTGCCACATTGTCAACAATACTGTAATTTATGTGATGGTTTGGTAGTTAAATCTGGTTAAATCTTAATAACGGGATGGTCAATAATTCCAATTTTTTGTATACTGTTTTCTTTCATATAAATATACAACATGTCAGTTTTTTTTATGAAAATCTGACGCTACGTTTAAATTTTATCTAATAAAACGTTACGTTAGTGTACGGTTAGTCCATATAAGCTGTGTTAAAAATATAAACTTTGAGATCGTTTTTCATGACTTTGAGATGGTCAATTTTAATAAAAATGGGCTATTTTTCAGATATTAATCTAGGGAATATTCCTGTGCAATTTAAACAAAATCTGACGAAAACATGTTTACGGACCAACTACCTTAAAAGGTATATAAATTAGAGAATAGGAAGACTGTGTGTTACATACAGACATAAGAGCTAACTTTTCGGGCATGTTGTCGTATTATTTCACTTGACGTTTCAACTCTTGTGTCGGAGTCTTTTTCAGAAGTGATTCTGAAACTGAATCACTTCTGAAGAAGACTCTGACATGAGAGTCGAAACGTCAAGTGAAATAATACGACAACGTGGACAACAGCCCGAAAAGTTAGCTCTTATGGACAACGGCCCGAAAGCCTACAGAAGAAAATTACGTACAGACAGACAGATAGATAGACCGAAAACATAGGGGTTCCTAGTTGGCTACGGGACCATCAAATTCACTCAAATTCATTTTAAACTCAAGAAAAATGTGTAATTTTTTATTTATAGTAAAATACTCTAGAGTTTTGAGTATCAAGAATATCCAATAATAAGTGTTGGTTCCCCCGATATATGAATTATTATTAAAAATAAACGCACCTGTATCAGTCAAATAATCAAACCGATAGATCTTTTCATCTTGAAAGATCTGAAAAAAAATAATAATTTCATATCAGTATTTCACTTTTTACTAATCATGTACGTGATGAGAACACAAATGATGACACTTTATATTACTTTAACTTTAATATACAGAGTGTTGAAAAAAGATGGATACACTTGCGTAAGTCGACAGGGAGGAATTATCAAGAAAAATGATCCAGACAAAAATGTTAGCATTTTTTCCTAGCTATCACATGACAATGCCCGTTGGAGGGAGGATCTACCCCCCCCCCCCCCCGTTGATATTTTTAAAATGGAAACCCCCTATTTTTATAACAGATTTCGATTCCCTGCCCCAAAATACCCCGGAAAAAGTTAAGATATAAGCTTGATTTTCTATGCGGTGTTTACACCGAAAAAAAACAAAACAGAAAAATCGTGTCTTTAAAATACTTCGTATTTAAAAACGTAAATGGTTTATTGCATTTTGTCATAAAAACACCGTGTTTCTGTTTTGTTTTCTCGGTGTAAACGCCGCATTAGATAATTAATTTCCACGAAGATGGGTGTTATTCCAATGGGCTCCTAATACTCCTGACCGAACACCCTGCAACTTCTGACTGTGGAGTTCGGTGAGAGATCGTACAGTACCAGAATTGGCAATGTCAATCAACTCAACGAAACAATGTCCTTTTTAACATCAGAACGTTTATATTGAGTTTCAATCGTTTTTTATAGTGTAACGAAATCAATATATATCTTCAATATCTCCTACCTTTTAATAATTTTAAATAATTAATAAATATATAATTAGTTATTTTATTTATAAACTTTATAACAGTACAAAAATAATACAAATAATAATAGTAATTATACAGGGTCCTCGATCAGCACGGCCTACTTCGGTGCATAAAAGTATAATAAAAAGGTTACTTTTATGAAAAGTATTGAATATCTCAGAAACTATGGGGTTAAGACATAGAATATCCTGTATATAAATTGAAAAGGAGAAAAAACCCATCGAATAGCGAAATAAAAAAAGGTTAAACACATTTCAAAAAAATGAGTTTTATCATTTTTAAGTTTGCAAATTTTAGACTTTTTTTATGAACTAAATTCAAATTGGTGATTATAAAAATGTTAATCTTTATCAAGACTAATATTATTGCATATATATTATCCATCACTTCAAAAAAAAAACTGTGGCTCAGACTCGTCTGTCGTCTACGCTCTGATTAATCGTGACCGTGAAGGTGATGTGAAACGATGTACACTCACCACTCTACAATACGACGACATCGGTAATTTAATCGTTCTATCGAACGTTTAACGTTTTGGTGAATTTAAATTTCGCGCAGGAATATAGCAGTTACGATATTATTATGGTGGGGATGGGCTTCCCCCATATCCACCATAATACGATGGATAGAAGTGTCGGCCAGTCGTCGCATGGAACGGTCATTCAATAGAGTGCTGAGTGTATTTAATTATCATGCTTCAGTCTTCCCCTCTGGCACTGAGACCGTCCCGGTGAAATACCAGAACTAATAACATGTTCCTTTTTAGAGACGAAAGGTAGGATGTTTCCTATGTAAGCCTCGTCGACGCAAAGGAAGTATTGGTATGTCTTCATGACCTTGTACTCTATGGATTGTTATTCGGGTCCTTCCCCCTGGACTAGAACTGCACTGATGATGTATCCACTGGCATCTATTTTGTTGATGCACGGTACGGTTTCATCAGCTTGGTTTTGGACTGGGGCCGTTATAAATCCATGGTCTTCAAATACGTATCGATTCTTTCCTCAACAACTCGTATATCGCACCAGGCGAATAATCTGTGGTTGGTGTTTCTTTCAGTTCAGGAGTGGCCGATAGCAATACCATTAGAGTCCTTGACGAGAATCAAGTCATGAATGGCGACAATGTGTTCCTATTCGGCTCTTCGGCATCAACTTTTCTCTTGTGTGACGTTCTACATTCCTATACTGTCGGCATAAATTCAAAGGAATCATTCGGTGTGTCAGAAAAACACCAATGTCTTTGAGCTATATTTAATATTATAGTGGACTGTTCGAGAAAATAAATATTCCTAACAAAGTTCGGATCTACCACCTAAGGTAGAACAACGAAATTTATCTCAAGATCTCTTCCACCCATCATAATGATGGTATTAGTGGAAATAATCTCTCGATAATTTTTTATACCTTTCGTGTCGGCTAAAAATATGTTGGCGTTCACCGTCTTGAAGTGGACGTTGGTTTACGTTGGTACAATCTTGTGCCAGCAACACTCGTTCTTGCGGCCATATCAATGTCCACTTGAGCATTTATACCGTTAATTAAACGGTGATAATTTAAAGTTCATTCAGTGATAATAAAAAAAAAAAAATTAAAATTAACGATTAAAAAATGTAAAGAGCTATAGTAATCAATGTTGTCTGCAGTATTACTTTGTATTATCACTTTAAAATAAGACCTCTTACTTCAAATCATCATTAAAGAATAAAATAAATCTGAAATCTGGCTAATGCAATAGAAGAGCGATTCTTAACCCGGGGTACGCGAAAAAAAAATATTAGCGGAATGATAAGTACATAATATAATATAAAAAATAATATAATATACATAAGAGATAATTATTAAAAAAAAAAGGGAATTTAATTCGCATATTATTTCTGCGGCCGCAACGTGGGCGTTTTTCAGTATCTATTGGCGGTGTTAACTACGTTTTGATAAATTTAATGCTCGCTTGCGATTACATACTTTTAATTGTTGAAAAAGAAAAATATTGGATTTTAAACTTATTTGAAGAAGCTGTCTTTCTCCATTGTGACCTACTGCCGCGCCGCCCCTCCTGGCCAACGCCCTGGTTCCCCTTTCCTAAAGGCGTCACTGACTGTTCTCTTTACTGGAGTCGCGGAAGTTCTTGTAGTTTTTGAAATGTCTGTCGCCGTGAAGGGTGCCAATCTTGGAAGTCGCATTGGGCACACTTCAACCGAATTAACTCTAAAGTTTCAGAATGCGATGCGCACAAACTTCTTTCCGCTTGTCTTAACTGGGATTGTTTCAGTGAGCATTTCCTCTGCCTGGATAGTTTCAATTAGTCATCCCTTTTGCACCAAATCCTTGAAAGATTTGATAATAAATTTTCATTGGAGATATTCTCAATGTCTTTGTATATGGTTGTGGAATTATTAAATTCATCCACCTTCTGGAAACATCGATTTGAAAAAATCCCAGGTAGTGACATTATTGGGTTTAGATTATTGAAATTAATTAATTGTTGAAACTGCTCAATGTGAAATTGATCGCCATTTTGATCAATAGTCGCGGACTTCTTCGAGAGACTGTAGATTCACTGTCGGATGATGAAATCATATATTATACTAGTAATATGTCTCATGAGAAGTTTCAAACCAAGTAATTACTAGATGGCGCCATACGAGTTTAATAAGATGCATATGATTAAGTTTACACAAAAACGACCTAAAGAAAAAATACGTAAACAAATGATCTTGAAGGTTTGTTTACTAGCTAAATACAATATTTCATGTTAGTAGAGTCACCTTAATTTCTTGATGCGGAACCAAAAAAATTAGGATGGGTGATATTAGTAGTTTAATATATGATGAAATGGTTGCACAAGCCTAGTACGCACTGGGATTCATTGTTCGGACTCTTTGCCGCGGAGCTGCGTCTTGGATTCATTTTCTTGCATCCGGGATGCTCCGCGACAATGAATCTTGCATCTCGTGTGTTGCGTTTTAGTATTTTTTGAATCCCATCCGGAATGGGATTCTTTACACAATGTCGCGCAACATTGTGTCAGTGCGTGCGTGAATCTCGAACAGAGTGGGTCTCTCACCGTTCTCGCGCATTCATCTTTGTTGTCATCGCTTATCTGTAGAATGTGGCCCACAGATTCAACTTTGCAGTTAATAGAGGATTTGCAAATACGGCGATGCTTGTGGGTTGTTTCGGCTGCTGAATATAAAGAATGGGGAAAAAAGCAGAAACTGTGGCTGAGTTAGCCGAGAAATATCATATATCAATATCGGAGATGGATAAAAAACTTGGTCCAACCATTTTCAGGAGATATTCAAAATCGACTGGACTCATACGAACGAAATTGCGAAAACTCATTCCATCCTTCAATCTTAGTGTGTCAAGAAGATCGTGCCCATGGTTATTCCGATCCTTGAATAAATCACGCATTGAATAAATCAAAGCAGTGGCTTTTTTAGTAGCATTTTTTTTACTCCGTAGAGCTATGTAAAGTGCTACTACAATTCCCGAAAGCGCGACCTCGTTCGACATTGCTCAGATTCAAACTAGATGCGTACACGATTTCCAGACATGAATCTGCGACAAAGAGTCCAAACAAATAATCTCAGTGCGTACTAGCCAACTGCAAACACAAACATGCATTTTCAACAATAGTCTTCTTCGAGACGCGAGTTGGTAACAATGGATTTTTGCAAAATGTTTTTTTTGCAACAGCGGCTTCTTGAACAATGGTCGTCTTCGAACTGTGAGTTGGGCGTCAATGTAGTCGTATAAAATAATATTTTATTTATAACTTTATAAAATTCAAAAATTAATAAAATTAATAATAAAACTGTTGATTCACTGTCGGATAATGAAATGGTTGCACCTTCTTGAAACTGGATTCTTGAAAAATGGTAATTTGCCTCTTTCTTGAGGTGGTCTTATATTTATGAATAATTTATTAAAATGTTCTATATCGTTTTTACCAATAAAAAAAAAAATCAATTCCCATACAAAATTAGTTAACCCTAATTCATATGTATTTATCTTATCAAATACAAAGCTCCATACCATATTAAAACGAGGTAGCTGCGATAATATGGATGGACCATGAAGACTAGACACGAGAGTATAATATCTATAATACAATTTGATGAATCAACAAAATATGACCCCCGAAATGGGTGGTCTCTCGTGCTCGGATCTATCGTATAGTTGTGTGTGTACCGTGGTGACTGCGCACAAAGTTAATTTCTTACTTCTGCGCAGAGATCCGAAAAATGCGGACCGCCCACTTCAGGTTCCGCTTTTCGGCGTACCCCTTCCACTCGAGTTTATTCTTCTGTCTCTAGTCTTCATGGGATGGACCTTTTCCACCCCGTGACTTCAATATTAACACATTCTGTATAACATCAGTGTGTACGTCTAGTCTAGACATTTCCTGTGGCAGAAACTGTAGCATTCGACTCAAACGCTAGACCTACTGTCACTGATTCTAACCGAATTATTCGGAAAGAAGTTTGCAAAAGCACTTACTTCGACGAATCAAACAACCTGATACATTAATTAAGGAGAGGAAAAAATTAAAGGATGTAATAACTTTTGGTCGGCTTCAACGTACTTTTCAAACTTATGAGTTCACTTATTTTAGTCCAAGAGGTGAGCGCCAAAATTTGCAACTACTTTCTAAAAGCTGATTTTTTGATATTACGTCACATTTGTGGTGTAGATATAGTACAGCCTACTTATGGATTTATTTTTTCAATATTTATTTTTCAAAATGTAATTTATAGTTATTATTGATAAGCAATGCAAAACTGGGATTGTAAATTGTAAATAAGTTTTATATAATGGTATGGAACCCTCAGGACGCAAGTTCTACTCGCTCTTGTCAAATTTTTACTTAAAATATCATTGAAAAATTTATTTTTGTCTCTATCTCTTAAAAGAAGAAATAAGCACTATTGACTTACCCCGTATAAAAGTCCACATACGATGAGTATATTTTTTTCATTTAAGAGTTAACAGTACTTTAGCCATAGATGCAACAAAAATACACAGTAAGCCTTGTATGATCAAAACTAAAACTATCACTATCTCGAGTTAAAAATAATAGGGTTATATTATAATTAGGGCTGTACCGGAACTGGTATTTTCGATTCCGGCCGGAACCGGAATTTTTTTCAAAAAATTATATTTCAGTTAATAATGATAATACAATAACTAAAATCTTATAAATATGCTCTATATATATAGATTATCATCATATATTAATATAATAATATTTTATATTATATTTCTTAAAGATTAGGGGGGGGGGGGTAGAGTCTTACATTATATTATAAAACATAGTATTTTCTACATATCGTGTGATTTTTACAGCTTTATAAGGTGTTTTAAATTGTTTATAAATCATACGTTCTTTTCTATCAAATCTAATTAAATTACTAGTATATCAAAATATAAGTAAATATGATAAATCAAAACAGCAGTTAAACAAATTCACAATATAGAAAATCATATAAAATATCGATAAAAGAATACCAACAACTCGAAATTAAAACACCAATATGCGTTACTTTAGTTCTAGTGCAATGGTCTTCGAACTATTTTCCGCGGTACCTCTCTTAGTCCAGGAGGAATCGGCACATGAGTACCGAAAACTATTCCACCTCAATTTTTTTATGTGATCCTCTTCAAATTGCCCTACTGATAATATAAATGCATGTTGCCATGGGGCAATCCCGGGCCATATTGTTTAAACCGAAATTGTTTAAACAATTGCAAGGAATTGTTATTTTTCAACCGGACAATTTTTTTTATATTCTTTATTGAAATACAAATAAAAAAGGCCCTTTGACTTTTTACGATAAAGTTAATATTTTTAAAGATATGAATTTTTAAAGGTTCGAAAAATCTCAAATTTGGGTACTTTCGACCCATGAAAAATATATTAAAAAAAATATATATATATATAAATAATATTTTTTTCTTAATTCTTCATACAATAGTTAATAATATTGTAAATAGAGATCTTAAAAAATTTCATTGTTTATACCTGTTTTTTAATTTTTAATTTCGCGCACTCACAAGTATTTTTAGATCTTGTTTCATTATTTCATAATTCATCATCTATAACTTTCGTTTAAAGAAATTATTTAATGTAATTATTTTCTGTTTTAACATAAAAAAAATAACATAAACTTATAAAAAAGTAATTTTAATTACATGTTCCGATTTACGCTTAAATAACTTTTGAAAAATTGATTTCAGAAAAAAATTTATACGAAACAAATTGTAGAAAATTTAATTATTAATAACATTGCTCTCTTTAACAATCTTGATAAAGTTGATAGTTTTTAAGATAAATGATAAATAATGATTCAAGACACAGAGAGGCCGATGCAGCGCATGAGTCAGAGAGAGACGGCGATACTTAAAGGTAAGCGACGCATACTTGTGAGTGCGCGAAATTAAAAATTAAAAAACAGCTATAAACAATGAAATTTTTTAAGATCTCTATTTACAATATTATTAACTATTGTATGAAGAATTAAGAAAAAAATATTATTTATATTTTTTTTTTTTTTTTAATATATTTTTCATGGGTCGAAAGTACCCAAATTTGAGATTTTTCGAACCTTTAAAAATTCATATCTTTAAAAATATTAACTTTATCGTAAAAAGTCAAAGGGCCTTTTTTATTTGTATTTCAATAAAGAATATAAAAAAAAATTGTCCGGTTGAAAAATAACAATTCCTTGCAATTGTTTAAACAATTTCGGTTTAAACAATATGGCCCGGGGTTGCCCCATGGCAACATGCATTTATATTATCAGTAGGGCAATTTGAAGAGGATCACATAAAAAAATTGAGGTGGAATAGTTTTCGGTACTCATGCGCCGATTCCTCCTGGACTATCTGGGGTTTCCGCGAATAAAAATAAAAATTATGAAGCACTCACACTAGTTAAGTAGTATTTATTAACTAAATATAAATATAATGATAGATTTAGAGAAATAACTATGTGAGTCTTTCTGATTTTATAGCTAATCCCAATTGCATAAATACTTGTGCAGTAACAAATTTTTCTCGGGCCACTATTTTGAATATTATTATTTTAAGATATATTTTCATATGGGTAAAATAGAGTTCACCGAAAAAACATTTGTTTTAATCAGGATATGTTTTTGAAAAAATATGACTACAGTATTATTGAAAAAATGCAGAATAAGCCTTATTTTATAGTTATTATTCCAAAATTTTCGAAAATCTTTAGTTTATTATTCAACAATTCATCTCAAATTTATTAACAGTTCAATGTCCATAGTCCGTAATATAATTACTTTTTTATTAATATATTTAAAGTAAAGTCAACTAATGCTAAAATTTTAATCATATTATGATAAAACAATAGTATATTGTGTAGCAAGGGTTGAAACAAGACCAGTGCGATGACAGCCCTCGCTTCGCTCGGGCAGTCAACTCTCGCCCTAGTCAGAAATCGTCTTTGTTTCATCCCGTGCCACACACGCTATTTTTCATATCATATGCATTGAAACAACGAGTTTTGATTTCTGTAGCCAGTCGAAGTAAGACTATTTCAGACAAATAGCGCAGTAATAATAGCCCGGGCGCACATTGAGACGTAGGCGACGCAGCGCAGGGCAGCGCAGCGCAGCACAGTTTTTGCTGCGTGACTTGAGTGACCGCACATTGCAACGCAGTTTCTTGTCTTTTTGGAAAAAAAGCGTACATGAAGAAAATAAAAAGTCACGGTAAATTCGTTCTAACATCGGAATTTTCAGATAAACGATTATATACATATAATATATCTTATATTATAAAATATAGAATAAAATATGAATAATAAAAATGAATAGTAATAAAAACTGCGTGACACGTTCGCAATAAACTGTGTCACAAACACTGCGCGACGCAGGTTCACACAGGCACTGAACTGCGCTGCCCTGCCCTGCCTCTCAATTAGCGCGCGTAAGTACAAACATGGGATACACAAAAACTGTGCTGTGCTGCCCTGCGTCGCCTACGTCTCAATGTGCGCCCGGGCATATCTTATACTATTTTAATAATAAAATAATTCAGAAATAAGATCCGCTATTGTTTATTACAAATTCGATTCTGACAGATTTAAAATTAATGAATTTGCTAGTCAGGAATATGGTCAGGATTAGTCAGGAATAACGTTGTTTCTGCCCTAGGGCAGAAACAACGTTGTTTATTTGTTTCTGCTCGGTACAATCGCATTGGTCTGAAATTGTCTTGTTTCTACTGTCAAAACTCATGGACATAGGAATATACAGGGTGGGCCAAGTAAAACGAAACGGGCGCGGTTTTGGTCATTTAAAATAAGATTTTGAAAAATAGCTCGAACACGTCGATTTTGCTTTCGAGGGGGACATCTTTTACCATAAAATTTTTGCAAGAATCTTTTCAACCCTCAGCGCTATGAGCGCAACCCTTAAAATTTTAAAAAGCATGATAGGGCAAGTGATACCTCATTTGAAAGGTTTTTTCATTCTGAATACAGTGCTATTTGATTTTTTCAAATCTGTTTAGTTTTAGTCAAGTTATTGACATTTTGAATTCCATAAATGCAATGATTTTCTGATCAAAAAACAAATAATTACAACTAAAATTCAAAAGAAAGTAGGTTTATTTTCTTATCAAATAATTCAAAAACATCCAATTTGGACATTTATTGAATTAATTAAAAAATTAAAAAAAATTTATTAAAAAAAATTACCAACATCCAAAACTTTAATTAATTGAATAAATGTCCAAATTGGATGTTTTTGAACTATTTGATAATAAAATAAACCTACTTTGTTTTGAATTTTAGTTGTAAATATTTGTTTTTGATCAGAAAATCATTGCATTTATGGAATTCAAAATGTCAATAACTTAAATAAAACTAAACAGATTCGAAAAAATCAAATAGCACCGTATTCAGAATGAAAAAACCTTTCAAATGAGGTATCACTTGACCTATCATGCTATTTAAAATTTTAAGGGTTGCGCTCATAGCGCTGAGGGTTGAAAAGATTCTTGCAAAAATTTTATGGCAAAAGATGTCCCCCTCGAAAGCAAAATCGACGTGTTCGAGCTATTTTTCAAAATCTTATTTTAAATGACTAAAACCGCGCCCGTTTCGTTTTACTTGGCCCACCCTGTATATGTCCATGTCAAAACTGGGTTCAAAACTAGTTGTTTCTATGCATGTGATATGAAAATAATAAAAAACTGCATCTTTGTTACGGAATGATTTTTTCATTAATAAAATGTTATTTATTCATAATTATATTATTTATGAATTTCTTAGTAGAAAGAAATAACAAAATTTAAAAATTCCGGCAAAGTTGGCCGGAATTTAGTAGTTCCGACCGGAACCGGAACCGGAATAAAATCATGAATTCCGGTACACCCCTAATTATAATTGCACTATATATTAGATAGTATTCACTCTGTACATCAAACATAAATTTTATAGTATGCACTTTTGTAAATCGAACATAAACATTAATACTTTGCACTTCAAATTTTATATAATAATACTTTATACACGTGAACATAAAATTTAACACTTTTTTTTAATGCATAAGGCGAATATTTAATCGTTTTAAAATATAGAAAATCACATTAAAAAATATTAGTGTCCGACCGAATGTTCGGTTTCGGTTTCGGTCGAGTTTCGGCAAAAAAACGAGTTTCGGTTTAGTTTCGGTTTCGGCGGCAAACCTGCCGAAACTACGACCGAAACCGAAACTGCATTCGGGAGTTTTCGCGCTGTGATCGGTCAAGTTCGGCGCGTTAAATTCCATCAAAAATAGGTAATTTTATGTTTAATATTTAAAAAAAAAACATGAATAATATTCAAAAGAAGAATCTAACTACTCAAATAAACGCCTCACCTATTTTGAGTATTTTTAAGGCGCAATTAATATTTTTTTTCTTAAATGAGGGGTTGTTATGTTGATTATTATCATACCAATAAGTAAAAATGTCGAAGACTGCATAGTAGGGTGGGTCGAAAACAACTAAAAAATTATTTTTTTTAGAATTTCAAATGGGGGTAGTGGGGAAAAGTTGTCTTATGTAAACAGTGTATTATACAAAAAATTTGATTTTTTTTTTAAATATCTAGCCGGGCCCATTAGGGTCCAAATAATAAAAAAAATTCAATTTTTTTTCATATGATGTCGCAAAAAATACTATCACTGTGTATAATATACATGTAAAAAATGTTTTAATATATTTCAACATTTAAAAAGGGCCCTTAGCACTCAAATATATAAAAAATATGTTGTTTTACTATCTAATAATGCGCAGTAAAAAGTTGAAATATATCAGTAATAATTGTTTTACATATGTTATAAATACAGTAGTACTGTTTGTCTTAAAAAAAATAAATAAAAAAAATTTTTTTTTGGGTCCCCATGGGCCCGGCTAGATATTTTTTTAAAAATTCGAATTTTTTGTATAATACACAGTTTACTTAAGACAACTAACTTTTCTCCACTACCCCCACTTGAAATTCAAAAAAAAAAAATTTTCGGCCCACCCTACTGCATAGCTATGTGATTTAAAGATAAAAAAATAAAGACTGACTGATTATAATAACGTTTTCTTTATTTTTCCCTCAAAACATGATCCTTGTAAGGAAGTTTCGGTTTCGGTTTCGGCCGAAACTGAGACTGTTGCCGAAATTCGTTTTCGGTTTCGTCTTCGGTCGTAAAAACCAGTTTCGGTCGGACACTAAAAAATATCAAATTTATTTGCGTCAAACGGAGGAGAATAGTATGTAGGTTACACGTTACAATTAGTGTCCAACCGAACATTTCGTTTCGGCTGTGGCCACCAGCAGGCTTGTCCAACCCGCGACCCCCGAGCACATTTCGTGCGGCCCGCATAAGATTTAAAAAAAAGTAAAATATGAAAATAATTAACGATATCAGGTAAAAAAAGGTCTTCAGATTTTTTGTCATATATAAAGTATATTGTGTAGGTACAGAGATATAAATTAGATATAAAAAAATGGGCAAGTGCGTGTTGGGCACGCACATGATAGGGTTCCGTAGTCATTCTCACTACGATTTATAAAAAGAAGAGTTTTTTCAAAATTTTCGTGACCGAAGGGTTAAAATCAAAAAGTTATTTGGCATTTATTATTGCATTTTAAGAGACCTATCAAATGACACCCCACTCAATGGGGTAAATATATAAAATGTAATGTAAATAAAAAAAACTTTTCAATCTATGATAGGGGGGTCCAAAATATTTTTGACAATGTTCGTTATAATTTTCAGTGAAAGTGCTAATTAAAAGCTACATTCTGAATTTTTTTCAGATTTTTTGAATCGATAGTTTATAAAATAGAGGGGGGGACGCTCTGACAGCGACATTAAAAAGCAAATATTTCGTGACTGAAGGGTTGAAATCAAAAAGTTATCTGACATTTTTTATTGCATTTTAGGAGACCTATTAAAAAACACCCCACTCAATGGGGTAAATGGGGGAAAAAATGAGAGTTCACTTTTCAGTCTATAGAAGGGGGGTCCAAAATTTTTTTGACACTGTTCGTTATAATTTTCAGTGAAAGTGCTAATTAAAAGCTACATTCTGAATTTTTTTCAGATTTTTTGAATCGATAGTTTAGAAAATAGAGGGGGGGACGCTCTGACAGCGACATTAAAAAGCAAATATTTCGTGACTGAAGGGTTGAAATCAAAAAGTTATCTGACATTTTTTATTGCATTTTAGGAGACCTATTAAATAACACCCCACTCAATGGGGTAAATGGGGGAAAAAATGAGAGTTCACTTTTCAGTCTATAGAAGGGGGGTCCAAAATTTTTTTGACACTGTTCGTTATAATTTTCAGTGAAAGTACTAATTAAAAGCTACATTCTGGAATTTTTTAAATTGATAGTTTAGAAAATAGAGGGGGGACGCTTTTTTAACGACTTTGGAGAGCAAATACATCGTGATTAAAGGGTTAAAATCAAAAAGTTCTGATACATTTTTTTTGCATTTTTCTTCAGAGGTCCACCAAAAATCCAATTTTTGGTATTTTCAATTGAATATAGTTCATTCCGTGCATTTAAGTTTACAAATTAAAACGCCATTAAGTTTTTTATTTCGGATAAGCCAATCATCCGAAATCGTGGAGACAGTGAGCGTCCATTTTTTCGAGGCGGGTTTGTTCAGAGCGCTATAACTCTTTGTTTCCATGGTATTATTTAATTTACATTAATTTGAGATTAGAACAAAAATGCTTGTGTTGAAGCTTGGATTCCTTGTATTTAGTTGTGTTTTATGAAAGTAATTAAAATAGTCGTAGATAAAGTACAGTATACTACTCGCAATAATGGCTATTATTACCGAGGAATTTTTTTCTCGCTACGCGGTTCGAAAATCATTCATCGGTAATAATAACTCTCATTATTGACTCGTGGTATAATATTGTATTAATGTCGAATAATTCATTTTTCATGCAGTATATTTGTTATAAGTGAAAATGATTAAATAAAAAGTGTATATTATTAAAGAAAGGGCATTTAAATACAAGCCTATTTAATATACATTATAAAATATGCATTCCAAAATTATACAAAAAGCTACTTACTTTTGACACTGTATTTGTTTCTTTATTCGATCTTGGCCGAGAAATTGTGAATTTAAACACATCATGTACATCAGTCTTGGGACAAGAAGTAGGAACCTCAGGACAAGAAGTAGGAACCTCGGGACAAGAAGTAGGAACCTCGGGACAAGAAGTAGGAACCTCAGGACAAGAAGTAGGCACCTCGGGACAAGAAGTAGGAACCTCGGGACAAGAAGTAGGAACCTCGGGACAAGAAGTAGGCACCTCGGGACAAGAAGTAGGAACCTCAGGACAAAAAGTAGGAACCTCGGGACAAGAAGTAGGCACCTTTGTACAAGAATTAGTTATCTCGGTACAAGAACACGGGTAGCATGATTTAATATACTCTGTGACGTCTCCAAATATATTATTCCACCAGTACCATTTGGTTATAGAACGATATGTTTCAATGATATTCAGATGCTTAGGAAGGTGATATTGTCGGATGCGTTGCTCTTTCTGGAAAGCCGGCACCATGATTCTTACTATCTTCCCCCTATGTTTCCCTTTCGGAAAAACAAATTTCACCAACAAACCTTTATGAAGCCCAAAGTTTTTTGTATTTTGACCGGTTTTCAATTGTTCAAATATGAGGCGTAATTCAGGATCTGTTAATTGGTCAACAATTGTCAGAGAAGATGGTTTCTGGTCATTAATCGAGTCAGATTTCGCTTGATTTTGTAATGACGTACTGGGAACATTGGTCACCTTTGTGTCTTTCATTTCTATGTCAATATCAATTGTATCAGAATGTGGAATATTTACATTTGTAGTTTCGTTAGGGTTCTGACCTGGAGGTATAGGAGAAAAATTTCGATACTCAGAAGGTAGTGGTGGTAACTGATTGACCATCTGAGAAGTTTGCCAAGATGATGAATGCGATTTCTGTTTTTGTGATTTGTTGTGATATCTGTCGATTCTTTTGTAATCTTTCGATCTTTCTGAACTTCGGTTATCGTATTTTGTTTTGTTCGTATGGGAGTTGTTACGTTGCACTGTTCGGTTATGTTCAAAGTTTAATTTTCGATTATGTCGGTACAATGCAGCTCGATATTCTGCACGGCGGCTTTGACGTTTTTCCTGATATCTAGGAGTTTTGCTACGTTGTTTTGATTTATTAATATCATCACAATCTCTACTATTTTTGTTTGCCATGTTCATTTTTCACTCACAAATAAAAAAAAATAAAATTAATAAATATACCCTACTACATGCAAGAAAACAGTTTTAGAAATATTATTATGAAATATATACAGAATAGATTTTAATTTGGAACATGTTTTCCATTTTTTTGTAGTAGTATTAAAATTTAAGTTTTTATTTAAATACACTTTTATGACAATAATTTTTCTGCCGAATAAGTAAATATTGAAAAATATCATGCATTTGACATTTCAATAACCACCATTCACTTCGGTTTGCAGTAATTTTTTTAATCTATGGTGGTACACTCATCGCTCGATTTCACAACGTTGTTGGTAATTGAACCGCTTGAATTGACAACGTCGAGAGGGGTCCCCACCACCGTGCCGACCTTAACGTTGATTGGTGAATTTAAATTACGCGCGGAGATAGCAATCACGGTAGTATTATGGTGGGGATTGGAGAAGGTTGGCATATCGCGCGTTTGGCCCGTTTCGAAATCAAGCGGTTACGAAATCGAAGGTTTTGAAATCGAGAGATGAGTGTATTGTATATTTTTTAGATTTTTGTTGTAATAATGCGAATTATCATTATTGAGTGACATTAAAATATTTCAAATTAATGAGCAAGATATAAAACAAGAAGTAGACGAAAGTGAGTTGCTTGATGATATCGAAATACAATATGATTTCTCAATTAAATAGGAATACGGGATATGTACATTGTCACAGGCGTGTGCTTCAGTACAGTTTAAACGAATGTTCGTTATTATACAAGTTTTGAGGCTTCCGCGCTGATCTGGAAGTGGATTTTGACTTCTGGGTGTAAGCTGCGTCTATTTGGTAGTGTTATCGGCCAACGTTTCATCACACATTGCATGACATTTTTTGGACTCTTCTAAAAAAGCGCACTTTTAGAAGAGCCTGAAGATATTCACATAGAAGCCAATATCCAATGTTCGTCATTTATTGTTATTTGGATTGAATCAAACAGTACGGTCTAGTTTTTTTATGTGTTACTAGAGATTGTGTGTATCTTAAATAACGCAAGACTATTTTTTATCACGAAATTAAATTTTCTTCGTTTTTAATTATGTTGCCCCTAAGAGATTGAATTATAGAGATTTTGTTGATATGTTTTTTGTGTTCTAGTATGAATACATGCCGTTTATCTTCTTAATTTTATCTGAATACTTAACATTATTGAATACCCAACATACTAACTGGTATTTATTTAAATTTATTAAATAATCTATATTGTTATCAATCGTCGTTTTGCAGGGAGTTAATGAAGAAAATCTGATGGACACTGACATTCAAAATGAACAAAAAGAAAATCAAGTTCTAAGAAACAAGATTAAAGTGTGATAAATATTTAAATTTAAGTATTCACTGTCAATAATTTCATTACGTTCAATTATTTTTAACTACGTTTAAGCAGTCTGAAAAAGTTTTTCACTGCTGCCAACCTATTTTTTGGGTGTCAATTTTTATTATTGATTCCGTTCGAATCTGGTAAACATCATTCAAATTGAAAATTTGCTATATCTTTTACATTCAAATTCTGGAATAAAACAGAATGGTATTTCATTCCGTTTGATTCTTTTCTCAATTACTGGGAAGTGATTTTATAAATATTTTTTTTAAACAGGTGTGAAAAAAATATTGGATCTCAAAAATAAATCGAAAGGATTATAAAAAAAGTTCAGATATATTTTTGAATTTTTTTAGATTTTTTTTACAAATGCTATTCAATTTAAGCAAAAAATAATAACTTTGTCTATTATTTAGAACTCCGTAGTGTTTTTGAAACAATTATAAATAAAATTTGTTTATATGTAATTTTTCTGCCACGGACCTCAAAAAGTATAGAGTAGCGCTGGCCAGGCTGTCATCAGTAAATATTCTGTAAATGCACGAGACCCTATATCCAGGGCCATATGTGCGAAGTGTGCAGCGCACACAGGCGTCAGGGCATCAGGGACGCCGCGAAGCGCCTTTTGGGTTTAATGAAATACCAGCGCCAATCATTAAAATTAAAAATTAATCGAAATAAATAGAAGAAAATATTATATCGTATCGATCTTTTTTTTAAATTAAACAATGTTGTGGTGAAAAGTTTAGTAGCAAATGCAGAAAGGTCGTTTTCTAAATTAAAACTCATATAAAATTACCTGCAGTCAACTATGAGCCAGAAAAGGTTAACAAAAGCAACAATATCTATAGAGAATCATATTGAGCACATAGATATACCTGATATACGTACAGTGACGTACACGTAACTTATTTTTTTTACTATTTTTGCTTTCTTTTGCAAAATATAACATACATATTAGGCGCTGAAAGAGTTTTTTGTGGCAAAAATTACGCATTTATTAAACTTATTTAAACCTATTTTCCTCAGTTTGAGAATTTTTGAGTTAGGCTGTTTTGGTGCTGAGCATTTCATTTTATATGAATTATTACTTTAAAATTTTAAATAATTTAAATCGTGTTTTCTTTATCTGGAAGTGAAACGTAATTTTTCTGCGCAAAATGATTGGGTTCCGTAGTCATTCTCACTACAATTTATAAGTTATTTCAAAAATTTTCATAAACTATTTTTGTAACATTCTGGATAGTTTATAAATTAGAGGGGAGAAGGGTGGCTCTGATAATTGAAAAGCAAATTTATCGTGACTGAAGGGTTAAAATCAAAAAGTATTTTCACATTTTTTGTTGCAAAAAGTCAATTGAGATCTTTGTTGCATTTTAGGAACCCTATCTTTTTGTTCACTTTTCTGTCTATGGGAAGGGCGTCCTAAATAATTTTGATAGTGTTCGTTAATCGTTATAATATTCATTGAAAGTACTGATTAATTTTATCCCAAAGGCTCTAGCCCAGCGGTTCTTAAACTGGGGTCCGCGGACCCCCGGGGGGCCGCCAAACTTTTACGGGGGTCCTTGAAACATTTTTTCCAAAATTTAATTTACATAAAATACTTTTATATTTTTATTTATCAGTGATTAATTAGTATATAAGGACCTTTTTTGTTTTTCTATCAGGGATGGGGGTCCCTGAAAAATAATTGTTCAAAAAAGGGGTCCCTAGACCACATAAGTTTAAGAACCGCTGCTCTAGCCCATTAAGATGGTAAAAATCCCCTCAACAGATTTGGCTGAAATTTGGTACACTTATTTGTCATTATAAAAAAATAATTTTTACCGAGTTACAAGACCTGAAGCGCCCTCTGTCGTCCATAACCTCAAAAAATGTGTTTTTTCTTTAATATTTTTTTTCTCTGCGAGTTTTTAACCGAATCACTTGAAATTTGGGCTGGTAATAGCTTTTATAAAGATGAATGACCTCATATTTTTAAAATTATTTTTGGCGCGAAATTTGAATTTTTATAGCAACAATAAAATTTAAAAGGGCCATATCTCGGCTCACAGGGCCCATGTAGGCTAGATACTGCAATTATATATGTATCTTATCAAAACCTAACGTCTTGATTTTTTTCATAATTTTTGATTTGGTGTGCCATTCTCAAAAATTCAAAAAACTGTATTTTTCTGATATTTTAGTTTTTAATTTATGTGATGAAATTATAAATAAAATTTGACTAATTATATTTCCTCAATAATGACCTGCTCATAAAATGACCAAAGAAAATTATTGCCTCAAAAAAATTTCAAAAATCTCAAAAAAAGGTTTTCATCAATTAAATAAGCATTTAAATAAATCTGAGTTAATCGTCCAGCAAAAGTTATGTTTTTATTTGTATGTATAAGGGTGGGCCAATTTTCTAATTGACCTCGGGTACCCCCCTATGTGAAAATACTCTCAATTCTAAGAAAAAACACCCATGGAACTATACCTCTACATTCAACTTTGGTTCGCCGTATTTTTGATTGAAAATTTTATGTTTGATTTCCTTGAATTCAATATGTTTACATGAAAAGTTACAATTTTGCATTGATTTTTTAAGCAAAACAGCAACCCAATGGTTTTTGGGTACGAGGATTCCGAATTTGACATCAATTTTTTTTCTTTTATTCTTGAGCGCCACCTGGTAGCCCAAGCAATAGACTGAAAAAAGAGGTCAAACTAAGAAAAAATATCCACCAAGCTGAATTTTGGATACTTTTATTTTGATTTTCTAAGTATTCACTAAAAAGTAGCCCTAATTTTGGCTGTGGGTTTTTGTTTTATAAGAGGTAAATTAAATTTTAAAAATATTAATATTTAACCAATGAAAATCGTTTCTTACCCTTAAATATTAGCGACTTTCATTGGTTAAAAAAGTAATATTTAAAAAAATTATGGTTGATCATTATTTTTTGGAACTTCTACAGGAGGAAAATTGTAGCTTATAAAATTCTACACAAAAAATATATTTCTAATTAAGAGTGCAGTGAAAAATCCGAACTTATAGGGGCAAGCAGTTTTATGGTTGATTATTATAGATTTTGGGACGTATAATTCGAAAAGAATAACTCGGTCTGGTGAAAAGTGGTCAAATTTTATTTATAATTTCATCACATTAATTAAAAACTAAAATATCAGAAAAATACAGTTTTTTGAATTTTTGAGAATGGCGCACCAAATCAAAAATTATGAAAAAAATCAAGACGTTAGGTTTTGATAAGATACATATATAATTGCAATATCTAGCCTACATGGGCCCTGTGAGCCGAGATATGTCCCTTTTAAATTTTATTGTTGCTATAAAAATTCAAATTTCGCGCCAAAAATAATTTTAAAAATATGAGGTCATTCATCTTTATAAAAGCTATTACCAGCCCAAATTTCAAGTGATTCGGTTAAAAACTCACAGAGAAAAAAAAATATTAAAGAAAAAACACATTTTTTGAGGTTATGGACGACAGAGGGCGCTTCAGGTCTTGTAACTCGGTAAAAATTATTTTTTTATAATGACAAATACGTGTACCAAATTTCAGCCAAATCCGTTGAGGGGGGATTTTTACCATCTTAATGGGCTAGAGCCTCTCATCTTATCTATTTATTTTTAAAGACAGACAGATGGACAGAGCAAAACTAACAAAAAATTTTGATTTTTTTTCGGAACTCTCAACAAAAAGGCGCTTTATAGGTTTCGCACACAGGCGCTGCCGAGGCTCGGCGCGGCCCTGCCTATATCTGTTTAAAATACAAGATGTTGATGGACCTGCACGTGTGTAAGTTAGGGTAACAAAAAGTAAAAGAGACAGAATAATATAAAATAATCAATTTATTATAATATACTTATTTACTAACATAATTAAACACATCATCGTCTGACAAGGGGAGTTCACACTAAAGAGATGGGGGATTTCAGTCAGAGTAAAAATAAAAATACACGTGTCATGGGCATGTGCATTATTAATAAAGATTTATTTTTAAAAATTGTTATATTTCAAATATAGGTACTGTATTATGTGACTAAGCGGTTAGCATGCTAACATGTACACATGGCTGTCGAGAGGGGGGGGGGGGGGAGACGGGAGGAATCCCCCGGGCCCGGCCTTCCTAAAGGGGCCCGTAAGTCTTATTCATCAATAAAATTTGTTTCAAAAACAGTTTTCCGAACATTTCTCAACCCTTTCTTTCATAGTCAGAATATACATATTTCATTCAGCAGATTCTGTAGTTGTTTTTCATGGGGGGGGGGGCATAATTGTTTGTCCCCCGGGCCCGGATTTTCTCTCGACGGCCCTGCATGTACATAACACGGTGAACGCTGGTTCGAAACTCGGTTTGGGAATTGATCTTTTTATTTTTATTTGCAATTGTTTTTTTTACTTTTAATTATTTTACTATTCATATTTTGCCTACACCTTGTTCAAACGTTGATTTTTTAAGGTAGAAAATAGTATTATCGATAATGCATATTTCTGGTTTGAGAAATATCTTTATCTATAATGCCCATGAGATTGAATACTCGGACATGTGTATTTTTATTTTTACTCTAGGTTTCACTTCCCAGAAGCTGACTGAAATCCCTCAACCCTTGAGTCTGAACTCCCCTTGTGGGTCAAAATAATAAATAGATGTTAACATCTATATAATGCTAAATAAAATGTACATATCTTCATATATGAAAAAATATAAGGGACAAAATAGGAGTCGTAACATGCTACCTACTACCTAGCATTATTAGATTTATTCTCTGCAAAAATTGCTTCATCAACTCATCTGAGCCAAGTTCCAAGTATTTTGTTAAAATGAAAAAAAAAAATTGTACTCCGATTTAAAAATTTCGAGCATATACCTACTAGAGGCAGCCTTTCCGTCCGCTGTGCGAACAAGCGTGTGAGAGAGATAGCGCAATAACGCTACAACGTTTCTCTCTTGCTCCGCGTGCTGATTGGTCGGCGGGGAGAGGCAAGTGCTTCCCGCTATTATCGGTACCAATCAGCACGCGGAGCGAGATAGAAAGAATGTAGTGTTATTGCGCTATCTCTCTCGCACACTTGTTTTGCACGACCGAGCGGCAAGGCTGCCTCTAGTTGGTATATGCTCGAAGCATTGAACTGATATTAATGAAACTTGGTTGGTTGATTATGTCTGGCTTAAGGATTATGCATTCACTTGACAGATACTTTTTTTATTATGATATCTTAATCTACGTAAAAGAAATAAACAGTTGCCTAAAATAATAGGTTTCCAACAAAAAAATGACCTTGGCGAGATTTTTACAAGACATTCCAAGATCAAATAAATATGATCATTTTTTTAATCTTAAACTTTATTAGAAAGTCTTTACGTCTCTTTACCAACAAAACAAATTTCGCACAATTTGAAACAAGAAAAGTAACAAAGAAAATACATACTTCATATAATAAATAATAAGGGTCATTCTTAGTCAACTCTATCAGAGAAAAACGCTACTTTTACGGATTTTCATAATTTTCACATATGTTGTTAAACATGCTCAAATAATATAACTTTCATTCATCATTTCGCAAAATTTTCAGTTTTTTGAAAATGACGCATATTTTAAGTTTTGCAGATATGACGCATATGCATTTAAACAATAATTTTTATCTCCGGATCTACTTATCGTAACGAATTGATTTTTTTTTAGTTTTGTTCACAAAAGAACGATCTTTTTGGACATTTTGTCCGTTTTTAAGTAAAAAAAAAATTTTGGTTATTTTTTGTACAATAAAATTTTTTTTTTAAATTTGAAGCTGAGGTCAGCTTTTTAAAAATCTGAAAAAAATCATAAATATTGCTTATAGTATTCTCTATCATCCCTGCAAATTTTATGCTGGACATATTTATAACGGCTTCAAAAAAAATATTTTAAGGTTGTTGTATATAGGTTACGCGCACTAAACATTGATTTGTCGTAATGAATTCGGGTGAAAATGTTTAAATCAATGTTGTTTGTGTGTAATCTATGGAATTAAATAAATTGATTTCGAAATAAAGTGATCATACAGGGTGTTTAAAACTGTTTGTTTTATGTACTCTTCAAGTTATATATGTTTAGTATAAATGTACATTTCTACTTATTTTTTGATAAGAAAATTAATAATTCTTGTGTAATTTCTCACTAATATAGTCGTTAAAATCTCATATATTACTTCTAGTATTATATTCATATATTAATTATACTATATGTGGTCACTTGAAAAGCTGCTTTAATTGTAGTTAAATAAAAAAATAATTGTAGTTAAATAAAAAAAAAAATAAAATCCTTAATTTTATTAAAAATTATTTCACCATGAAATATTGAGGAATGATACAAAAATAAAAAAACTATCATTTAATCATCCACCAATACCTTTTGATATTATAAATTTAGTATTAATAATTTATATATTCTTATTAAGAATATAGAATATTTTTTATAATTGATTTTAATGTGACTAATATATAATATTGAGTGCTAATATAAAACCGTATAGTTGTTTTTCTTTGATTTTAGAAACATCGTCCAAAATCTAATTAAAAATTAGGGTATTCATATTTTTTAATTAAAATAATTATAAAAGTCGTTTTTATAGTAACCATCTTGCAGTATTATATGTAATAAACAATACTAGAGGTAATATATGAGATTTTGAAGACTTTATTTTTGAGAAATAACGCAAGAATTATTAATTTTCTTATCAAAAAATAAGTAGAAATGTACATTTATACTAAACATATATAACTTAATGAGTACATAAAACAAACAGTTTTAAACACCCTGTATGATCACTTTATTTCGAAATCAGTTTATTAATTCCATAGATTACACACAAACAATATTGATTTAAACATTTTCACCCGAATTCATTACGACAAATCAATGTATAGTGCGCGTAACCTATATACAACAACCTTAAAAAAAATTTTTTGAAGCCGTTATAAATATGTCCAGCATAAAATTTGCAGAGATGATAGAGAATACTATAAGCAATATTTATGATTTTTTTTCAGATTTTTAAAAAGCTGACCTCAGCTTCAAATTTCAAAAAAAAAATTTAATTGTACAAAAAATAACCAAAATTTTTTTTTTACTTAAAAACGGACAAAATGTCCAAAAAGATCGTTCTTTTGTGAACAAAACTAAAAAAAAATCAATTCGTTACGATAAGTACATCCGGAGATAAAAATTATTGTTTAAATGCATATGCGTCATATCTGCAAAACTTAAAATATGTGTCATTTTCAAAAAACTGAAAATTTTGCGAAATGATGAATGAAAGTTATATTATTTGAGCAAGTTTAATAACATATGTGAAAATTATGAAAATCCGTAAAAGTAGCGTTTTTCTCTGATAGAGTTGACTAAGAATGACCCATAAGTCATTATTAATAATTAAAATACACTCTCTGTAATAAAAAAAATGTGCCATAAACATTATCTTTTTATATCACGCAGCGTTATTTAACCTTTTAAGAACGGGAATTTTGACGTTGAAATCGACCTTTTTTTATTTACAAAATTTGTACATAAAACCAATTAATTTCTCACGAGGCGTACCCGACTATGTTGCCGGTCGATAATAGACCTGTCCCATCCGTAACGGAAAGCCCACTGTAAAAAAATATTCGGTTTGGACGATTTGAGGGGGGTTTCCCTATGTAATTTGATGCGCTGAATACGAAAAAAATATAAAAAAATGTTGGAAGAAAACTTTACCTTGAAAATCGCAAAGTACTCCAGTTTTGGCTCTTAGCGTAACCGAGGATCAGCAACGTGGATGTGGCGAAAATATGATCCTTTTGTAGTGCTAGATTTTCGCAAGTCTCCTTGCCTCTCACGTCGAAATACCTGACATTATGGTAATAGTAAATCGTCTACAAGAAAGAAACAACCAAGTGCTAACCTGCTGGTAGGAACTAACGATAATTTCAATTTTCGGCCTCACATTCACCTTGAAGATGATTTTTGTGAGACGTACTACTGTTTTTCTTTCGTGTTCAGTGCATCATAAAAATTATGTATGCTGTCGGGCCGAAATAGCAAAAAAAAATTTACCTTGAAATGCGATTTTTAACGTAAAAGGCGCATCCTGAATTCTTTTTACTATTTTTTCGTAATCAGGGCATCAAATTACGTAGGGAAACATAAAATATTTTGTGTCCTGTGGGTGGTCGATATTTCGACCACTCCCGTCCTTAAAAGAAAGTACTGTCTTTAATATGGTCATCAAGTAAAAGAGAAACGTAAGATCAACAATATAAATATATCAAACATAATATAATTTATAATATATTATAATCAGACCTGATTTTGAACCGAACCTTTATATTTCAATATCCGAATAGTTTGCACCATAATGAAACTCAAAATGAGCAAATACCGGTGTTTGTACCAAAAAGTTTACACCATGTTGAACCTAAATCTGAATAAATAACGCTTTTTGATCTCAAAAAGTTTGTACCATGTTGAACAAAAATACTGGTTTTGAAACCAAATAGTTTGCACCACAATGAAACTGAAAAAGACAAAATAACGGTGTTTATACCAAAAAAATTACACTATGTTGAACCTAAATCTGAACAAATAACGCTTTTTGATCTCAAAAAGTTTGTACCAAGTTGAAAAAAATAACGGCTTTGAAACCAAATAGTTTGCACCATAATGAAACTGAACAAGACAAAATAACGGTGTTTATACCAAAAACTTAACACCATATTGAACTTAAATCTGAATAAATAACTGTTTTTGATCTCAAAAAGTTTGCTGAAAAAAATAACGGTTTTGAAACCAAATAGTTTTCACAATAATGAACCTGAAAATTACAAAATAACGGTGTTTGTAGCAAAAAATAAATGAACCTGAAACTGATTTGTTGAAACGGATTTGTACCTTAAAAGTTTGCACCGTGTTGAATCTAAAATTGAACCTGAACCTAAAAAAAACAAGTTTTGAGCTGAAATGGTTTGCACCATGTTTAACCTGAAGTCGAATGTGAACCTGAAACGATTTTGAACCCAAATAAGCTGTACGTGAACTTGAAAAACATCAGTTTTGAACCCAAATAGATCGAACCATGTTGAACCTGAAGCTGAATTTGAACCTGAAACGATTTTTGAACCCAAATAGGTTATACTTGAACCTGATAAACATAGGTTTTTAACCAAATAATTTGCACCATGTTGAACCTGAACCAAGACCAAAATAAATTTCAAGTTCAGGTCCTTGATTATAATATATCTATAAATAATAAATCATTAAAGTTTCTGCCATTAACCTTTAGATGGCCAGGATTTCAGAGGTCATTTCACCCTCAGAAAACTGGTATAAAAGGTATCTTATACCATTGATTGATCATAGGTCAAGTGTCGGTCACGGGGTGAGTCAATATATTGGCTTTCCGGCCTGGAAGGGAACAGCCCGTGTTAAAAATTTCAAATTCGAAACAATAATAGTACATAACCCTTTTTCATTATACAAATATACGTTTTCGATGTATTTTTCGACGCTGAATCCAAATCTGACATAAAAAAATACAGTAAACCCAAAAACTACTCTATGTATTTTAATCAAAAAACAAAAATTGAAGATTTTATAGTGCGCCAAAATATTGATTTTCCGACCCAATAGAGGTTAAACTCGATAAATACTAAGATAATGTAAATGTGCAAGTGCACCTTACATATAGTCATATACTTATAGAATGGGCTGAGCCTTCCCTATCCAGCTGTGAAGTAAATACTGGCGAAGAGACAAAGCGATAAAGTAGCCAATACCTGTCTCTTTCTAGAATTCTAATTGGTCACGTCACAGGTTTGCAGTCATTACAGACAGTGGCGGCGTAAGGTAGATTGGCCCCCCCCTAGAAAAAAGTGCTGTTTTTTTTTTCGTTTTCAACTCAATATTAATTTCAGTTACCTGATTTTTTGCACTCCTCCCTAGAAAAAAGTGCTGCCTTTTTTTTCATTCTCAACTCAGTATTAATTTCAGTTTTGTGTTTTTTTGCACCCCCTTTTCTAGAAAAAAAGTGTTGTCCTTTATTATTATTATTTTTTTTGTTGTCAATTCAATATTTTTATTTTTATTTATGATCTTAATGACATATTCTACACACTTTCCAGAGTATTTAAAGAATACTTTGTCACCCCTTGGTGCTTGGCACCCGGGGCGGGCCGCCCCCACCGCCCCCCCTTACGCCGCCACTGATTACAGACCTACAAAAAAGAGACAGGTATTGGCTACATTATCGCCTTGTCTCTTAAAAGTCAGTGGTCAATTTTGTAAGGCTATTGCTCAGTCCATTCCATAAGTCTATGAATGTAATATAAGCCACAAGTTCAGTAATAGAGATATACATATAGTCGGGTTGGTGAGCGCCAAAATTTGCAATTACTTTCTAAAAGCTGATTTTTTGATATTACGTCACATTTGTGGTGTAGATATACAGCCTGCCGTCAGTCAGCTAGTTTCGTTAGTGTTTGGCGCGGGGGTAGTAAATCAACTACTGACGGCATTTGTTAAGGTAAAATTCGGACTGATTATTTTTTTAATAATAATAATATTCCTAACTCTTATGCCGAATTTCATATTTTAGAAAGTACTTTCACGATAAATAGATTTTTTACGAGTTAAACGCGCTTCTGACGCGCCCGGTTGCAAGATTTTGATGACTGACTATGATCAAAGGGGTTCTTACTTTACTGCTTACAAATAAATTTTCAGATTTTGGAAAGTAGTTGCAACGTGTATAGTTTTTTTTACAAAGTTAAAACCACCCTCGCGTCAAACGCTAACGAAATTAGCTGACTGACGGCAGGCTGTATATCTACACCACGAATGTGACCTAATATCAAAAAATCAGCTTTTAGAAAGTAGTTGCGAATTTTCGTGCTCACCTAATGGACTAATAGACGTGGGCACTGCCTACTAGACACTTTACCATGCGAGCACACGTTGCAGGACTTAATGAAGAGTAAGATGTCATTGTACATATCCTTCCACCAATAATATTGTGCTATAGAACAATACGTTTGAATAATCTGTAGATGTTTAGGTAAATGATGACATGTGATGAGTATCTTTTTCTGAGTACAGGGAACTACAATTCTCATGTTGTGTTTTTCTTGTGTAACTTTTTTTACTAACAGACCCTTGTGAAGTTCAAATCCTTCAGAATCTGGACCGGTCTGTTGCACTTTATAAAAGATGCGGCACAATTCAGGATCTGTACACTGGTGAATAGATGTCAGATTCATAGGATTGGGAATCTCATTCATCTTTTTTTTTAATTTGGCAAAAGGAAGATTAGGTTGCGCCGTATTTAAAGGTAAAATATCCGTTTTGCTAGGAGTGACATATGTTTCGGGATAGGCCACTTCAATATTGGATTTAGTCATCTCAGAATTTTTATAGTTAAGAGTATTTACTACAAAACTACTTTCAAACGAATAATTTGTCAGTTTTAAATCAATATTGGAACTACATGCAAACAAACTTGGATTCGGTTGGTTAGTTGGAAAGTTAATATACGAAGTATTTAAACAGGATTCAGACGAGTCAAATTTAGTCTGCTCGTTTGTATCCAAACCAGATTGATTATTCTTTTCCGGTTCACTCGTTTGCAACCATTCCGTTTCTGCCATGTGCAAAATAGAAGGCGAAATACTTTCATTTCTTTCTTCGTCCCGGAAAGCCTTGAGGATATCTTCTTGGTTAACTTGAACTGAGACGTCGTAAGTAAGTAATGTCTCCGTTTGAAATGATTGGCTTTTCATATTTTCTTTACGGAATTCACACATTTCACATTTGTATGCATCAGTCTGGTTAATCTTCTCAGATTGATTTGAGGTGATAGCAGCTAAAGTGTCTCTCACAATTAAAGTAGGTAACCGCAACGTGACTAATAACTCCTGTAGCTGATTGAAGTTCAAAGTTTTCTTGTTGGAATCTTCAGTGAAAGGAATTGTTACAGTTTGATATTTTTCTAATGGAGACAGCCACTTATTTTCATTTTCTTTTAAGTTTGTAACATCGCTGTATAATGACATCGGTACGAACCGAGTTGATTTATTTAAATCAAGTGACAATTTCGTTATAGCTTCTCGACATCTTGATATCACTGTAAATTTAGGAATCACGTATGTTAAAAATCACAGCGTCTGTTATTGTGAAATATCACAACTCACCATTAAATTTTTCTTGGATACTAGAATCTTCAGAATCTATCAAAAAAGATAACAATATTTATTAGTTGGTTTCAAAAAAGAAAATGTAATAAATGCATTTTCATCATGATTAACTATATGAGTTTTTGTATTTTTGTAAATGTCATTCATTTACAGAGCTGTGCAAGTCAAAAGTACTTTAATACGTTAAAAAGCAGTGAAGTATATTTATATGTAGAAGCAGGCCCTGTGAGAGTTTCAACGGGGCCCGGGCCACCCCACATTTTGGGGGCCCCATATCCCCCCCGCGCATAAGGACATTCCAAATAAATTTTGTACTGGTAAAATTTTAATAATTTTCTGATATTATTTTAGTATTAAAAATCAGGGGTTTTTTAAGAAAATTTTGCTTTCTACTTAAACTTTTACCACAAGGTGAATCTTTTTACAGTATATTTATGTTTTTTAAATAACGTCTGTTAAAAATAGTATAAGTATCAAAAAATATGTAAAATACAAATAATTTTCAAGGCGCCGGGGCCCCTGAGACGCAGGGGGCCCGGGCCATACGGCCCTCCTACCCCCCCCCCCTCTATCTGGGCCTGTGTAGAAGTACAAATACTTTCCAATAAATGAACTTAACTATTTTACCAAACATAATGTATATGTATTTAAATTATTTCGATTAATGTATTTAAGTACATTTACAATTGCTTTTCTATTTTACTTAACAAAAGTACAGTTAGATAATACACAGTACTTTACCAAACATAAGTAGGGGAGGCCGGGGTTAGAATTAACGGGGGTAAGTTTTAATAAGTGGTTTTCCCTTCAACTATACATTTCACAATATTCAAAAAAAAATGTTTTACCGTTTAGACGTTCCCAAACAGATTTAAAATTGTCAATCGAGTTTAGTGCCTTTTGTGTGCCAGTTGTGGGCAGAGTACAATTTTTGGTAGGTAAACGAACTTTTTATGCGTTACAATTTTTTGATTTATACGTTAAATATTCAAGTTATGATTTAAAATGCTGCCTTATAGAAAAGCTAAACCAAGTCACTATAATACTCAATTACTATTTTATTGTAACAATTAACGGTTTTTTTACAACAATCGTTTTGAAAAAAAAATAACCGTCGGGGCTAAAATTAACAAATTGACGGGGTAAGTTTTAACAGAGAGAAACATTATATCTAGCATTTACTCATATGAATATTATCAGTGGGAGAAGAAAAACAGAATAAATGATGAATAAACAAAGAAAGCCGCAGAAAAAATAATTTTAAAAGACAGCAGCGATTCTGAAAATAAAAAAGATGAATACTTTTGCATTGTTTTGGTTCATTATATAATGAAGATACTTCTGGTTTGGATTGGATCCAGTGTACATTATACAGGCAATGGGTATCAAAGGCGAAACTACATCATTAAATTGCCCTGTAATTCAGATGATGATTATGAATAGAAATCGTTTTCTAGGTAGATAGGTTACAATTTTTTTTCCTGATATTAAGTTCAGTCAACATAAGTTAATTTCATGTTCCAGTGCGTTGTTTAATAAATATATTTTTTTAATAACTAGACGTAATGTATTTTTTGTTTAAAATATAATTAATTTAAAAATCTTACTTTATCTTCTGGATAAAAACACTTTTTTTATTTATTTTTGATATTTTATGTAAAATTTGTTTGTATACTTCATACAGTTTGTTCTCTTTATATTCAATAGAAACACGATAATCACTTTTTTATTTCCTTTTACCTAGTACATGATAAAAAAAATGTGTTAATACTTGCCCCAGTGTTGTTTATTTTAGCCCCAAGACCGGGGCTAAAATTAACAACTGACTTTTTTCACAAAAATGTATCTCATTAAAAAATTAGCTAATTCAAGAAAAGTTTTTTATTTTTAAATATTACGTGAATAGTTACAGTATCACGGTAATATAAAATCATTTTTTATTATTAACGTGTTTTGGTGCTATGACTCAATTTACAAAATTTGTTAATTTTAGCCCCGGCCTCCCCTATATGTATTTACAGTTGCAAGTTATACAATTAGGTAATTGCCTAAAATGCTTACTGTGATTGATGGGTTAAAATATATTTTTTTGAGTACACTTATCAGTATAGGGGAAGGGGGGATATATTTCAAAAAAACATTATTTATGTTTTTTAATCATCAATCTATGTCAGTATACTAAATTTAATCTTAACCCTTAGTTACTCGCGCTGGTGTATTTTGTATACCAGTAACGTATTTTTGGCGATTATTAAATGTATAAATTTTTGTGGGAATGTACACCCCCACCTAACCTTTGTATAGTCAGTTTACTAGAGTGTGTTAGGAATCCGGTTGGCAAAATTTGAGGATTGCAGCAATATGTACATTAATTTTTCACTTACTAAATGTAGGTGGTGTTAACAGACAAATTGCAGCCTCCTAAGCGAATAACCGCGTTTTTAAAGACATTAGCGATGCTGCTGGTGAAAGACATCTTCTCAAAAGAATAAAATTAGAAAATTTACCAACAAAAATAAAATTTTTGTTATCCGATTTATTGCAAGATGAATTGAACAGTTTTGTGTACCTACTTTTTTAGATTTATTTTGGTTAGGTTTTCGTTCTTATCTTTAATTTTTAGTTGTGTTAATTTTAAGAAATTTTTCTTAGTTCCTCAAAAATAAACCTACATAATATGAATTGGGTTAAAAAATTAATATAATACCTTCAAATTTCCCAAAAACTAGCTTTTTTTATGTAGTGTATAAAATACACCGCACGAGTTACTGCGTAACAGTACACCACGCAAGTAACTAGGATTAATAGGAGTACGCGTCAACTCGGCGACGCGACGGTCAATTCGGCGATGAAAATTATTATTAGTAAATATATTTTAATTAAAAAAATGTCCATTCGTTGTAGAAGCAGACAACGAATTGTAGGAATTGTATAAATTTGTATATGTAAATATAAATACTTTGATTTATTCTAACTTTATCATTTGTTAAAAAAACATTGATTTTATGTGATTTGTTGTGATGTAATGTAAACAAATGAAAAATGTGTACTAATAATCCGTTGTTTTTAATTCAAATCCAACAATTAACTATTCCAGCTGCTTTATATTTAATTGTTTACAATTCAACACTAAAAAAGTTACATTCAGATATAACAAGCATTATAAAAATGTATAATACCGGGTGGCATATTTCCAAAAGCCTGTCCAGTACAGAGCAACGGACGAAAATTGTGCTCTGTAAAGCACTGGAGTTTGGAAATCGTTTAATTGATATTTGCACTCCAAACCCTAGTCGAGTACAGAGCATACTCAGACTGAGGTTAATGTTAATAATAATAATAATAATAATTCTTTATTTCCCTATAATATACATAGTAGGTACATGGAAATAGTCAGGTGAAAAAAAAAAAATTACATATTAAGTGTTATGAGAAAAAAAATCATCTAATTTATAATAACATTTTGAAGTTAAATAATTTTTCAGTTGCGTTTTGAATAGTTTTAGTGGTAAGTTTTTAATTTCAGAGGGAATGCAGTTAAATATTTTAATAATGTAGTTAATATTTTTATATATGACTGTTAAACTTGTAGGATTTTGCTTTAGTGTATGTTTGAATCGTGTGTTATATTCATGATCATTATGAAAAAGTTTGACAATGTTATTATTTTGTTTTAGGAACACTGCACATTCATAAATGTACAAGCCCGTAAGCGTTAGAATTTGGAATTTTTTAAAAAGTTCAACACAACTGTCCCTAAGCCCAACGTTGGCAATTATACGTATGCACCTCTTTTGGATTCTAAATAAGTTTATGCAATGCGTTGAATTACCCCAAAATAACAGACCATATCTTAGATTACTTTCGATGTATGCATAATATACTAAGAGTAACGTATCTGTGTTCACGTTGATTTGTAGTGTTTTTAAGGCGTAGCAGAATTTAGAAATTTTTTTAGTTAATTCTGAAATATGCTCTTTCCAATTAAGGTGTTTATCAATTAAAATTCCCAAAAATTTAACGCAGTTCTGAAGGTTTATGGTTTCATTATTGATGGTTATTGAGTTTATTGCCGTCCCATAGTCTCCAAATTTAATACCTTGTGTTTTTAAAATATTCAGACATAATGTATTTGAAATAAACCATTCATTTAAGCTTTTGACCGAACTGTCAATCTGGATTAATAAGTTATTTAAGCTACTGTTTGTGTAAGTAATCGATGTATCGTCTGCAAAGAGAGTAATTGGGTGTTTGATGTATTGAGGTAATTCATTTATATATAATATAAATAATAAGGGCCCTAGGATCGAATCTTGTGGAACTCCTGACTCAACTGATTTCCAGGAAGAATAAGTATTGTTTAGATCATTTTTAATTTTCACACACTGCTGTCTTCCGGAAATGAAAGAAGAAATTAAATCTAGAGGTGTACCTCTTATACCATAATAAAACAACTTATCAATTAATAATGAATGATCGATTCGGTCAAAAGCTTTAGTGAGATCAAAAAATAGAGTTATAATTTGTTCACCATTATTCCAAGCATTTGTGATATTCAGTATAGTGTTGAATATCGCTTGATTGATATTTCTACCTTTAATAAAGCCAAATTGCTTTTCAGATAATTGAGAAGTTTTAAATAGAAAATTGTAAAGTCTCTCAGCAATAATGACTTCATATATCTTTGAAAAGGATGGCAATATTGAGATAGGTCGATAGTTAACTAGCTTCAAATTATCTTGTTTTTTAAATAAGGGGGTTACAACGGCTTTTTTTAGTAGTTCGGGATATGTACCTTCTTCAAAAGATTTATTTATTATGTATGTTAGTGGCCCTTTTATCAAATGTGCAGTGCGTTTTAGTAAAAAGGGAGGGATTTTATCCCAGCCGAAAGATTTTTTATTTTTTATATTTAAGCATGTGTTAAAAACTTCATTTTCTGTGCAAGGGAAAAGAAATAAACTTTTATCATTGTTTGGAATAGAGTGTGTATTTGCTTGTTTATTTAAGTTGGTACTATTAGAGACGGTAATAAAATAATTATTAAATTCATTTGCAATTTCTATCGGATCTGTTATTAAATTATTATTACTAGCTTTATGTATCTTAGAAATTAAATTGTTTGGGGCATTGTTATTGTTATTATTTGTAAATTTTTTTACTAAACTCCAGGACGTTTTACTTTTATTGTCCGAGTTTTTAATGATATCACTAAAATATTTCTGTTTATGTTCTCTTACTTTATTATGAATATTTTTACACAGATCTTTGTAAACAATTTTTAAATTTACGCAATTGATATTATATTTTGTACAGTCTCTTATTAAAAGAAATGTATTTCTTTTGTGTTTAGACATTTGTTTGATTTCGGGAGTGATCCAATTAGAGTTGGGCTTAATTTTACTAGATGTATTGAACTTTTTAATTGACAATGGAAAACTTATATCAAAAGCATGTTTGAAAGATTCATAGAAATTTCTATAGGCATCGGATGAATTTGTGGAATTATAAACGTTGAACCATGTTTCATTGTTAAGTATATAATTAAATTGTAAAAACTGATAATCATGATATTGTCTGTTGTGGATAACATTAGTTGTGTGTGAATGTGAGGTTTCAATATTAAATTTGAGTAATTGTGCAGTGTGGTCTGAAAGTGAGTTGTCAATTACATTTACTGAGTAATTGTTAAAATTGACTAAAATATTGTCTATACAGGTAGCTGAATTTTTAGATATTCTAGTTGGTTGATTCACTGAAAATTTTAGGTTGTAAATATTGATTATTTCTTGAAATTCACAACTAATTATATTGTCTGTTAATATGTCTATATTAAAATCACCACATATTGCCACTTCTTTGTAAGGAACCTTTTTAAATGTTTCATTTAGACATAATTGTAAACTTTCCATAAAACATTTTGGGTCACTCAAAGGTGATCTGTAGATGCATAACACTAATATAGATCGATCTGGTATCTCCATAGCACTACATTCAAAAGTTAATTCTTTCGAAAACTGTAATAAGTCACTGCGTGTAACAAAATTATGTTTTTCATTAATAAAAATACAACTGCCTCCATGGATTTTTTCTTCTCTGCAGAAGGATGCTGCTAATTTGAATGATGAAATATATGTTTGAGATATTTCATTTTTGTTTAGCCAATGTTCAGTTAAGCACAGTATATCTATATCGAGCTTGTTTTCACAGATAAATATTTCTAATAGATCGGTTTTTTTCCGAAGGCATTGTATATTCATATGCATTATATTAATATTCTCTATTGCCTTATTTTTAGTATGTTTTTCTTCACTACGTTCTATTTTTATATTATTAGTTGAATTAAAATCACTACTTAATGAGTTAAAAGTTGGCGAGTTGTGAGGTGTTTCCTCGAAAAAATTTAAATTGTTAGATGCGTTACAACATTCAAATATGTTTTATTAATATGTAATTGTATTCTTTAAAGATACAATTGATAGGTTTTAATATTAATACTTTTTTTTGGAAGCTAATACTGGATAATTAGTTCAGGCACGTATTAAAAAAATCAATTGGTAGGTACTTTTCAATAAAATTTATACAAATTAAACGGATTACTTTTTGCTTCAAATGAATTTTACACATTGAATATTTTTATCAAATGAACAACTAAAAGAGCTTTAAAAAAACATCCAGCTTTCTAAATCTATTCTTAATTTTTTTTTACGATTGTTTGTTCCGTAGTTTAAATGTTAAAATTTTTTGCTTTGATTGTAAATAACTTGGTCAGAAATGACCATACAACAATAGATAAAAAGTTTGATCATTTATTTGATTTGACGAAAAAAAATTGTCAAGTCTTGTAGAGCCTCTCAAAATTATTATAAATTTTTGAAGTTTCTTTGGGCGTTAAAAAAAGAGTATCCTGAAGGATAATAAAATTTTCAACAAATGATTCAGAAACTAGAACATTCAAGCTTTAAAAATTTTGTTTTTAAAATCTTCTACGACCGTTTTTCGCAGAGATGCAGCCATTCAAAAATATCTATAAATATTATTAGTGATCTCTTAATTTTGAATTCTAGTGTTGTAAGTAAATTACATATGCTGTCACTATAATTATAATTCAAAAATTAATCAGTTATGTAGGATGTAGCTAGAGGTCATTGCGTCTTCGGCGAAAACAGAAAAAAAAATTTTTTTTAGATTTAAAATTATTGAGGTATTGTTCTTCAATAAAAAAATTTAAAATTCATTATTAGTTTAAAATATATACGTAAATATAATCAGTCGATTATACTTATTTGTTTCAATTTAAAATGTAGGAATATTTAATCAGTAAAATTATTTTACGATAATGTTTGATTATTATAATTGATGGAAATAAAATATATTATAAACAATATTATATAGTCATATTTAATATACAAACAAATAAACGAACTTACATTGTTAGACACAAACATAAAAAAGTAAATAAATTAATTTGCCTTGATTCTAAAAACTGTAGTGTTTTTTAATCAGTAAAATTAATAATTATTATATAATTAAAGCAAAAAGTAATCCGTTTAATTTGTATAAATTTTATTGAAAAGAACCTACCAATTGATTTTTTTAATACGTGCCTGATCCAATTATCCAATGTTAGCTTCCATAAAAAACTATTAATATTAAAACCTATCAATTATATCTGTAAAGAATACAATTATCTACATATTAATAAACATATTTGTATGTTGTAACGCATCTAACATTAGCCTCACAATCAATCTGAGTATGCTCTATACACGACTGGGGTTTGTAGTGCAAATATCAATGAAACGATTTCCAAACTCCAGTGCTTTACAGAGCACAATTTTCGTTTGTTGCTCTGTACTGGACGGGCTTTTGGAAATATGCTACCGGGTGTCCCAGATAACTTTTCCAGCATGGGGATCTCAGTATTTATAAGAGATATAGGTTTGGTTAAATGAGATGAATTATTTGTAAGAAAGGGGTGAGTATTTCTACATAAAAAAAAATTCATAATTCTATGTGGTTTAGGCGGTATACCCAAAATACTGAAAATTCGGAATTTCTTTAAATGGCTATAACTTTTTTGTCAAAGTAGATAGGTATTTTTTGTAGACGGTTTCTCAAAGCACTTTTTTTATGTAGAATCGACTGGTGTATTTAGATTTTTTATATCACTTTTAGTTTCCGAGTTATGAGCCCTAACTTAAGTTTTTCTTATAGGCCAGTAAGTTGGCTATGGCATATTTGAACGTGTTTTTTACTCTACTTTACAACGATATGTCACTTGTCACATTTATTTTCGAAAATAAGTCGATGTACAAAATGCCAGTGATATTTATTAAGTATTTTATTACAAACATTTAAGTGAGCCATGAAAAACAAAAATTTTAAACAAAAATCACAATAACAACAACCAAAATAACAAATGACTCTGAAAACAATTAACTATTTAAAAAAATACATTATAATTTTTTTTCAATAATAAGTATGGCAAGTGACATATCGTTGTAAAGTAGAGTAAAAAACACGTTCAAATATGCCATAGCCAACTTAGTGGCCCATAAGAAAAACTGAAGTTAGGGTTCATAACTCGGAAACTAAAAGTTATATAAAAAATCTAAATACACCAATCGATTCTACACAAAAAAGTGCTTTGAGAAACCGTCTACAAAAAATACCTATCTAATTTGACAAAAAAAGTTATAGCCATTTAAAGATATTCTGAATTTTCAGTTTTTTGGGTATACCGCCTAAACCGCATAGAATTATGAATATTTTTTTGTGTAGTAATACTCACCCCTTTCTTACAAATAATTCATCTCATTTAACCAAACCTGTATCTCTAATAGATACTGAAATCCCCATGCTGGAAAACTTATCTGGGACACCCGGTATATTTATAATTTTTTGTTAAATTTTTGTCAAAATTGCTGTTTCAAACTTCATACACCCATTCCCCCTGTTAAAATACGAACCGATAAAAATATTTAATACATAATACACGCGGGTAAGGCCGCGGATAAATTTTTGTTAATATATAAGTATATTTACTAATAATAATTTTTAACGCCGAGTTGACCTGCACCGAGTTGACCATCGCCGAGTGCCGAGTTAGATGCGCCGAGTTGACCTGTCCTGGATTAATAGGTATATAAATAAGAGAATAGGAATACTGTAAATGTCTTACATACAGACACAAGAGCTAACTATTCGGGCTGTTGTCCACGTTGTCGTATTATTTCACTTGACGTTTCAACTCTCATGCCGGAGTCTTCTTCAGAAGTGATTCTGAAACTGGACAACAACCCGAATAGTTACCTTTTATGGACAACGGTCACGAAAGTCTACAGAAGAAAATTACATACAGACAGACGGATAGATAGACTGAAAACATAGGGGTTCCTAGTTGGCTACAGGACCTTCAAATTCAGTTGTTGCCGTACTCATATTCATTTTAAACTCAAGAAAAATGTGTAAATTTTATTTGTGGTAAAATGTTCTAGAGTTTTGAGTATCAAGAATATGCAATAATAAGTGTTGTTACCCCCGATATATGAATTATTATTTAAAATAAACGCACCTGTATCAGCCAAATAATCAAACCGATAGATCTTTTCATCTTGAAAGATCTGAAAAAATAATAATTTCATATCAGTATATCAATTTTTACTAATCATGTACGTGATGAGAATACAAATGATGTCACTTTATATTACTTTAATATACAGGGTGTTGAAAAAAGATGGATACACCTGCATAAGTTGACAGGGAGGAATTATCAAGAAAAATGACCCAGATAAAAATGCATTATCATAGCTATCACATGATAATGCCCGTTGAACGCCCCCCTTCGATTTTTTTAAGGGAACCCCCTATTTTTATAACATATTTCGATTCCCTAGCCCAAAATACCCCGGAAACAGTTAAGATATGAGCTTGATTTCTTATGCGGTGTTTACACCGAAAAAAACAAAACAGAAACATCGTGTCTTTAAAGTACTTCGTATTTAAAAATGTATAGGGTTTATTGCTTTTTTGTCATAAAACACCGTGTTTTTGTTTTGTTTTGTCGATGTAAACACCGCATTACATAATTAATTTCCACGAAGATGGGTGTTATTCCAATGGGCTCCTAATACTCCTGACCGAACACCTTGCAACTTCTGACTGTGGAGTTCGGTGAAAGAGATCGTACAGTACCAGAATTGGCAGTATCAATCAACTCAACAAAACAATGTCCTTTTAAAGTGAAACTTTTATTACATCGTCTCAAAATTTTTGAACTGTGTGTTGCATGTCGCATTACAGTTGGACTGCGCATGCGCGGAACAAGCAGCCATTCATTGTATGACAGTTTATGTACTGTGTGCTATTATACATATTTAGTAAGTTTGTATTGTAATATTACTGTGTTGAAATGTTTCACATTTAAACAGGAAGATATAAAACAAGAAATAGAAGACATAGATTGTCTTCAGGATATTGAAACCTATGATGAATATTCTAAATATTACAAACAGGAATATGAGGTAAGTAATACATACACGTCACACGTATTTTTAGCATTATTTATAAAACATTACCTACATCTAATTCAATTTATTACTGTATTGTGTTACGTATTTCAGGGAGACTTGGCTGTTAAAGAGAATACTTACCAGAAACTAGAAACAAACAACTAGGAAACGAAGATCCTTTAAAAACAGATTGTGATAGTGAAATAGTGATCGGTTTACAGGGAGACTTGGTTATTAACCCTTTAACTACGGGTGTCCTCAATAGACGACGCAACGAAACTTTCGTGAGGTACGGCTATCGTCGATAAGCGATCTATTAGTTGAAACAGGTGTCGACTATTGACGATGTTATTTGTTATTATAAGAATTTTGAGTTTTTTGGGTATGCTTATAGAAAAAGGAAAAAAGATCTTGGTGAGTAAACATAGTTTTTATATAGAATTTATTAGAATTATTAGAACTTTTTGCTGGTGCATGTTGTTGTTTATGGTTTTATTTCAATTTTGAGTGCTTGAATTTATTATTCCGAAAATTTTTAGTTAAATGTCTATAATGTGAAAAACAGTTTCACTTTTACCGTGGTTTCATAAAACCACATAATCCTTTTTAACATCAGGAAGTTTATATTGAGTTTCAATCGTTTTTTATAGTGTAACGAAATCAATATATGTATATCTTCAATATCTCCTACCTTTTAATAATTTTAAATAATTAATTAATATATAATTAGTAATTTTATTTATAAACTTAATAGTACAAAAATAATACAAATAATAATAGTAATTATACAGGGTCCTCCATCAGCACGGCCTACTTCGGTGCATAAAAGTATAATAAAAAGGTTACTTTTATGAAAAGTATTGAATATCTCAGAAACTATGGGGTTTAGACATAGAATATCCTCTATATAAATTAAAAAGGAGAAAAAAAAACATCGAATAGTGAAATAAAAAAGGTTAGTCACATTTCAAAAAAATGAGTGTTATCATTTTTAAGTTTGCAAATTTTGGACTTTTTTTTAACTAAATTCAAATTGGTGATTATAAAAATGATGTATTGTTGAAAATAATTTTAAGACGTTGATCTTTTGAAACCAATAATATTATGTACCAAACTTTTTTTTCTATCTCCTACCGGAAGTGCGCCAAGAATGCAGGACGCACTATTGGAGGACCCTGTGTATTAAATATTATTAACTGTTGCGCAAAAAGGTAGCCGTAATGCTGTATTGGATCAGACGTTGACTATCAGTTATCGGTTATTGTTTTTCAGTATGGCTGAGTGATGCTTATATACCCGTCGATCCGTGGTGGGGCGACGAAACTTAAGTCGACTGTGGCTCAGACTCGTTTGTCGTCTACACTCTTATTAGTCGTGGCCATGAAGGCGATGTGAAACGATGTACACTCACCACTCTACAATACGACGACATCGGTAATTCAATCGCTCTACCGAACGACGACTAGAGGTGCACCAATCACCGTACCGACTTTAACGCTAATTGGTGAATTTAAATTTCGCGCAGAAATATAGCAGTCATGATAGTAGTATGGTGGGGATGGGCTTCCAATGATGGGGGAAGCCCATCCCCACCATAATACTATGGATAGAACTGTCGGCCAGTCGTCGCATGGACGCGGTCGTTCAGTAGAGTGCTGAGTGTATTTAATTATCATGCTGAAATACCAGAACTAATAACATGTTCCTTTTTAGAGACGGAGGTTGGATGTTTCCATGTAAGCCTCGTCGACGCAAAGGAAGTATTGGTATGTCTTCATGACCGTGTACTCTATGGATTGTTATTCGGGTCCTTCCCCCTGGACTAGAACTGCACTGATGGTGTATCCACTGGCATCTATTTTGTTGATGCACGGTACGGTTTCATCAGCTTGGTTTTGGACTGGGGCCGTTATAAATCCATGGTCTTCAAATACGTATCGATTCTTTCTTCAACAACTCGTATATCGCACCAGGCGAATAATCTGTGGTTGGTATTAATACCGGTATTTAAAAAAAAATCTTGCCGATTTATCATAAGCTACAAAAAGTTAGAGAGAGGTATTTTTTAGAAATACATCTTTCAGTTACTTTATTGAAGAAATATGGCAATTTTTAGCGGTTATATAGAAACACCGCGAGTTTTAGATGTCGTCAACAATAAGTATTAAAAAATTAAAACAACTGACTAGGAACAAAAATGTCAACATCAAATAATGTAAAAAAAAAACGAAAAGAAAACTAAATATTAATTTTTTTCTAACTCTTTAAGATTAACCTCGGGTTGCACAAATCAAAATAATCCACGATTAGTTAATTGGTTGTTTTAAAACTATTATTAAGACAATTCTAAAAAACAATCACGGTTATGATACATTTTATAAGGTAAACAATTATCGTGTTTAGTGAATTGTTCATTTACAAATCGATATTAAGTTTAGAATTAACATTAATCATTGGTTGAAAACAACCGATTAACTAATCGTGGTTTATTTTACTTTATGCAACCCAAGGTGAGAGTTATTACATTTTTATTCAAAATAAAATATTTCCTAGGAAAATCTATCATATATCGGGAAAATATTGTAATATGACACTACAATTACATATCAAAAAAACAGTTTAGCTTATAATAAGAAGATTTACGTATAAAAATCAACTTCCTAACAGTTATTTATACGTATTTTAGTACTAAGTATAAATACTGAAATACCGGTATTATATGCACTAATACCGGTATTGTAATACCGGAGAAAAATGACCGGCTCCCGGTTTTCGGTATTTCGGGATCCCGGTATTGTATTCACTACAGTAGTGCTCGGATCAGAGTGGTGACTGCGCACAAAGTAAATTTCTTACTTCTGCGCAATTTCTACTAAAAATGCGGACCGCCCACTCCAGGTTCCGCTTTTCGGCATACCTTCTTCCCCTCGAGTTTACTCTTCTGTTTCTAGTCTTCATGGGATGGACCTTTTACACCCCGTGACTTCAATATTAACAGATTCTGTATAACATCAGTGCGTACGCCGAAGATACAATTTCTGTGGCAGAAACTACACATAGCATTCGACTCAAACGCTAGACCCACTATCACACTGAGAAAAAAGGTAGTTTCGTTAGCGTTTGGCGCGGGGGTGGCTTTAACTTTGTAAAAAAAAACTATACATGTTGCAACTACTTTCAAAAATCTGAAAATTTATTTGTAAGCAGTATACTAAGTAAGAACCCCTTTTATCATAGCCTGTCATAGCCAGTCATCAAAATCTTGCAACCGGGCGCGTTAGCAGCGCGTTTAACTCGTAAAAAATCTATACAGCGTGAAAGTACTTTCTAAATTCAGTATAAGAGTTAAGAATATTATTATTAAAAAAAAAATAGTCAGTCCGAATTTTATCTTAATAAATGCCGTCAACAGCTGATTTACCACTCGAACTAATGCAATAAAAATATGCGGAGTGAATTTTGACTGACTGATCAACAAAACCTATAGGGTACTTCCTATTGTCCTAGAACCTTGAAATTAAGTACAAGGGAAGGTCACATAGCACAAGTAAAATATAAAACCCGAAACTCATTAATTTATAATAATAATAAACAATATTTGTGTTTACCATGTAATGCCAGTTTTCCACCAACAAAAACAGTTCTGTTTTCAATAAACAAAACAAAAAACTGTTTTGTTTTTTCAAACTGTTCTGTTTTTTATAAACAGACTGTTCCAATCAAACTGTTCTGTTTTTTGTAAACAGACTGTCCCAGTTGTTGCTAGTGTTTTGACAAAACATGTCTTTCAATGACGATGATTTTATAATTAGTTGTGGTGTGTTTTTAATTAATGATACCCAAAATAGAAAAAATCCGAGATATTGGGTCAGTTATCTACAGTGGCGTACGCAGGATTGTGTCATGGGGGGGTTTTCAAAGAGAAAAAAAAATTATCTTTGAAATTGAAATTTTTAATGACTAAAAAAAAAAAAAGGTCTCCAAAATAAATGTTGCAAATATTGGTTTCAAAATAAAGATCACATATGTCATTGGGGGGGTTCTACCCCCCCCCCCCTAACACCCCCCTGCGTACGCCACTGGTTCTCTATTAAAAAGAAGATTCAATTATGGCACAATAATTATTACATGATTTAAGTACTGACGACGTTGGGTTAAATGGAGAATTGAGATCTTCCTTCCACAATTTTACAAGATTGTCAAGTAATGTTAATTAATTTGCTAGGACCTAAAATCACCAAACATACTTATTTAAGTGATAAATTCTGAAAAAATCAAGTCAATTGTCGACAACAATTAACAACTGGAACTAGTTGAATGCAAATGTCGCAGAGAACAAAATTACGTGTTGCAACCAACGCGACAAAAAAACTAGAACAAATTTGTTTTCCTTTGATCTACCGACTCGGGATGGGAAAGTGTTTTGTTTACTAAAACACTGTTTTCAGACAAAAATGTTTTAAGAACTGTTCAGTTTTTACAAAACATTTGTGTTTTTGTTCAGAAAAACAGTTTTTGTTTGTGTTTTTTGTTTTGTCTCTTTGGTGGAAAACCGGCATAAGAAGTACATGCCACTGAATTTTTATTTTTAATTGCAAACAGTGGCATCATTTAATTTAATATATTGTTCTTCTGTAAAATATATTATGGATTTATTTTTCAAAATTTAATTTATAATTATTGTTGATAAGCAATGCAAAACTGTGATTGTAATATTGTAAATATGTTTTATATAATGGTACGGAACCCTCAGGGCGCAAGTTCTACTCACTCTGGTCAAATTTTTACTTAACATATCATTGAAAAATTGAATTTTGTCTCTATCTCTTAAAAGAAGAAATAAACACTATTGACTTACCCCATATAAAAGTCCACATACGATGGGTATGTTTCTCATTTAAGAGTTAACATAACTTTAACCATAGAGACAACAAAAATACACAGAAAGCCTCGTATGATCAAAACTAAAACTATCACTATCTCGAGTAAAAAATAATAGGGTTATATTTAACTACACTATATATTAGATAGTATTCATTTTGTACATCGAACTTAAATTTTATAGTATGCACTTTTGTAAATCGAACATAAACATTAATACTTTGCACTTAAAATTTTATATAATAATACTTTATACACGTGAACACAAAGTTTAACACTTTTTTTTTAATACATGAGGCGAATATTTAATCGTTTTAAAATTTAGAAAATCACATAAAAAATATCAAATTTATTTGCGTCAAACGACCCTAGCGGTTTCGAGAATTCCGTAAAAATACCGAAATTTTTCGGCATTTATGCTCATGCCGTATATTTACGGTTATAATTCGGTAATAATTCGGTTAAACTATAGTTGTTTTGGCCAGTTTTTATACTGTAGTTATCCAGTATATATACTGCACTTATGCTGTACCAAAAATATACTATACAATTACCGCATTAATGCCCAAATTTAACCCAAAATATACTGCACTTATGCCGTACAGTTACCAAAAATATACTGTACCGTAAATATTACGCATCTATATGGTACATATTCCGTAATGTTTCGGTAAAAAAACTGACCTAAACAACTGAAAATATGCTGAAAAAATACAGTAATAATACTGTATAATTGCGGTATTTTTTCGGCATTTCCAAAACCGCTAGGGGAAGGAGAATATTATGTAGGTTACGTTACAATTAGTGTCCAACCGAACATTTGGTTTCGGCTTCGGTCACTTTGAGCAAAAATTTCACCTTGAGCTGAATAATCAGCTTCGGCTAAATTTGGGCCGAAGGTTTGGCTGAAGCTGAAGGTTGAACTATATAATATAATATTGTACAGTAAAGTCTTTTTATATGCCAGTGGTTCCCAACTGGTGGTCTGCAAGGGGTAAAATATGGTCCCCGTAAAAGATTTCAAACTTTGAATGAACATAGCATTATCGGTGACCTTTCTTTTAGGTTTTTTATTTCAAAAATTCAAATCTATTAAAAAAATTTAAAATGAAAGTTTTTTTTTAACCTTGTGATCCTGCTAATAATAATGAAATCAAAGTGGTCCCTGGTTAAAAAAAGGTTGGGAACCACTGTTATATGCAGTAGGTACGTTCCACAGAAAACCGTATATAGGAAATTACACAAAAAAGACAATAGCGCACATTATAAAGTTAAAGATAGATATGTATATAAATAGATCTTTTTTTTATTCTGGTCTTCTACATATGATTAATAGTGGTGGCGCTTACAAGGATCCAAATGATCCTTGCTTCGATAAAAATTTATTTTTGAATGGACTGTAAGTTGGCGTTTGGTGGATAAAAAACTATCGGACACCTACCTTGATCTCGGCGACGTCTCTTCCGAAAGGTATTAGGGTAAGGAGGGAAAAGGGGGGAACTGCTCCTGTCGCGAAGACTCGGTGGTGTTTTGAGATCTATTTTATCTGCCTGCTGCGATGGCGATACAAACAATACACTTTTAAACAAAACAAACACAACACGAATTTTCGCGGTTATTCAATAACAATTAACCAAACAATAAGTCAAAGAAAACAGAACAATCATTAACAATGCGAAATTGCGTGCATTAGACAATACATGCGCGTATATGTCTCTATTGCGAATCTTTTGACTATTTTAACAATTATAAAATTAACAATATAATAATATGCGTTATGCGATGCGACCCTTGCGTCAATATATACTATCCCGCAAGTCCGCTACCGTTGAAGCAAGCAAACGCTCTCGAACTTGTCCGCGTCAAGTCAATCAAATTTAAAGTAAAATCAAAACAAAATCCAAATATTCTATCTGGCCTGACCATACCCCCCACCCTGAAATATTATTTCTGAGCAAAGTTATGATCAGAGCGTTGCGGTACTAAAACTAAGGGACGAAAACAAAGAAAATTATTGGGTTGGTAAAGGACACACCTTTACCACCGGACGTTTATATGTGCCATTCTTGGTTTTGACGGTGACCACGCGTACAATACCGTCGTTGCCAGGGAAAATTTCTTCAATTATCCCTAACGGCCAAGTTAATGGCATGGTGTTAGGTTCCATCAAGACAACGATGGTACCCACCGATAACGATTGCGTTGGCGTATTACGCCGTTCACGAATTTGTAGTTCATTCAAGTACTCACGACTCCACCGTTTCCAATAATCTTGAACGATCCGATCAACTAATTGGAACCTATCCAAGCGATTTATAGGTTCATCTTGAAGGTCATAAGCAGGTAGATCAGTTAACGGGGTGAGTGTGAGAAAATGGCGCGGCGTTAGCGCTAAGGGTTCCGATGGGTCGGAACTCAAAACGCTTAGTGGTCTGGAATTCAATACTGCTTCAATCTGCGTCAAAACAGTATTGAGTTCCTCGTATGACAAAATTTGTATCCCAATAGATTTGGCTAAGTGTGTCTTAACGCATTTAACTTGGGATTCCCAAATTCCACCAAAATGTGGAGCGGCTGGAGGGTTAAACTTCCATACAATTTTCCTCTTTGTAAGTTCGTCACTAATGGCTTCATTGTAGCATTGGCTGTTCAACAATGTATACAAGTCATCCAATAGCGTTTTCGCACCAAGAAAGGTTGTCCCGCAATCCGAATACATCACGGAACAGGGACCTCTTCTGGCCAAAAATCGCCTGAATGCTTGGAGGAACATAGCGGTGGATAAATCCGACACCAGTTCGAGATGAATTGCCTTCGTGACGAGACATACAAAGAGGCAAATGTAGGCCTTCTGCGATTTAACTCCTCTATTTTTACTGATTGTGATTGGTATGGCTCCGGTATAATCCACACCAGTGTGGAGAAAAGCCTTAGCTTGCTGTACACGACAAGCGGGCAAGTCGCCCATTAAGGGAAACTGCGGTTGCGGTCTTCTTCGGAAACAAATATTGCATCCTTGCGTGATTTTCCGAACGACGCCTCGTGCAGACAAGATCCAGTACCTCTGTCGTAAGATACTCAGTACAAGGTGGGGTCCGGTATGCAAATTTGTATCATGGCAATGTTTGATGAGGAGGTTGGCAAAGGGATCTGATTTAGGTAAGAGAAATGGATGACGATTATCAAATGGCAAGCGTGCGTTAGACAATCGCCCCCCCACCCTGAGCAACCCGTCCTCAATGAATGGTCGAAGCTTTCGAAGAGACTTCGACGGAAATTGATTCCGACTTATTTTGTTGATATCTCCAGCAAAATGTTTCTGTTGGATGTGCCTTATTAGATATAATTCTGCCCGTTCTAAATCAGAAGCTACTATAACCCTTTGAGCAGGAATTATTTTTAGAAATCTAAGAACATACACCATCGAACGTAACAATTTTGACCACGAAGAACAACGTGCAATAAGATCATCGATAGGACTGTTTAAGTCTTGTATGACGGGACAAGCAACAATCTTCTCCTCGATAGAAACCACACCGTCTTGCGAGAGAGAATTTATAGGCCACTGTGATGGATTCAAAATAATCCAACTCGGACCTGATATCCATGTCAGGGTGTTCAGGAATTGCGATGCAGTCAAACCCCTGGATAGCGCATCGCTAGGGTTGTCCTTACCAACAATATGATACCACTTAACATAGGGCACCAATTCCTGAATCTTAGCCACCCGGTTGGCGACAAAAATTTTCCATCGATGAGGTGATGCGTTTAACCAGTTAAGTACCACCGTAGAATCTGAGAAGGCCACTACTTCATCAATGGTTATGCGCGATTCATAGGTGGTTTTCACTATATGAAGTAGCTTCGCGAGAAGATATGCAGCACATAATTCCAGCCGTGGTATGCTTTGCGTTTTCAAAGGCGACACCTTAGTTTTTGCGCAAACTAAGGTGGAAGTAATCGTATCATGACGATTTTTTGTGCGTAGATAAACCATGGCTCCGTAACTATTCTCGCAAGCATCTGCAAAACCGACCAAAGTTGCGGGGTAACAATCAGACGTGGATAAATAGCGAGGTGTTTTGAAATTACTCAATTGAGGCAATTCTTGTTCAAATTCTGTCCACATTCTGACTATATGTGCGGGAGGTCGCTCGTCCCAGTCAATTTTTAAAGCCCAAAGTTGCTTTATAATTAACTTGGCATATAAAGTTACAGGCGCGACAAACCCCAAAGGATCAAAAAGGCGAGCTACCGTTGATAGAATATTGCGTTTAGTACAGTCTATGGGCGTATGCGAAACTCTGAACGAAAATGTGTCGCTATGAGGCTGCCACTGCAAACCTAATATTTTTAATTCTTGCGAGTCAAATTCTACAGCTTGAGTCAAACGCATAGACTCGGGTATTTGAGCTAATAAATCGGATGAATTTGTTGACCATTTAACCAATTCAAATCCTCCAGCCTTGAATAAGCTCACAGAGTCCCTGTACAATAATTCGGCCTGCGTCAAAGTAGAGACGGTGGATACCAAATCATCCATATATAAATCCCGTTTCAACAAGGTAGTCACAAACGGATATCCTTTGGCTTCATCCTTTAGAAGCTGATGAACCGTTCTCAGAGCGAGGTAGGGAGATGATTTGACTCCAAATGTCACGGTATTCAACTCATACGTTTTCAACGGCTCGTCGGATGAAAATCTCCATAATATTCGTTGATAGCGGCGATGTTCTTCCTTAACCCATATTTGCCGATACATCTGACGAATGTCCGCGGTTATGGCAATTTCAAACAATCTGAAATTACTCAGCATACCAAATAAGTCAGTTTGTAACTTGCAACCGGTATGTAAGACATCGTTTAGTGATATATTCTTATCCGTACGAGCGCTGGCGTCAAAAACGACCCGTAAGGGCGTGCTTGTGCTGTCCAATTTCCAAATCCCATGATGGGGAATGTAATATGACGGTGAATGCGAATCACCCGTCACCAAAGTCATGTGACCTTGATTCAAATAATCAAGCATCACTTGGTTATATTGAGCTCGAAATTCAGGAGCGTCCTGAAACCGTTTTTCTAGCGAGAAAAAACGTTTCCGAGCAGCGATATATGAACTTCCTAAATTATCAGGATTCATTTTGAATGGCAAAGCTACCTGATAGCGACCATCTGCGTTGCGAGTACAGTTTTCCGTGAAGATAGTTTCACAATCTTCTTCTTCAGGAACTGTGTGCGTTTTTCTAAAATCAGGTACATCTTCTAATTCTATAAATTTTCTATACAAAGATTCAATACCCGGTTCTAGTAAAGTACAAAATGTTTGTGCGGAATTTGGCTCTGCGTTAACCGTTATGGATCCCATTACAACATACCCCAATGTGGATTGTAAAGCGACTAAACGATCATCGGGATCACTGCGGTTGATCACAGATTGTGAGCCTAATAGATATGGGAATAAACTAGCTCCTATAATACCATCTACCATACCTGGAATGTGAAATTGATCGTCAGCTAAAAACAGACCACCAAATCTAGAAGCTACTTGCGAGCCGATTTCACTGGCTGGTAAACGATCGGTGATTTTATCGATTAGGAAAACATCAAGTGAATATTGGCGTGATAAATCCATCCGAGATTCAATGACTATTTCCGAACGACCCCTAATTGGGCTAGTCGATAAACCTATACCTTGTACCGATGAGTAGAGCTTGGTTATTGGTAATCTTAATCTATGAGCGCATTGAACTGTCATAAAATTTGCTTGGCTAGCCGAATCTAGCAAGAACCTGACTCTTTGTGGATTACCATACCTGTCTCTTACAAAAACTACTGCTGTAGATAACAATACGGTTCGGTTGGAGATGATATTGGTATTACAAAAATTGAGTGAAGCTCCCGGTTTAGGGGCGGTGTTTGATGAGTTATCAATAGGTTCGGCTGCCTTCGTCCTTGCTGGCGATTGACAATTGGTACTACCAGTGTCTTGTTCCGATGAGCGAGTTAGATGTATCAATGAGTGATGCCTTTGTTGGCATGTTGAACAAGTGCTAGTAGATGCGCATTTGGGTAAGGAATGTTGCCAACTTAAACAATTAAAACATAATCCTTTCCCCCTAGCAAGTTTAAATCTCTCGCGCGGTGAGAGCTTCAAAAATTGCGGGCATTTGTATACCTGATGGGCTTCGTTGCCACAGATAATACAAATTTCTAAAACATTATTACTGTTGTTGGTGACAAACGAATGCGGAATCTTCGTATTACGATCAACAACAGTCGTCTTACTAAAATTGCTACGAAATGAAGGTTTGCTGTGGTTATTCGATCTGCGGGAATTCGCGACTATTTGTGCGCGTAATTTTACAAATTTAATAACATCCTCATACTCGGGTGCTTCAGACAGTTGAAACCATATTTCGAATGCGCGAGCGGTTTCCGAGTCCAATTTGGATAATGCGATATGTGCAACGATAAAATCGGCCAAATCTGGAATATTAAGTTTCTTTAAGGCGGAATATGCGGAGTCGAATCTTTCCAAGAACGAATTCAGGTACGCCTCGGATTCGTGGGTAGCGACCTTGAAATCGATCATTTGTTGAAGGTACGTGTTACCTAAAACCCTCGGATTCTGATATTTTTCAGTTAACAATCTCCACACGATGGAATAATTTGAGCCTACTGCGTGTAAGCCCGTTAAAACCCCACGTGCTGATCCTGTTAGACTTGTCGCTAAATAGTGAATTCTATCGGTGTCGCTTAAATCACGATTTTCATGAACCAGATTGGTGAATAATTCATAAAAGACCGGCCAATTTTGCAATTTCCCATCGAAACTGGGGATTGGAATTCTAGGTAAACGTAGTGCGTTTCTAGTTTCCGGTGCAGGTTTCACATCTCTCTGAGCTGGTTCTAAGAGATCCTTTGCAATTACCGAATGTGTGCGCATAACTCGTCGGCCACCGCCAACGGCTGAAAGTTAGGAGCATACTCGGAATTTAATTCAACATTTATGCGAACGATTTCCTTAACTAATTGATGAAATTCCTTTTCGCACCTATCTAATAATCCTAGCCTCATTTTGAAGATCCTAATACTTAAATCGTTGTCCAGATTTTGACTCTTATCGTAAGTTTCCTGTAGCTGTTGGAAGCGCATTTCCTTTTCAGCTTCTAATTGTAATAGCTGCTTCTGCAACTTTACTGTTTGCGACATGGTCAATACTAATCTATACATAAACTAACAACAATGAAAATTAAACAAAAATGCGAATGCTAAATAAAATAAATTATTCAAAATTTGGGCGAAATTCCAAAGCGAAAATAAATCTATTACTAACTTATCAATAAACATATAAATGAAGGTCACCTAATATGTAACAATAGATTTAGAATCAATGTTGTAGGTTCAAATCAAAACAAAGCGATTACTTACAAATAGTAATGCTATAATGAACCACAATACAATAAAACAAACAACTCCCAAGCGAAGCGAAAATTGTCTCAACAATCCTAACTAAAGCGTTAATCGAATTAATAATAATTCAATTAAATCCAAAAAAAACTAATCCTATGCGGAGCGGTAAGTGTATTCAACCAAAAAAATACACTCAAATCAATAAACAACAATCAGTAAGAAAAATAATATATTTGCAACAATGCACACGAAGCAGAATATTTTTTGCATTCACAACAATGCAATTCAAAGCGAACAAATCATCTACAACAATCAAACGTAGCACTGCAACAAATAAAATCAACCAAATAGCGATGGTGTGTACGCTGCGGCAGCGGAGCGATGTTGACGGTATGTGTTACGATCTTTGCCGTCAAAACCAATCTAGCGGGTGCGAGGTGTATTTTTAAATATACTTTAAGATTATAACAAAATATAAAATACACATATATTTACCATACTATAATTAATCATTTATTTTCATAGAAATAAAATCTAAAATTATTCCCATTAAACAAATATTCAATTTCAATTTTAAATTCCATAAATTATGAACGTAATAATTATTGCTTGCTGCAAACGTATTATACGTGTCTGAGCGAGACAGCATAGATGCGCATAGATGTCTATAAGCGAAAGTGAGAACATATATCGTTTCTTATCAAAATTAAGATCTAAACATAATTTAATTAATTGATTATTCGTTTTCTGTCTAAACCTGCAATGCATTTACAATTTGCGAATATGTTATCTATAAAATCAACTGATTTTAACAAATAAATCCCGATATATATGTCTGCTTTGTTCAAAATGCGTTTAATTAATTGCGACAAAATGATTCTTTTAACGAATATGAATTTCATAAATTCATCAATAATTTTAAATCCATAAACTTCACATCCGTGGTCGAAGTACCAAAAAATGGTGGCGCTTACAAGGATCCAAATGATCCTTGCTTCGATAAAAATTTATTTTTGAATGGACTGTAAGTTGGCGTTTGGTGGATAAAAAACTATCGGACACCTACCTTGATCTCGGCGACGTCTCTTCCGAAAGGTATTAGGGTAAGGAGGGAAAAGGGGGGAACTGCTCCTGTCGCGAAGACTCGGTGGTGTTTTGAGATCTATTTTATCTGCCTGCTGCGATGGCGATACAAACAATACACTTTTAAACAAAACAAACACAACACGAATTTTCGCGGTTATTCAATAACAATTAACCAAACAATAAGTCAAAGAAAACAGAACAATCATTAACAATGCGAAATTGCGTGCATTAGACAATACATGCGCGTATATGTCTCTATTGCGAATCTTTTGACTATTTTAACAATTATAAAATTAACAATATAATAATATGCGTTATGCGATGCGACCCTTGCGTCAATATATACTATCCCGCAAGTCCGCTACCGTTGAAGCAAGCAAACGCTCTCGAACTTGTCCGCGTCAAGTCAATCAAATTTAAAGTAAAATCAAAACAAAATCCAAATATTCTATCTGGCCTGACCAAATAGTGTTCTGTAATTTTTTAAAATCGCGTAAAACGAAAACAATGAGGTCAAATAAACAAAAAATCGCATTAAAAGTTTCTGAAAATTCATTAATATATATATTCCCAATTTAAAAAAAATAATTCAATATTACTTTCCAAGAAATTGGCAGGGATAATTTTTTAAATTTTTAATAATGACAAAACGTTTACATATTTGAATTCCTTTAATTGACAGCTTTTATTTGATACCCCACTCGAATTTGGATAAAATACCGTACCGCATAAAAATATACGCTTAAAAAGAGACTCGACGGTATACCTATTCGTATTCCTCACAGAACATTAAATATAATAGAAGGCTGATAAGGTAAATTTAACATAGTGCACACTGCTCCGATTTTCGGTGTGGTGAAGGGAAAAAGCGGTAACGTTACGCATGCGCATTTGTAGGATCTGTCAACTGTGCAACAGGGTCGTATTCAGTAGTAAATATTATTTCATTTGTAAGTTATTTATTTGCAAATATGTATACATTTTATAAAATAATTATAATAATAACAACACCAACAATTGTAATAATAATAATTGAAATGAATCACTTGTAGAGGAACAATACAGTTTTCTTATAGTAATAATAATAATTGAAATTAATTAAATAAAATTAAAATAAAATTTATAATAATAATAAATAACATTTTATTGGCCCCTAAATAATGTTAATTTATTTAAAACCTTGGTAATAATCAGTCTTTAGATATTTTAATCATTTACTTAGATTTTATTTTAGTTATAAAGTTTTGTTTCATAATGACTAAACACCCATATTATATTATGCGCATTAAATCTGCTATCGCACTCGCTATCTCTGTCTTTCACATTTATATATACCATCTCTCACTTCTTCGTTTCACTTATGCTTTTACTGTTGTAAAAATAATAATGTTTTATTTTATTTAAACTCATAAATCTTCTATGTTATAATGTTTAAGTCTTGTTTATCACTATCAAATCTTTTATTTGTCCACTTTGTATTAATTTTGAATGTTTCATCGGTTTAGCAAAACTGCACTTGTTGTAAATTTTAAATATGATTGTTTAACTGTGTTTAACATTTACTTCTTTTTCAAATCTTTATTGTAAATGTTCATATTTTATCTATTTATTTATTTAACACTTTTTTCCTTCAATCTCCTTTTCTTTATATTTCACATCAATTTTATATGTTCAAAATATCATTCATTCACTTATTACAAAATGATTAAAAAATAATTTACACTTTAATATCACAGAACAGTAAATACGGTTCTGTACCTCATGCGCAGAGAACAATAATAATAGATATGGCGTACAAAATATTAGAAAATATTAATACTTACACATGATAAGTTATCCCACTATTAGCTTTATTAACATTGACACTTCGATTGTGGCATGTTATAATAACACAGTTAACCATATTTAATTCGATATTTTCACATATAATGGCATATAATACTTAAAAACAGTAAATGTCAGTTGCACTACCTGCGCGAAAGCTGAACACTGACTGTACGAGTTGACCAGAAAATGCCCAGAAGTGCTGCCACGATCGCTTGCCCTGTATAAGCCTTCTATTATATTTAATGTTCTGTGGTATTCCTATATAGATATTTATATTTTTGAGAAGTGAAGAGTAAAAAAAGATCATTCATTATTCATTTAAAAACAATTTGCAAAAAATTTTTATAACTAAAGACGAAAAAAATCTTCGGCTTCGGCGAAAAACTAACTTTCGATCGGACACTAGTTAAAATATAGAAAATCACATAAATACATAAAAAATATGTAATATTTAAATCTAACAGGTCCAAATTTAGGTCAAGTGCAAAGTATTATTTTTTTAGTGCAAAGTATTTATTTTTAGTGGAAACTATTTAAAGTGATATAATTTGTTTTAAATTCAATATATTTGTTGAATGTCGAATAATTCATTTTTCGTGCAGTATACCTATTTGTTATATAATGCATATTTTAATATACAATATAAAATATGCATTCCAAAATTATTCAAAAAGCTAATTACTTTTGACATTGTATTTGTTTCTTCATTCGATCCTGACACATCACGTACATCAGTCTCGGGACAAGAAGTAGGCACCTTGGGACAAAAATTAGTTATCCTCATACAAAAACACGTGTAGCATGATTTAATATACTCTGTGACGTCTCTATATATATTATTCCACCAGTACCGTTTGATTATAGAACGATGTGTTTCAATGATATTCAGATGCTTAGGAAGGTGATATTGTCGGATGCGTTGCTCTTTCTGGAAATCCGGCACCATGATTCTTACTATCTTCCCCTTATTTTTCCCTTCCGTAAAAATATATTGCACCAACAAACCTTTATAAAGTGCATAGTTTTTATACCATTGACCGGATTGCAGTTTTTCACATATGAGGCGTAATTCAGGATCTGTTAATTGATCAACAATTGTCAGGTCAGATGGTTTCTGGTCATTAATCGAGTCAGATTTCGCTTGATTTTGTAATGAAGTACTGGGAACATCAGTCACCTTTGTATTTATATGTGACTTGAGCTGAGACGTCGTCCCGATGTCTTTCATTTCTATGTCAATATCAACTGTATCAGATTGTGGAATATTTACATTTGTAGTTTCGTTAGGGTTCTGACCTGGAGGTATAGGGGAAAAATTTCGATACTCATAAGGTTGTGGCGGTAACTGATTGATCATCTGAGAAGTTTCCCAAGATGATGAATGCGATATCTGTTGGTAGAATGCAGCTCGATATTCTGCACGCCGGCTTTGACGGTTGTTCCAATATGTAGGAGTTTTGCTGCGTTGTTTTGATTTATTAAAATCATCACAATCTCTACTATTTTTGTTTTCTATGTTCATTTTTCACTCATAAATAAAAAAAATAAAACTTAGTAAGTACCCTACTACATGCAAGAAAACAGTTTCAGAAATATTATTATGAAATATACCTATACAGAATAGGTTTTAATTTGGAACACTTAACACACCAATGTTTTCCATTTTTTGTAGTAGTATTAAAATATAAGTTTTTATTTAAATACAACACTTTTATGACAATAATTTTTCTGCCGAATAACTAAATATTGAAAAATATCATGCATTTGACATTTCAATAACCACTATGGTCCACCACTGGTCCACCCGCATGGTCACCATTCACTTCGGTTTGCAGTAATTTTTTTTTAATCTATGGTTGTATTGTATATTTTTTAGTTTTTTGTTGTAATAATGCGAATTATCATTATTTAGTGACATTAAAATATTACAAATTAATGAGCAAGATATAAAACAAGAAGTAGACGATAGTGAGTTGCTTGAAGATATTGAAATACAATATGATTTCTCAATTAAATAGGAATACGGGGTATGTACATTGTCACAGGCGTGTGCTTCAGTACAGTTTAAACGAATCTTCGTTATTATACAAGTTTTGAAGCTTCCGCGGTGATCTGGATGTGGATTTTTACTTCTGGGTGTAAGCTGCGTCTATTTGATAGTGTTATCGGCCAACGTTCCATCACACATTGCATGACATTTTCTGGACTCTTCTAAAAAAGTGCACTTTTAGAAGAGCCTGAAGATATTCACTGCAATGTATGACGAAACGTTACCGATAACACGAACAAATTGACGAGGCTTACACATAGAAGCCAAGATCCAATGTTCGTCATTTATTGTTATTTGGATTGAATCAAACAGTACGGTCTAGTTTTTTATGTGTTAAATGGTCCACTGATGGTACAGGTTGTACAATAAGTTGAACTGTAAATCGAAAAGATGGATCATAGTTGTACAATAGATTTTTAAGCATGCTATACTTCCGTACGATACAACCACGTCGTACGATAGATTGAACTACAATGCCACAGACGTTGCAATTATCGTTCAAATGGTTGAACCAACTAATATTGTACTACATATTGTATCGTCTGTGGACCATTTTACTATGTAGAGATTGTGTGTATCTTAAATAATGCAAGACTATTTTTTTCTAAAACTAAACTTTCTTCGTTTTTAATTATGTTGCCCCTAAGAAATTGAATTATAGAGATTTTGTTGATATGTTTTCGGTGTTCTAGTATGAATACATGCCGTTTATCTTGTTAATTTTATCTGACTACCTAACACTATTGAATTCCCAACATACTAATATTATAATAAACTAGTATTTATTAAATAATCTACATTGTTATCAATTGTCATTTTGCAGGGAGTTAATGAAGAAAATCTGATGGACACTGACATTCAAAATGAACAAAAAGAAAACCAAGTTCTCAGTGAAGAAACAAGATTAAAGTGTGATAAATTTTTTAATTTAAGCAATGAAAATAAAACTGATTGTAAATATGAAATCATTAATTGTGAGTCAAAATTCACTAACCAGAGTGAGAATTTGAAGAATAGTTATCAGTACAAGACAGACATTGAACAGAAACATGTTTTATTACGACTTAAATGAATATATTCTGATAAACGGTATTTTAAATGTGACCAGTATGAATATAGTTGTAAACAAAAATATAATTTGAATAGACATAAATTAACACTGCTACAACAAAAACGGAGAAACTGTGGTTTCTTGGGCACTTAACCTAAAAATAATGTACACCTTAACCCAAAGTCATGAAGTTTTACTCAGGAGTATACACTAAAGTTGACGGGTATGTAGAAAAACGGAATGTGACGTGGGCAATCCGCATTTTATGGAGCAGTGCGTAGAAGTTTGTGCGTATTCACCCCGTGGTACTCACACAATCCTACAACCTTACGGGCGGGATACACAAATGCGCAGTCAACTAATGCGCACTGCTCCAAACACGAGATACCATCCACATCGGCTGTCATATTGTGTCACATAAAATTGTATTACAGATATACAGAGTGCATACTCCTCGTAATCCTTCATGCCCAAAGTATATAAATATATAGGTAGTGCCATGCGGCCTTTGAGCAATCAGCGTTGGCGCGGGAATTGACGTCACTAGGCAGATGTATTCAAATGTATAATTGCAAAAACATTCTTTAATTTATTATTGTTTTTGTATTTTTTGACATTTTAACAATACATACAATCACAGAAGTACAAATTCAATATTAAAAAATCATAAAAAGCTGTTAACATTACATTGCCCGGTTTTTGTATTGCCAACTTAAGAACAGTAAAAGTAATACTTATTGAGTACACCAAATTGTCTGTAAAAACTTTTTATGATTTTGTAATATTGAATTTGTACTTCTATGACTGTATGTATTGTTAAAATGTCAAAAAATATGAAAACATTAAGAAACATAAAGAATGTTTTTGTAATTATACATTTATAACATTTGAATACATCTGCCAGTGACATCAATTCCCGCGCCAACGATGATTGGCACTACCTATATATTTATATCACGGTGTTCAAATGACGAGTTTAAATAAAATGTTTTTGCAGCCGAAATTTTTTTCATCAGGGTGATTCTTTGAAGTGTTCCGAGTGTTTTTCTATAAAAATCAAAAAAATCCATAGAGCAGTTTTTGAAAAAATTAAAAAAAATTATTTTTTTTTGCAAATATTAAAAAAAATATATTGTATGCATATCTAAATACGTAAGTATCATAAGTTTATATTTTTTTCATAAATATATATGTAGAGAGTGGCAACATAAAAGAAAAAAAATACATTTCCATACTGTGAACCGCGCTAGCTTAATTAATCAGTACTACTACACTAGCCGATAGCCATTTTGCTGCAGGTATATAACTTTTTAAGGGTAATTTAGGTACTCTGAATCCAAAAATGACCACCATTTTGCTCAATCAGCTCTTGTTTTTGCGATATTGCAAAAAAAAAATTATTTCGATATACAGACATTCAAATTCGTAATACATATATATGATATTTTTTAAATCAAATACTTCAATGGAACATCATTCAGAATGTAACTATGGGTCCTAATTGAACTAAAAAACCTTAAATTATACACATTCATATAGTTATTTCCTTCGAAAATCATATTTTTATTCGCTACGAGTGGAAATGACCGAATTACCAATTTTGACACGCGTGGTTAATTTTAGTACCATTTCGCCAATTTTAATTTGATTACGTTAAAATTTTAACACAATAAAGAGTATAGATAAAGCTATTAATTTAGTTAATTGCATTAAAATTGGGTAAAAATTGTTTGTGTAACAGTACTTTGAATTTTTAAAATTGCGTAATTTTTGTTAAAAAATCGATTTTTCTTCGTTTAAAACATGATTTTCGAGAATAACGTTCTGGATGTATATAATTTAAGGTTTTTTAGTTCAATTAGAACCCATTACTACATTCTGAATGATCTTCGGTTGAAGTATTTGATTTAAAAATATCATATGTATACGAATTGGAATGTTTGTATATCGAAATAAACTTTTTTTTGCAATATCGCAAAAACATGAGCTGATTGAGCAAAATGGTGGTCATTTTTGGATTCAGCGTGCCTAAATTACCCTTAAAAAATTATATACCCTGCAGCAAAATGGCTATCGATCAGTGTAATAGTACTGATTAATTAAGCTAGCGCGGTTCACAGTATGTATATTAACGTCTACTGTATTTTTTTTATTTGTTGTCACTCTCTACATATATATTTATGAAAAAAATATAAACTTATGTATTGCACACCCAAGCAGGCCCTGCTTGGAAGTGTGTTCTATTATCGTGCTAAAATTTTTTTTCGTATATAAATTGATAAAATGAGCATTATATCTTAAATTTCTTCTGTATCTCACTTACATTTTTACATTTTCTGATAGAAAACATTACAGTCTTCATTTTTACTTAGTTTAATATCGATCGGTTTTAATTTTCTGTTATAAAAATATAAATAAAGTTCAATTTATCGATTTAACCCGCTTTTTTTAAGAAACGCCGAACTACAGGCTACAATTCGAAATAAATTTGCACCAATCCTTTTGAATTCACTTCATCTATTATCAGAATAGAACCCTATTAAAACTCAACAAAATTGGATAACTAGAAGTAACGAAATTTGCAGTTTATTTAAACAAAAATTCATATTTTGACAAGAATTATTTTTACAAATATAGGTAGTAGTCCGTGGAAGTTCAAGAAACATCCGTTAGGCGCTAGTGGCGCTATTTCCTTATATGTCATTGCAAATTACATGTATTATAATAATTACATTGTGTTAATTAATATATAAATACATGTACATACATCGATACGTGCTGTATTTTAATTATTTTATTTAAAGCCAATCAATCTTTTTAATCACGATAAAATTTGGTAAGTTTGCATTTTTAAAACAAATATATAATATAATTAATTATAACCTATAAACGTGTTACTTTTTTGTATATTTCATTTTAAATGCTAGACATCAGGTGAACACAGCTGTTATCACTGCAATATGTGGATGTATTTATCTGTTTAATTATTATTATTAATTAATTTATTTACTATATACATTTTACAAAAAAAAATATATTTTATATAAAAATTGTAAATTAAAATGATTGTTGTTTTATTGCAATACATCCTAAATTTAAATAAAAAAAGGTAATAATCGATTGATATCAAGATTCATTGTTGATTTTCTAAAAAATCTTAATGAGTGATACACTTCATATTATATATTTTTATAATATTAATTACCTCCAATATTTTTTTAAAACATCCTTTTAAGTTTCACTAAATATATTGTACCGTATTTATTTGATATATGTTGATACATTTTTTTTAAGTTTAAGGGGTGTGCATTTTATGGTCTAGCCATAGTATTTAGATATGCATACAATATTTTTTTTTAAATATTTACAAAAAAAAATTTTTTTTTTATTTTTTCAAAAACTGCTCTATGGATTATTTTGATTTTTATAGAAAAACACTCGGAACACTTCAAAGAATCACCCCGATGAAAAAAATTTCGGCTGCAAAAACATTTTATTTAAACTTGTCATTTGAACACCGTGATATACCTTGACCTTAACCATAATGAAACAATATCACTCGATACATGGATTAAGAGTTTTTTAATTTAAAATATATTGTGTAAAGTGCGCTGCCGAACTAGAGTATGTAAGTTAATAATACATTGTCTTATTAGGATTTTATTTTATTTAATTGTGGAGATGTAGGCTTCATAGATTTACCAAGGGATTTCTTGGGATTAGTTAAATATCAATTCTCGTATAACTTGAAAGTTAATTATTTTTATATTTTGTCTCATAATATAAGGTTACACTATGGTCTAGGTTGTGATTGGTTGATTGAATATCTTTTATTATTTTAAAATAAATTATTTTGATTTTTGTAATTTAATTTATAAATTTAATATATTTAATATAATATAATTCAATAGTTTAATAAATTGGTTACTTTTATTATTGAAATCAATCCCGTACATACCCCTCATGTGTTCCCATAAATTTCCTACAAGGTAGGGACTCCAACCAAACGGTTATATGCCGGCTTTATTTGTTTAACAATGAGCACATCCTGTATAAACAATTATCCTTTTCGCTACTAAGGATAATGGGTGTAGCCTCGTTACAATGGTGGTCAGTGTTGGGATCTTTGGCCTCATCACACTTCTTTGATATGGTTGAAAAACAACTAATAATTGAATAGCCTCAAATAAGTATATACCGGGTGGATCATTTTAACGTCTAATGGAGAATAATTCGACCGGTAAGTGAAATAATAAAGAAAGTTTTCAGATAAAAGTTGTACGGTTTGGAGGGGGACATAGACGTACTTGGATGAAATTTTTTTAAGTGGTGTTTTCAAGGTGGTATGAAGGTCAACATCATTTTTTTAAATAGGAACCTATAGTTTTTATCAAGTAATTTTATTTAACGTGAAAAGACACGAATCTTTCGTTGAAAACTTTTTTTTAACAACTTAACCTTTCAAAGATATCTAACAAAATAATTCAAGATTTTGAACATTCAATATTTTTTTACTCAGAAACCATCAGGTTTAGAGAAAAAGTATAAAATACAAAAAATGTTTATTTTGGTCTAATAAAACTTGAAAAATTATTTTTAACATTGTTTTTTTTTTTGCTTAAATAAAATAAATTAAAGAAGTTTTAAAATTTTAAAAATAATTCTTTAGTTTTATTAGATCAAAATAAACATTTTTTGTTTCTTGTACTTTTTCTCTAAAATTTATGGTTTCTGAGTAAAAAAATATTGAAAGTTCAAAATCTCGAATTATTTTGTTAGATATCTTGGAAAGGTTAAGCTGTTAAAAAAAAGTTTTCAACAAAAGATTCGTGTCTTTTCACGTTAAATAAAATTACTTGATAAAAACTATAGGTTCTTATTTAAAAAAATGATGTTGACCTTCATACCACCTTGAAAACACCACCTAAAAAAATTTCATCCAAGTACGTCTATGTCCCCCTCCAAACCGTACAATTTTTATCTGAAAACTTTTTTTATTATTTCACTTACCGGTCGAGTTATTCTCCATTAAACGTTAAAATGGTCCACCCGGTATATAAAAATACAAGAATACATATTGTGCTGTTTGCTTAAAATATAATTAAAAATTTAATTTAATAATAAAATATAATGTAGAACTATGATTAGGATTATTGGATTGAAGCAAACATAATTACAGATTACTTATTGAAAATTTTATTGAGTTAATATAAAATCATATACAGTGTCTTCAAAGTTCGGGGTCAATTAAATAACTTTTGAATGGTTTGAAATCTAGGATTGTAGTTGATAAAGTTACAATGGGATCACTAATGTCCGGTATTATAAAGAACCTAGCAAATTTGCAAGCTAGCAAGCACTCTCAAATGAGATACAAACTTATATGATAGTTTTCTTTGAGTTTTTAACAGATAGTTGCATGCGCTGTAAGTTGGTTTTTACCACGCAAGGTTGTAAATATACATTACATACCTTTTTTTACTTCCTATGTGTGAAACTATCTGTAAAAAATTTCAAGAGAACTGTCATATATAGAGATGGGCTTAATAGTGATTTTTAGATAGCAGTGATCACAGAGAGCAGTTAAGACAAATAGCAGTTAACAGTAGCAGTGATATAATCACAGTTTGTTTAGATCAGTTTTTTTTTAAATCTATAGGCGTTTCGAGTAATCAAATTTATTTACATAAGGCAGTGGCGTAGTAACGGGGGGGACCCCCCCCCCCAAATGTTCAGTTCAAAATCCCTTCCAAAATTTAACACGCATTAATAAAATTCCCCCCCCCCCCCCCGAAAAATATACCCCCCCCCAAACACGCAAAAATCCCCCCCCCCGAAAATATTACCCCCCCCCCCCAAATCTATAGGCGTTTCGAGTAATCAAATTTATTTACATAAGGCAGTCGCGTAGTAACGGGGGGGACCCCCCCCCCAAATGTTCAGTTCAAAATCCCTTCCAAAATTTAACACGCATTAATAAAATTCCCCCCCCCCCCCGAAAAATATTACCCCCCCCCCCACAAACACGCAAAAATCCCCCCCCCCCCCGAAAATATTACCCCCCCCCGCCGAAAATTTTTCCACTGACATAAGGAGTAGTCTAAATAGCACGTAAAGGTGAAATACATAAATATTAATTAATGCCAAATTATGAAATTAGCCTTAATAACTTTAAAAAAATTTAAATAGTTTTTTAGTTTCCTTAAAATAAAAATTAAACGTTTACTTTTAAACAGAGAAAATAAGATTTACATAAATAGCTAGTACCTAATTATTATACTTTAAAAATAACGTGGGACTGCTACTGCGATAGCTGCTATTTGAAAGACAGTGTTCTTTTGAAGAACACTGTTCTTTAAAAGAACACTGTTCTACGGAATAGCAGTGATCGCAGTAGCAGTAGCATTATCGATATGTCTATCTTTGTTTGGTGCACGGAAAATGTTTTAAAATGGGAAAATAAAAAAAGTAATGTCTCTTTTTTGTCAATATTTTTGATAAATAAATAAGCTTAAGAAAGTTGAAATCAAAAATTTTTTGTTTATTTCTTGGATTAAAAAAAAAAAATAATCAAGAACAGGATAGCAGTGATAGCAGGTATGTTAAAGAGCAGAGCAGTCTGCTCTCTGTTCAGTACAAATAACAGTGTTCTCAGTAGCAGCTATCGCAATAGCAGTCTCATCTCTAGTCATATAAGTTTGATACCCCATTTGAGAGTGCTTGCTTGCTTGCAAATTTGCTAGGTCCTTTATAATACCGGGCATTAATCTATTATTCAATCATAAAAGCACCCATCTGCATATCAGGGGGAGCAAAGAAATCTTAAATGGCACATGGGGTTGAGTGAGGGTTCGTTCGAAAAGGTTTACCTAGACAAAAACAACGCGGTATTGCCGAGGTCTACGATTTTTTTTCGAAAAGTTATGATTATTTGAAAATTTCTATTGAGATAAGGTTAAATGCATTCTTTTTGCTTTTTTCATTTTAGTACCTTTTTTAAAACTAAAAAAAAAATGAAAAAAAAAAACAGAAAAGTTGCATTTTTTTACACAATGATGACACGACTTGCTGATAAACATCAGTATTTCAACTGGATTTGTTTTTTAATTTTATAATATATTTGAAAATGCATTTAACTTATAATCTCAATAGAAATGTTCAAATGGTCATAACTCTTCGAAAAAAAATCGTAGAGACCGTAGAGACCTCGGCAGACATTCAATCAATGAAAGATGGCCGCCGTTGAGTTTTGATAAGTCATAACATAACCTTTCATATAATATTATAAACATTCATAATATACATAAATTTTTCATATAATATTGCATAGGTAAATTAGAGATTAGTAATTGTATCTTGTATCATACTTACGTATTAAAAACGCTACTGCAAAGTAATTAGGGTTTATATTAAAAATACAAATTAAACTATCAAAATATAAACTTACATTTTTAGGGGGCATCTATTAATTACCGTGATCTCAAAATGGGGGGGGGGTCCATCAAAATCTCATTTAAAGGGAGCCGGGGGTCATTGAAAATCTCACGTCAACATTTTTATTCATAGAATATACATTATTATTACAGATAATACAAAAAAAATCTCATAATAATCACGTAATTATGTGTCAGAATATTCCATCCATATTTTATGATGCATCTATATTTTTTTACGTCTCATTGTTAAGGTTTTTGTTACCTACAGTACCTATATGTTCTAAAATATTCTAGATGCCGAAATATATATGAAGTAATGCGCAGCAATGCACATTGCACAGGAAAATTTGATCAGCACCATGTATCTGAACGCATTTTTAAAAGATAGTGGGAGCCGGAAACTATTGAACTAAAAGAGCGGAGCGTATACGAACTAGTTCGTCTAGTTCTCGTATGAGAGCGCTCTTTTGAACTAGTTCGTTCGTGAACTACACAAGTCTACTCGGCAATGCCGTGTTGTTTTTGTCTTGGTAACCCTTTCGAACGAGCCCCCACTGAACCCCACGTACCATTTAAGATTTCTTTTCAGATTTTTTGAGCCGTAGTTCCGAGTTAGAGAGGGGGGACAGACAAAATTTTTGCTTGAAGCCCCCTGCAGGCGCCATTTTTGATTTAGAAAAATAAATAAAAAATAGTATCTATATACTCAGTGAGATCTACATGTCGACAACGCCTTGGAATACATTTTTTTTTAATTTGCTTTAAAGCCCACTGCAGGCGCCATTTTTGATTCATAGAAAATAAGAATGAGGATCAAATTACACTAGCTTGGTTACCCATTTTTATGTGCCACATGCCTTGGTATATTTTTTTTGCCTGGCTTTAGCTTCTTAGCCCCCCCCCCCCTAAAAATATTTTGCGAAAATATCTGTATATATTTTACTTTTCAAGGTTCTAGCTTATATGTATATCTATATACGAGCTATTGTGCTTTGAGTGAAAAGGACGGACGGACCAGTGGCGTAACTATAGAAATGGGGGCCCCGGATAATTTTTCAGAAAGGGGCCCTTGACAGGATTATTTTTATATTACCCCCCCCCCCCCAGTGTCGGATTTACAAATAAGCAAAAGAAGCAATTGCTTAGGGCACCCGACTATTGGGGGCATCAGCGTGAAATGGGAAATATTAAAATTTTGGTGAGGACTAAAAAAAAGCTCTTCAGAATTCTTACGACTAAAAAAAAGGTATCCTGAATTTTTACGACTAACAAAAAAAAAGGTCGTCAAAATTACAAAACGGGCCCTTCACATGATTAGTGCTTAGGGCACCACATAGGGTAAATCCGGCACTGCTCCCCCCCCCAATAATAATTATTACTTAGAATTTTGAAGGGATAGAAATATTTGAGGTATGGATACGGAAACGTATATACAGGGTGTCCAAGATAAGCGTGAAATGCATGGGGATATCCTAAACGGTAAGAGATACAGATGTGGTTAAATGAGATGAAGTATTTGTAAGAAAGGGGTTGAGTATTACTACATCAAAAAATATTAATAATTTTATGTAGTTTAGGCGGTATACCCAAAAAACTGAAAATTCGAAATTTCTTTAAATAGCTATAACTTTTTTGTCAAACTTGCTACTTTTTGTTTGCGGTTTCTTAAGGCCCTTTTTTAAGTAAAATTGATTGGTGTGTTTAGAATTTTTATATCACTTTTAGTTTGCGAGTTACAAGCCCTAACTTTAGTTTTTCTTATGAGCCGCTAAGTTGGCTATATCATATTTGAACGTGTTTTTAGGGTTCCGTAGAAAACTAGGAACCCTTATAGTTTCTCCATGTCCGTCCGTCCGTCCGTCTTCAAAAATTTTGAGATAATAAGATGAAATTTGGTATACGGTCGTAGATTAATGACCCAAAAACAGAAATGATAAGATTTTTGTAAAAAAAAATATTTTAGGCCCCCTTTTCATAAAATGAAAAGTGTTTTCAAAAAAAAAAATTCACCTACCACATTGAGTGGGGTGTCATTAGAAAGGTCTCCTAAAATGCAACAAAAAATGAATCAGAACTTTTTGATTTTAACCCTTTAATCACGATGTATTTGCTGTCCAAAGTCGTTAAAAAAGCGTCCCCCCCCTCTATTTTCTAAACTATCAATTTAAAAAATCTGAAAAAATTCCAGAATGTAGCTTTTAATTAGTACTTTCACTGAAAATTATAACGAACAGTGTCAAAAAAATTTTGGACCCCCCTTCTATAGACTGAAAAGTGAACTCTCATTTTTTTCCCCACTTACCCCATTGAGTGGGGTGTCATTTAATAGGTCTCCTAAAATGCAATAAAAAATGTCAGATAACTTTTTGATTTCAACCCTTCAGTCGCGATATATTTGCTTTTTAATGTCGCTGTCAGAGCGTCCCCCCCTCTATTTTCTAAACTATCGATTCAAAAAATCTGAAAAAAATTCAGAATGTAGCTTTTAATTAGTACTTTCACTGAAAATTATAACGGACATTGTCAAAAATATTTTGGACCCCCCTATCATAGATTGAAAAGTGAAGTAACATTTTTTTCATTTACCCCATTGAGTGGGGTGTCATTTGATAGGTCTCTTAAAATGCAATAATAAAAGCCAAATGACTTTTTGATTTTAACCCTTCGGTCACGAAAATTTTGAAAACTATTTTTTTATAAATCGTAGTGAGAATGACTACGGAACCCTATCATGTGCGTGCCCAACAAGCACTTGCCCGTTTTATTTACTCTAGTTTACAACGATATGTCACTTGTCACATTTATTTTCAAAAATATGTCGAAAATCTAAATACCAGTGATATTTTTTAAGTATTTTACTACAAACATTTAAGTAGGCCATGAAAAACAAAAACTGTTAAACAAAAATCACTATAACCATAATCAAAATAACAAATGAATATTTGTAAACAATAAAATAAACTATTACAAAAAAAATGTTCTTATTTTTTTCGTTAATAAGTATAGCATGTGACACATCGTTGTAAAGTAAAATAAAAAAACACGTTCAAATATGCTATAACCAACTTAGCGGCCCATAAGAAAAACTAATGTTAGGGCTTGTAACTCGGAAACTAAAAGTGATATAAAAATTCTAAATACACCAATTAATTTTACACAAAAAGGGCCTTAAGAAACCGCAAACAAAAAGTACCTATATAGTTTGGCAAAAAAGCTATAGCCATTTAAAGAAATTTCGAATTTTCAGTTTTTTGGGTATACCGCCTAAACTACATAAAATTATTAATATTTTTTGATGTAGTAATACTCACCCCTTTCTTACAAATAATTCATCTGATTTAACCCAATCTGTATCTCTTACCGTTTAGGATATCCCCATGCATTTCACACTTATCTTGGACACCCCGTATACAATACAATACTAAAATGAAAAACAGTCAATAACACACCAAATTTTCAAGTTATTGAGATTTTGATATTTAATTTGCGAATTTTAACATAAAGTAACTGAAAAATCAGCTTTTTCACCAAAAATTTTATTGATCGTTTCGATTCTAAAAAAATACAGCAATTAAAAAATATATTTCACCACTTTTGGGGGCCCCCTAGATGCTCGGGGCCCCGGACAATCTAACCGGCCAGACCGGCGGTAGTTACGCCACTGGGACGGACGAACGGACGGACGACAAAGTGAGATTAATAGGGTTTCTTCGGAACCCTAAAAAAACCTTAATTTTAACCTATTTTTTCATTGAAAATTAAAATTTCTAATTTTTTTCTTTAAAAAAATCACCTCAAAATGACCTTGCAACTTCCACTTAAGTTTAAAATTATTAACATCTATTTGTCCCCCCCCCCTGCTAACCCTAAATCAGAAACATGCATTATCGAATAGAATTATATTTTCTACCTAAAAAATCAACGTTTCAACGAGATACATTCATCGCTCTATATAAGGACGGCTAAAGGGGCCCCCATCACGGTGCGAACATTAACGTTAATAAGTGAATTAAATTTCGCGCAGAAATATAGCAGTTACGGTAGTATTATGGTGGGGATATGGGAAGGTCGTTAAATAGAGCGATCGGCCAGTCGTTATATGGAGCGGTCGATGAATTGAGCGATGAGCGTATAGCCAAAATATGGACAAGAAAATATTTATAATATCTACAGGGTGTCCCAGGACTGTGTCAAAGCTAAATATTTCATATTATTATAAGAATTAGAAGAAAACTTTAAATGCAAAAGTTGTCAGGCTAGAGCATCGGCATAGTTTGAAATTAATTACATTTATACAGGATGTCCCATAACTGCGTTACAAATCAAACTTATGTTTTTTTTTAATACAAACTATATATTTTTATTTGATAATCTAATAGCATTCATTTTTCTGAGTATTTTGATATATCAAGTATGGGATTATACAGAGGGGTTTAGAAATAATGACCAATTTTGTAAGAAAATGGGAACATTTTCAACACCTTGTAATTTTCTAATTACAACAAAAAAAATTGTTTTCTGTTTGAAGTAGTTTTGGCATATTCTTTATTATTGCGATATTACGTCAAACATTTACAAAATTGTATTATTTGTACAGGATGTATCAAAACACTGAACCTAGTTTTTTTCAAAATTTTCAAACGGAACACACTATATATTTTTACATTTTCGAATCGCCTGTTCAATTCTCAACACATTTTACAAACCATGTTCTATTCCTAAATCCAGCCGTTAAAGAGTTATTTATTTTATTTTAAAATCTTAAGATGTTTTATAAAAACAATACAACTTTATTATAATCAATAAAACAGTTCGCTTAAAAATAACTTAACAAACTAATAGAACTTACAAATTTCAACAACATAAAAATTTAATTATTTTGTGGAATATAATAAAGTTGTATTGTTTTTATAAAACATCTTAAGATTTTAAAATAAAATAAATAACTCTTTAACGGTTGGATTTAGGTATAGGACATGGTTTGTAAAATGTGTTGAGAATTGAACAGGCAGTTCGAAAATGTAAAAATATATAGGGTGTTCCATTTGAAATTTTTGAAAAAAACTAGGTTCTGTGTTTTGATACACCCTGTACAAATAATACAATTTTGTAAATGTTTGACATAATATCGCAATAATAGAGAATATACCAAAACTACTTCAAACAGAAAACAATATTTTTTTGTTGTAATTAGAAAATTACAAGGTGTTGAAAATGTTTCTATTTTCTTACAAAATTGGTCATTATTTCTAAACCCCTCTGTATAATCCTATACATGATATACCAATATACTCAGAAAAATGAATGCTATTAGATTATCAAATAAAAATATATAGTTTGTATTTAAAAAAACATAAGTTTGATTTGTAACGCAGTTATGGGACATCCTGTATAAATGTAATTAATTTCAAACTATGCCGATGCTCTAACCTGACAACTTTTGCATTTAAAGTTTTCTTCTAATTCTTATAATAATATGAAATATTGAGCTTTGACACAGTCCTGGGACACCCTGTATGTAAATATAAAAGCAAACTCCATGAAAATTGGATTATATGTAGGTTCTCGAGTTATAAACATAAGTGGGCATTAACTCGTTAATCCGTTAATCGTTAATTAACGAAGTTAACAAAATGCTTAATGGATTAACTTTTAAGTTAACCCAAAAAAATGTTAACACTCTTGTTAACTTCCGTTAAATTGAACTTCCGTTTACTTTAGTGCGTTACATTGGTTGTTTATTTACATGTTGTCATTATTTGTTTGAATTACGCGCCACGTGGGTACACCGGCGCGGTGCGGTGCTGTTGCTCAAAAGAGCAAGAATCCAGAGTCGAGAAACTCTTAAAAATAAAGCGACCTTGTTGATTACTTTGTATGTGCTAGTGAATACAAGTTATTATAACCTGACTTTTTAGCGTTTGCGCCATTTTTAACCGACTTCATTTAGAGTTTATATTTTTCTTCCATATTTCATATTAATATAATAAGAAAAGTAAGCATGAGGAAGGTTTAAGATAAGAAGATAAAATTTAGGTGTATAAATTAATTCAATAAGGTTTAGTTTAGGCGCGTATATGCTCTGCTACCCGTGCGAAACCAGGGCGGGTCGCTACTATCGCTTATAATATAATATTTAAATTAATTAATTTATCTACTTGTTTTTGTTTTATTTACCTATGTATCCCATCCCAAAAGGCGCCAAAAGAAGTATACATTTTGGATGGTTAACTATTAACGGTTAACGAAGTTAACTTTTTTATTAACGAGTTAACCTTTAACGAAGTTAACATTTGGATTAACTGTGCCCACCTATAACGTCAGACAGACAGACTGGCGTTGCATATTGTAAATGCAGAAATTAAAAAAACGGTGTTATTTTATAAAATGGCTAGTTCTTTTGTGTTTCAGGACGATCGGACTGTGTTATAGGTATTTATAAAAATAAAAAGCTTTTAAACGCCTAAACTTTATTAAATAAAATTTACAAGCAAGATTTTATTTTTAGAATAGTCAGGCTGTTAACTTTGGTTCATAATCCATTTATTTGTTTTCGCAATATACAACAGCTGATCGTGTCCAACCTAAAAATAAATTCAATTATTTGTCTAATGATGTATCTACTTGAGTATTTTACTCCGAACCATGAAGTTACAATAAGGAAGGGGTAAGCCAAAATATCTTAGAAGAGGTGGTCGCATTTTCGGAGTCTCAGTGCAGAAGTAAGTAATTTACTTTGTACGCAGGTTCCTCAGGAAATGACGTATTCCCACGCGACCGCTGATTGGTCAAATGTTATGAGGCGGAGTACGCACACAGCTATACACTGTTGCGCAGTCAACTAGTGCGCGCTGACTCAAACACGAGAGACTACCCAACTCTGGGGTCATATATTGACTCAACAAATTGTATTACAGAGATACATACATATAGTTTTCTATGCTTCATGCTCCGAACGAAGTCGGTTCTAGGTAAGTTGTTCGAAAGTAATTTGTTCTAAGGTAATTTGTTCGAATTTTAAAAATATAGTTTAACTGTTTTTTAATAATTCTGTCAAATAAAATAAACGTAATACTTTCTACAGTTCGTTGTGGTGGAGATTGAATCCATGTTAACATCAACATAACCAAGACTAACCAAATTTCTTTCAATCCAATAGATTACCCTAACCAAGGAAAATTAACGTGCCCACATGTATATTTTTTTCATTTGTTAATACATATTAAAAAAGAAAAATATATCCTATAATCTCCCTTATATGGTCCTGGCCCACGGTGGTTCAGAACGGTCTAGTCCCTGGTCAAAATTCGAAAAATGAAGGTTGGAAAGTCGATGTTTTTGACATGGGTTCTTGTAGAGGGGGGTTTGAGGCATTCAGATCGCATAAGCCCAGGTGAAAATATTGTATACCTGCTTTTCTGTGACTACCGACTTTTGCAGTGCTCTACAAAATAGTGTGTGAAATTGCAACCACGTGCTCGATTTCGATTTTCCAAAATGTATATTGTTAATAAAGATATGTAGAAACATTTTATCTACTTCATTATTCGCAAATGTTTGTTGTTATTTATGAAACGTTATGCTAACGGTAGTCATGATTTTCATATTTTTCGCTTTTTTCGCAATATACTTTTTGTGATACAAAAAAATCTTTGCCGAGCTTAATGTTTCCATTAGCATGGACATGTTTATTAAACTATCTATTAATGGAATGTACAGGAATTAGCTGCCCGTAGCTGCCCCTTTCTAAAATAATAACGCAAATTTTCGGACCTATAACGTAATTTTTTTTCAAAATGTCCGCCATTTTAGGTCCATCATTTTGAATTTCGTAATTTTGATATCAAATTCGTAATCAGCGACCCCAAAAACCCGTGAGTAGAATTTTTTAAATTATTATTCTCACTTTTCGAATTTTGGCCAGGGACTAGGTCGTTCTGAACCACCGTGTGGCCTAACTATTGAATGTAATTTATTTATTTAACTACTATACTATCATAACATTTTCGTAGTCTATTTTTTGTTATATATTTTATGATAAAATTTGTAAAATATAATACGGCCCTGAGCTAATTATTTGTAATTAATAACAAATCAATAACGTGTTTATTTTTTTAATTTACATGTGTCAAATATATAAGATTTACCTAGTCTATATTTTGTTATTTCTATTTTTGAAATTATTTTACAAATTCGAACAAATTTCCGTTCTATCAAATGTTGTTCGAACAAGTTTCCATTCGAACAAAGTTCCTTCGAACAAATTACCTTCGAACAAATTTCCTTTGAACAACAAAGATATACAAACGAGTGGATAGTGTCGTTCTAAAGTCTTTGGACATTCATTTTTTGCGTATTGTAAATTTAAAACTGCAAAAATTGTTGATAAAAATCATATGGTAAGAGTACATAATTACAACTTTTGTAATAATCCTAGTATATCTAAAATTCAGCATTTACAATTTTCCATGTGGAGAAAATTTTTTAATTATATGCCTGAAAGGTCAGGTTTACTCAAGTTGAAAGTACTGTCTTTCAAACTAACGAGAAGTTTTTTTTTTTACTATTTTGACTGCGAGTAAACATTCTTTTCGCTATTTTGGGTATTTTTATTGACTGAAATCTACAGGTTGGCCCAAGTAAAACGAAACGGGCGCGTTTTTGGTCATTTAAAATAAGATTTTGAAAAAAGCTCGAACACGTCGATTTTGCTTTCAAGGGGGACATCTTTTGCTATAAAATTTTTGCAACAATCTTTTCAACTCTCAGCGCTATGAGCACAACCCTTAAAATTTTAAATAGCATGATAGGGTAAGTGATATTTCATATGAAAGGTTTTTTCATTCTAAATACGGTGCTTTTTGATTTTTTCAAATCTGTATAGTTTTAGTCAAGTTATTTACATTTTGAATTCCATAAATGCAATAATTTTCTGATCAAAAACCAAATATTTACAGCTAAAATTCAAAACAAAGTTTGCTTATTTTCTTATCAAATAATTCAAAAACACATTTTTTTTTTAATTAAATTTTTTAATTAATTCAATAAATGCCCAAATTGGATGTTTTTGAATTATTTTATAGGAAAATAAGCCTACTTTGTTTTGAATTTTAGCTGTAAATATTTGTTTTTTGATCAGAAAATCATTGCATTTATGGAATTCAAAATGTAAATAACTTGACTAAAACTAAACAGATTTGAAAAAATCAAAAAGCACCGTATTCAGAATGAAAAACCCTTTCAAATGAGGTATCACTTGCCCTATCATGCTATTTAAAATTTTAAGGGTTGTGCTCATAGCGCTGAGGGTTGACAAGATTCTTGCAAAAATTTTATAGCAAAAGATGTCCCCCTTGAAAACAAAATCGACGTGTTCGAGTTTTTTTTTCAAAATCATATTTTAAATGACCAAAAGCGCGCCCGTTTCGTTTTACTTGGGCCACCCTGTATATATTTACATTCAAAATTATAGGTGTCCAAAGACTTCTGCACGGCAATGTAGGTAGATAATAAGTTATTGTCAAACCTGCGTCGGGATAGAAGCATCGTGCAGCATTAAGTGTACATTCATTGGTGAAACTTTTCGCTTCTCCTGCTGAATTTCTTGCACATATCCAGTTAATTTTGTTAAAACAATCCAATAATTTAAGAGCACAAATACATCTTTCAATATCTTGTGCAAACGTTGACATTATTATAACTATAAAACGGAAAATTTTATTTAGCTGTATGAAATTAGCATCGGAACTGTTGAAATTTTAGTATTAAATAAAACGGCCAAGTGCTTGTTAGGCATGCAGATGATAAGGTTCCGTAGTCATTCTCGCTACGATTTATGAAAAAAGTGTTAGTTAAAAAATTTTCATGAACTATTTTTGCTACAGTGTTCGTTATAACGAATAGCATGATTTAGAATGAAAAAACCTTTCAAATGAGGTATCACTTGACCTATTCGCTGGGTGCAAAGTAGGTAGTGGGGGAAACGAAATCGATCACAGCGCACAACGTGGCAAAAAATAACACTTTGGGTGGACTAACTGTCTTTTTTAATAGGCTCGTTTTTAACTGTAAATAGAAAGGTCAACATGGTTAATCCCACTATGTGCAAGGGGGTGGAGTTAAAAATAATGTCGATGCGAGTGTTCGTGGTGAGCAATATTGTAAAATTATCGGCGCCAAAATTTGAGGTTATGCTGTCAATGTAAACGAATTAATTATTTCTCTATAATACGTCATAATTAAAGAGAAAAAGATACCCAAAATAAATAATTTTCACGTACCTTTGATGCTATACTATTTATATTATATGCAGACAGCTAAATTAAATGATATTTGTTTAGTAAAAATTTCACGGTATTAAACATATTAAACAATGACAAAAAGAGAGTTGAATCCATTCAATCCTTATCTATTACCCGCTAGCGGCGCTAATACACTTTGTTCACATAGCCAATAGTCATAAATAATCGTCTGAAATGTATATATTACGATATTTTATTGAAATTATTTGTTTGTTAGTACGTCAAAGTCCACCCAAGTTGCTACTAAAGTCCACCCGTTAGTTGGCGCTGTCATATGCTACTTAATGCTACTTAAAATTTTAAGAGTTGTGCTCATAGCACTGAGGGTTGAAAAGATTCTTGCAAATATTTTATAGCAAAAGATGTCCCTTTTGAAAGCAAAATCGACGTGTTCGAGCGTTTTTTTTAAATCTTATTTTAAATGACCAAAAGCGCGGCCGTTTCGTTTTAATTTGGCCACCCGGTATAATATCATATAACTTCCATATTAGGAAGTGCAATTTTTAATCAAAACTTCACTGGTTTACCAGGATTAATAGAAACTGTTATTATTTATGGATAAGAACTATTTTTCAAAATAATATAGAACTCTTGCGGTGCTAACTTTAAACATATTCGTAGAATAAAGTTAGGTATTTGCTTGAATTAAAAAATCAGTACATACCAAGAACCAATGGCAAATAAAGTAGTTTCATTTTGACTGAAATTTACGTCGTGCTTATTAGTCAGAATGTATAAATATTATATTAATATAAATCTACAAGTCACCTCTACATAAATGATAGGTACTTACATTTGTATTAATTATCTATTTGTCGTAATTACTTTAAAAAATAATTAAATACCATAATGATAAAAAAGCATACATTTTTTCTATGTATTTTTATTTAATGGTAATTTATATCCTGTGAGACGGGCGGTGTATTAAGATTATGAGGGTGATTTATCATATGTAGATAAACTTACCTACCATAACTTAACAATTTAATCTAATTTGGTACATATACAGTATATGCAAATAGCCAATTGCATGCACATACGGTATGTGCAAATAACCACATTAAACCTTTTATGTAGGTGAGGTGAATGAGTCATATATAGAATATATACCATTATATTAATGATACTTACATTAATTATCCAGACAAAAATGTTAGAATCTTTTTCCCAGCTATCACATGGCGATGCCAGTTGTGCAGGAGGATCTGCCGTCCGGGGGGAACGCTCCCTTCTTTGTATTTTTCAAATGGTAACCCCCTATTTTTATAACAGATTTTGATTCCATGGCCCAAAATATCCCGGATACCGTTAAAATAAACTTGTTTTGCTATCCCCCCCACTCCCACTTTTTGTAAGTAATTTTCTCACAAATATCGATTTTTCCTCTCAAAAACTTTCGGGAATCATCTGCGATGTTTTTCTGTACCATCTCGACGTACTGGAAAGTTGTCCCACGGTCTCTGTGTGAGGGGAAGAGTTCACTTTTCAGTCTATGAAAGGGGGGTCCAAAATATTGTTGACAATGTTCGTTATAATTTTCAGTGAAAGTACTAATTAAAAGTTACATTCTGATTTTTTTTATAGATTTTTTGAATCGATAGTTTAGAAAATAGAGGGGGGATGCTTTTATATTGACTTTGGAGAGCAAATGCATCGTGATTGAAGGGTTAAAATCAAAAGGTTCTGATACATTTTTGTTGCATTTTAGGAGATCTTTCTAACGACACCCCACTCAATGGTGTAGGTGATTTTTTTCATTTTATGGAAGTGGGGTCTAAATTTTTTTCATTTCAAAAATCTTATCATTTCTGTATACCAAATTTTATCTTATTATGTCAACATTTTTACAAGACAGACGGACATGGAGAAACTATAAGGGTTCCTAGTTTTCTACGGAACCCTAAAAAGTGATCATTATATAAAAAAGTGCATTTAAATACAAGCCTTACTTTAATAGAATAGACAAATAAATGTATGATAAAAAGTATATTTGAATTCCATTTTATTTTAAAAATTTCCTATAAACAGTAAAAAATTAATTTCAAAAATCATTAAAATTTAATCGAATTTAAATGAACTTTTTATCATAAATATAATTGTCGTTCCATTTATGTACAGTATCATTATTTAAAATGTATACACCTACATAAAAACTTATGATTTAATTATTTGTAAAAAGTAATTATGAAAAATACTTAATTAATATATTTTCAATAATGCCTAATAAATAAAAATTGCATTTCATATCTAAACAATCTTCGTACATTTTATCTTGTAATACTCGTAAGGTTCGAAGTAAATTTTACTAAAGATGAACCTACTTTATTTGTTTTTTGTTCTTGGTAAGTTCTCGTGCCAATTGATTTTATTTCACGAATATGTCTGAAGTTAGTACTATATTATTTTGAAAATGCAGTAGAAACCGGTTATAACGACATCGAAGGGACCGGTCACATTGACAGTAAAAAGCGGGGTCATAATAACCGGTAAAAATGCAATTATATGGGATTCAGTTGGACTTTTATTTTGAGTCGTATTAACCGATGTCGTTTAACCGGTTACTACTCTAGTTATTTTTTATAATAAATGAACAGTTTTTTTATTAAACCTTTTTTGATAATCCAATGAAATGGTAAAATAAAAATTGCATATAGATGGTGTATACAGGATGGTCTTGATTGGGATACAGACAGAGGCGCCGATTTTTCATTTAACCTGGGGGGGCGAGATTTTCATAATTTGGGGGGGGGGGGGTGCAAAAAAATTCCTTAAAAATTGTGCAATATCCAACTTTTGTATTAACGACAAAAATTTCAGAAACGCAACTAATAATGTGAAAAAAAAATTTTTTTCATCAATTCATAGTAGTTTCGATAAAAATCGATCAAACTTTAATTATTTGAAATAATTGAAAAGTGGACATTTATATTTAATTTACAGAGGCTCATGAAACGTAAACGACGATTTTAGCTGAAAATATAGTAAAGTGTAGAAAAGTTGTAGAATTGTTTTTAAAGCTGTTGATCTAACTAAGCTTTGTAAAGGAAATAAAAGATGTTAATATTAATTTCCTTTTTGTAGAAATTTTTAGTGATCATATTTACTCAAGTGACAAGTATTTGAATATTTACACCTTTTTTTAAAGAAAAAATCTTATTGACAAAAGTATCTTTAATTTAAAAGAAACTAGAGTTTAGCTGCACAGGGGGGGGCGACTGCCCCCCCCCCCCCCCCGTAGTCGGCGCCGGTGGATACAGATATTTTAGGAGCTGATTCCCTGGCTGATTGTGAGTAAAAAATTCTACGGGGGGGGGGGAGTGTCTATCTTAGACACTCTTTGAGTTACAGGGTGTTAAAAGGGTAGTACTTAAAACAAAGATTATTTCATAACTCCAAAGTAACGTAGCTAGAGCAACCACAGTGTCAATTTCATAGGTAATTAACTAGGGTCTAGGACAATTCAGCGCCGCCGTTTCATCACCGCCGATTCAGCGCCAGGACAATTCATCGCCGGCCGTTTCATCACCGGCCGTTTCAGCGCCAGAACCAGTAAATTAAATGAATGTAAATATGTTCGTCGGTTACTGTATATTTTTTTGTTTGTTTTAAATTGTCCTAAAGCTATTCAGAGTATTTAAAAACAATCACGTAAATAATTCAAATCTATTTTGTGATTTTTTCTTCAAAACAAATAAAAATACTCTTTTAAAGAATAAAATAGACAAATTTAGATTTTGTCAGTGCAACGGTATGTTTCAAATCTTATTTAAAACATAAATCTGTAATGGTAAATATGATATTTAATAATAAAATTATTGTTCACTGCAAAAATAACATCAAAAATCTAAATTATTGATAGTCATTAAAAAAAGAATTTTAATTTATTATTAATATTTTTATTATCTTTACATTCATTTAATTTACTGGTTCTGGCGCTGAAACGGCCGGTGATGAAACGGCCGGCGATGAATTGTCCTTGCGCTGAATCGGCGGTGATGAAATGGCGGCGCTGAAACGGCGGCGCTGAATTGTCCCATTCCGAATCAACTAACATACAGTAGAAACCGGTTATAACGGCATCGGTTAATACGACGTATCGGTTTTAATGACTCAAAATAAAAGTCCAACTAAATCCCATATAATTACATTTTTACCGGTTATTATGACTATCAAAAAGTATTGACTCGAGTCTTATAGTTTTCCAGTTATAAATTTATCTAAATTAATGTTCAATGTGACTATTTTGCTAAATGAAACAGTCATACAACTTTTTACTTTCTTATACACATGTACATACATGAAATATACATATAGTACTTATAAGTATATATTAGGGTGATTCATTTCCGCAAAACATTTTTTTTCAAGGTGCTCAAGCAAAATTTTAATCTACATATAGAAAAAAAAATTCTCACCAAGATTGAGCTCTTAATTCCTATTTTAAGTACTTGCAATTTAAATATGAAGTTTTCCCATTTAAAATGCATGTAAAAAAAATTATTTTTTTCAAATTTCTAATGCTTAGACACCTTTTATCATATTGGGAATCGGTTTGATGGACCTTACGGGAAATTTCACGCTCTTTAAAATTGCCTTAGTGTTTTTTTCTGTAACTCACACTGGTTCGCCAGTGGGAGTAATCTAAATACAGTTTTTGGAATAATTTGTTTTTTTTTTTCAAATTTCTAATGCTTAGACACCTTTTATCATATTGGGAATTAGTTTGATGGACCTTACGGGAAATTTCACGCTCTTTAAAATTGCCTGAGTGTTTTTTTCTGTAACTCACACTGGTTCGCCAGTAGGAGTCATCTAAATACAGTTTTTGGAATAATTTTTTTTTTCCATTTTTTTTTAGCAAACCGCAAAAATTAGGGAGAAAAAAGAGCTGACTCGTAAAAAATAGTTTTTTTACCAATATTTAATGAATTTACAGCCATTTTTAGGCCTTAAAACGCAAGAAATTGATAAATACTAATAATGCTGCATTATTAATTAGTATTTAGATGACTCCTACTGGCGAACCAGTGTGAGTTACAGAAAAAAACACAAAAGCAATTTTAAAGAGCGTGAAATTTCCCGTAAGGTCCATCAAACTGATTCCCAATATGATAAAAGGTGTCTAAGCATTAGAAATTTGAAAAAAAAAATATTTTTTTTACATGCATTTTAAATGGGAAAACTTCATATTTAAATTGCAATAGAGCTGTAGCAAACCGTATGTATTCGGTACTGAGTAACGGGTGCGCCATCTAGTACCGAGGAACGAAACGTTACACACAAATACATTTCGTTACTCGCATTTTTCATACCAAGTAGAGATTTTTGCTTTTTTGCAGATTGCAGACATATAATTTTATTATTGACTTTTTTTATTTTCATTTTTTTTGTCAGTGCAAATTTTTTTACCGCCAAGGCCTCGCAAAATGTACACGGCCCAGGGCCTCGCGTTGGCTAGCGCCGGCTCTGTGTACGCGTACGCAAATACGACTCGATTCGTTGCTCTAACATAATATAGCATGTTATGAGGTATCAGAAGTAACGAGTACCGTAACGATACGAAAGTAACGAGTACTAGTTGTTATAGTAACGAATACATACGGGTACGCTTTTTTTCGTTACTTTTACACCTCTAAATTGCAAGTACTTAAAATAGGAATTAAGAGCTCAATCTTGGTGAGAATTTTTTTTTCTATATGTAGATTAAAATTTTGCTTGAGCACCTTGAAAAAAAAATTGTTTTGCGGAAATGAATCACCCTAGTATATATTGTAAAGTCGATCTGTTTCGAAATCTGGATTTTGATGTAATTATCCATTTTGATCTTCCCTGAATCCATTGTGACTATTTTCACCCTGATTTCTGTCTGTCTGTCTATAGACGATGTAACTCAAATACGACAAATCGTAGAAAGCTGCAATTTAATACTTACCTAAGATTAATTTTTGTCTGGGAAGAAAACATCCTATTTTTGAAAAGGATCTTTTAATCGGAAACGGATGTTTATAAACATTAGTATACTAAGGCCTGGTTTCTCAATATGAGTTTAAACCACATGTCCCAGTTAAACTTAAGATTAAACTATACATTTGTTTCTCAATGTCCAGTTAAAAATTATAATTAATCTTAAGATTAACTTTTAACTGACAGATGAAATAATTTATTTTTCTAGCCCAAATATTAACTTATTATCCAACTTATTTTACATTCTATAGTAACACTATATTCTTTTATTAATTCTAGTAATGTACCCTGTTCTCTTTTACTGAATTAACTCATTTTTAATAAATTTAATTTAATAATTTGAGGCTAATTTTTAGTTTGACATAACAAAAATCCACCATTTAAACATATATTGAGAAATTGAGTGAGGTTTAAACTGAACATTATGTTCAGTTTAAACCTAGGATGAAGATTAAATAATCTGAAGTTTAAACTCATATTGAGAAACCGGGCCTAAGATGGATTTTTACATTTTTCGAATTACATTGGAACAGTTTGAATTAGAGCAAAATGGCCATGATGATAATTGTAGGTAATATTATTATCTATAATTTATGTTCTATTAATTTTTTCGAAAAAAACAATTTTTGAAAATGCATCTATGGCAGCTTTTTTGTTTATAATTACATAATTATAATATAAATCGTTGTTTACATGATTTTAAAATTAATTATGTAATTATTAAAAAAAATACATGATTGTTTTATTTAATAGGGTAGGTAGCATAATATATTTAACATATTTAAGGATTAATTTAAATAAATTTATATCTGAAAAAATGAAAGACTCAGGTTCAGACTTTGTGAAATGAATTTGTAGGCAACTTAATAACGCACCAAAATAATGATAAAAAACGTACTTTTGGAGAAAAATGTAATTTTTATAAAAAAATTATAGATCTATCTTTAGTTGTTTTAAGTACTACCCAGAAGGAATTTTTTTAAACATCCTGTAGTTCAGACGGTGTTGAAATTTTTACTCACAATAAGCCAGGGATCAGCTCCTAAAATATATGTACAATCACCGCTCTATACAACGACGACGTCGGTAACTCAACCGCTCCATACATCGGCGGCTAGAGAGGCTCATGCCACCACGTCGACGAGTGAGAAATGTTTTTGGAATACCTAGTACGATCTACCCATGTTGGCATAGGGGAAGGTCGGGCCATAGATCGGTTAGTCAGTCGTTTTATATAACGAGCGTTAAGTAGAAGGTCGTTATATAGAGCGCTGAGTGTATCCCAAAGTGGACCATCCTGTATAATAAGATAATATAACTGTAAGTTTGTTAAGAGAGGTTTAGGTTAGGTGTTATACAAAATTGCCGACAGAAATGACTAAACTCAGTGGCGTAGCAAGGGGTGGGGGCAGGGAGGGACTTTTTTCTCCAGGCGCTATGTGCTAGGGGGCGCCAAAATAAGAAAAACATAATATCATAATTTATATATTTTATAGTTAATTTTGCTATCCTGTATATACGTGGAACTGTCCCACATAAAAAAGCTTCAATGAGACTGAGGATCGGAAATACACTCATCAAAAAAATATAGGATAATTTAAAAAAAGCTAATTTTTACTAATTTTCAAACAGTTGTATCTCCACGAAAAATGATTGAATTTTCATGATCTATAGCTCATTCGTTAACTTGTACTCTCTAGTTTTTGAATCAAGAGCCCAATTATTTTTTATCATCCCCTGCCGCTCTGTGATAAGGGTTAAATATCCCTTAATATTTTATAAGCTTTGAAAGCGTAAAATTTTAGCAATAGTTTTTTATTTTTTTTTACGAGAAATTCAATGAAAGCGTTCGAAAGCATGTTCTTTTCTCTTGAAAATGCGATTTTTTTTATCCCCGTACGATATTTTTTTACCGTTATTCATTGTCAAAGTAAAAATAACACTTTTGACTATTAACATCTGTATATCCTAAAATAATGATCGCACAATAATCGAATTGATATAAAAAAACTTGCATATGATTTTGTAAAATTTATGTCCTGTCTCCGGGCGCCATGTACCCTTGCTACGCCGCTGACTAAACTATAATAAGTACGACATAGTTTAATAAAAATTTCTGTTTTATAGTTATACCAATGTCGACATTAGCAGATAGATGCGAATGTGCTCTAATGTTGTGGGATTGTATCGATTCCATCAGCCCTGTATGTGGAAAATCTGCTACAGGAAAGATGAAAGGTTTCATCAATGAATGCACACTTAATGCTGCAAATTGCTTAGATCCTGAAGAAGGTTTGACAGTTATTTATTATGGGTGGAGCGGAGGATACTGTCCTAATATACTCATCTCGCGATTTACCGACTGCTTGATTTACCGATGGGCCAAACGCGCGATTGACAGACCTTCTCCTATCCCCACCATAATACCACCGACTGTTAAATTATTTTTATATTTCTGCGCGAAAGAACCCCGCAATAATCTTATGGAAATTGTGTTCGGTCAAAATGTCTGGATTTTTGATATGTTCTAGATATCGGTGTTCTAAGCAAAAGCCCTAAAGGGCACAAAGCTCAGAATTCAATTCTTTGGCCGCTACGGAGCTTTAAAGTTTTAAAGCTCCATCACAGATTAACTTATTCGCAAAGTCTTTAGACAACTTTAAATGGTTTATATTGTTATTTTAATGTCTGGGTTTATGTTTCCGAGGTCGCTGAATTCAATTCCGATGTCAGATTTTTTAAATTGACAGTTGACAGCTGTCAAATAGCTGTCAAAAATCTATAAAATCCTAAAAATCTTACTTTATGTTTTCGAGGTCGCTGAATTCAAATCCGATATCAGATTTTAAAAATTGACAGTTGACAGCTGTCAAATAGCTGTCAAAAATTGATAAAATCTTAAAAATCTTACTTTTATTTTCTTCCTTTATGTTTTCGAGGTCGCTGAATTCAAATCCGATGTCGGATTTGAATTCAGCGACCTCGAAAACATAAACCCAGACATTAAAAATAACAATATAAACCATTTAAAACTATCTAAAGACTGCGAATAAGTTAATTTGTGATGGAGCTTTAAAACTTTAAAGCTCCGTAGCGGCCAAAGAATTGAATTCTGAGCTTTGTGCCCATTAGGACTTTTGTTTAGAACACCGATATCTAGAACATATCAAAAATCCAGACATTTTGATCGAAACCCAATTTCCATAAGATTATTGCGGGGTTCTTTAAAATCACCAATTAACGTTGAGGTCGGTACGGTGGTGGGGGCCCATCTCGACGTCGGTAAATCAAGTGGTTGAATTACCAACAACGTCGGTAAATCAAGCGATGAGTGTACTAAAGTTTACATTTGCTATTAAAAGATATGAAACAAAGTTCGTATTAAGTTGCCCCCCGACCGCGGCTAACGCTAACATACGATTTTAAATAAAGGGTTATATTTAATTGCACTATACATTAGGATTAGATAATATTCACTTTATACATCGAACATAAATTTTAATACTTTGCACTTAAAATTGTGTAACACTTTCCCTTAGATTGTATTATGTTGCCCTCCAGCTCAGACGGAGGTTGGGTGGTTCGCGGAGGGACGTGGAGTTAAAATAAAAAGAAATGACAGCCTTCAATTCATCTATTTTTATTTATTATATTTACATTATATTGGGCGCCAGGTCGTTTATTTACGGCTACCCCTAAACGTACCAAAAGGGTACTTTGCTCTCTCTTATTATTATTTGAATATATATATATATACCCATACGATGGTACAGTGGCCACGATGTAGCCGCTCTCGGTCCCGTAAATCCGCCTCAGGCGAGAACAGGGGGGTCCCTGACAGTATCCCTCAGGACCAGGGCACCTCCCTTTTAAATGAGTAGGTTTTTATAGGCACCAGTGCGCGTCCGCCTTCGCGATTGGCATAGGGCTCCCCAAACGCGGAGATCGACCCTATCCTTATACACCACACTAACACCTTTTTCAATAACCTTCCCCCAAAGACTCTCGGCGATCACTACACCCCGCACTACTTTATTTTTTTAAATATATCTTTTATTTATTTTATTTATTTTCCAAAAATTAAGAGCAAGAACTTTTTCTACACTTTTTCAAAAAGTCAACGTGCTTTTTCTGCCTTCCGTTTCTTTTCTGGTCACGCGCATGCGTAAAATTATCCAAAAAAATATAAATCTCAAAAACGACACGCTCGTGCCCTCTATTATTGATTAGCGAAATAGAAAATTCAGGTTATTAAGTAAAAGTTCAGGGGTCGTAGGGCGACTGACACCGGCGTATATGCAGTTGTCTACGTTCTTGAATTTTGAATTGTAACAACTCCCCCCTTTCCCGGAAAAGACAAAAAAAATTGATAGTCGAAAGATCTATCGCGAACTTCGACACAAAACAAAAAAAACAAATGAACAAATACCTGTAATTTGCTAAATTTCGGACATAACTTAGTTTAAAAATAAATAACTATATACATATACACAGGATTATCATAGGGATAGGATAAGTTAATCAGGGTTAATCAGGAGCGGGCTTTAGGTCGTTGACGTGCCAAACACCTTTGTCATTTCCATCTTCGTCTTCTAACTCGTACGTTACCATCGATTTCTTTCGTCGTATGGTGTACGGTCCGATGAATTTTGGTGCAAGCTTTGCCGAGAAATATCTGGCCGCATCCGAAATCGCAAAGTTGCGTTTCCACACCCTTTCACCTGGATTGTACTCTACCACTCTACGACGTAAGTTGTATCGGTTCGCTGCTCTTAAGTTAGCCGCCTGAAGATTCTTTGTCACGTCAACATAAAGATCTTTGTATTTCTTTGATTTGTCATCATCACCTACTGGGTTATGGAACTCTGCCGTAACGTGATGACGACTCCCGTCTAAGGTACATTCCCGCCCAAAATTTATATAGTAAGGTGTGTGTTTCGTAGCCTCATGTTTTGCCGTACGTATCGCGCAAGCGTATTTAGCGAGATCTACATCCCACGTCCGTTGATTATCGTTCACAAAAGACGCTATCATCGTTTTGATCACTCTATTCACCCGTTCTGTAGGATTCGCCTGGGGGTGATACACTGCATTGTAGAGGATCTTGAAGTTGTATGTCTTCGCCAATGTTTTGAACTCTTTACTAGTATATTGGACTCCGTTATCCACAATAACCGATTCTGGAGCTCCAAACATTAAGATAACATCGTTCTCAATATGGTGACATACAGATCGAGCAGTTGCTGCGCGAAGAGGAAACAATAGTACGAATTTGCTAAAACAGTCCGTTACTACTAAAATATACATGAACCCTTTAGATGACCTTGGCAGCGGGCCAATCAAGTCAGAACTAAAGCGTTGCCATGGACGACTTAATGGTGGTCTGGTACCCATATGTCCTGCTGGAGGTTTCTGCTCGACTTTATACTGTTGACAAACTTGGCAGCGTCGGACATATCGCGCTATGTCCGCTTTCATCTTTGGCCAAAAATACAATTGCGCCACTCGATGGAAAGTCTTATACACGCCTAAATGGCCAGCAGTAGGAGCGTCATGACAATCTTGTATCGCCTGTACTCTACATTCCTTCGGCAATACCTTTTTCCAGCTATCAGCCGTATCTTCGGCGTTGACATTACGACTATCCATGTGTTTCCACAGGACTCCTTCCGAAAGTCTCCACTGGGGATAATCTAAAGGACGGTTCTCAATTGCCTCAGCCATTTTTAGATACCATCGGTCTTTTACACTCGTTGGGATGGTTACGAGATCCAGGACTGGTACAGACCTTGAAAGATAGTCGGGAACAATGTGTTCCTTCCCTTTTCGGTGGATAATATCAAAGTCGAATTGTTGAAGGCGTACTGCCCATCGCGCAAGACGACCTTGAGGTTCTTTTAGATTATTCAACCATACTAGCGAATGATGGTCGGTCACCACGGTGAAATGATAACCCTCGAGATATGGGCGGAATGTTTCCACAGCCCATATTACGGCAAGACATTCCTGTTCTGTGGTCGAAAAGTTCCTTTCAGCTTTCGTGAGAGACCTGCTAGCGTAACAAATGACTTTTTCCGTGTCTGCAACTCGTTGTGTCAAAACAGTCCCAATGCCAAAAGCAGATGCATCGGTCTGTACGAGGAATGGCAAATTGAAGTCCGGACAGCATAATATAGGTGCCGATATCAGATATTCCTGTATCGCACGTACAGCTTCGTCACATGCGGTGCTCCAATTCCATTTCACCTTCTTCGATAAGAGTGCCGTCAAGGGAGCTAAGACCGTCGAAAAATGTGGGATGAATCTGCGATACCAAGATGCCATACCTACCAATCTACGTACGTCAGTGACTGAGTTTGGTTTTGGCAGCCGCAGGATAGCTTCCACTTTTTCGGGATCTACTCGCAGACCACGTTCATCGACAATATATCCGAGATACTTCAGTGAAGATCGACAGAATTGACACTTGTCTCTACTTAGTGTAAGATTAGCATTTTGCAATTTCATCAGGACCATGTCTAAGATTTTGAGGTGTTCTTCAAACGTCGGTGTTATGATGATGATGTCATCTAAATAAACAAAAACATGTGGTTCTAATTCAGGCCCCATAACTCGATCTATCAACCTTTGCCAGGTAGCCGGGGAATTATGCAGCCCGAACGGCATACGTCGAAATTGAAAAAGACCTCTCCCTGGGACCGTGAATGCAGTCTTATCTTTGGAACCATCAGCCATAGGCACTTGCCAATAAGCAGATTTGATGTCCAAAGAAGATAAATACCGAGCATCCTTCAAACGATCCAATATTGTAGACACAAAAGGCAAAGGATATGCATCCTTTTTGGTCACTGCGTTTACCTTGCGATAATCCACGCAGAATCTATAACTGCCATCTTTCTTCTTCACCAGCAAAATAGGCGAAGACCAGGCTGAATTTGACGGCTCCACTATTCCTTCTTCCAACATCTTTTGTAGTTCACTGTTGATACACTTCTGTATGGCTGGCGACACCGGATAATACCTCTGCTTTATAGGAGTAGCATCCGTTAGTATTTCGTGCTGCACCATCTGTGTACAACCTAACTTGCTACCTATTCTTTTAAAATAATTGTCAACTAATTTATCCAACTGTTGATGTTCAGTAGGCGACAGGTTGCTTTGAAGGTTCTCTTTCGTACCGATGGAATCTATATTTACATCTGTAGAGAACAGCCATTTACCATTTCGTAGATCAGGTACTATACCCATACTCGTCCAGAAATCTAGGCCTAAAATAAGCGTATGTGGTAAAGTTGGTACTACGATGATGTCAATTATCCTGACCTTACCCATTAAAGTTATAGGAGTAGCGATTGACCCTATGCTAGCATGTTGACTACCATCGGCCACGGTACAAGAAGGCTTATCATGAATATTCACTGAGCAATTCAACCTCAGAAGAAAATCATACCCCTCTTTACCTACAATGGTACGCGATGCTCCTGAATCCAAGAGTCCTAAAATTCTACTCCCTAAAATTGATACCTCCAAATAAGGTCTATCATCAGATGGTGAAGAGGCCAGAACATAATCTAATGCTAGCTTTGTCCGATTTTCAAATTTCTGTCTCGCCCACCCATCAAAACAATAAGGTCGTGACGATTGTTGGGGCGATGTACGACCTTTTATCGTCCCCACGACTCGTTTCCCGATTTCCTTTGGTATTTAGAACATTTAGGGCAGTTAGCAAGTACTACATCTCTCCTTCCACATCCAAAACAGAACATTTTTGGTCGACGATCGCATTTGCGATGGAAATGTCCCTCTTGATGGCAGTTCCAGCATTTCTTCCTTGAAACTCCATCCGTGCGTACTCCATGTACTGGCACAGGCTTTCGTGAGCCTTTGTAGGCTAAATCAGGCTCTATAGATTTTCGGCTGGTCGATGGTGCGGTAAAGGCGTCAATGTTAGCCTTGCTAACCTCTAATTGCCGACATAATCTCACCAGATGTTCAATGGACGTAATTTCTATCAAACTCAGCTGTGCTTGGTAGAAAGGAGATATATTTTTCTTAATGATCCTTATCTTGGCTTCTTCTGTTAACGCAAACGAAAGCCGCTCAAACAGGTTACCCATAACTGCTACGAAGAATCCGATTGATTCGTCCGAGCCCTGAGTGCGATTACGTATTTCGTTCATTAGCTGTTCGTTGTAATCGTGCGGTTGAAACTCAAGTTTAATTTCTTGGACTAGTTCTTCCCATGTATGGACCTTACGGCGAATTGCCCTGAACCATATGGAAGCTCTTCCTGAAAATAGATCGACTGCCGAGAACCATAACTGAACTTTTGAGATATTTCGAGCGTAACACAACTCATCAATGCGTTCTAAAAAGGCATTAACGCTTTCTGACGGTTCGCCACTGAATGTGCAGTTCCACTGTGATACTGGAATAGATTTAACTGGAGATGAAAATGAAGAATTATGTAAGACTGATTCGTTCAGATTTACGTCTAACAACGTTCGGTTCGCATTTTCCAACAAAGCTGAGAATTCAGGAAAGGTAGGATCTGGAGCAGGTACTTCAGGTGGCCCCGCAACCTCGTTATTAAATTTTTGATCAATATCCGATTGTAATAGAAATAAACTAGATAGTAATTCCGCGCGAATATCCGCCTGACCTTCGTCTTTAAGAGACAACCTATTTATTCGTCCCAAAAGATGAGTAAGTTTAGTATTAATTTTTTTATGTACCCCGTCACCGTTAGTAAATTCAGAAGCGATAAGTTCTTTAACTTCGTTAAATTTTGACCGAATTGTTTTAATTTCATCGTTTTCATTGATGGTTGATTTAGGATAAGTGATCGCATTTCCCTCTGTTTCTAACTTTAAAATCGATCGTAAATTTTTACGCATTTGATCTACGGTACCGACAGCTAAACCGCGCCACTGCAGTTCGTACTGTAATTCGTCCTGAGATAATCTGTATATATCCATCTTATTTAATGTACAACAAACAAAATTGACACAAAATAAAATAATCAGTAACTATAACTAAATATCAAATTACCAAATTCAGAAACAAAGTTATTAACACACAATTTACAAATACATAAATAATTATCCAAATTTGAAATATATAAATCTGTAAATTTTGTACACCAGTACGTATATGTGTTATTTTAAAACCAAATTAATTATGAACAATAATGATATAAATATACTATACTATAAATATATGATTGTACAGCCCTAAAGAAAAATCAATATAATATATTCAAAATCCAATAACTATTATATTATATTCCCAAAAAGTTAACAAATTTTTAAAATATAAAAATTATCTTTTAGTATTAAATGAAAATAAAATTATATCGTTTGGACTGAAATCATAGATTTACGTATACTGTTCAGTAAATCAATAAATAAATATTATCATCATTACTTATAAAATAAAGCACTAAACATTAATTATTTATCTTTGCAATTAATATAATATATAATTAATATGATATTAGAATTCTTAATATTTATTCTAATAGTAATTTTAGTTTTGCTTTCTAAATTGATATACTTTTATCTATATATCTAATTTTTTCAATCTCACACAAAAATTCTAATTAATTTACTTCAAAACCAAATAATAATAAATTGTATATAATAAGCAAAACTATTTCATATAAAATAAAAGTTATTATCTTTAATTAGACAATAAAATGTATTAAAATAATCAATAACCATTAATTTTAATTACATGCACTTTAAAATATTTAAGCTGATAATAATTTATACAGTAAGCATGTTCTAGCACAAAACAATTTTAATTTAAATTCTTAATTGAAGACAGGTTTGCACAAAATTTTCAACTTTATCACTTTTAAAAAAAAGTAACACAACAATGCACTATCTTCGATTCTTCTTGATGTAACCACGAAACTCCATCCACAATTTTGAAACCCACAATATTGACTTTAACAATTTTTGGTCACAAAATATTTGATTTAAGAATTTCGAGTTCTCACAATTTTTACGTCACTCACAAATTTCCTGTCCCTCAGAAATTTTAGGCCCCACGTTGGGCGCCAAAATCTATTGTAACACTTTCCCTTAGATTGTATTATGTTGCCCTCCAGCTCAGACGGAGGTTGGGTGGTTCGCGGAGGGACGTGGAGTTAAAATAAAAAGAAATGACAGCCTTCAATTCATCTATTTTTATTTATTATATTTACATTATATTGGGCGCCAGGTCGTTTATTTACGGCTACCCCTAAACGTACCAAAAGGGTACTTTGCTCTCTCTTATTATTATTTGAATATATATATATATACCCATACGATGGTACAGTGGCCACGATGTAGCCGCTCTCGGTCCCGTAAATCCGCCTCAGGCGAGAACAGGGGGGTCCCTGACAGTATCCCTCAGGACCAGGGCACCTCCCTTTTAAATGAGTAGGTTTTTATAGGCACCAGTGCGCGTCCGCCTTCGCGATTGGCATAGGGCTCCCCAAACGCGGAGATCGACCCTATCCTTATACACCACACTAACACCTTTTTCAATAACCTTCCCCCAAAGACTCTCGGCGATCACTACACCCCGCACTACTTTATTTTTTTAAATATATCTTTTATTTATTTTATTTATTTTCCAAAAATTAAGAGCAAGAACTTTTTCTACACTTTTTCAAAAAGTCAACGTGCTTTTTCTGCCTTCCGTTTCTTTTCTGGTCACGCGCATGCGTAAAATTATCCAAAAAAATATAAATCTCAAAAACGACACGCTCGTGCCCTCTATTATTGATTAGCGAAATAGAAAATTCAGGTTATTAAGTAAAAGTTCAGGGGTCGTAGGGCGACTGACACCGGCGTATATGCAGTTGTCTACGTTCTTGAATTTTGAATTGTAACAATTGTATAGTATTCACTTTATACTACATGAAAATTAATTTTAATAGTTTTTTCAATGCATAAGGCGAATATTTAATCTTTTTAAAATATAGAATATCACTATCATAAAAATCACATTAAAAAATATAAAATCTATTGGAGCGAAAAGAGATTGGTTAGTTTTTAGGTTAAGTTAAAATATAGAAAATCACTTTAAAAAGATCAAATCTATTTGGTCCAAAGGAAGGAGTAACTTGATACTGTCAGCAGAAAGAGAAAAAAAAATGTGAACCGTTATCTGTCTTTGTCAAACAAATCAGTTTGTTGAGACACACAAGTAGGTTCACATTTTTCTTTCTCTTATTATTTACGATTAACGAACGTTCAGTCGTTCACATACATATACATGAAGTCTGAAGTGCTATGGTTCACTGAATCTATGTAATATTTTTGCTATGTAGCTAACACGAACTACGTCTTTAAATGAATCAATAAATAAATACAAGCCCTTTATTTACAGGTTGGACATTATTAAATAACGGAAATTGTGCAGAATAAAATGATGATATATAATGTATTTGATTGAACAGTCTGACGATTATTCTGTGAACCGAAAGCTTGTTTATAAATTTTTGTTCAATAAAAGTTTGACGTACAAATAAAGAGTTTTATTTTCATACAGTCAGTCATATCAGGTGGAACAAGTTAGAACAATGGATTGAGAAAAATATTTCTAGCAATAAAGTTCATATGAACATGTGAAAATTTTTGTCTAACATTTTTTTTCATTCATTTAATAAGTATAAGTACCTAATAATAAAAAACAGTTTTTGAAGTTTGTATTTTTCTTTATTAAAAAGTTTTTTATTGGTTTGGCACCGGCTTCAAAAACTGGTAAATTTAACTATTAAGTATAGTATTGAATGTTTTTAAAGTTGTTGAATATCGTTTTTTTTTTTAAATTTAATTTTCTTTTTTTCTTTTTGAGAGGCATATCTTCGAAATCTATGATCAAATTATGATAATATTTTTATTATATGGGAACACATTGGGAGTACCTATTTTAAAAATAATCCGCTGTGTGCCACAGGACTTTCTTATACGTAATAATGACAATGAAGAATGTACGTAATTTTTTATTTTATTGAAAGATATTTCGGACGAACTAATAAAAGATAGAATAAAATGAATGGGACGTAATCTATAGAAATATTATTTTATACATACTATATCGAACGAATTATGTTTAACGTAATTACTAACAATAAGATGGAAACAGATGTTTACTCTTGTAATTTTTTTTAAATTTGGATTTATTTTTGAAATAAAACAATAATGTTTTAGATAAAAAATGTTATTATCTATAATTTATTCCCCATACAAAAAATGTTTTGAAACAAAAGCTACTTGTTTTTTTTCCAAACAATAAGATACCGTAATAAAAAATACAGGTTTCCATTTGAAAAAAAAGTTGGGCCTATTTGACCATGAAGACGTCCAAAAAATCAAAAATTAATAACGCCATTTTGGGTCCTCCCTCAAACCAAACAACTTTTATTTGAAGCATTTTTTGATTTAATTGACAGATAAAAAAAATTAGGGGGGTGATAGATTAAAATGGGACATCCTGTATGATAAATATAAATGATTGAAATAAAGTTTGTGGCCAAAATTCAAGAAGAAATAAATATTTTTTGTTATTACTTTTTGCACGTCTGTAAAATAAACAATGAAAATGATAAATATTTTTCATTAGCTTTTTACAATTTAGCCCAGGAAAATAAGGCGAATAAACGGTCGCTGTGCGAAAAAAATCCAACTGAAGTTTTCTCATAAAGTGTGAAAAGTCTATTATGAAATCGTTTGCGCAAAAAAAAATATTCAAGGTCAAAAGTCGTAAAAATCGGATTTTTCCAAATATCTTATAAACTATTGGTTTAATGACAATTTTAGTTATTATAAATATTGTTCTCTAGGTCATTTTACATAAAATGCTCCTTTAAAAAAATTCTGTAGGATCAATAATTCTTGAGATATACGCCTGAGTAAAATTGGAGTAAGGTTCATGTAGAGCAGTGGTTTCCAAACTTTATGTTACTACACCTCCCTTTAAAAAAATGTAATCTCTGGCGCCCCCCCCCCCCCCCCCCTTTATTTCATAAAATTATACAGACATATTTTAAAAAGGTATAAAATTTATTTTTTTGCGTATAAAATTTATTTTTAATGCGATGAATATGCTTGTTGATTAGCACAAACTTCATTAAATCTAGGTCTTTTAAGGGAAATGATTTCACTCTGAATTTTTTTATGATAATTCTATCAGTTTTGCTTTTTCAATAATAGTTGTCAGTCAAAAACTACACAGTAACGTCCCTTTCAAAAACAGATAGTGTGTATATGTATACAAAAATAATGTTATGTTATAAAAGTTTATTTATACATTTTATTTATACACCTTAATGTGATGTTATGAAAATTAAATTTCTGTTAAACTTTTCGCGCCTCCCTTTGCACTAGTCCGCGCCTCCCCAAGGAGGCGCGCCTCCCAGTTTGGAAATCACTGATGTAGAGTGTTGTAAAAATTATACGAATAAATTAGTTTTTGATTCATGCAAGATTCATTCAAGTATGAGTGATTCTCCTTCAACGTCTCAAGATTATAGGTAAGTATACACTAGTGTACATAATATGTAGTGAAAGTACGCGCCTTACTCAATTTTTTCTCAGGCGTATAACTCGAGAATTATTGATCCTACGGAAATTTTGTAAAAAAAATTTTTTGTGTAAAATTAGCTAAAAACAAATTTTATAATAACTAAAATTACCGTAAAATCAGTAGTTTACGTGAAATTTATTTAATAACTTTTATTAAGGTAGTTGGTCCGTAAACATGTTTTCGTCAGATTTTGTTTAAATTGCACAAGAATATTCCCTAGAATAATATCTGAAAAATAGCCCATTTTTATTAAAATTGACCATCTCAAAGTAATGAAAAACGATCTCAAAGTTTATATTTTTAACACAGCTTATATGGACTAACCGTACACTAACGTAACGTTTTATTAGATAAAATTTAAACGTAGCGTCAGTTTTTCATAAAAAACTGACATGTTGTATATTTATATGAAAGAAAACAGTATACAAAAAATTGGAATTATTGACCATCCCGTTATTAAGATTTAACCAGATTTAACTACCAAACCATCACATAAATTACAGTATTGTTGACAATGTGGCAACAGCGTATTCATTTGATTATTTAAACTAAAAATACACCTTAACCACAAAATTTATGTCACTCGACACGTGTTTCGACTTCACAAGAAGACCTCATCAGGAGCCTAACGATTCCAGACTGGAATCGTTAGGCTCCTGATGAGGACTTCTTGTGAAGTCGAAACACGTGTCGAGTGACATAAATTTTGTGGTTAAGGTGTATTTTTAGTTTAAGTGACTAAGAAACCACAGTTTCTCCGTTTTTCAAGTAATCATTTGATTATAGTAAAAAATACACGAAATAATGAAATAATTTTTTACAAAATATGAAAAGTGGATTGAAGGGAATTAGAATCGATTTCATGAATTATTAATATATTCTGTGGTTGTTTAGATGATAAAATATAATCATTTGACAAGCAGTTAATAGTAGATAATGTACAGCGTTGCCAGTGGCGCGCCAACGAAATTTGCCGCCCGGGTGCAAGACTTTATTTGCCGCCCCTATATGTATATGTCGACAATAAAGCACAATACAATTTTTAATGTATCTAAATAATCTCATATTTTTAAACCCATTTGAAAATTTTTATTTGACTGCAAAAAATAAAAATAAAATGAAACGACCGAATCGTCGGAAAGATCCCAATTTCATGGCATAAACGGGAAAGACCCATGTTGTATACAGTCCATTTGTTTTTAAAATTTACGCGCAAAATTGGAGTTTAGATATGTTTAATTTACTGTAGGTACTCGTTCTAAAATACTACCTGCATTTTCCATAACACAGGTCGACAAAAATAATTTTTTTATTTGCTGCAGGGCATACAATAACTTTTTAAGGGTAATTTGGACACGCTGAATCCAAAAATGACCACCATTTTGCTCAATCAGCTCTAGTTTTCGAGATATTGCAAAAAAAATGTTTTTTTCGATATGCAAACATTCAAATTTGTATATATATTTTATAAATCAATGACTTCAAATAATTATCATTCAGAATGAAGCTATGGGTCCTAATTGAACTAAAAAGCCTTAAATTATATACATTCATAAAGTTATTCTTTTCGAAAATCATGTTTTAAACGAAAAAAAAAACGATTTTTCTTTATTGTGTTAAAATTTCAACGTAATCGAATGAAAATTGGCGAAATGGTACTAAAATCAACTGCGCGTGTCAAAATTGGTAGTTCGGTCATTTTCACTTATGGCGTATGTATGGCTCGTAAAATAAATTCAGTGAACAAAGTAATGAATAAATTTTTACTTATTTCATATATTTTTTTCGAAAATAATAATTTTTATGTCAAGATAATCGCTGAAAAGAAGTTTTTCTTACACATATTGTTTTTTAAATTTATATTCAAGAACGTTTTGTATATAGTTTTTTTTTTAATTTTGTAAAACAGTATCAGTAATTTTCGTTTCGAAACTCGAATTAATACGTATTTCAATGCATAACTTTGTTCAAAGAATTTATTTAACGCCAGGAGTGGTTATGACCGAACTACCAAATACTGACACGGGCGGTTGATTTTAATACCTTTTTGCCAATTTTCATTCGATTACGTTAAAATTTTAACTCAATAAAGAAGATAGATAAAGCTATAGGTTTTTTAGTTCTAATTCAAGTTTTTTCATTTCAAATTAAATTTTTTTCATTTCAAATTCAATATTTGAAAATAAATTGATATTTATTTTTGAATTTTTTAAACTGAAGAAACTAAGTATTTTTAAACAAAACAAATATATTGTTAAACTGGCTCTATTTAGTTTAACAAATTATTTGTTATGTTTAAAAATACTTAGTTTCTTCAGTTTAAAAAATTAAAAAATAAATATCAATTTATTTTCAAATATTGAATTTGAAATGAAAAAAATTTAATTTGAAATGAAAAAAACTTGAATTAGAACTAAAAAACCTATATATATTTAGTAAATTACATTAAAATTGGACAAAAATTGTTTGTATAATAGCGCTTTAAAATTTAAAAATCGCCGAATTTTGGCTAAAAAATCGAATTTTCTTCATTTAAAACATGAATTTCGAATGGACTAACTTTAAAAATGTGTATAATTTGAGGCTTTATAGTTTAATTAGGACCCATAGTTACATTCCGAATGATCTTTGGTTGAAACATTTAATTTAAAAAATATTTGAACGAACCTCTAAATTTTGACACGCGCAGTTAATTTAGTACCATTTCGCCAATTTTCATTCGATTACGTTGAAATTTTAACACTATAAAGAAGATAGATAAAGCTACAAATTTAATGAATAACATTAAAATTGGACAAAAATTGTTTGTATTACAGCGCTTTGAATTTTAAAAATTGCTGATTTTTTTTTCGTTTAAAACATGATTTTCGAAATAACTTTATGAATGTATATAATTTAAGGCTTTTTAGTTCAATTAGGACCCATAGCTTCAATCTGAATGATAATTGTTTGAAGTCATAGATTTATAAAATATATATACAAATTTGAATGTTTGCATATCGAAAAAAACATTTTTTTTGCAATATCGCAAAAACAAGAGCTGATTGAGCAAAATGGTGGTCATTTTTGGATTCAGCGTGTCCAAATTACCCTTAAAAAGTTGTTGTATGCCCTGCAGCAAAATGGCTGTCGGCCAGTGTAATTATCTAACATTACCTACATTATTTATTTTCGTCATTTAAAACAAAAATATATTTTTTTACAATCCACAATTATTTAATTAATTAACATGATAAACGTTTTTTATGATTATTATTATTTTTAAACAATGACTGACGAGGCGGTTTTTTTGCCGCCCCTAAAATTTGCCGCCCGTGTGCGGTGCACTCCCTGCACCCTCGGGTTGGCGCGCCCCTGAGCGTTGCCATGATCATTTCTCTAAATTAAAAATATGTACTCATGGCCTAATGTGATCACATTATGATGGACCAACTACCTTAAAAACAATTTTTTGATTCAATTGATAGATAAACAAATTAGGGGGGTGATAGAAAAAAATGGAACACCCTGTATAATTATCAATTTAATATTGTGAAATTGTTATATTTGGCTTGGACAAAATAAATTATACCAAAACTGAAACGAAATGAAAAGTACTAAACATTTTGAGTATCACTGTTTTTGATCACATGTACACCCGCAGTCTGCACACACATGCATACATACATGTACATTTATACATATACAAAGAACATGCGCATGCGCGAATCAGTAAACAGCATTTATTTATCCGAACAACATCCGAATACACTGCTGTGTTGAAATGTTTCACATTAAACAGGAATATATAAAAGAAGAGATAGAAGACATTGATCATCTTCAGGATATTGAAACCTACAATGATTTTTCTAAATACTGCAAACAGGAAGTTAAGGTATGTAAGTAATAATGTTCATTAGAAAATATCAAGTTAGGTTGCGTATTATGTTTGACTTTTGACAGCTCAAATTTAAAACAGAGGTTCTTAAACAATATAATTTAAATATAAATAATCAAATGGAACATAAAGAGAAAGGTTGATTTTATGTATTGATGTAATGATGGGCTAAATCTATAATATTAATACTTTTTTTGGTACTTGTCTATTATAATCCCCGTTATTTGAAAAAACTAAAATCACTAGGAACATAACAATAAGGTCGTAGATAGGCAAATGTCATGTATTACATATACATACTCGTATGTAGAGTTTGTACTATTAATTTCAATATTTTTAAATAGGTAATTAAGGTAATTATTATTATACATATTATATATGTCGCAGCCGGATTGTAAATTTAGCTGTTTAAATTTACAAAGCGGCTAGCCGTTTTGTAAAATAGTTTAGTTTAAAAGCGGAGATTCAATCTCCGCCTTGGTTAGGGCAATCTATTGAGGCGAAAAGGGATTAATATAGTATAAAAACGAGGATTCAATTTCCGCTGCAGCGAATTGTATGAATTTGAACATGTATTTTATTTTGCAAAGTTATTAAAAAACAGTTCATTGCAGCAGGGATTGAATCCCCGTTTTTATACTATATTAATCCCCTTTCGCCCCAATAATTGTAACTCAAAATGATTAAATCTTTACCTTTTCATAATGTCATTAGCAACAGAATACCTATATGTATAAAAATTACCTATTTAAAAATATTGAAACTAATAATAACTTTACTCGCATTGGCGCTAATTTCTGATGATTTATGATAGATTGTGTGATTGTGATGTATTTATTTATTTATTCAGTACAGTGATTATCAATTATATACAAGAAGATGTTATACAAGTTTGTTTATTTTATTAACTACTTTTTAATTGTTTTCTTCACTTGTTTTTATAAATAAAATTATAGTGTGTACTTCTCCTTTTTCCATACAACTTATACAAATGAAAAACACTATCACTTTGACATTTTATTGTTTTTCAACACCCCCACTCAATTAAATGTCAGTTGCACATGTCTTTATCTTTAACTAATTTAATTAAATTCTTAAAAACTTCAAAGGGCGTAGCACTTAAACCTTTTGTCAAGCTGTCAGCTGCTTGTTCTTCGGTAGGTACATAAACGAGTTTTATAATTCCATCATTGACCTTTTCTCGTATGAAGTGGTATTTTATGTCTATATGTTTTGATCGTCGAAAATCACATGGGTTTTTAGCTAAGAAAATACACCCTTGATTATCTTCATATATAGTGATTGGTTTTTCTTTAAAGTCAATCCCCATATCTTCTAATACACGCTTTATCCATATTCCTTCACATACACATGCAGTCAATGCCATATATTCTGCCTCCGTGGAAGATAGAGCCACTGTTTGTTGTTTGCGTGATGCCCACGCCACTGTACATCCGAATACTTTGAATAAATAACCAGTTACAGATTTTCTGTCCTTTCTGTCATTGGCCCAATCTGCGTCTACGTAGCCTTTCAATTGTGTTTCTTGATTATTACCTTTCTCATATATTAATTTCAAATCCAATGTTCCATGAACGTACCGTAATACTCTTTTTAAACATTTCCATGCTTCTTCATTTGGCTGATTTTGAAAGCGACTTAAATAGTTTAAAGCAAAACATAAATCAGGTCTAGTACTTAACATCGCGAACATCAGTGAACCGAGTAATTGTCTATAAGGTTTATTAAATTCTTCATTTTTAAAATCTTCTTCTTGTATATTCAAACCTGGTTCTAATGGTGTACGTGTTGATTTGCAGTCTGTCATTCCATATTTTTCAATTAGTTTCTGTAGGTAATGTGTTTGATTTAATTTTATGATACCTTTTTCCACATTTTGTTCAATTTTCAATCCCAGAAATGTGTCTATTTGTCCTAAGTCTTCCATTTCAAAACGTTTCATTAGTTTTAACTTAACCTCTATTATTTTACTTATTTCCTTACATGATATTATTAAATCATCGACATAGATTAAAATGAACATTTTTATGTCACATGTATTTTTAATGTACAAACAATAGTCCGTTTTACACTGCACAAATCCTAAGCTTTTAATAAAATCGTCGAATGTCTGATTCCATTGTCTTGAACTTTGTTTTAAACCGTATATACTTTTGTTTAATTTGCAAAACAAATTTCCGTCTGTAATGAAACCTTCCGGTTGATTCATATATACACATTCCTTTAACGAGCCATTTAAAAACGCTGTCTTCACATCCATCTGATGTAAATGCATGTCAAAGTGATTGGCGACTGCCAACATGATACGAATCGTAGTTAGTCGTGCTACAGGTGCATATACTTCAGAGTAATCTATTCCTTCTTTTTGTTGAAAACCCTTTGCAACTAGTCTAGCTTTATAACGTATATTACCACTGCTATCTGTCTTTTTCTTATATACCCATTTGGAATCAATTGACCCTTTTCCAACAGGTAATTCTTCTAGGTGCCATGTATTATTTTTCTTCAAAGAATTTATTTCTTCTTTCATTGCTTGTTGCCATTCATTCTTCTGCGGATGTGATAATGCTTCCTTGTAGTTTATAGGTTCCTCAAAAACAGCATTTAATGCCAGTAGTGTTGTATCGTAGTCTGTAAACCAATTCGGTTCCTTCCTGCCACGAGTACTTCTTCGTAAATTTTCTTCTTTATCAAATTCTTCTACATTTCCTCCTGACAATGTTCCATCTTTATTAGCAACCTTTTCATTTTCTTTTATATTTTCCGGTACAATATCTTCATCATTTCCTATTTCATCAATAGTTTCCCTTTTTAAAAATAAATTTTCTTTAAATTTTATATCACGACCGTTAATTATTTTGTAATTTCTCGGATTCCATAGTCGATATCCATTTGACGTATATCCAACCATAATAAACTTTTCACATTTTGGATCGAATTTCTCTCTCAAATTATCTGGTGTATGTAGATATGCTATACAGCCAAAAACTCGTAGTTTTGACAGATCAGGTTTCCTCTTATTCCATAGTTCTGCTGGAGTTTTATTCATTAGAGCAGATGTTGGACTTCTGTTAATGATGTATACTGCTGCGAGAACAGCTTCGTTCCATAAATTTTGAGGAAGATTGGTTCCCAACATCATAGTTCTTGCTCTGTCTAGTATTGTTCTATTAATTCTTTCTGAAACTCCATTTTGTTGAGGTGTATAAGGGATGGTGTATTCTATTTTAATTCCCTTTTCTGAACAAAATCGTCTAAATTCATTTGATGTATACTCTCCTCCATTATCGCAACGTAATCTTGATATGCTTCTATTAAAATGACTTGTAACATTAGCTTCATAAATTTTAAATTTTTCAAGCACTTCACTCTTCCTTTCCATAACATACGTTTGATTAAAGTGCGTATAATCATCCGTAAATGTAACAAAATATTTTATTCCATTCCATGCTACTGGGACAATAGGTCCTTCCACATCTGAGTGTATTAATTCTAGTGGGTACTTTGCACGTTCTCTAGTGTTTGAATGAGGTAACTTGGTCATTTTTCCATAAATGCATGTTTCACAGAACGAGTCTTCATTAATTTTTACATTTTCCAAACCTACAACCATATTGTGTCTTGTTAATTGTTTCAAACCTGCAATTCCAATATGACCTAATCGTTTGTGCCATAAATTACTTGTTTCTGTGTGAGCTATTTTTGCAAGAGATTCACTTGCCGATTCCACAAAAATATTTAATTCATATAATTTTTCATTCCTTTTTGCAGTTGCTATAATCTTATCACCTTTTTGTATTTGTGCCATTTTTCGTTCAAAAACTATTTTTAGACCTTCCATTTCCAGTCTTCGCACAGAAAGTAAATTATAACTAAGATTTGGTACGTATAATACATTTTCCACTCTACAAATTTTCATTCCTTTTTCAGTGTTGACGTAACCTCTAATGTTTCCTGTCTTCTGTGCAATAATGCTTTCACCACTTTTGGCAACTGATATCGATATTGGTTTCGGTAAATCCCAGGACTCGTAAAAATATTCATCACTATTAATCATATGATCAGTAGCACCAGAGTCTAGATACCAAACTGATATATTGTTATATTCACTAACAGCTGCTGCCTCGGCTATAAAAATAACGTCTTCTTCTTCCTTTTCTTGTTCGTTTAATATTCCACTATTAGAACTAGTGTTTCTTTGTTGTGAATAAACTGTATTTTTATTTCCTTGATTATTGTAATTGTTGTTTTTTGATTTAAGACAGTCAATTCTTTTATGTCCATACATTCCACAACCATGACATTTAAATGGGTATTTATGTTGTGTTGATGTTCCAAAATTTCTTTGTTCATAATTTTTGTTCCGAGAAAAATTATTATTATTACTTGTTCTTCCAGAAAAAGCAACAGAATTGTTTATAAACTTCTGTGGTTTTGACCTGCGTTTGGTTTCCTCGTCGAGTAATCTTCCTTTGACAAATTCCAAAGTTATATTGTTTCCAAGTGTTTCAATCGCAGTTACTACCATTTCATAGGTTCTAGGCAAAGTTAACAATAGATGGCATATAATGTCGACTTCATCTATCTTTGCACCACTGCACTTAAGAGCTCGTATAATTCCGTCAAAAACCAAGAAATGAGAATTCATGTCAGCACCTTCTTCGAGTTTTAATTGTAGAAGTTGTTTTCTTAAAAACAATTGTTTGGAAATTCCAGTGCGTTCAAAAGTAATTATTAACGAATTCCACATATCTTGAGATGTTTCTTTGTCTTTGATGTATTCTAAATGACTATCTGCCACTAATTGAGTAATTAATGATTTACATTTCCGATCTTTCTTCATAAATTCCGCAATTTTCTTCTCTTTTTCTGTTTTCTTCCTAGCTTCATCCGTTTCCATTATTTTATATGTTGCTGGTATTCCTTGTAAACATTCTATACATTCTTTTTCTTCCAATAATACTGTAATTCTGAATTTCCAATTGTCGAAGTTATTTCCATCAAACAATGGTACACGATACTTTTCTGTTTCCATCGACATGTTGCACGTTAATTTTTTTGATTTTTGATTCCAACTATTCCAACCACACTTTCTTGTTGTTGAGACCGTTAATCTTGAATGATCTGGTGATCTGGGCCCATAACCTGATGATTTATGATAGATTGTGTGATTGTGATGTATTTATTTATTTATTCAGTACAGTGATTATCAATTATATACAAGAAGATGTTATACAAGTTTGTTTATTTTATTAACTACTTTTTAATTGTTTTCTTCACTTGTTTTTATAAATAAAATTATAGTGTGTACTTCTTCTTTTTCCATACAACTTATACAAATGAAAAACACTATCACTTTGACATTTTATTGTTTTTCAACAATTTCATCATGACATTTGCCTATCTACGATCTTATTATGTTATGTTCTAGTGATTTTAGTTTTTTCAAACAACGGGGATTATAATAGACAAGTACCCTTTTTTAATAGACCCATAGTTTTTATCTAGTATTTTTTTGTTCTTTAATTTAACGTTATAATTATCCGTAATTATCAGATTCATTTAATAATTGGATGATTGTTTTTCAGGAAGAATTGGTTATTAAAGAAGAAAATGTACCTGAAATTAAAAACGAGCAAGAAGAAAATTCAGATTTTATGAAAACAGATAGTGATAATGCAATAACTACCAATGAGTCCAGTTTTATTAAACAGCATTCAGATAAATCTAGTGTTAAATTGGAGAACCATCAATGCGACCAGTGCGAATATAGTAGTGAATGCAAACAATCATTAATAAGTCACAAATTAATACATTCTATCGAAAGACCTTTTAAATGTGACCGATGTGAATATAACTGTAAAAGTAAATCTATTTTAGTAAGACATAAACTAACACATACTAAAGAACGACCTTTTAAATGCGACCAATGTAATTTTAGCACCGAACATAAACATCATTTATCTAGTCATATTTTAACACATACTAATGAAAAATCATTTAAATGTGATCAATGCGAATATACCTGTAGACAAAAATATAATTTAAAACCTCATAAATTAATGCATACTAACGAACGACCTTTCAAATGCGACCAATGCGAATATAGCTATAAACACAAACATTCATTAGTAATACATAAATTAACACATACTAATGAAAGACGATTTAAATGCGACCAATGTGATTACAGTAGTATACAGAAATCTACTTTATCAAGTCATAAATTAAAACATAGCAATGAAAGACCTTTTAAGTGCGACCAATGTGAATACAGCTGTAATAATAAAAATAATTTTAAACTTCATAAATTGAGACATACTAATGAACGACCATTTAAATGTGATGAATGTAAATATAGCTGTATACAAAAACATTCTTTAGTGAGACATAAATTAACACATACTAGCAATAAGTAACGATTTAGAACTGCGAAATGTAAATACAGTAGAAACCGGTTATAACGACATCGAAGGGACGGGAATTTTTGGTCGTTATAACCGGTACGTCGTAATAACTGATAATTTGATTTTTTTAGGTAGTTTATCGGAATAACTAAAAATTTCATGAGTATGCTGAAATTTTGTAAAATTTACCGTCTGTGAGAGAAGATATCAAAATAAAATCAAAATTTTAAGCAGAGAATAATAAAATATAAAAAATATAAAACAAATACGATAGAGACACTATATACCAGTGGTCCCCAACCTTTTTGTACCTAAGAGCACATTCTTTACTACCGGTCGGGCGGCGGACGCCATTTATTTTTTCAAGGTGCCCACATCAAAATCGCGATTTTGATTCAGTCACTCAGGTGTTTTTCACGCCTAAAAAAAAACATACCCTCTCGCTGACTTTTTGATGAAAAATTTTGTTATCTATACAAAAAAGTTCAGAAGCATTTTTTCATATATTTCATAGTTCCTACGTAACTCATGACTGGTAAAAAATGCTATTCTTAAGACTTTGATCATTGTTTATATATTGTTGAACGAATTTGTGCAATGTTTGATATATGCTCAAATGTTTTTTATTAACAAATTTGCATCTACAAATATTTTTAATTTATCTTTAGAATTAATGTAAGTGATTTTTGTAATTGCGTACAGCCAGAAAATGATTAAATGGTTACATATTTTTCTAGCTGTACTTTACGGTATACGTTAAATTTGAGAAAATAAATGTAAAATGATATAATATAGGTACTTATTTATAAACAATTTTTTTTTCAAATAAATACGCTTATAATTCTCTAATGAGTTACTAAAAATAAAAAATAAATTACATAACATGTTATTGAAAACTTAATTCTTTTATCGTTCACACGTAAAAGGTCGGCGGGCACAATGATGCCCGCGGGCATAGGGTTGGGGACCACTGCTATATACGATATACAGAAGCGACACAATGTTGACATTGTGAGGTGATTCTGATTGGTTACTCTATGCTAGTGATGTAATGAATATTCGCATTCGCATTCGCGAATATTCGCACATTTTTAAACATTCGTATTCGCATTCGCATTAGCACATTTTTAAACATTCGTATTCGCATTCGCAGGTAAAGTTGCGAATATTTTTGCGAATATAATATGATTTATTAACAAATAAAAATATATATTTTAATTAGAAGACCGTTTTTCTTTTTAGCTTTTTTTCAAAAAGTCAATAATCGCATTCGCATTCGCGAATATCGACCAGTCAATATTCGCATTCGCAAATATCGACAGCTAATATTCGCAATCGCATTCGCGGATATCGACCAGTTAATATTCGCATTCGCAAATATCGACAGCTAATATTCACAATCGCATTCGCGGATATCGACCAGTCAATATTCGCATTCGCAAATATCGACAGGTAATATTCGCAATCGCATTCGCTTTCGCGAATGTTCAAAATCATACATTCGTTATATCTCCACACCAATCATGTACCGTATACGAAATATGTCACATCTGTTTTCTGTTTATTTGCTTATCTATGAATTAAACCTAACCTACAAAACATGATTATGTCAAACAATATTATGGTTAAACATAATATTCTTTCGTTAAGATTATTGACATAAAAACACAAAATTGTTTTAATTAATGATAAATAACACATGTGCAAAGAGTATTGCCTGTATACAAATATAGTCCAATCAAAATATCAAAAAAATGTAGTTGGTAAGACATTGTTCTACAGAGTCATTTTTTTTAATTCAAATTGTTAAGGGGTGTATTCTGAGTACTACATTAAGTTGGCGTGGTCTATGACCTTGAGCGTTGTCCGCCATAAGCACGAAAACTTTAAACGTAATTATCTCGTAAACCGCTCATTCTACGATAAAATTTGTCATAACCTTTCTTATTCACCAGGGTTGAATCTACAATTTTATTCACAGGCTCAATTCTCTATTGTCAGTTGGTGACGAGATATATTGTAAAAAAGTTCACAAAAAATGATTTTTTGCATTTATTTCGTAAAGAAGCGATTGTATTGAAAAAATTTAAATCACAATCTTTTAGAACTCTCAATTTGCAATATTTTTGTTATTAGATACCAGTTTGCAAAATCGATAGTTTGCGTGTGATAGCCCGCAAAGCATTGCAAAAACACATTTTTTCATTATATTTCAAAAACTATAATACAACCTACAAAATGTGTAATGACAAAAGTGTAGATAATAAAATTTTACACTTTCTTTGTTTAATGAAAAAAAAACCTTTTTTTCGTTAAAATTTTTTTTTGTTTATTTACAAAAAAAAATATTTTTTTCTCTGAACAAAAAAAGTGTAAAATTTTATTATCTACACTTTTGTCATTACACATTTTGTAAGTTTTATTATAGTTTTTGAAATATAATGAAAAAATGTGTTTTTGCAATGCTTTGCGGGCTATAACACGCAAACTATCGATTTTGCAAAATGGCATCTAATAACAAAAATATTGCAAATTGAGAGTTCTAAAAGATTGTAATTTAAATTTTTTCGATACAATCACTTCTTTACGAAATAAATGCAAAAAATCATTTTCTGTGAACTTTTTTACAATATATCTCGTCACCAACTGACAATAGAGAATTGAGCCTGTGAATAAAATTGTAGATTCAACCCTGGTGAATAAGAAAGGCTATGACAAATTTTATCGTAGAATGAGCGGTTTACGAGATAATTACGTTTAAAGTTTTCGTGCTTATGGCGGACAACGCTCAAGGTCATAGACCACGCCAACTTAATGTAGTACTCAGAATACACCCCTTAACAATTTGAATTAAAAAAAATGACTCTGTAGAACAATGCAGACCAAAAATACAAATTGATTGGACTAATAGTATTGCCTTGAAATAAACACATTGTACAAACCGATAAAATTCTCTGAAAATATTGTAAACAGGGAGTCGTTAAAAGTGATATTTCGTTGTAAGCGATGTCGTTATAAACGGTATATTATAACAGGCAATTATATGGTATTCAGCCGGGCCTTTTGTTCTGAGTCGTTAATACCGGTACGTCGTATTAACCGATTTCATTATAACCGGTTTCTACTATATAGTAGGGTGTTTTTTTTTTTAAAGTAAAATCAAACAAGAATTTCTGGAAATAAAAAAATGTAATCTGATAAATTATTTTCATGCATTTAAGTTATATATAATGTACATCCAATGCAGTTACTGGAAATCACCTTATCAGCGTTGCACATATTAATGTCATGTAATCATTTTTGTTAACCGCTTTATCTTTTCTCGCTTTGTATTTTAGTCTGTAGTCAACACTGTTATTGTTAACATTAAAATAAATATAACCTTATAAACATTATATAATTTTTCTTTTTAAAAACATATTCTCACGAACCTAAAATTCAAGTTTTATGAATAAAAACGAGCATATGAGCATAAAATGGAGTACCAACTTAAAAGCAAAAACACTATTGGATGTGACGACTTAAAATTTTCGATTTATTTAATAAATAATTATTTATTTAAAGTGATATTTGTTTAATGTTGAATAATTAATATTTCGTGCAGTATTTATTAGTTACAAATGAAAACAATTAAATGAAAAATGTTTATTATTAAAAATAAAGTGTATTTAAATACAAGCCATTAAGCAATTCACAAAGTAACTTTTAGAAATGCAATTTGAATTTTATAGCTGCACATATAAGTTAGATTTTCAAACTAAAATAACCCCTGAAAAGAAAAAAAAACAATGTTTAAGTTAGAAATCTTTTTAATGCAGATATAAATTTTTGCATATTTTTTGTATCAATGTGAAAATAGGCCATTAGCGAGAGTTAAGAGGTATAATTATGTCAGATTTTGTCATAATACAAAATATTAAAATTAACATATTATAATTATGTTTATATATAAAAAAATATAATGTATGGATATAAATAAATAAGTATAAAATATATGTATATTGTTGTCATTCATCATAGTCATTGATTCTTTATAATCATGGTTTTGCCCGATTAGCACTAAAATGATAATAAATCAGTTAGTCTGGAGTACTCTCTAAGACCTAAGACGTTTTCCCAAAAAATAATTTAAATCGGTGCATTTTTACAGTAGTTATCGTAAATGAAAGAAAATTCTACATCCAGACACACACACGCACAGTCACCATGCGGAAAACAACTTTTCTTTACGTTTTAATACAGGGTGTCCCATTTTAATCTATCACCCCCCTAATTTTTTTTATCTATCAATTAAATCAAAAAATGCTTCAAATAAAAGTTGTTTGGTTTTGAGGGGGACCCAAAATGGCGTTATTAGTTTTTTATTTTTTGGACGTCTTCATGGTCAAATAGGCCCAACTTTTTTTTTTCAAATGGAAACCTATATTTTTTATTACAATATCTTATTGTTTGGAAAAAAACAAGTAGCTTTTGTTTTAAAAAAAAATTTGTATGACTTTAATTTTAAACAAAATAATTTTAGATTTTAGATTTTTACTAATTTTTTACTCGAAACCCATTAACTTTAGAGGAAAAGTGTAAAAACGAAAAATGTTTATTTTAATATGATATAACTAGGAAAATTATTTTAGATTTTTTTTATTTTATTTTTTATTTGCTTTAATATTTTGAAGAGCTAAAGTTTACAAAAAATCCTGATATAATTTTCCTAGTTATATCAGATTAAAGTAAACATTTTTTGTTTTTATACTTTTCCTCTAAAGTTAATGGGTTTCGAGTAAAAAATTAGTAAAAATCTAAAATCTAAAATTATTTTGTTTAATATTAAAAAAAAATGAAGTCATACAAAAAATTTTTCGAAACAAAAGGTACTTGTGTTTTTCCAAACAATAAGATATTGTAATAAAAAATATAGGTTTCCATTTGAAAAAAAAAAGTTGAGCCTATTTGACCATGAAGACGTCCAAAAAATAAAAAACTAATAACGCCATTTTGGGTCCCCCTCAAAACCAAACAACTTTTATTTGAAGCATTTTTTGATTTATTTGATAGATAAAAAAAATTAGGGGGGTGATAGATTAAAATGGGACACCCTGTATAATCATAATCTGCTTTTATCTCAGACACAAATTTATCTACGGTATTACCATGGGCGTACCGTGGGGAGGGCAGAGGGGGGGGGGTAGCAGACCCCCTGGACCTGACCTACTATACATTTAGCTGATTGGAAAATGAAGAAGTAAATGTTATAGGTTTTTAAACATTTTCATTCTGAAAACTCACGTTTAAGTCACGTAAAGTCACGTTATGAGTTAACTTTAAAAATACTCGCGCTAAGCGCCATAGGAGTTAGATAGTTATTATATTATTATTATTTGGTGTACATTTGATTTTTAATCTATATTTTTGATCCAGAAAAAACATCACATTTAAAAATTACAATCTCTTGTAGCGGTTAAACTGTTGCAATTTTCCTTTTAATATAATTATATTATTTAATTGTATAGAATAAAATCATATATAAAATGCATTGCATTGTACTATTCTACGTTGAATAGTTTTTAAAATACGTACTTACTACCAAAAAAAGGCAAAAATTTACAAAAAAATTTTTCTTGATGTTGCCCTTATGAATACAATTCAAGGTGAAACCCATTTTTGGATCCATAAATAGCTTCCTTATAGTATCTAGTTAAACAGTGAATTTTTCGAAATTTTTTATTAATCGTTGAATACCAATATTCTTTCTTACAGCTGATCGGGGCATATAGCGACATATTTCAAAAATTACATTTGAGTCATGTGATTTTCGACGAGCATCACACAAAAACTATTAACTTTAGAAATATGAATATTGTTGTTTTTTATTGGAAATTTCATTCTTTATCAAACGGGTCCTGTTCATTTTTGCTCTAGCTAGATCATAGGTGTCCAACCTTTTGACCTTTGCGGGCCACAGAGAGCAAAAAAATAGCGCAAAATTTTGTTAAGGGCCGCAAAAAAATTTTAAGACCTTTATTTTTTTTCGTTGGCTTAATTAATTAATTAATATCCTCTGTATTTATACTTTATATGACAAAAAAACTGAAGACCTTTGTTTTTTTACCTAATATTATTAATTATTTTCATATTTTATTTTTTTAAAATCTGATACGGGCCGCACGAAGAGTGCTCGGGGGCCGCATGCGGCCCGCGGGCCGCGGGTTGGACAAGCCTGCTCTAGATCACATCGTTTTCGCTGCATCGATGATTTAAACATAAGCGGAAGTCAAGTTTTTTTGTTTTTATTTTTTTTGGTGTATTTCCCGGGGGCCCACAACCTTGCAAATTCAATATTTTACTAAGGACATCATTACCCATCGATCGGCACTAAAATTATCCTGGCGAATATTTATCCTATCTAAATATCTAATTTGATTGGTCTATATGCGTATTACCTACATGAACGGGCTACTTTTTTGAAAAAAAAAACTTACATTTATCTGAGAATAAGTAAGATTTTTACATTTTTCCAATAAGTTGATCCTAGTGAGCTAATCTTAATATGTCGTGAAAAACGTGTTGCGGATACTTTTCAAATATTTTTTTATATTCATTCGACAGTGTGAAAACAGCTACTCATGTGCAAATACTTAAAAATGATGACCCTTCAGACTAATGACGATTTTTTGTCGGTTTTTGGTTTAAGAATCTCGCTCGGTACGGTCTCGCTCCAGTCAAATATATACCTACAGTATTAGTGGAAGTCTTCAGGCTTCCGCGGTGATCTTGATATGGATTTTGGCTTCTGGGTGTAAGCCAAGATCATATTCAGTATTAGTAATATTACTCGTATATCGGTGTGTGATTGGACCGAAACCGAAACGATAACTATTATAGTGTGAATGATTTCATTGTTTATTGTTTATTTATAGTCGATTAGAATGACACCAGCTCGATAGTATGAATCGACCCTTATACGAGTATGTCCTTTAAGTTATGCACCTCTTTTGAAGAGAAGGGGGAGTTATCGTCATGTTTTATAGGTACATTGAATTCTACCAATTTCTTGAAAAAAAAAAACAACAACGTACTCCGACATTTTTTAGTTCAATCTTCTAACGACTGAACTATAAATAATAAATCGAGCTATTACATTTTATTTTTAAGGTAAGTAACTTTTTTATATTAAATGACATATATACTACATACAAGTAAATACTACTTTTTAACAATTTAAAATCACGGAGGTTGACACTATAGGGTGCGGGGTTGTCAATGCAGGGAATGGTGCGGGTAAGCACTTGTGAATAAGCATAGAGTGAAGGTAAGGTGTGTCTCACTCTCTCTCTCTTTTTCACACACATCATTTTATAATTAAACTAGCTGCCGGATCCAATTTTACCCGGGGATATAAAATTAAACTATATAACGTATAATGCTGTGGGGTGCGATCCTTTAGGTCCACACAATCAACTTCCCAACATGGTATGACTAACAATACTTGAATACTGATTATTTATTGTTTCCATAATTAATAATACTATGTTATAGTTTGTAAACAATTTTTTTAATATGTATATGAAAAATTTTAATGGAATTTGTCAGAAATAAAACTCACCCTTTGTATTATGAATATTAGTTTTCTAATATCCTAATAATGTCAATAATATAATGCACATTTTTAGAATAACTAATCTGACAGTTTAAATTTTGAATTGTGTTGTTTCCAAGGCAACATGAATTAATAAATGTATTTATTAGTATGAAATTCAAATTTTGATGGTGGTTTTCATCCCTTTAATGGCTATTTGGACCCATATAAAAAATAAATACTGAAATACACGTTTCGTTATTTGTATTGTATAGTATTTATTCTAAGTTCCGACTAAATTCGATCAAGAAAAAAAATAATAATGAAAAAAACACCCTTTTTACCCCCGTAAGGGTTGAATTTCAAAAAATCCTTTCTTTCAGATCATATTCACGTCAAGACGCTTCGATTAGCACCCCAACGAAGTCAATAGCATTTTTTGTTCGCGAGATTTCGTCCCGGAAAAAAAGGACACGTACGTACGTACGTACGTACACACGTACGTACGTACGTACATACACACACACACACACACACAGACATTTTTCTAAAAATAGTGTCAATATACTCTAATGCCCTTGAAACATGAAAATATGTTAAAATTTTTGATTTCGATTTTCGGACCAATTACAATAACTCCCTATTGGGAAGTTAAAAAAGCGGTTCCTAATCATTCTGAAAATGTACAGATATCTTTGTAAATGAATAAAGAATGTATGCTCAAATTTTCATCAAATTCTCTGTGTCACATCACTTTGAAAAGTCATATCTCGAAATTATGCAGTTCTCATAAGAATGCATGTTAATTTTTTTATTTAATATCTCTTAAACAATTATCCGAACATGGGCGTACCCAGCATTTTGTTAAGGGGGGGGACAGTTTTTTTTTTTTTATAAACCGATTTAGTCAGTGTGTTTCGCCTAGGAACCCATGATAAAAGGGGTTAGAACAAATGGGTTATTAACCTTTTTAGGTATTGAAGTGCAAAAAAATGTTGTGTACTGTCCTTATAAATGGGCATTATTGTAAATAAACATTGGGTAATTTTTCCTTTTTTTCTTAAATATTCTATCTTTTCTGTGCTACGTTGTTGCAACTTTGAATTTTGGCTACAAACTTTTTTTTAATCGTAAATTTATTTTTATCATAAAGAAGACAAAATATTTACAAAAATGTACTCTACCTATACAATTATACATACATATGTATATGTACCTATTAACTGTCGTGGGTTTTATTCATTCTATTTTTTTCTATATAAGGTAAAAAATCAATATGATTTGAACTAGTCTATAACTCGATAAATATATAAATAGTTTAATTGTAAATAAACAAAATTAACATTTTTTTGCCTAATATAAAAAGGAAAATGACAACAGTTTTAACAAGAGATTGTAATTTTAAAAATGATGTTTTTTCTGGATCAAAAATTTAAATTAAAAATCAAATGCACATCAAATAATAATAATAATAATATAATAACTACCTAACTCGCTATCGCGCGTAGCGCGATTTTTTTTTTAATTAACTCATAACGTGACTCAAACGTGACTTTTCAGAATGAAAATTTTGAAATACCTATAAATTTTACTCTACCTATACTTATATGTATTAGCTGTCGATTTTAGTGGGTTTTATTCATTCTATTTTTTCTATTTTGGTAAAAAATCAATTTGATTTGACTGCTCTATAACTTGGTAAATATATAAATATGAAAGTTTAAATGTAAAAAAATAAAATTAACATTTTTTTGCCTAATATAAAAAGGAAAATGACAACAGTTTTAACAAGAGATTGTAATTTTAAAAATGATGTTTTTTCTGGATCAAAAATTTAAATTAAAAATCAAATGCACATCAAATAATAATAATAATAATATAATAACTACCTAACTCACTATCGCGTGTAACGCGATTTTTTTTAAATTAACTCATAACGTGACTCAAACGTGAGTTTTCAGAATGAAAATTTTGAAATACCTATAAATTTTACTTCTTCAATTTCATAAATACAATAGAACTTAGGCATAGGCAAATAATTAACCAGCTAAATATTTAGTAAGTCAGGTCCAGGGGGGGGGGTAGCTGCCCCCCCCCCTCGGTACGCCCATGTATCCGAATGATCTTGAAATTTTACAAGGATTTTTCCAATATACATTTTCAAAGTTTCATCAAAATCTTTCAACCTCCTTAATTTTTTTCAACAAGTTTATATTTAAATTAGTTAACTTTTTTTGCAAATATTTCCATCAATATTTGATACATATTATTTTAATTTTCACTAAAAATAAATTTACTTTTGGCAATAATATTGTTTTCTCAGTTTAAATGTGTCTTTAGGACTCTGATGATGATAGCATTGCTATTGAAACACGTGTAAGTCTGAACTCTTACAACTTACAGTTTTAACGAACTGTAATGCCGGTAAATAAGGTAAGCCCAGGACCCAGGTAAGGTATGGTTCAGTGTCGCACTCCGTCTTTACTCTGTGTAGCAGAGTTGGGAGAACCAGGTCCGGGACTGAATTAAGCTTGTACTCTCATACAATATCGCACCCTGAAAAGGGGGGGGGGGGGTAAATTTTGTTGTATTTTTTCTGTTGTTTGGATCACTAGTTTGACGCACCAGCATGCAGTGGTGAGTTATGAAAGTCGGAGAGCTCGGCCCTTCCATATTTGTTGAATAATAAAAAAATTATACCAATACTAATCCAACCCTTCAAAAACGTTTTAACATTTTCAAAAAATCAATGGTAAAATAATAGAAACTTTAGGCTCATTGCGCGCAAGACGGCAGAGAGCCAACATGTAAAAAGGGGAAAAATTCCCCCCTTCACATAAACTGAAAAGTGTACTCACAAAAAAAATTCACTTACCCCATTGAGTGAGGTGTCTTTAGAAAGGTCAAGGTCTCCTAAAATTGAAGAAAAATGTACTAGAAACTTTTGATTTTAACCCTTAGCCACGAGTACAGAAAATAAATATAATTTAAAAAATTATCTATGTTGTAAAAAAAATATTATTTACCTTCTAAATTGAAGAGATGAAATGTATTTTTGACATTGAGCAATAATAATAAAATTTCAATCCTACACTTGCAACAATACGTCTGTAAGATAACTTAAATATCATAAGTAGGTACAAATCTTATGAAGGTCTTGGTTGATTAGTAAGCTAGTTTGTGAATTTCAATTTACCATATAAAATTAATTCGATTTTCTTTGGGGAAGGGGGGGCTCTCGCTTTTTTTCTTATATTTCTCTATAATGGATTAATATTTTTCTAGAAGTATATTTCAATAAAATGACAGGTTTATTTGTAAACTTCAAAATTGATTCAAAATTTGCTCAAACTTAAATAATTTTGGTCGATTTTTTTACCAAAATGCGAAGGGCCGACTCTGACCCTCTGGAGCCCCAATGTTAAAACTTTCTTCCATACGATTTGATCTTCTATATTTATGAATTTTTCAGAGAATAGTCTTTTGTGAAAACACATACAAACAGTTGTACGAAAATTAAGGTTCTACAAAAATTTTATTGTAAATTAAAGAAGAACACGATTCCCAGAGGGCTATCTCTTAAAAGTTTGAGTTTTTAGGACTTAGTGTCTGTTGAGACTTTTGATCTATTTATCAAGGACTATCATTATCCAAAGTTTCAAAGAGTTTGGCCGAAAGTCCTTTCCCATAAGGATTCTGCGAGGTCCTTTGATGATTTAAATAATTTTCAATATTATTATTTACATATTTTTTTAAGAATAGATTCAGCCTGGACCCCTTCGGGTACCGGATCTCAATGATTTGCATCGCCTGCATTACCTTCTTGTCAGTCCTGATTGCTCGATCTGAAGATATTGACCGATTTAAATAAAGGTAGTGTTTTACTAGACATTAATGAGTAGTAACTTTCGCGCATCCGTAAAATTTTCCTATTTTCGACCCACCCTAGTGTGCATGTATGTAGGTACATAAACTTAAAATTTAGATAGGTATCATTGCTGTAAAAGTCATATAGGACACCATGTATAACATATGATTGATAAGATTGGCGTGTATTTTGTGATTGAGCTATATCTCACATTGTTAAGTAATCATTACTTATTGTCAGTAGATACAGCGTAAATATTATTTCTCACAAATATAGTGCATTTATAAACATTGTTAGTGTTTACTGATTGTTTTAATGTTAGGTAAGTTAATAAACAACTTTAGTATAATTACTTATTGCTGTAACAAACAGTATTCTGTAGATATATGTATCTACAGTAGAAACCGTTTATAATTACATCGGTTAATACGACGTATCGGTTTTACCGATTCAAAATAAAAGTACAACTGAATCCCATATAATTGCATTTTTACCGGTTATTACGACTATCCGCTTTTTGCGACCAATATGACCGTTCCCTTCGATGTCGTTATAACCGGTTTCTACTGTATATGAAGGTACCGCGGCCTGGTTTACACAAAGGCTTGTATTTAAATAAGGGTTGTGGGGTCGTAGGTTTTTTTACCAACTCCACAACCCTGATTTAAATGCACATTTTTTTAATAATCAACACTTTTTATTTAAACGTTTTTACTTATATCAAATATACCTACGACCTACCATCTAATACATAGTGCAATTAAATATAACCATTTTTACTTTCTTATTCTATGTATATGAAATGTACATATAGTATAAATAAGTATAGTAAAGCCAATTTTTTTCGAAATCCGGATTTTGATGGAATTATCTATTTTGACCTTCCCTGAATCCATTCAACTATTTTCGCCATGATGTATTTTTTTGTCTGTTTGTCTGTAAGTGCTGTAACCCAAATACGACAAATCGTAGAAGAGTGAAATTTTATACTTATGGCTGAACATGCTATTTGAATTGTCATAAGAATTACTATAGAGAAATTACGGTTTTGTATTGTAAGTTCAGCTCTGACCAGTATTAATATATCATTTAGGAAAAATACAGTGATAAACTAGATTAATTTTTCTATGTTATAACATACTTAATTTTTCAATTTAATTTTTTTATATATTAATAAAAAAAATCTGAAAATCTGTATATTTTTCTTGATATGATAAAATTCAATATAACAAAAATTCTTGAAAAATACGGAGAAAAAAATATACCACGACATAGATATTTGTTTAAGCTTTCTAATTTTATAATAATTCTGCAATTTTCATTTGAAAATATTGAATGTAAGCCTAAAAACATAAGAAGTAGTTCTATCCTTTGTAGCTTCATCTCTGTTTAGTTTCGAGAATATCCCATTTTTCATTTGATCGTCAATTGTCACTGAATTACTTGTATCGTCATTTCCCCTCAGGGCTAGACTTGTGCAAATAATTTTTGTTTTCTACGGTGGCGACATCTTGTAGAATTTAGTTTCGGAAAAATCGGCATGAACAGCCTTAAGATTAATTTTGCCTGGGATAAAAACCTCCTATTTTTGAAAACCATGTATCACCCGGAAACGGATATATACCTACATCGATTTTTAATTTTTTCGAATTTCATTGAAACAGTGCGAATTAGAGAAAAATGGCCAAGTTGAAAACTGTAGGTAATATTATTATCTATAATTTATGTTCTATTCTAATCATTAAATTTTTTTTTAATAAATGTCCGTTTTTAATTACATTTCAAATGGTTCATAACAGAGAAGAAATATCTGCCATGAGTGTCACGGGACTTTCTTGTACGTATTACAGAGATTGAACAGTGTACATGTTTGCCATATTGGGTCTTTCTTATACATAATACTGAGAATAAACACTGTAGATTATTCTAAATAATTATTTAAAAAAATTCTTTCTAGTTAAATTATACGACATTTTTTATCTAAAACATTTTCGTCTTATTTCAAAAATAAATCCAAAATTTTACAAAATTATAAAATTAAAGAGTAAACATCCGTTTCCGTCTTAGTAATTATATACGTTAGACAAAATTCGTTGGATACATAATGTATAAAAATATATTTCTATAGTTTATGTCCTATTCATTTTATTCTATCTTTTATTAGTTTGTCAGAAATAAAATAAAAATCACGTACACTGTTTACTGTCATTATTACGTATAAGAAAGTCCCGTGGCACCCATGGCAGCTTTTTTAAATATACTATCTAAAAGTCAGATAATTATAAGAAAAAACAATAAGTAAAATAAAATTAATCAATACATTTTTTATTGATTTTAATGTGAAAATATACAGTCGTTATTTTTACATAACTATAACCAGTCATGAATAACTGAGGGGCTGGAGGTGTTTTGGGGCGAACAGAGCCAGTTAAGTGGCCCAACTACTTATGTATTATTCTATAATATCGTTTTGTACGTTTCTTAATTTTTATTTATTCAATATTAATTCTAACATTTTATTTTTACCTGCAAATATAAAACTAGATAAAGCCCAAGAAAGGCCCCTCATTAATCTTTGATATTTTAAGTATCTATAAAAATGATAACGCTGATAATAACAATAAATAATGTTGCACTAAATGCACGTAGTCAATATTTTATCCACGACTTATATCTCAGAGGGAATAATGACGAAAAATAAATTTTCTGATTGGTGCATTAGAGGGAATAATGGTAATTAGTTACCATACTGTGTATAGTGAAGTAATATACTAAATATACTAATATACTAAATCCAACCGTTAATAAAGTCATTAATTTTATATTAAAATCTTAAGATTTTTTTAAAAACAATACAACTTTATTATATTCCACAAAATAATTAAATTTTTATGTTGTTGAAGTTTGTAAGTTCTATTAGTTTGTTAAGTTATTTTTAAGCGAACTGTTTTATTGATTATAATAAAGTTGTATTGTTTTTATAAAACATCTTAAGATTTTAAAATAAAATAAATAACTCTTTAACGGCTGGATTTAGGAAAATATGGTTTGTAAAATATGTTGAGAATTGAGCTGGCAATTCGAAAATGTAAAAATATATAGGGTGTTCCATTTGAAAATTTTGAAAAAAACTAGGTTTAGTGTTTTGATACAACCTGTACAAATAATACAATTTTGTAAATGTTTGACAGAATATCGCAATAATAGAGAATATGTCAAAACTACTTCAAACAGAAAATATTTTTTTTTTGTAATTAGAAAATTACAAGGTGTTGAAAATGTTCCCATTTTCTTACAAAATTGGTCATAATTTCTAAGCCCCTCCGTATAATCCAATAATGATATATCAAAATACTCAGAAAAATGAATGCTATTAGATTATCAAATAAAAATATATAGTTTGTATTTAAAAAAACATAACTTTGATTTGTAACGCAGTTATGGGTCACCCTGTATAAATGTAACTAATTTCAAACTATGCCGATGCTCTAGCCTGACAACTTTTGCATTTAAAGTTTTCTTCTAATTCTTATAATAATATGAAATATTAAGCTTTGACACAGTCCTGGGACACCCTGTAGGTAACCGACATTTTATATTGAATAAAACAATCTCTCCTTACAGCGATCTTATGATTTTAAAATGTTCTAGAGATCAATAGGAGTTCATAACTGAGTTTGTGGATTTATCCGTTTTCCGTGCGGTACTTTTTCCACGACTTTTCCGGAAAATCATCAGTTTTCCCATTTTTTGGTTTGTTTTTTGCTAATATCTCGGCTTGTACTTGATGTATTTCGATGAAAAAAAAATGTGTTTTTACGCGTAAGGAACCGTACTATTGATCGGAGTAGTGCGGGATACTCTGGCTTAATTTATAACTTCAAAAAAAATTATATACAGCGGTTATGACAGATTTTTCGTTTTTTTTTTTTTTAATAACTTTGCCAAAAACACAAATATCTTGACGAAAATTAGAAAAAAAATGTTCTTCTTATGATTCCAAATAAACCTATAAAGTTTCATTTAAAAATATTTTCAAATATCGCAAAAATTAGATCTTTGGGCAAACTATCGTAGAGAAAATAATTTTATCTCAATTATAGGGTTTTTTATGCCCTTTTAAATGATGTATATAAAATTGCTTCTACATATTGAAACAAAAAAGTTATTTAGGTTACTTTGAACTGATTTTTTCTATTTCGGATTTTTATTATTGTTCAGAACAAATTATAAAATTTAAAATCTAGTTAAAAGATGAATGCTTGAAATAAATTTAACATATTCTTATTGCAATAATTAGTAGGTTTACCAAAAAATTCTGAAATTTTCAAATTTCATCCGCACAAATTGGATACTCAAAAATGAATACTCAAAAATATCGAGTAGGTACCAATGGGTACAAATGTGTAATTTTATGCTGTTCTAATAAATAACTTTTTTAATTACATTAATTTTTAAATCTTTCTCGTTACTAAAAATAATGATTTATAGTATACGAACGGATATTGAACAAACAAAAATGATTAATTTGTGCGGGTGAAATTTGAATTTTTCAGAATTTTTGGGTTAACCAATTATAACAAAAAAATATGCTAAATTTGTTTCAAATACTCATCTTTTAACTAAATTTTAAATTTTATAATTTTTTCTGAACAATAAAAAAGTTAATCGGGAAAAAATGTATTTAATGCAACAATCCGAAAATGTCAAAATCAATTCAGAGAAACCTAAATAACTTTTTTGTTTCAGTATGTAGAAGCAATTTTATATACATCATTTAAAAAGGCACAAAAACCCTACAATTTGAGATAAATTTTTTTTCTCTACGATGTTTGCTCAAGCGATATTTTAAATATTTTTTTCTAAATCTAAATTATTGCGATATTTGGAAATATTTTTAAATGAAACTTGATAGGTTTATTTGGAATCATAAGAAGAAAATTTTTTCTAATTTTCGTCAAGATATTTTTGTTTTTGGCAAAGTTATTAAGAAATAATGAAAAATCTGTGATAACCGCAGTATATAATTTTTTTTGAGGTTATAAATTAAGTCAGAGTATCCCGCACTACACCGATCGATAGTACGGTACTTTACGCGTAAGAACACATTTTTTTCATCGAAATACATCGAGTAGAAGCCGAGATATTAGCAAAAAACAAACCAAAAAATGGGAAAACTGATGATTTTCCGGAAAAGTCGTGGAAAAAGTACCGCGCGGAAAACGGATAAATCCACAAACTCAGTTATGAACTCCTATTGATCCCTAGAACATTTTAAAATCATAATATCGCTGTAAGGAGAGATTATTTTATTCAATATAAAATTTCGGTTATATGACTCCACGAGTATACCTATGCAGTATGGTAACTAGAAATGAAGTCAAATCAGTTTCCTATAACTCATATATAAAATAATTATTTTGTGTTCAAAATTTATTACATTAAAAATAGTAAGTTAATCTTCATTTCTACATGTTATGCAGCTAATTATCATAATAATATAATATTAATATACTATTGTATATTGTAGTTGAAAATTTATTAATAGATAATGATTTAACCCTCGGAGCCCCTTGTGGGTCAATTTGACCCATACACATACATTTGATCGTGAATAGCGCACAGGTATTTTAAATTTTTGCGATTTTTTTTAAGTATGTTGAATACTTCAAAGGTATTTGTAACACTTATAAATTCATTTACCATGAGTCAAAGTATACCTTTGAATTTTGGTAAGTCAAAAGGTTTCGTAGTTGCGGAATTATATAGGCGATCAAAAAGTAAGCAGGGTTAAATTGACCCAGAGTGTACTAGTAGGTTGAAAAAATAGGTGTGTACTCCGAGGGTTAAACTCAGCCTAATTTCATGACTATTTTGAATACCTAAGTTTCTTAATATATAATGAATATTTTATATTCTTGGGGAGGGGCATGACCCATTGACCCCCCCCCCCCCCTTGTACGCGCGCCTGGATTACGAGGAAGTAAATAATCTATAGATCTATATATGTATATTATACTTATTTGTTGATTTGTTTTTTGTAGGTGACTGAGTCCAATTATTTTGTAAATAATCCACCATCAAGACAGAAAAAAGTGCCAGGATAGTTACAGACCCTCGCTTTAACGCTGCAAGGTTCTATGTTACATATAGATATTGTAGACTTGACTTACAATTAGAAGATATCACGATTGGAGATTAAGGTAAACGTATTGTTTATTATTCTTTATTTAAGTTTATCTCTAGATTACATTCCTATCAGTAGTGGTGCGTTATTCTAGGACAGAAAATAATTTTTAATTAATTATGAAATTTTCTAAAAACAAAACCATCTGTTCGAGGCAGTGGCGAAAAAAAGGAGGCTGAGGCCCGGGGCGGAATGTTCATTTTGGACCCTAAAAATTCCCCCATCCCCACCAGCCCGTGGTATATTATGAAATATTTTATATAAATTTATTTTTTGTGAAAAAAAAATTTTTTTTAACGAAAATTTAAAAATTCCTCTAGTGAAACTTGAATCTGAATGAGTTTTTTTTTTTTACTATTCACGAAACATTCAATTTTTCTTTCATAATAAAAAATATCTCAACTCAAAATGATCTTGTACCATCATTTTTACTTTCTTATACCTATGTATATGAAATATACATAACATATAGTATAGTATATGTAGTAAACGCGATTTTTTTCGAAATCCGGATTTTGATGGAATTATCAATTTGGCCTTCCTTGAATCTATTCTGACTATTTTCGCCATGATGTCTGTGCGTCTGTCGGTCTGTCTATTTTTTAATAAGTATCCGTTTTTAAGTACATTTAAAATGGTTCATAACAGAGAAGAAAAGCGAGAAAGAAAGAATGTATCGATGTGGCGCTTTCTCTCTCGAAGGCTTGTTCGCACGGCGGACGGAAAGGCTGCCTCTAGTAGGTATTTGCTCTAAGGTTCTATGCATAATGTATATAATGATATTTCTATAGTTTATATCTCATTTATTTTATTCTATCTTTTATTAGTCTGTCAGAAATATCTTGCAATAAAATAAAAATCACGTACACAGTTCACTGTCATTCTTATGTATAAGAAAGTCCTGTGGCCCACGGTAGATATTTTTATATGTGGACCGCTAATTTTTACCTTATTTGCCTACTTTGCAACACGCCACTGTTTCATAATCTATTTGTGATCTTTAGCTTATTCTGAAAACGCATTGCTTTTAATTTTACAATTATGTCAGTAAACAATAAACTAAAAAAAATTCGTGCAAAAATTCTTGAAAATGCAAAAACCATTGTTCTGTTAAATATATTATAAAATTTAAATCATAAGAAAAATCGTTTCATAATGTTGTGTACTTAAAACAAAAGATGTACCTATTTATATCCGGTATTATAAGAGAGCATAGGTGGCAGGGTTGGCAAAAACCCGGGTTTTTTTAAAAAAGCCCAGCCCAGCGGGTTTTATTGGGTTTTAAAACCGGGTTTTTTTTGGGTTTTATTGGGTTTTTTTAAATTAAGTAAAGACATATAATATATATTTTAAACACAAATAAATGTATTCAAATGATGTTGATTGATGTAATTGCGTCTAAAAAAGGAAGTTATCCTCAGTATTTTCGTTATATAAAAAAGGTCCTTCGAATTTCCAAATATAGTTTTCTATAATATTTTTTTTTTGAATTGCGTAACAAAATTTAAAAAATACCATTTTTAATATGTTAGTTAACTGTTCGAAATGGTTTCCGGTTTTTTCAAGACCTATTTTGAAACTCGACAAACATAATTAAATGTTTATCTGGTAATGCCCAGTATTATTGAATAAAAGATTTAGCAATAAATACATAAAAATATTTAAATAATTTAATTATAATTTAATATTCAAAGTGAAAGACAAAAGATAATGAAGAAAACCATACATGACTTTCATGTTCCATATTATTTTTCTTATACTATTTAAAATATTTTTAAAAATATTAGTTCTGTAATATCCTCAATAACAAAAAAAACAAAAATGTAGAATAAGAATCTGAAAATTTGAATTAACTTGCATTAGGAAACGTGATTTAGAAAATGTAATATTTTATTGTTTAAAATTAAATTTTGAGCATGTTTTTCTCTCTTTTTAATAGCTGGTTTCGATCTATAAATAAATAAATATCCTTTAGGTTCAATTGAACTATCAGTTTAATATTAGGTACAAAATTTCAAATATTTCCAAAACCCCTAATCCGATAATCCCAAAAATCAATAGGTACTTACTAAGACAAACATTTTCCTCAAAAGTAATTCAAATTTTTACAATATACTTATCGTGAAAATTCTTCACCCAGACAGACACATGCATAGCCGCCATACGGAAATATCAGTTCTTTACATTGAATTTATATGTAAAGTACAATCAGAATCTGCATTTATCTCGGACACAATTTTTCGACGGTATTACAATACTTCCATTTCTTACAGAGTAAAAAATATTTAAATCCTTTATTCGAGAATATTGGTTATTTCTAGAGAAGTTATTTAAAATATTTATTTATCATGAGTTTTAAAACACACTATTTATTTTTGAGAAATAAATGAACATTTGTCATTACAGTTTTTTTATTAATCCAAAATTATCCATCCTAATTGTAGTAAAGAGGGTTAGTATTAAAAAAATTGGGTTGCCGTCATTCTAGATCTTCTGTCATATTGTCGAAACGAGTGATATTTGATAACTTTTTTAGGTCTAGACAAAAAGTTATTTGTTTTAAACTTTTCAAATCACAGAGTCTGCATGTATAGGTACAAATAGTTATTACCACTGTTATTGTAATTACAAATAAAATATATAGGTCTGGAATGATTGTATTACAATTATTTCGTTACAAAATAAAATATTTCATTCAAATATACTGTAAAATAATGAAATTTAAAAAAACCCACTGGGTTTTTTTAAGTCAAGTTTTTTGGGTTACCCAGTGGGGAGCCAACCCTGATAGGTGGGCACAGTTAATTGAAAAGTTAACTTCGTTAATCGTTAAAGCGTTAAAATTCCAAAAATTTAACAGACGTTAAAGTTAACTGAATTAACTAAAAATTTAACGAAAATTAACCGTTAAAAACTAAAAATTTAACGAAAGTTAACCGTTAAAAACTAAAAGTTAACCATCCAAAATGTTTGAAGTCCTTTTTTTTCTTGCTATTTCGACAACTTTTTTATGTACTTTTCATCAATTAATTTGCCTATAAAACATTACAGACATATTCTTATAAATATTAGGAAGAGATTTAAGCAATAAAAAGAGACTCATAAAGCAGGATACCCCCTTAACACAGCTAGAGTTAAACACCCAAATAGACTTGTAGACCTTCCAGTTTAAATATATTATGTAATAGTTTAGCTTTTATTGAATTTCTAATGATAACAGTTAAAAAAACAATTTATATTCTAGTTAAAAACAAATTATTAACTGTTTTGTAATTTTACATGCCCCTACCTCCCCCTTAAACCTTCCTACGTAGATTATGTCCCGCCGGAGCATTTTAGAAATCTGGCAAATCTGCATGAATTCATTTTTTTTAATTAAAAAGAAATATACACTCAGCACTCTATAACATCTGGCCGACAGTTCTAATAATCGACCTTCCCCCATCCCCACCATAATAAAACCGTGACTGCTATATTTCTGCGCGAAATTTAAATTCACCAACTAACGTTAAATACGGCACGGTGGTGAGTGCCCCTCTAGCCGTCGACTAATGGAACTTTTTAGTGAGTTACCGATGTCGTCGAGTGTACTTAATAAAATTAAACGAATTGATTTTCTTAATTCTTAGTAATTATCTATTTTAAAATAGTAAAAATATTTCCGAATAATTGCATCTCTACTGTAATATTTTTACATTTTATAATTAAAGAACAAAGATTATATTTTATATACAGTTATGTCCGGTATTATAAACAACCTAGCAAATTTGCTAGGTAGCAAGCAAGGTATATAAATATAGAGGTATGGTAATGCGGTCGTCGACCAATCAGCGGTGGTGCGGGAATTGACGTCACTGGCGTACATATTCAAATGTTATAAATGTATAATTGCAAAAACATTCTTTAATTTATTATTGTTTTCGTATTTTTTGACATTTAACAATACATACAATCACAGAAGTACAAATTCAATATTGCAAAATCATAAAAAGCTGTCACAGACAATTTGGTGTATTCGAGAAGTATTACTTTTACTGTTCTTAAGTTGGCAATACAAAAACTGGGCTATATCGTATTAACAGCTTTTTATGATTTTGTAATATTAAATTTGTACTTCTGTGATTGTATGTATTGTTAAAATGTCAAAAAATACGAAAACAATAATAAATTAAAGAATGTTTTTTCAATTATACATTTATAACATTTGAACAGGGCCGCGCCGACCCTCGGCAGCGCCTGTGTGCGAAACCTATGAAGTCTTGGCATTTTAGGACGCCGCGCCGACCGCGCTGGCCGCTTCGACCGCCAGACACGCAATACTGATGTGTGTATATTATTTTCAAGGTTAAAAAAACACACATCAGTATTGCGTGTCTGGCGGTCGAAGCGGCCAGCGCGGTCGGCGCGGCGTCCTAAAATGCCAAGACTTGAAGCGCCTTTTTGTTTTAGTTTTGCTCTATCTGTCTTTAAAAAAATTATACATAAGATTAAATTTGATATACGGACAAAGATTAATGATCCAAAAACAAAAATGATGAGATTAAAAAAAAATGTTTTAACTAATTAATCACGATGTATTTGCTCTTCAAAAAATCTGAAAAAATTTCATTTCAATGAATACTTTCAATGAAAATTATAACGAACACAATTATTTAAGACTCAATTCCCATAGACCGAAAAGTTTAGTTACTTTTTTTGTTTACTAACCCCATTGAGTGAGGTAAGTGAAAAAAAAGATTGGGCTCCTAAAATGCAACAAAACATCAATTGACTTTTTGCAACAAAAAATGTGAAAGGACTTATTTATTTTCTTTTCAATGTCATTATCAGAGCCCCCCCCCTCTAATTTATAGACTATCCAGAATGTAACAAAAATAAATCGTAGTGAGAATGACTACGGGACCCTATCATGTGCGAAGATAAATGACGTTTCACTTCTAGTAAAAGAAAACGTGAATTAAATTATTTAATTTTTAAAGTAATAATAAATATAGTATGAGACGCTCAGCGCCAAAATAGACTAACCAAAACTTCTCAAATAGTCCAATCAGGGCCGGCCTTTGCAATGTTGGCGCCCCGGGAGAATTTTTTTTGCCGCCCTCGCAACCTTTCAAGACCTTTTTTTTTTTTAGTTGGCTCAAAGATCTGAAGACCTTTTTTGTCCTTATATTTTTAAATATCTTATTTGCTACTCTGATATGCCCTTCTTCGCACCGCCCCTGTTAGCTTGGCGCCCCGGGCGGTCGCCCCCCCCCCTAAAGCCGTCCAATCAAATTTTATTTTTGGTCTGCATTGTTCTAATGACAAAAGTGTATATCACAAAATTATACACTTTTTTTGTTAAGAGAAAAAAATTTTTTTTTGTTAATAAACAAAAAAAAATAATTTACGAAAAAAAAATTTTTTTTCTTTAAACAAAGACAGTGCATATTTAAATTATCTACACTTTTGTCATTACACATTTTGTAGGTTCCATTATGGTTTTTGAAATATAATGAAAAAATGTGTTTTTGCAATTCTTCGCGAGCTATAACATGCAAATTATAGGTTTGATAAAATGGCGACTGAAAACAAAAATATTGCAAATTGAGAATTCTAAAAGATTGTCATTTAATTTTTTTCAATATAATCGCCACTTTACGAAATAAATGCAAAAAAATAATTTTTTGTCAACTTTTTTACAATACATCTCGTCACCAACTTATGATAGAGTGTTGTACCTGTGAATAAAATTATAAATTCGACCCTGATGAATCAAAAAGGCTATGTCAAATTTTATCGTAGGATGATTGGTTTACGAGATAATTACGTTTAAAGTTCTCGCGCTTATGGCGGACAACGCTCAAGGTCATAGACCGCGCCAACTTAATGTAGTACTCAGAAGACACCCCTTAATAATTTAAATTAAAAAAAAAATGAGTATGTAGAACAATGTCTTACGAACTACATTTTTTTTGATAATTTGATTGGACTAAAACAGAAAAATAGGTTTTAATATATGAGAAAAAAATGTATATAAAAATTATTTGTGTAATTTTTGCCGTATAGCTTTATTGCATTTGATAGGACTTTTTTGTTCACTCTTGGTGAGATGCAATAGCTGAACACTATAAACCACGCAGCGTTTTAGTTTCTAAAACTAATTCTGGCCTGCCTGCTGCTTAGACCATTTTGGCATAAAAGTTTTTATGAATAACTTGTAAGGAAGAAATGTTTTTGGCTCTCATAACATAATGGTATAGCTTGAAACGCTTAAGCTATTTTAGTTTCTTAAAAATTGGAAATTCTGGCTCATAGTTGGATGCAGGTATTTTGTATCAGTTTTAATTTAGAAAACGACCTTTCTGCGCTTTTCACCACATTATTGTTTAATTTAAAAAAAAGTTCGATGCGATATAATTTTTTCTTCTATTTCTTTCGATTAATTTTTATTTTAATGATTGGCATTGGCACTGGTATTTTATTAAACCCAAAAGGCTCCTCGCGGCGCCCATGATGCCCTGGCGCCTGCGTGCGCCGCACATTTCGCACATATGGGTGGCGCGGCCCTGCATTTGAATATGTACGCCGGTGACGTCAACAATGCTGATTGGTCAGAGACCGCATTGCCATACCTCTATATTTATATACCTTGGGAAGCAAGCACTCTCAAATGAGATGACAGTTCTCAGTAAGTTGGTTTTTACCGTTTTTTACGCAAGGTTAGTAAATACACTTTAGTAAATATACTTTACATACCTTTTTTTTTACTTCCTATGTATGAAACTATCTATCTAAAACGGTAAAAACCAACTTACTGAGAACTGTCATATAAGTTTGATACCCCATTTGAGAGTGCTTGCAAGCTTGCAATTTGCTAGGTCGTTTATATAATTAGTATTTTTTAATGTTTGCAGGTGAGACTACCCAGTAACTGATTTATTTCGATAACTTTATTTGGAGAATCAACTATAAACAAAATGGCCGACAAAAGCAAAACCCGTGTATCTAGCTCCGGTAAGTTGCACACTGATATTACATATATTACAAATATATTGGAGGTTCAGACCAGCGGTTCTCAATATGTGGTTTTTAGTTCCATTTTTATAAGCTACAATATTTTTTGCGTAATTTCGCTGGTTAAATTATTACAATTAAATTACTAGTTATACGGTGTCCCCAAAAATTCAGGGTCAACTAAATAACTTCTGAATGGTTTAAAATATAGGATTGGAATACAATGGAATCACCAAGTGTATTATTTAACCACCATCATTGTAGTCTGTAATATTTTATTTTTTTTTGCGTAATTTTGCTGTTAAGAATATAATAGTTTAGATTATACAGGGTGGGGCATTTAAAGTGTTACAGAATTTTATCTCAGAGCCATCGCATATTTGAAAAAAATGTTTTAACCAAAAAATGTTTGGTTGTTAAGGGGTAATCGAATATTAATAATATTTTTTATTTTAGTGTGGCCTTCAAGGATATTTGATGGTCAACATAATTTTTTTTAAATAGGAACCTATAAATTTACTTTATTTCAGCAAACAAAAAAATACGAAATGTATAAAAAAATTCTCCAAATTTTACTAACACGAAATAAACATTTTTTATATCTTGTACTTTTTATCTAAAGTTGATGATTTTTGAATAAAAAATTATTGAATTTGCAAAATCTCAAAATTATTTTGTTAGATATCATGTAAAGCTTAAGTTGTTCAGAAAAAAAATCCAATGAAAGATGCATGTTTGTTCACGTAGTCATTCTCACTACAATTTATAAAAAAATAGTATTTTTCAAAATTTTCGTGACTGAAGGGTTAAAATCAAAAAGACATTTGACTTTTATTATTGCATTTTAGGAGACCTATCAAATGACACCCCACTCAATGGGGTAAATGAAAAAAATGTGGGTTCACTTTTCAATCTATGAAAAGGGGGTCCAAAATATTTTTGACAATGTTCGTTATAATTTTCAGTGAAAGTACTAATTAAAAGCTACATTCAAATTTTTTTTCAGATTAGAAAATAGAGGGGGGGGGGGCGCTCTGACAGCGACATTAAAAAGCAAATATATCGCGACTGAAGGGTTGAAATCAAAAAGTTATTTGACATTTTTTATTGCATTTTAGGAGACCTATTAAATGACACCCCACTCAAGGGGGTAAGTTGGAAAAGAAATGTAAGTTTCAGTCTAAAAAAGGGGGGTTCAAAATATTTTTGACAATGTTCGTTATAATTTTCAGTGAAAGTACTAATTAAAAGCTACATTCTGGAAATTTTTCAGATTTAGAGAGAAAATAGAGGGGGGGGGGGACGCTTTTTTAATGACTTTGGAGAGAAAATACATCGTGATCGAAGGGTTAAAATTAAAAATTTCTGTTACATTTTTTGTTGCATTTTAGGAGACCTTTCTAACGACACCCCACTCAACGGTGTAGTTGAAATTTTTTTTTTGAAAACACTTTTCATTTTATGAAAGGGGGGTCTAAAAAATTTTTATTTTCAAAAATCTTATCATTTCTGTTTTTGGGCCATCAACCTACGACCGTATACCAAATTTCATCTTATTATGACAAAATTTTTCAGGACGGACGGACATAATATAATGGTTCCTAGTTTTCTACGGAACCCTAAAAATGATGTTGACCTTCAAATATCCTTGAAGGCCACACTAAAATAAAAAATATTATTAATATTCGATTACCCCCTAACAATCAAACATTTTTTGGTTAAAACATTTTTTTCAAATATGCGATGGCTCTGAGATAAAATTCTGTAACACTTTAAATGCCCCACCCTGTATAATAAATAAATCAGTAGTTAATAATAATCTATAGTTGCGTTGATTTTAAGATAATTTATACTATGTAGCCCAGGAAATAAAGGTTTTTACTAAGAAAAAATTCCGACCAAGCTGGATTTTGGTGGAGAATTTTATTTTGATATCCTAAACATACCCTAAAAAGTACCCCTAATTTGGATGGCGGGTTTTTGTTTCTTAAGGGGTAAAGAGGGGATAGTTGTAGTTTTTCAAAAATATCTCAAAAATGATTAATTTTTCGAGAAAAATAGTTATGAATAAAATTGTAAATTATAAAATTCTAAATAAAAAAGATATTTGTTCTTTTATCATATAATCGATACTTTTTAAGTAAACGGTTAACTTAGTTAAGGGTGCATTGAAAAGTTCCAAAAACTGAACTCTTAGGGGCAAGCAATTTTATGGTTGATTGTTATAGATTTTTGGGGCGTAGAATTCGAAAAACATAGCCCGGACTGGCGAAAAGTAGTGCAACACCCTTAAAAAGAGGTTGACGGGTGAAAACACCATTTTCAAGATTTTTTCAATTTTTCTCAATATCTAAATCAATGACGGGGTATTTTTATGGTTGCTATTTGTTGGGGACACTTAGACGATTCGATTGGGACCACATATATTGAATTTGACAGAAAAATACTCTTTCTAGCGGGTTTTAAAAAACGTAAAAATGTTTATTTCGAGGAAAATACTTTAAAAATTAATAATTTTTGTTTAAATCAAAATTGATCTCAAATTGTTCTTGAAGTTCTAAAGAATACTCATCAACCATAATTTAAAAAAATATTTATATTTTAACCAATGAAAATCGCTAATGTTTAAGGGTGGGTAACGTAATTTTTTTTATCGGTATGTTTAGGACATCAAAATAAAAGTCTCCTCCAAAATCCAGCTTGGTCGGAATTTTTTCTTAGTTTGACCATTTTTTTGAGTCTATTGCCTGGGCTATATAGTCCGAGTGCGCTTATTAAATAAACAATTGATATAAACAATTTTAATATTTACCAAAATTTCTAAAACAAATCATGTATCAACAAAGGCGAACAATGAATTTTTAAACGTTAATTAGAAGCTTTTTATGCATTTTCCGATTTAGTATGAACAAAATGTAAAAATATGTATGTATGTATGTTATAATTGTTTCTTAATAATCACGTGTTTTCTGCTCTACACGATGGGATGTTGCTTTTCCAGTTTTTATATAAATTCTTAATTTTTCACCTCCAAGTTTTAGTTTTCTATATTTTTATGACTAATATCATTTTAAGCAATAATAATACATATATTTTATAACATTTTTCGGTTAATTTGTAACACCTATTTTTGGATGTAATCTGAAGGTTGGACCAGTCTTGCGTAAAAAATAGATGACCGAAGCTCGGTATCTTAATGTTTGCCTAGACTGGGACCAATATCGTCAAGGCTGGAATTTCCTACATAAGTATTACATGAAAACTATTGAACCTATTTGAAAACTAAAGACTCTAGAATTAATTAAGGCTGAATGATAAATTGACTTATTATTAATATAGTTTGATTTTGTGTATCCATATATGTATGGATACACAAAATGCGATAACAAAAAACAAGAAAATTAAAATTACGGTCATTTTGAACTACCAATATATTAGGGTAACTGCACACAAAAAATAATTCTTTTAAGAATGGTCAAGTAACCATTTAATTTAATTCTGGACCACTTTGATATGGATTGACCCTATATTTTTTAACTGTTGTAACTTTTAAATTAAATTTCAGATAATAAAGAAGTAGCGGAAGTAGCGAGAGCCCCAAAATCACGAGATGACCCCCCAAAGAATAAACAAAAGAACAAAAAAACAAATGACTCAACAACTTCACCCGGTAAGTTATATTTAATTCATTCTGAAAAATAGTAACCAACCCTTTATACCAGTGGTTCCCAACCGGTGGTCCGTAAGGGGTAAAATCCGTTAGAATTATCGGTGACCTTTTTAGGTTTTTTTCATCTATAAAAAACATAAAAATGAAATGTGAAGACCTTTTTTAGGTTTCATTACAAATCTATAAAATAATATGAAAATTAAACACCCTCTAACTCGGTAACTACTGGCTCAAAAAATCTGAAAATAATTTGGTAATGGGGCTTTGGTGGGACAGCCAACGACAAATACTAAAATCAAAAATATAATTGAAAACTTTGGAAAAATAGGGAGGGGCGTCATGAATTTTTTTTTATTTTCATATCTAGGTTTGTGGGGTGTCAAAATTTAGATCTCAATTAATAGAATATGATCCTGTTTTTATATTTATTTCTAAATCAAAAACGCAACTGGAAGTGGCTGCAATTAGTCCACGTAGTAAATACTTTGGAACCCTTATGGCATACACCCGTGTATGTCTTGACAGATTTTTTTGTTTAATATCAAATAACTCCGCGGGAAAAACTGTAGATCAAATTTATACAGAATGTTACATAAAGAAATATTATTTTTTAATTGATTATCCTATAAGTGTGGAAAATGAATTAAATGTTAATTTGCAAATTTATCTGAAAAGTAGAATGGTATATTGTTTAGGTATAAATATAAGAATATATTAATTAACAATCATATTTACTATAATTAGAGAGCTTTCAAGATTGCACTCTTTCTTCTTGCAATATTTTGATTCCATAATTGTTTTGATGACTGTATTCACATATTTACAACATTTAATCAGGCCTATTTACAAATTAATGCAATAATTTTCAAGCAAGTAAATCACAATTTTATTAAATTATAAAATTTTTAAAATCATTTTCTTATTTCAATTCATATTGATGTAACAAAAATTAACACAATTAACTAATATGGTATACAACAAAAATAAAGGGAACTGTACAGGATGATTTACAACTAATGTAAAAAAATCACTAGATCGAGAATGTTATTTTAAGCAAAAAACTTTATGTGAACGTGTGTCCGGAAATCTTCGTGAGGGAGCTATAGTCTTCCAAAAATGTTGCTTAAAAATAGTGTTTATTTAAAAACTAGGGAATTCATTGTGGTACAGATATAAAAGTTGATATCTGGTTTAGTATTAATTCGTAATTCTCAATTTCCAGCAGGTATCAAACAATAATAATTTAGACAAGGGGAGTATGGGGCTAGTGGGCCCGCCTATTTTTATCAAATATTTTTTTCCTGAGTTGGGTACTTGTAGAAGATTACATGACACAAAACACACAAAAATATTCTTTTTTAGGGTTCCGAAGAAACCCTATTAATCTCACTTTGTCGTCCGTCCGTCCGTCCGTCCTATTCACTCAAAACTCAATAGTTCGTAAACTATATAACCTAGAACCTTGAAATTTTGACAGAATATGTGAAGTGACACCCTCTAGTAAAATATGTACAAATGTTTTGGATTTTTTTAAGGGGGGGGGGGGGTGCTAAGAAGCTAAAGACAGGCAAAAAAATATTTTTTTTATACCAAGGCAAGTGGCACATCAAAATCTGTATCCAAGCTAGTGTAATTTGATCCTTATTCTTATTTTTTTATAAATCAAAAATGGCGCCTTTAAAGCAAATTCAAAAAAATAAAAAAAATGTATTCCAAGTCGTGTGGGGTGTCGAAATGTAGTTCTCAGTGAGTAGAATATGACACTATTTTTTATTTTATTTTCTAAATCAAAAATGGCGCCTACAGGGGGCTCCAAGCAAAAATTTTGTCTGCCCCCCCCCCCCTCGTAACTCAGTAACTACTGGCTCGAAAAATCTCAAAAAATTAAATAACGAGGCTTTGATGAGACTACCAACGACAAATACTTAAGTCACCAATATCATTTCAAATTTCGGAGAAAATGGGAGGGGTGTCATAAAAAAATGTATGTGGGGTGTCGAAATGTAGATCTCAGGAGTAGAATATGAAGCTATTTTTTATATTTTTTAAATCAAAAATAGCGCCGGCAGGGGGCTTCAAGAAAACAAAAATTTGTCAACCCCCTCTCTAGCTCGGTAACTACTGACTCAAAAAATCTGAAAAAAAAAATGATAATGGGGTTTTTTATAAAACTAGTTACGACAAATACTAAAAACAACAATATCATTTCAAATTTTGAAAAAAATAGGGAAAGGCGTCATGGATTTTTTTTGTTTCATATCTAGGCTTGTGGGGTGTCAAAATGTAGATCTGAATTAATAGAATATGATCCTATTTTTATATTTATTTTTAACTCAAAAATGAACCTGTAAATGTCTCTAATCAGTCCACGTAGTATATACATACTTCGGAACCCTTATGGCATACACTGGTGTATGTCTTGACAAATTTTTATTTATTATAAGACCAACCATTTTTTAGAAATATTGAAAAAATAAAACTATTGTAGAATTTTATTTAATACGGATGCTTCACATTACACAAACTTACAATTAGTTTATATTCTTGTTATAGGTATGATTGAAAAACTAGATATAAAGTTGTAATGTATTTTTATCAACAAATAGTCACTTATAGTTTCATTTTTAACATAATTTTTTAACAGTAATACAACTGGCTATAAGTCTACGATTGCAAGCATTAAGAGGTACTTATTATTATTATACTCATCAAAAAATTAAAGGATAATTTTAAAGAAACAAAATTTTTACACATTTTCAAACAGTTATATTTCCGCGAAAAATCATTGGATTTGAATGATCCAAAGCTCATTCGTAAGCTTGTACTTTCTAGTTTTATAATCAAGAGCTCAATTATGTTTATCCTCCCCTATGGGTCTGTGCCAAGGGTTAAAAAGTTAAAAAATTATCCCTTGATTTTTTATAAACTTTGAAAGCGTAACATTTTTGAAAAATTTTTTTTAAGAGAAATTCAATTAAAACATTCGAAAGTTTGTTCTTTTCTCTTGAAAATGCATTTTTATTCATTCCCGTACGATTTGTTTTGACCGCGTTATTTACAGTCAAAGTAAAAATGACACTTTTGACTTTAAACTCCTGTATATCCTGAAATAATGATCGCACAATGATCGACTTGACATCATTAGAAAGCTGAAAGTATTCTCTTTAAAATCGTTTCATACGATTTTGTAAAAATAAATTCCTCCCATGATTTTCGTTTATAAAACATGTAAAAAAACGGTATTTTCTCATTTTTTAGTTATCTGGCCGCCATTTTGTCAAAAATTATGAAACCTAAAATGTAAACATGTTTTTTTAAAGTTAATAGTGCCCCAAAAAAGTTATCCAGAATAGCAAGTTGCTGCGATTTTTTCTTCTTAATGTTCACAGTTGTCAAATGTTCATGATTTAATTAAAGGGTATTTTTTCCATCTTCTCTAACGTTGAAAAACAATAAGAAATGGAACATTTTCAAACTACCGTAAATCCTCCAAAAATGATTCAATTTTATTGAACTAGGGCTTTTTTTGAAGCTGATACTTTCTAGTTTTAAATAATAAACTAAAATTTTTTTATCATACCCTACTCTTCTGCGCCAAGCATTAAATTTTTTTTTAAATGATTTACGGACTTTGATTATGAGTCTGTACAGTACAAAAACAACTATTGGAAAAATACTGCGATGATGTTAAACAATTTTTTAAGCAAAAATAGCAATATTAATTATTCCTCGCCAAACGTTAAAAAAGTGTTATTTATTTAATAATTTATGCACTTTGTTATGGGTCTGTTGAGTACAAAAAAATTTTATTTTTCCTTCAATAATCCATATTTTAATCTCAAAGATTTTTTTGACTGTGTTATAAGTAGTCGATTGTTGGAATTATTTAAATATAAATTATATTTTTTTATTAATTTAAAACAATAAAAATTCAAATTACTAATCACATTACTCTGCGAAAAATTATTAAAAATTAATGGACCAAGGTTGTTTTAAGACTAGAATTCATAAGAATTTAACTTAAAAATCAAAATCTTTATCGTTCTATGCTGCTATGTCTTAAACGGTTAAAGGGCTAGAAAAGTTATCTCTCAATCTTAAATGAGCTTTGAAAGTGACTGTAGGGTACAAAAACTTTTTTTATTTTATTTTTTTTTTTATTTGAAAAAAATCATTTTGAAGGTGTCAAATCTTTTATTTCTGAAATCCGTTTATCCTTATTTTGTTGGTAATAACGAGTTTAACATAACACTCAATTTTGTTCATTAAAATTTTGCAGTATTGAGTTTATTGCTACTGCGTAAAATTTACAATGTAAATATCGCTTTTTTGCTTAAAAAATGGTTTAACAACATCGTAGTATTTTTCCAATTCAGGATATACAGGAGTTTAATGTCAAAAGTGTCATTTTTACTTTGACTGTGAATAACGCGGTCAAAAAAATCGTACGGGGATGAGTAAAAATACATTTTTAAGAGAAAAGAACAAGCTTTCGAATGTTTTAATTGAATTTCTCGTAAAAAATTTTTTTCAAAAATGTTACGCTTTCAAAGTTTATAAAAAAATAAGGGATACTTTTTTAACTCTTTTAACCCTTGGCACAGACCCATAGGGGAGGATAAACATAATTGAGCTCTTGATTATAAAACTAGAAAGTACAAGCTTACGAATGAGCTTTGGATCATTCAAATCCAATGATTTTTCGCGGAAATATAACGTTTGAAAATGTGTAAAAATTTTGCTTCTTTAAAATTATCCTTTAATTTTTTTGATGAGTGTATTAACTTTTTTTCTTATTTTGAATCTTGAACAAAAATATACATTTATTTTGGATAACTTGAAGCTCCCGTGTTTAGTAAAATTCCGCTGCACTTTCATTTGAACAATATTTCTTGAAAATGGTTGTAGCCCAGGCAATAAGGTGAAACATCTTAGCTATACAACTATGGATAATCGAAAACTTTTTGATACAGGAATTTCAAGCTTTCCAAGAGAATTTCGAGCTGTCCCAAAAATTTTCCGTTTTTCTGAAAAAAAAAAAACGTTTTGTACGGCTAACAAAAATAATCTGATCCTGAACCAACTCGTAAGACTCATCAGCGGAAAAAAATCTTAGACAGGAATTTCGAGCTTATTTCGAGCTAATTTCGAGTGCACACCATTTTTCCAAAATCCAAAATTTGCCGAAAAATCGAAAAAAACGTAACGAGAGGAGATATCTTAGCCATACAAATATGAAAAATCGAAAACTTTTTGGTACATGAATTTCGAGCTATTCAACATTAATTTCGGTCTGTCCAAAAAATTTAGCGCTTTTCCGAAAATCGAAAAAAACGTTTTGTACGGCTAAAAAAATTATCTGATCCCAAACCAACTCGTAAGACAGTTGGCACTCGAAGTTAGTTCGAAATTCCTGTCTAAGATTTTTTTCCGCTGATGCGTCATACGAGTTGGTTCGGGATCAGATTACTTTTGTTAGCCGTACAAAATGTTTTTTTCGGTTTTCAGAAAAATGGAAAAATTTTGGGACGGCTCAAAATTACTGATGGAAAGCTCGAAATTAGCTCGAATCCTGTATCAAAAAGTTTTCGATTTTCTATAGTTGTATAGCTAAGATGTCTCACCTCAGGCAATACACTTAAAAAAGTAGTCAAACTAAGAAAAAATTCCGACCAAGATGGATTTTGGTGGAGGCTTTTATCTTGATTTCCTAAGCATACCTTAAAAAGTACCCTTAATTTGGGTGACCTGTTTTTGTTTTTTAGAGGGAAGAGGGGGGGGGGCAAATTATAGTTTTTGCAAATGTCTCAAAAATGATAAATTTTTCGAGGAAAATTGTTATGAAGAAAATTGTATCTTATAAAATTCTACACAAATAGGTATTTCTATTTTCGTATAATCAATACTTTTTAAGCAAAACGGTTAGCCCAGTCAAGTGCAGTGAAGAGTGCCAAAATCTTTTAGGGGCAAGCAAATTTATGGTTGATTATTATAGATTTTGGGGTGTAGAATTCGAAAAAATAACCCGGGATAACGAAAAGTGGTGCAACATCATAAAACAGGGATTGAAGGGAAAAACCCCATTTTTAAGATTTTTTTCAATTTTCCTCAAAATCTAAATTGATGACGCGATGTTTTTGTTTGATATTTGTTGGGGAAACTTTTTTGATAAAAAAATACTCTTTTCTAAAAACGTAAAAATGTTTATTTCGGGGAAAATAATTTAAAAATTAATAATTTTTGTTAAAATCGAAATTGGTCTCACATAGTTCCTAAAGTTCTAAAGAATACTAATGTCATATTTTTTTAAAAATATTAATATCTTAACCAATGAAAATCGTTAAAAAAAGATTACATTACCTATCCTTAAACATTCGCCCCTAAAAGTTCGGATTTTGACACTTTTCACTGCACCCTTGACTGGGTAACTGTTTACTTAAAAAGTATTGATTATACGAAAAAAGTATAAATGTATTTTTTGTGTAGAATTTTATAAGCTATAATTTTCTTCACATCAATTTTTCTCCAAAAATTGATAATTTTTGAGATATTTGCAAAAAAACTAGAATTTGCCCCCCTTTATCCCCTAAAAAAAATCGTCGCCTATATTAAGGGTACTTTTTAGGGTATGCTTAGGAAATCAAAATAAAAGTCTCCACCAAAATTCATCTTGGTTGGAATTTTTTCTTAGTAAAAACCTTTATTTCCTGGGCTAATGGTCCTACAATAAATGAACAAAGTATATTTTTGTGTATTTTGTGTCACATAATCTGCTAACTCAAAAAAATGAAGAACAAAAAAATACATATACCATAAACCCTTGGTTTTAATTACTATTGTTTGGAAACAGATAACACTTATAAATACTAAACCGGTTATCAAATTTTATAACTGTATCACAATGGGTTCTCTAGTTATTAAATAAACACTAATTTTAGGAATTTCCGGATATATGTTTAAAAAAGTACAAGTAATAGTGTTTATATTATATTGGTTTGCGTGGTTTTAAAACTGTGGTAACTTGTTGCACAGAGAAACAAGCTACAAAGGATAGAGGCATTGAAGGTAATAAACGTGGAATCGACTACCACTACAATGTGGCAATGTCTCTGTGTCTGGAGGGACATCGACAAAAACAAGCAAATCCTGAATATGAGTACAAACTATGCCAAGAAGAGAAAGAGGCCGGTATGTTCGACGACTTAGTGTACGAGTATCGAGATAAAAGTGAACCATGGGCACGACGACGTCTACTAATACAAATAAAGAACAAGAAATCTGACAGCACGATCAAGACCAGCAATCTTCTCTTCGATGGGAAAAATGAAACTTTTAGTTTAATTAAGTTTTTGAAATCTTCCCAAAAAATTGAAAACACTGATAATAGTTGGTTTATTATATATACTAATGCAAGTTTTGAATTCGAAGAAAATAGACACCTGAGAAAATGGTATAAAAAGGAAACGGAAGAAGAAATATCTTTAGTTCCTTCTAAAGTAAACTGCGTTCCTATATTTGATGTTGGATATAAATTTGATGATGAAAGAAACGTTGATATATTTTACAACCATACAAACATTGCTAGAGAACAGTGGAAACATTTCTTTAGCAAGCTTGTGTTTGTTGTCGGTCAGCCGGATCTGGAAAAAATAATAAGTATTGTAAAAAAGAAAATGGAAGAAATTCTACCTAAATCAACAGAAATAATACGCTGTGGATTGCTCGATATACTAGATAGATCTTTGTTTAATAAAAAGAAAATAAGTTCAAACGAAATATCTGATCTGTTTACAAAAACACAAAATGATATTGAACAATACAATGACAATAAATATGAAAAAAGTGAACTTGAGTTTCAAAGTAACATACCACTACATGCATTTTTAACTTCTAAATATACAACATTACCTATTAAATATAATAATTCTGAATTTACCCTTCACAAAGTATGTCAACTAATTAAAAAATTGAGGGAAGAGAAATACGATATAAAAAAATACACCATGAAGCATCTGTATTGCATTAAGCAACTAGATGATATAGAAACTGCGAATGTATTTAACCTTTTAATAATAGTTATTAAAAATAATGATCAATTAAAGATATTTAAATATATTCCAAAAAAAGAAGGACAAAAATACATCATTCTACTTCCGAATAAACTAATCTTACCTGGCTTGGAAAGTTGTCATCCAGTTTATGAAGACAGTAAAAATACATTCAAAATGTTATCTGACGGCTCTAAACACGATGTCTTAGAGAAAAAATGCATATCTTTTAATGGTCAAATATCAAGTTTCGAAAAAATTCTTAATGTGAATATAAATTCTTTATCAAAAAAACAAGAGAAGCAATTATGTAAAGTAATAACAGCTGATATTTTATTGCATTTCCTTGTTGATGATAACATAAATTTAGAAATAAGTTTTAACCGTCCAAGTATTAATACATCAGACTTTTACATTCCTAGAGAGTTGTATTATACAGCAGTGATAGAAGAAAATAAAATAAATGAATTTGAAGAAACATATGTAGTCGACAATTTACATAATTTTGAAACTCAGTGCAATGAAAACCCCGATCGTACAATACATCATTTTAAAAAATTCAAAAACATTCTGGCGTGGGATCAAAGTAATGGTGATGCAACATACATCAGAGAATTCATGAATAAAAACAGAACTAAGGATAATGTACAAAAACTGCCTAGTATTGAATCTTGGGATAAAATTTTGGATAATTTAACAAACCTAACAAAATTATATAACGAAAACAGAGCTACAGATATTTCACAAAATCTGACTTTTATTGAATCTTGGAATGAAATTTGTCGCAATCTACAAAATAATTCACAAAATGTGCCATATATGTTGGATAAATTTTACGGCAATCTATTCAACCAAAAAGAAATCTCCCACAAAATCAGAGCTATGTGGGACAACAAATCCACAGACTTTGTAATAAACGAAGATGAACTGTGCGGCGAAAATAAAAATGTAATTTTAATAGCCGATAAACCCGGAATGGGAAAAACTTCACTAATGACTAATTTATTTAAAAATTTGCAGATGAAACATCCTAAAAATATAATTATTAGACTTAATCTTAACGACCATACGACCGCATTTAATGAAAACCCCATTTTTAGTGATGAGGAAATGGCACTAGACTTTCTAAAAAAAAAATTATTAACAAAATCTTCTTTATTATCACAGAATATTTTGACATTTTTATTGAAAAATCAACACCTAATATTTTTATTACTGGACGGAGTCGATGAATTATGCCCTGACTATAGACAAATAATCTTTAATTTTATTAAATCATTAAATAAATCAAAACTTGTTAGATTATTTCTGACGACTAGGCCAACACAACAAGCTAGTCTAGAAGAAATAACTTCCCAATTTGCGTTATCAATGAAACCGTTTACTGAAGAAAATCAACTGTTATATTTAAACAAAGTACTGAAAAAAGAAAATAAAAAGACAAAGGCTTTGTTACAACAATTAAATGAAAAATCTGACTTGAAAGAATTATTAGGAGTCCCTTTATTGTTGAGAATTATTACTGAAATCTTAAATGACTCGAATCAAAAAAAGTTTGATATTGAAGACGTTTCAAATATTTCAAAATTATTCAACAAATTTGTTAGCCAAAAGTTAAATATTTTTTCAAGAGAAAAAATGAAACAGGACGAAACAAACACGTTTGTTAAAGCCGGTAATGAAGTGTTACAGAAATATTATCATGAAAAACACGAATGTTTGGCAATGAAGTTACTATTTAGTGAATATAAAAATACAGAAGAATCTAATGGAAAAACTACAGACGGAATAACACAAGTAGGTATTATAACACAAATCATAGATGAAAATGCAGAGTTTGTTCATAGATCATTCGCCGAATATTTTTCATCGATATTTATACAAACGCACGTCAATGAAGATTGGGTAATTAAATTATTGTTTGAAAAAGTATTGACAGAAAATGATTTAACAGCATTAAGGAAATTCATTAACGATAACATCGAAACAAAATTTAAGAAAATAAAAAGAAAATACAAACAGTTTGTTAAGGACAATTACACAAATCTAAATGAAAAAGATACTTTATTAAGTATTTTATACACAGCTGCATATGAAGATAACTTGGAAATATTAAATTTCATTTTGGAGAATTTTTCAGAAAATAAATCAAGTTTAGAAAAATTTCTTTCCTACCAATCAAATATTACTGGACTAATACCTCTTGAAGCTGCAATTAATAAAGGTAACATACAAATAGCAAAAATACTTATAAACATTTCTATTGATAAAAAAATACAGAAAAACAGTCTGGCGTTCCAATATCTGCTGGGTAAAGGTGATGCAGATGGTATTACAGCGTTATTTGCAGCCGCTCTTAGAGGTCACAAAGATATAGTGAGATTACTATTAGATAAGGGAGTAGACATTAAAAATGAGGGAAATGTGTTAGCATTAGGTATAGCCGCTGTTGGAGGTCACAAAGATGTAGTAAGATTACTGTTAAATAAGGGAGTAGACATTGAATATGTGGGTAATTTTGGCATGACAGCATTACATGGAGCCACTTTTAGAGGTCACAAAGATGTTGTGAAGGAACTCTTAGATAAAGGGGCAGACATTAACAAAGTGTGTAATGGCGAAAAAACAGCGTTACATATGGCCGCTTTAATGGGTAATAAAGACATTGTGGAGGTACTGTTAGATAAGGGGGCGGACATTAATTTCATGAATAATGATGGCGAGACAGCATTATATATAGCCGTTCGTGGAGGTCACACAGACGTTCTAAGACTACTGTTAAATAAAAGAGTAAACATTAAACTGGTGCCTAAAACAGGTATGGCAGTATTAAATATAGCCGCTTTTGGAGGTTACAAAGACGTAGTGAGCTTACTATTAGAAAATGGGGCAGACATTAACATGGTGAATAAAACTGGTATGACAGCGTTACATAGTGCCGCCTCTAGAGGGCACATAGACGTTGTGAAAGTACTGTTAGCTAAGGGGGCAGACATTAACATGGAGGATATACGCGGACTTACACCGTTACAAATTGCCGCCAGTGTGAGACAAAAATACGTTATAAATGTATTGTTGGACAAGGGGGCAAATATAAACATGTTGTCTAAGAATAAAGCAGGTTCAACAGCATTATGTATAGCCGCCATTGAAGGTAATAAAGATATTGTGAGTTTATTGCTAGATAAGGGGGCAGACGCTGACATGGTGGATAAACTCGGGTTGACAGCGTTACATTACGCAGCCTCTAGAGGTCACATAGACGCTGTACGTGTATTGTTAGATAAGGGAGCAAATATTAATGTGGCGAATAAAAGTGGATTTACACCATTACATAATGCCGTTTTGAATGATCATAAAAACGTTGTGAATGTTCTGTTGAACAAGGGGGCAAACATTAACATTGCGAGTAAAGGTGGATTTACAGCATTACATTTGGTCGTTATTAAAAATCGAAAATTCATTTTGAGCTTATTGTTAGATAAGGGGGCAGATATTAACATGGTGGATGAATCCGGCATGACAGCGTTACATTGCGCCGCCTCTAGAGGTCACAGTGACGTCCTGAGTGTATTGTTAGATAAGGGAGCAAATATTAATGTGGCGAATAAAAGTGGATTTACACCATTACATAATGCCGTTTTGAATGATCATAAAAACGTTGTGAATGTTCTGTTGAACAAGGGGGCAAACATTAACATTGCGAGTAAAGATGGATTTACAGCGTTACATTGCGCCGCTTTTAAAGGTTACAATGACGTTTTGAGTGTATTGGTAGATAATGGTGCAGACATTAACATGGTAACTACAGACGGTAAGACTGCGTTAAAATTAGCATATTTAAAGGGTCATCAAGATATTGTAAGTTTACTGTTAAATAAGATGACAAACATTTAAAAAGTTGGTAGTGACAGTGACAGTGAGTAAACATAATTATTTTGCAATATTAACTTTAAAAAAATTACAGCAACCATTTTTAATCTATTATTTTATATTTTGATAAAACTGTTTTAAAATTTCACTACTTAAAAGGACATAAATATATAAAGCAAGAGAGGAAAGGATTACCTAACTCTCAAAAATATAATAATAATAACTTTTTAATGTAGAATTTAAAAATATATTGCGATTATTTGATAACTATATTTAATTCATCTAAATATACTGTAGATTTTTTGTAAATTAGGTTAAGAAATAAAACATGTTAATATTTAATAAGCATTATGAACAGCGGTGAATATGAGTTGGGTGTTCATTTAATATTTAATGTATCATAATATTTGTAAATAGAAAAATGCCTAACAATAGAGGTCCAGAAAGTAAAAATCTACAATTTAAAATACATATTTATATAATGTAATGTAATATTTTGAAATATTAATTCTAGTGGATAAGGTAGTCTTTCTTTTGGAAACAGCACTTTTTCCTATGTTGAATCAACTATGTAGAATTCAAACTATTCACATGAATAGTTACTTTTTCCTTTAATTGAATATTTCGAAAGATTCGATATAAATTATAGAATTTATTTTAAATTATTTTGGAATTTAATGTAATATTTCAAAATATTCGTTTATAGTAGCTAAAGGTAGTTTTTCCTTTCGGAACTCTTAGCCCTTACATAATTCTATTTTGAATCTAGAATTCCAATTATTGACGTAATGAACAATTGTCGGCATGTAATGATGCAATATTGTAATGTATGCAGCATATTAACACATATGTTGATAGTATTTATTTATTTTTAAGTAAATATGTATTATAACAACAAATATAATTGTACTGTGCTTATTCTTTCTCTTTTAACTATTACAATTGCATTTTTATCCCCCCCCCCCTCCCAGTGATGTTTATACTGTATCACTGTATAGATCCTTCGAACTGATATTACAGTATATGATAGAAATAAATATTTCATTGGCCAAATACCTTTTCTGGGGAATTATCTTTATCTCAAGAAATTAAGAATGTATTGGTAAAATACACATTATTAACTCACACATTAAATTGAGTACAAAACACATAGATACCTACCTATTTTATAAATAATTCATAAAGTATTTTTATTTATTTTGGCATAGATACTTCTGAATATTACAGAAACAATTATGTAGGTAGCTAAAAAGTTCTACCCCGTACGAGGAGAGCTTCCTCCATTAAATGTGACCCCAAATATTGTCAAGGTTTGGATTTTTGCAATTATCTGATAAACTGCACATCCGACAAAAAATTTATAATTATAAAAATTGTAGACAATGAAATTATAAACAAGAAAGGTAGATGTGTAATGTTTTGTTTTTGCACAGGTAAGTGTTTGTATAATACTAGCGACTTTGTCTGCGTTATTTAGTTTTTTTTTATACAAATATTATTTTAAGTTGGTGATTTACTCCAATAGTATTTTTTCTGCCGGATCGAATGAAACTAATAACTTTCATATGTGGTAGGGGTGGAATATTAAATTTCTATTTTTTGTTTGTTTTTAATTAACTCCACAAATCAAAATTTCGGTCCTTAGTTTAAAATTGCAAAAACCTACCTACTGTCTACCCCCGCCATTAGGGGAGTACTGCCGATTTTTAAAAAAATTTTTACAACGTAAGCAGCTATGCAGATAAACATATAAAAAACCCACTCTTTTCTCTTACCAAGATATTAGGGGTTGAATATCAAAATTTTATTTTTAATTGAATATTATTTTTTATGATTTTACTTTAGTAATATCATAAACAGTTATGAAGATAAATATATCAAAAATTAAAAAGTTTAATATATATTTCCTCCCCCTTCCCAGCCCTTAAGGATAGAATTTCCGAGAGTACCGGTCTTGTAGAGTATTTTTGTCAGAAATACTGCAATTTTTGAATTTATCAGAGTCAAAATACTAAGCTTGTCGTAAATTTTAATATGAATCTAATCGCATGTGATTTGTAACTAAATTTTCTGTTGTCTATTACTTTTTTGAACAAAGCAAATCGTAGAAGTTTGGAGACTTATTGAAAATAGCTCCCATGGGTGCCACTTGGGTGGGACTTTCTTATACGTAATACTGACAGTGAACAGTGTATCTACGTGATTTTTATTTTTTTTTAAAGATATTTCTGACAAACTAAAAAAGATAGAATAAAATGAATAAATATATAATCACACTATAATATAAACGCTGTGTATATATATATTTTTTTTTATATATTTGTATGTCTGTCCGGTCACTATAAATTTATGGATTCATAAACGTTTCACTGGATTTTTTTCATTTCTTCACAATATCTAGATTCGTCCTTGATACAGTTTATAGGATATATTTTTTTTACAACATTACAATAGTTTCTGTGAAATGATTTTTTTTGCGAGACACTACGTAAAAAATTCACCAACATTTATCTGTCCGACTGTAATTTGGGCCGCATTAAGGAATTAGAACGATTAGAACCATAGTGTTTTGTTTGGAAATTTCTAGCATTTACACGTGCTCTGGTTAATTAAAAATGACGTTAGAACTGTCATTTTTCTTAAAACCACGTGCTTTTTGACATTTTGATATGTCATAGTTATTGACGTTTATAAAAATATTAAATTTTAATTGAAATTGTTCATTTTGTTCAAATTTGTTTAAAAAAATTGTAGAATTGATGCAGTTTATCTAAAAATTTATAATTAATACTTATTAAGCCAGGGACGGCGTTTTAAAAGTATTTAAATTTGCATTTTTTTATAAAATGAATTAAATATAATTTTTAATCGTTTTGTTGAAGGGGGGTTAAATCAGGGGCTGGTGTCGTTTTAAATATATATATGAAATTTTTTGGAACTGTCACATTTCGTAACGTTTGTAAAAATATTAGATTTTTTTTAAATTGTTCAAAAATTATAAATTTCAGAAAAACATGAAAATTATAATATAGATCAGTAGCGTCTGAAAAAAAATTATTGAATGATTTTTTTTTTTTAGTTTTGAGATTGATATAAATTTATCTAAAAAAAATTATAATAAATGAGTCAGGGGCGTTGCATAAAAAAAATTAAAATTTATATTTTTTAAAAGTAACGTAAAAAATTAATTTTGATTGAAATTGATTAAAAATTAAAAACTTCAGGAATATATAAAAATAAAAATTCAAAAAGTTTACATTAACTATTTTCTTATTTGTGTATACAAATATGGCGTCAAAGGGGGTTGGGGCGCGAAGCGCCCAGGGGCACAGCCCCTAGTCTTAATATATATAAATTACGTGTCACATGTTCCTCCGCTATGGACTCCTAAACTATTTAACCGATTTTAATCAAATTTGTACACCGTGTGCAGTTTGATCCAACTTGAAACATAGGACGCCTCCTATGGGAAATAGGGGGGAGGGGCTTTGCCCCCCCCCCATTTTTTTTAAAGAGAGTTCCCATTTTTTTACGGTGGTGGTGGTGGGGGGCTGTAGAGCTTTTTATGGGAAAGGTGGGGGGGGGGGTGCCCCCCCCTTTTTTCGCCACCCCCTTTTTAAAATAGAGTTCCCACTTTTTTACGGTGATGGTGGTGGGGGACTGTAAAGCCTCCTTTGGGAAATGGGGGGGGCGAACCCCCCCTTTTTAAATAGTTTGTAAATAGTTTACAACAATGTAATATGACAAAAACGTTAGCCACAGCAACGCGTGGCCGGGTCAGCTAGTATAATATAATAAATATATAAGTAATGTAAAATATTATTTTATACATTACATATCGAACGAATTTTGTTAAACGTAATTGCTAACAAGGGAACCTTTTCAAGTCGAAAATTCGTATCGAGTTTAAAATTTGTATATAATTAGAGGAGGTCAAGGTAAGTAAGAAAAAAATTATCATAGCTGCGGTAAAACACCCCTATGAAAATGTGCAAAATAATCATATTTTTTTAAATAACTCTGAAACTAATAAAAATTTAAAAAAATCTAAAATACAAAATTTTCATGATTTCTTATGCTCTTTCGAATGGCGATAGTCAAAATTCGAAAAAATTAAACCTATGGAATGTGTGTGGGAGGTAGGAGTTAACGGTTTAATTATTTCCAAATTTGACTATCACCATCCGAAAGAACATAAAAAATCATGAAATTTTGTATTAAAGATTTTTTTAAATTTTCATTAGTTTCAGAGTTATTTGAAAAAATATGATTATTTTGCACATATTCATAGGGGTGTTTCGCCCCCTTAAACCATTTTACCGCAGCTAAGATAATTTTTTTCTTACTTATCTTGACCTCCTCTAACTATATATAAAGTTTAAACTCGATACGAATTTTCGACTTGAAAATGTTCCCTTGTAAGACGGAAACGGATGTTTACTCTTGTCATTTTTTTAAATTTTCGATTTATTTTTGAAATAAGACAACAATGTTTAAAAAAATGTAAAAAAATATCGAGTATGTTATTATTTACAATTTATTTCTCATATATTTTTTTCCAACACTTATGATTAAGCCAGAAAAAAATTTAAAAAATAATTGTTTTGAATAATCCACACTGTTTATTCTCAGTAATTACGTATAAGAAAGACCCATGGTACCTATGGCTAACACGTACTCTGTTCAATCTCTGTAATATGTATAAGAAAGTCTCATGACACTCATGGCAGATATTTCTTCTCTGATATGAACTATTTGAAATGTCTTAAAAACGGATACTTGTTAAAAAAACATTTTTTTTTCAAAATTTTTTTTCGAAAAAATGAATAGAACATAAATTACAGACAATAATGTTAGATACAATTTTTAACTTGGCCATTTTTCCCTAAACTGCACTGTTTCAATGTAATTTGAAAAATTAAAAAAACGATCTAGGTAATTATCCGTAGTCTAGTTTTTTTGTCGAATGTACCGTTTTTTGATAATTTAATTTATTTGATAACCTTCAACCGACATTTAAGGGTGTTTTTGACATTTAAGTGAGGAAGCTACCCTCGTACGGGGTAGAACTTGTTTAGTAATTGTTTCTATAATATTAAATTGTATTAATACCAAATATCAAAACTTTATATATCATTTCCAATTTTATTAATTTTACGGGCTATAATACCAACATGTTAAAATAAAATTCAATAGCAAAAATACGTTCATCCTTAAGATATAAAATTAAATTTTTAAAATTAAAATTACTAAAAAAAGAGAACTACCTCATGTTTTCTATAATTAATTTGTTTAATTCACGGGTAACACATGGTTCTATCAGTTAATAATTAATAAAAACAAAAAAACATTTGGACAACAAAATGTATATTCCGAAGAAAAATAATCAAGTTCCAAGAGTCACAGTTTAAGAAGCGCTGGATTGGATCTGTAGAAGCAGCGGTCCTTGACGAGTGTGTTCTGTGTCTGTGCGATGCTGGAAACTGAGATGATCTAGCGAGATACGAGATTAAGCCAAAATGTAAGTGTAATTAACAATTATTTTTGTACAAATGCAACCCTATCTTATAAAATAATAAATTAAAGTATTTTGAATAAAAAAATATCTTCATACATCAAAAAGACCTTCAAAATCTATTAACTAAAATTTAGGTCAGTTTTATAAAAGTATTTTGTATTTTAATTGTTAACCCTACACTGCATGAGTACATAAAACCAATGCAGTGTATTTAAGTGTAAAGCCATGAACTAGAGTGCGACAGTTAATATTACAAGAAAACAATTGTGTATCACCAGTGATACGCCATGAAGTGTAGGGTTTGTGAGGTATACAATGTAATATTTTTACTGATTGTACCATAAATATATTTGATATAGCTGTATACATATTTTTTCTGATAACTAGGTGATATTTTATTTAATACCTTTTATAGCCCGAGCAAAGATACAGACTTTTAATCGATCGATAGTTTGATAGGTTTTGAGCTGCAAATAAACACATTTGTCCTCAAATAGGCTAGTTAGCACGCCAAACTGATTACCAGTCAATAGATAGTTGCCCATTTTTTTAATAAAATGAAAATTGCTCGGCATATACCTTGCTCCGAAACTGTACACTAAGTTATTTGCAAAACGGATGCTCGTAGAAAAATAGTACATAGAATCTTTTAAGTAGAGAATTTTGTAATTTACATATTTTATAATAACTTTTTCTGTCCGATCAATAGGAACGAAGATATCGACGAACAAGTAATTTTTGGTGATTTTGACCCCGAAAATTCGTGACGCAAGTGCAATAACGATGGAGATAGTTGAAATTCATTAAAAATGACAAAATAAAGGTGTATTGGTGTATACAAAAATCTGGTGAAAACCTAATACATGATGATGACAATAACTTACTAAGTATTTTTCAAGTAAAACAGTCGGACTGAAGAAACTATCGGAATTTGAACTGGCCGACAAAGAGATATGAATACAGCTTCATCTAACTGATAATACGAGATGAGGTAAGTTTGATTTTCTTTGGGGATATTTCCCCTATCACTATGCAAAACGTTCATAAATACAGGGCGATCGATCATCGTTTTCTGTATCTACGTAAAATATACTATCCCCCCAAATCTGTGTTTTCCGTCAACCTCATGAGGTATGTTCACATACTAAAAATCAACATTAACAACTCTTTTTTCAAAAAAATTCTTAGTTTGAAAATTTGAAAAAATAGCACTTTTCAAAGTTAAATAATTCTGGTGGGGGACCAGATAAAAATCTGAAATTTCAACCCATAACAGAAGTACATAATGGTATTATGTACCAAAAAAAATTACTTGTTGACTCTACCCTGTCTTGCAAAAACATCCCCTTGAAATTGGGATTTTTATAAAATAGTCCGGTGTGGAATAACCCACAAATAACTAAATAATTACCAGTAATATTTTTTTAATGTAAAAGATTAAAGTCCTTACGATTAGAAACTCAATGAAAAAAGTCTCATGAAAATCCACTCACTACAGACGGGTTCCGAGGTAAAAAGCTAACTGCACCGTACTAATAGTACTAAAATCAAAGTAACATTTATAAATAGCAAATTATAATGATCCACCAAAAATATTTTACCATAGCTTACCTGAATAGAACGAGTGTATCAAAATAGAAACTCACCATAATCATTCCTTTTCAACCGTGTCTGCTTATAAAACGTATTGTTTGCAACTTAAAAAAGAATAAAATATTATAAATAAATACTTTTTAAAAACAAGCTTTCATAAAAAATGCAGTAAAAAGTAAAAAAAAAATTTCAGCTAAAACAAAATTTTCAGGTTTTTATGGCTAAAACCAATAAAAGCTTATGAAGTTATGAATAGCTTTTAATTAATTAATTATTTCATTATTGTATTTATAAAATTGTTAAATTGCTACCAAAAATTCTATATACCTACCTACCTATGTATTTACTTATGAACTTTACTAATGAACTTTGAATAAGAGGGGTGGAAAAATTTGCAATATTTTTTTTGTATTCACCGAATGAAACTAGGCACAAGTAAGTACTCTACAAGACAAATAGCATTTACGAAAATTCAACCCCTATGGGAATGGGGGTAAAATTTTGATAGATTTATCTTGTTTTATATTTATATATATATATATATATATTATATATATATAAACTTATATATATATATTAAATTTGTTCGAATTTACCATTATGAACAGTTATGTTCATAATGGTAAATTCGAACAAATTAATATTCAATTAAAAATTAAAGTTTGACAATCAAGCCCTAATAGCATGGGACGGGGAAGAGAATGGATATATGTGTATCTGCATACTTGATTTACTTATACAGGTAAATTACGGCAAAATAGTAATCTATTAAAATTTCGACAAAAAACCCATAATGGCGTAGTAGTAGGTGTGTTTTTGATATGTTTATCTGCATAGCTGCTTAAGTTATAATGGTTAAGTCGTGCAAAATAATCTGCAATAAAAAAATCGATATTCAAGCCCTAATGGCGGGGGTAGACAGGGGGTGGGTTTTTGCAATTTTTTACTAAGATCCGAGATATTTACAATTTTTTATAGGAAATTAATAAAAATCAATATAAAAAAGATGTAATATGTCATCCCCTATCACGTATGAAGGGTTGTAATTAGTTTTGAAATTTATGCGAGTGAAGCTGCGGGAATGCGCTAGTCAGTGATATTTCTAGGTAAAATTTATATTTTGGATTCATAAATTTAAATATCATTGTTTTTTTTTATTACAATCTCTTGTTATAGCGGGTAAACTGGTAATGCTATTGTCGTTTATTCAGTTTATATAAGGAAACAAACCCACCAAAATAGATACGTAGAGCACATTTTTGTAGAAGATTTTGTCCTAGGCAAAAATAATGGGTTTAAAAAAATATTACAAATCTTTTTTTAGTAAAAAACAACTTATTGATGCCAGCTGACCAAAATTTCAACTTAAAATATGGATCCATAGATATCGAAGAAAAGAGAAGAGCACAGATTATAGTTACTCAAGAATCGAAGCTTTCCTCGTACAAGAGAAAAGCTCTTTCATCTTATGATTGATTCAACCTACAATCAAGTCATTTCACAATGGACATACTTTAATGGTTTACATATTGTTAACATGCGGTGTAAGAAAATAAAATAAATACATGTAACTATTGATTCATTGTAAAATTACCTTTTTAGGGTTGATATCTCGTATATAATCAAAATTAATAAAAAGCTGACAAAAAGTGAACACCAGCCTGAGAACAAAATCAACATGGACAGCGGTCACGAAAGCCTGCATTAGAATATATGTAATTTAATCAAGGCCGGATTTATATTTGTAGGGATACCCAGCAGTAGTGATGGGAGGGGCCTTTAACCTCAGAAATAATTCAATCTAATCGAATAGTTACAAAACGAGCAAAGTTTCGATGAATCCCCCCCCCCCCCTCCCACTAAGCTGGAGCCCTATGCAACTGCTTATTTTGCTTATGAGTAAAATCCGGCCCTGAATTTAATATTATATGTCAAAATTTATTTGTATTGTTTCATAAACAGTAAGGTCAAGTTAGGTGAAAACAAATTTACAGTTTTTAAAAACATTTTTGCAATAAAAGTGTTATATTGTATAAATCCCATAAAAGAATTATTGTAGAGAAGAAGGGGGCGGGAATACCGACTAATTAAAAATATATATTTAATTTCACTTGAAATTTTTATTAGAACATTTGGAAAAACTTTAAACATGTAATAATCAGTTAGGTATGGAGCGTTCAAGTAATACGTAAGAATAATTACTTTTATTTATGACCCCCTCCTTTGTAAGCAAAATAGGAAAGTTGTAAATTTTCCTCCCTTAAATGATAAAATGAGTAGGATTTTTATAATTTTATTAGACATCAAAATTAAACAATAATCAAATTATTTCTAAGATCAATGAACTACTATTTTTAAAAGAATTGAATAAGTAATGTCTATTCATTTTGTTTGAATTCGTTTTAAGTCTGGGAATCGTTATATACATATCTGGGATTCTACGAATTGACCGTCACTTGATTTAAGTAGACTGCTACATACTATAGTACACCATTACACCACTAAACTCTGAGGGTCGATCCAATCTGATCAGATTGGATCCAATTAGATCTAAAATCGGAAATAAATTTTTTCATAAAAAATAGCATCAGATCTGATCAAATCCGTAATTTGGCCCATTCAGATTTGATTAGATCTGATCAGATCTAATTGGATCAAATTTCAGATCTGCTCTGATCCAATTTCAGATCTGCTCTGATCCAATTAGATCGGATCGCCTTTTCCTGGGAAGCCATCTACAAAAAATTATCTCACAGGTTAAAAAATAATAATGTTGGTCCATATTGCCCATACAGTTGTGAGTAAAGAGAACTGTATACACTAATACACTCATATTAATAATTCTATGTGGTTAAGGTGGTAAACCTAAAGAACTAAATATTTGGAATTTATTAAAACGTTTATAATTTTGTTGTTTAATAACTTTTTTGTGTACAATTGATTGATATTTTTAGAATGTTTATATCACTTTTCGTTTCCGAGTTATAAGCCCTAACTTAAGTTTATCTTATGAGTCACTAAGTTGTCTATGGTGTTTTTTTTACTTTACAATGATATAAGTGTATTATAATTTTTTTCGAAAAGAGTACTAAATGCAAGTGATATTTATAAAGTATTTTATTACACAATCAAAATAACAAATGAATATTTAAAAACAATAAACTATTACAAAAAATAATATTTATCATTTTTTTTTCAATAATAAGTATGACAAAAAATGTAAAGTAGAGTAAAAAACACGTTCAAATATGCTATAGTCCAACTTAATGACTGATAAAAATAAACTAAAGTAACTTTAAATCGAAATAAACAAAAAAGTACTTTAAAAAACCGAAAAAATACAGTACCTATCTATTTTAACAAATAAGTTATAGCGATTTAATGAAATTCCGAATTTTTAGTTTTTTGAGTATACCGCCTAAACGACATATAATAATAGGTATTTTTTTGATGAAGTAATACTTATACCACCCCTTCCGTACAAATAATATAATTCATCTCATTTAACCAAATGTGTATTTCTTACCATTTAGGAGATCCCTCTGGATTTCACGCTTATCTTGGACATCCTGTATAGAGGCAATATGGACCGACATAATTTAATTTAGGAGGCTTTTGGCATGCTGGAACCAAATTTGTTGCCCAATTGGTTTCATCACGTTAGAGTTTTGAGATATTCCAACCTAAAAGTCCAAAAATGACTATATTGGCAATGTTAAAGAATTTATTACCAAGTAAGTAATTTTTTTCTGAAGTTTTCGATCACGGTAACAAATAGTATTATCTTTCCTCTTTAAAATGAGTTTTAAAATATACTGTATGATTTTTTTAGCCGAGATGTACATGTTTGAAGAGATGATATTTTTGTTAATGGAGTGTAGTATTATAGACACCATGAACTATACTACAAATATCTTCAAAGTAGTATATTAAGGAGAAGAAAAGTCGCACAGTGAAATTGAAATGTAAACATCATTTTAAAGAGAAAATATAGTTCTATTTATAATTATGAAAGAAAACTTCAGAGAAAAATTACCTACCTAGTAATAAATTCTCCAACATTACCAAAATCGTCATTTTTGGCAATATCTCAAAAACCTAACGTAAAACCATTTGAGCAACAAATTCGGTTTCGGCATGATAAATACCTTCTAAATCACCGATTCAGATCACCAAGTATTTTGGACTAGAAAAAATTCAGACGAGATATTTTTTTAATAGAATGGTAGTTTAGGGTGTCATCAATAAGTTTTCCCCACTTCAACGAGATCTGTGTCACCTCATTGAAGAAGGGATGAATACTAATATTTCCACGATTTCTCAAATTTTCCAGCATAAAAATGATTTATTGTAAAAAAATAATATTTATAGTCAAAATTATTTTTGAAGTTTTATCGGCTTGGCGTCTGGTCTATAATAAATATTACACATGACTTATTAAATTACATATCCATGTAAAAATGGTTGCTTATCTATCACAGCTTCAACAACGATATCACAATTGTTTAGTCTATGTCCGGTATCGTAAAGGGGCTAGCAAAATTTGCTAGCTAGCAAGCACTCGCAAATGAGGTTTTAATTTTGTGATAGTATCTATGAATTTGCTATGGAATTTAAAGCAGTGATACTTTTACGTATTGTAACATAGTTGGCGACTTTGACCGTACAAAATAATTTTTATTTTAATACCGTTGGCGTTTATTTATCACGCCTGCGTAAAACTTGTCAAAGTCTTCATGAAACTCCAAGACCTAATTTTCTAGCTCTTTTATGATGTCGGACATTATTCTCTTCCAGGCAAACGATTGGAAGTTTTTTTATAATCGATGTGAGGTAGAGTGTTTAAAAGTGGACAAATTACTTCGTTTAATTTAAATTGTTGCCTGAAATGTATTGGTTTTAATAACCTATTGGCTCGTATTCGCCCCATCTCCTCTTGGTACCTGAAAAACGAATATCTTATTTTATAATTAAAAAAAAACTGTAATTTAAAATTTTTGTGAACAAATAATATAATATCTCTGAAAAATGAATTACTATAACTACTGATTGTTAGGGGGTGGGGGTGGGGGATCTATGCTGATTTCGTGAAAATATATTAGTCATATTAATGTCGACATCATTTTGGGTAAATTTTTTTTGTCATTGTTTTTTTAATAAAGTTAATTCAAAAATTAAGTAACACGGTGGGGATGATTTCCGTAACTGTGTGAGGGGCACATTGTTTATCCCATCAGTTATATGACAATTAGACCAGTGGTTTTTAATATTTACTTTGACATTGTAATTCAAATATGTATTGTTACTTGTTAGTAATTTTTTATAAATTGTCAATAAATATTTTGTGTATTATTATAATATTTAGTTAAATTGTTTGAATTATTTCCTATAACATTCATTTCTTTTGTTTTCTTTGCATAGATGGACACTGTTATGTAGTAATGTATGAACGCACAAAATATCATTTTTAAGTAATGAATGCAGTTACATACAAATTAAAGTTTATAATATAATAGAAAATACAATAAACTCCAAAATTAATTAATCATGTGTTCCATTTTAATATATGAACTTTTTAAATTAAATCAAAAAATGTTTTAAATAGAAGTTGTTTGGAATGGAGGGGGGAACCAAAATGGTGTTATTAATTTTTGATTTTTTTGACGTCTTCAAGGTCAAATAGGGCCAACATATTTTTTTCAAATGGAAACATATATTTTTTATTACAGTATTTATTGGTTGGAAAAAATAAACAGCTTTTATTTTAAATAATTTTTTGTCTGACTTAATTTTTCTTTGACATTTAACAAAATATTATGTGATTTTAAATTTCCATGAGTTTTTTACTAGGAAACCGTCAATTTTTGAGGAAAAGTGCAAAAAAAAAAACAAAAAATATTTATTTTGACCTGGTAAAACTAGGAAAACGATTTTAATAAAAAAAAACTTGTTTTTGCTTTAATATTTTGAAGAGCAACTGTTAATAGTGATGACAAAACGAGGTATCCTTTCGTTAATCGAAGCGTGTCCTTAATGAAAATAAAGATTTTTTACAAGCATTGGATGAAGTCCGTATTCACGATGTATGCAGGAAAAGATAATTTTCAATATTATTATTACACATTTTTTAAGAATAGATTCAGCCTGGACCCCTTTGGGTTCTCCGGGTCTCAATGATTTGCATCGCCTGCATTGCCCTCTTGTCGGTCCTGATTGAACGATCTGAAGATATGTTTTACTAGACTTACATTAATGAGTAGTAACTTTTGCGCATCCGTAAAATTTTCCTATTTTCGATCCACCCTAGTGTGCATGTATGTTAGAGATCAGATCGGGCCTTAAAAAAACGGCCCGACCCGGTCCGATGATATTTTTTTTTTAATTTGCCGACCCGATTCGGTTCCGAAACTTTTTTTTTCGACCCGGTCCAATCCGGTTCGATTTATACTAAGGTCCGACCCAACCCGGTCCAAACGTTACAAACAAAAATCAAGCCCAGTCCGGTCCGATCCGAAATTCGGGTCGGACTAAATTCGGACCGGATCGTGCTGGCCCGGCCCGAATTGATCTATAACGTTTTCTTATATGTTTTCTTGGTTTGAGAATTCTTTCTAACCGTGTATAAATTATAATTTTGTTAATAACTGTGAATTGTTATTAATTTAACATTAAACAATTAAACTATTAAAAGTAAAAGTTTTGTTTTGAAAAAAATAATATTTTTACTTATTCGTAAGGTCCGTCCAGCTCGGTCCGATTTATGCTAAGGTAAGATCCGACCCAGTCCGGTCCGATGTATACCAATCCCGGACCGGTCCGAATTGACCCGGTTCAAACGTAACAAACAAGAATTAAGTCCGGTCCGAAATTCGGGCCGGGATAAACCCGGGCCGGGCCGGGTCGGCCCGGCCCGATCTGATCTCTATATTTTTTGTACTACGTTGTATTGAAACGAGATTGGATCGAAACCTGACGGATACCTATACTATACAGGCAGTGTGAATGATTTCATTGTTTATTGTTTATTTACATTTAATTAGAGAGAGACCGGCTCGATGGTTTGGATTGAGTATACAGTATACTACATGTCGTATAACTATGCAACGGGCCTTATCAGTTTAAGCGCAAACAAGATCCAAATTAATATTCAGTGGTTTTAAATGCTGCGATATGTTCAAATATGTTTGAAAATCATTCGCTGATTTAAATTTACTTATTAATTTTATATATTTACAAAATAACCAAGGTATTTCATTTAAAATTTCAGGATTTGTGAAGCGTTCTGTCATAGGACAAGTTTGGGAAACGCTATTCTACATCATACTTTAATATCAACCAAATTGACATTGACCCATGTCCCATAAGATTTGCTTAACTATTTCAATCTATTCGTTAAGTCTGAGAATCTAGCGTCATGAAATTGGTAAAAAGTTTCAACAATGGAAACCGAAGTATGAACAATAGAAATAGCATATTCATAATTGACATTAACTTAGAGAGGGTGAAAATATATTGAAGAAACTATATTTATTTTTAGTAGAAGAGGTTTTGTAGGGCTCAAAGGAAACCGAAAGAATTTTGGTTTACCGAGGTTCGACTTATAAAATTCTACTGTAATAGGTGTGTTTTTTTAATTCAAATAATTAGGTATGTATTTTGTTTTAATTCAAATTTTAAAAATAGTTAACTTTGAAATTACTATTATATTCCAATAAAAAATTAATTTAGTTGAAAAAATATTAGGCAGCTTCTATTTTACAAATAAAATTGATAAACCCGGGTAACATCGGGTCTAAAGTGCTATACATTATATTAAAACCTTTATAAATTACATCAAAATAGTTATATAGGAGAGGGAAAATTAGTTTCATATATATCTCTATGTCAACAACTAGAGCGCAGATAAAATTTAGTTTCATATCTAAGTCAACGACTAGAGCGCAGATATTCATGAATTATAAAATTTTGCTATTTTTGTCACCGATTGACTTGCAAGTTATTCCTAAGACCTGGAAATTGTTATATTCCAAAATATATTTTCATAGTAAAGGATCAAATGTCTGCATTATTGTAAAAAAGTCATTTTCTTCTGTAGCTTTTTTATGAACTTGATTTTCGGGCTGTTTTTTGTTCTGACGTATCTACCATGTCAGAATCTTTTTCAGAAGTGTTTCAAAACAGCTGTTAATAAGTATATAATGATGAAATAAATCAGAATTATGGATATTCAATTATATTTATGAAGTATCCACATAATATGTATTTGTTTATCTCGATACGATGGTATGTATTATTTTTTATGATATTCTCAGTGTTAAATTGTCCATACGATAAATTGTTGTCACAGTAAATTGTCCATACGATAAATTGTTATTACGATAAATTGTTGTTACGGTAAATTCTCCATACGATTAATTGTTTTACGATAAATTGTTGTTACGGTAAATTCTCCATACGATTAATTGTTTTACGATGCATTGTTGTTACGGTAAATTCACTATACGATTAATTGTTTTACGACAAATTGTTGTTAAGGTAAATTGTTTTACGATGAACTGTTTACGATAAATTGACCGGATCTCGTGCTGACATCCAAGGTTGTGGCGTATGAAAATAGATTATAATTTTTTTTAAAATAGGGAAGGGAAATTTTGCTTCACATATAACTCTATGTATAAGTCAACGACTCTAGCAATAATTAGTGACGTTTTTAACTTCTATACAAAATCTAAAGGCACAGATACTTATTAATGAATTTTAAAATTTAGCTACTTTTATCACCTATTTTATTGTCTTGCAAATTACTCATAATCCCGGGTTACACCAGGTATTTGCGCTACACATTATATCAAAATCTTTATAATTTTCATCAAAATAGACATAGGGGAGGGAAATTTAACTTCATATAAGTCAACAACTAACAATAATTTGTGACATTTATAACTTCTATACAAAATCTGAAGCATAGATATTAATGAATTTTGAAATTTAGCTACTTCTGTTACCGTTTGTATTTCAAGTTATTCCTAAAACCTAGAAGATATTATTTTCGAATATAGAAATAATTTAAATAAAAAAAATATTATAGCATGGTTGTATGTTAAATATAGTTTAATTTAATATCCCCGGGTAACACCGGGTCATATGGCTAGTTACTTTTATAATTTAATAATTGCTTTTAAAATTTTTTACTTACAAAATGATTTTCAGTGAATGAAATTGATACATTCTATTTAATATTGACATTAAATATTAAACGAAATCAATTTAGATTAGTGATAGTTGTATTAACATGTAATTATTTTCCTAGATTTCAATTTTGACAGTTCTAAAAATAAATTCCAAAATTTTCATAGATAACTAGATTTTTACTTTTTTATACATACATGAAATGTAATGTATAAATAAAGTATAGTGATCACGAAAAAATTCGAACTCGAGATTTTAACGGAATTACACGTTTTGAGCGTCCCTGAATCATATACAACCATTAACTCAATGACGTCTGTGTGTCTGTCTGTGTGTCTGTCTGTCTGTCTGTCTGTATGTCTGTGAACGCTCTACAGCCAAAACTGTAAGACTTACGATCGTGGAATTTTAAACTTAAGGTTCTTGTATACTCTAGATGTGCACCTCCTATTTTTGAAAACCATCACTAAACCGGAAACGGAAGTATAATTATTTTTCGAATTATTTTTGAATTAATTTTGAAACGGTGCACATTAGAAAAAAATGTTTTAGATCAAGTTGTAGAGGGTATTTATCTATAATTTATGTTCTATCCATTTTCCCCCCGAAATTTGTTTTTAGGAAATAATCGATTTTCTAAAAAAAATTAATTTTTTCGATTTATTTTTTAAACGGTAGGTATTAGAAAAAAATGTTTGAGATACAAGTTGTAGAGAATATTATTTTCAATAATTTATGTTCTATTCTTTTTTTTGTATCTTATGAATTAACCAAAAAAAATAATAATTTTAATTTTAATGGCTTTAATTTAAAAATTATTTGAATAATACAAAAAATCTAGTTATCTATGAAAATTTTGGCATTTATTATTAGAAGATTTAGAAGTGTCAAAATTGAATTCTAGCAAAATAAATACTTGTTAATACAATAATCACTAATCTTAATTGATTTCATTTAATATTTAATGTCAATATTAAATACAATGTATCAATTTCATTCATTGAAAATCATTTTGTAAGTAAAAAATTTTAAAATTAAATATTAAATTATAAAAGTAATCACATATTAATACTCGGTGTCATGATGTATAAACGGTGCACATTAGAAAAAAATGTTTTAGATCAAAGTTGTAGAGGGTATTTATTTATAATTTTTGTTCTATCCATTTTCCTCCCCAAAATTTGTTTTTAGGAAATAATCGATTTTCTAAAAAAATTAATTTTTTCGATTTATTTTTTAAACGGTAGCTATTAGAAAAAAATGTTTGAGATACAAGTTGTAGAGAATATTATTTTCTATAATTTATGTTCTATTTTTTTTTGTATCTTATGAATTAACCAAAAAAAATAATAATTTTAGTTTTGATGGTTTTAATTTAAAAATGATTTGCATAATACAAAAAATCTAGTTATCTATGAAAATTTTGGCATTTATTATTAGAAGTGTCATAATTGAATTCTAGCAAAATAAATAGTTAATACAATAATCACTATTCTTAATTGATTTCGTTTAATATTTAATGTCAATATTAAATACAATGTATCAATTTCATTAATTGAAAATCATTTTGTAAGTAAAAAATTTTAAAATCAAATATTAAATTATAAAAGTAATCACATATTAATACTTCGGTGTCATGATGTATAAAAAAGTTCCGTGCCTGCCAAGGCAGTTTATTTGTAATATAACATCATTTTTAACATAAAATTAATATTATTCATTTTTTGTTCAATTCATAAAATACAAAAAAAAAGAATAGAACATAAATTATAGAAAATAATATTCTCTACAACTTGTATCTCAAATATTTTTTTCTAATACCTACCGTTTAAAAAATAAATCGAAAAATTTATATTTTTTAGAAAATCGATTATTTCCTAAAACATTTTTTGGGGGGGGGGGGAAGAATAGAACATAAATTATAGATAAAAGTTCCTTCAACAACTTTTATCTGAGACATTTTTTTCTACTGCCCACTGTTTCAAAAATAATTCGAAAAGTTCAAAAATTGACACCAGCAAACATCCGTTTCCTGGTTTAGTGATCGTTTTCAAAAATAGGAGGTGCACATCTAGAGTATACAAGATCCTTAAGTTTAAATTTCCACGTTCGTAAGTCTTACAGTTTTGGCTGTAGAGCGTTCACAGATATACAGACATACACACAAACAGACAGACAGACAGACAGACGTCATTGAGTTAATGGTTGTATACGATTCAGGGACGCTCAAAACGTGTAATTCCGTTAAAATCTCGAGTTAGAATTTTTTCGTGATCACTATACTTTATTTATACATTACATTTCATGTATGTATGTATAAAAAAGTAAAAATGACTCTGTAGAACAAGGTCTTACGAACTACATTTTTTTGATAATTACTTTTTTATACATACATGAAATGTAATGTATAAATAAAGTATAGTGATCACGAAAAAAATCGAACTCGAGATTTTAACGGAATTACACGTTTTGAGGGTCCCTGAATCATATACCACCATTAACTCAATGACGTCTGTGTGTGTGTGTGTCTGTCTGTCTGTCTGTCTGTGTGTCTGTGAACGCTCTACAGCCAAAACTGCAATACTTACGAACGTGGAATTTTAAACTTAAGGTTCTTTTATGCTCTAGATGTGCACCTCCTATTTTTAAAAACCATCACTAAACCGAAAACGGAAGTATAATTATTTTTCGAATTATTTTTGAATTATTTTTGAAACGGTGCACATTAGAAAAAATGTTTTAGATCAAAGTTGTAGAGGGTATTTATCTATAATTTATATTCTATCCATTTTCCCCCCCAAAATTTTATGAACTCATAGGGGGGATTAATCCCCCCTATGAGTTCATTGGCGTAGGTAGGGGGGATTAAGGGGATTAATCCCCCCATATCTACGCCACTACAGTTAGTATTTTTTAATGTTTGCAGGTGACTACTCAGTAACTGATTTATTTCGATAACTTTATTTGGAGAATCAGCTATAAACAAAATGGCCGACAAAAGCAAAACCCGTGTATCTAGCTCCGGTAAGTTGTACACTGTTATTATATTATAAATATATTGGAGGTTCAGATCAGCGGTTCTCAATATGTGGTTCCTAGTTCCATCATTGTAGACTACAATATTTTATATTTTAGTGTAATTTCGCTGTTTAAATTATTACAAATAAATCACTAGTTATACAGTGCCTTCCAAAAATTAATAACTTCTGAATGGTTTAAAATGTAGGATTTGAATACAATGGGATCACCAAGTTTATAATTTAACTATTTAGAATAGTTTAGATTACCTATAACAAATAAATCAGTAGTTATTTTTTATTATTTTTACTGTACTATATTACTAATAATCTATAGTTGCGCTGATTTTAATATAATTTATACAATCTTCTAGTTTCAGTTTTTTACTTCTTATTAGCTATGCTATATTTAGTTAAATATTTTTTCATATCATGTACCTACTGACTTGTTAATTTCCTTTAAATATTCTTTGCTTGAGTCCCCTATAATCTGTAATATTATTTTTAGTTGACAACTTAAAATAATTTGAGAACCGCTGGTATATTTTTATTATTATTGTTTAGTCTTCATTATTGTTACAACAAAAGCAAAAAAAAAAACACTCATCAATTTAATAAGGGATCAAAATATTGTAGACAAAATGGGCAAAATTCAAAGCTCTGAAATGATGGAAATAATTGATTACATAAATTAATAAAAAAAAAATACATTTTAAAGATTGATATCTCTACTTTTCAATATTTTTAATTATTTTTTACAATTTTTATTTTACTTTGCGAGCTTGTAAAAAACAAACCATTGTACGAAATTCTTTAAAAATAGTGGAAAATTGAAATTAAAAAAAAATTATTCCAAGGCGTGTCAAATTGTAGATCTCAATTGATAAAATATGACCGTATTTTTATAATTTTTTTTAACTCAAAAATGGCGGCAGCAAGGAGCCCCGGCAGTATTTTATTTTATCCCCCCTCCCTCTAACTCGGTGACTACTAGCTCAAAAATCTGAAGAAAAAAAAAACAGATAACGAGGCTTTGGTGAGACTACATACGACAAATACAAAAATAAAGTCACCCATATCATTTCACATTTTGGAAAAATAGGGAAGTGTCATAAAAATATTTATTTTTATTTTTTTTTATCTAGGCATGTTGGGTGTCAAAATGTAGATCTCAATGAGTAGAATATGACACTATTTTTTTAAATAAAAAATGGCGCCTGCAGGGCACTCCAAGCAAACATTTATTCTGTCCCCCTCACCCTCTAACTCGGTAACTACTGGCTCAAAAAATCTGAAAATAATTTGGTAATAGGGCTTTGGTGGGACTGCCAACGACAAATACTAAAATCAACAATATCATTTCAGAGGCGTCATGGATTTTTTTATTATCATATCTTGGCTTATGGGGTGTCAAAATGTAGATCTCAATTAATAGAATATGATCCTATTTTTATATTTATTTCTAACTCAAAAATGCACCTATAAGTGGCTCCAATTAGTCCACGTAGTACATACTTTGGAATCCTTATGACATACATCCGTGTATGTCTTGACAGATTTTTTTGTTTAATATCAAATAATTCCGCGGGAAAACTGTAGATCAAATTTATAAAAAAAGTTACATAAAAAAATATAATCTTTTACTTGATTATCCTATAAGTCTGTGGAAAATGAATTAAATGTTAATTTGCACATCTACATATCTGAAAAGTACAATATACAGGGTGGTCCGGTTTGGGATACAGATATTTTAGGAGCTGATTCCCTGACTCATTGTGAGTAAGAAATTTTGCGGGAAGTGGAGGTCTATCTTTAACACCCTCTGAGCTACAGGGTGTTTAAATAATTTCCTTCAGAGTAGTTCTTACTACAAAGATTATCTCATAACATCTAAAGTAATGTATCTAGAGCAATAAAAATGAGTCAGTTTCATAGGTAATTAACTAGCATATTTTTCAGTATTCTATGGCTATCCGTAGATATTTTTATTTCCGAGTTATAGCTCATCAAAGTCGAAAAATATCTTTTTTTGGTAAATTTTTTTATGAAAATGACATTTTTCTCCAAAAGTACCCCTACTAACATGTTGTATTTTTTATCATTATTTTGGTACATCATAATGTTACCTACAAATTCACTATACAAAATTTGGACGTGGGTCTTATAGTTTTCCAGTTATTAATTAATCCCCAAAGTTACTATTTTGCTACCTGCCACATTAAATGAAATAGTCAATAAATTTATTTGTTTATAACTACATAATTTTATTATTAATTATTACTTACCATAAAAATAATTATTTTCCGGAAAACTGTAAGACACATTTGAAGGTAACATTATGATGTACCAAAATAATGATAAAAAATACAACATGTTAGGGGTACTTTTGGAGAAAAATGTCATTTTCATAAAAAAAATTACCAAAAAAAGATATTTTTCGACTTTGATGAGCTATAACTCGGAAATAAAAATATCTACGGATAGCCATAGAATACTGAAAAATATGTTAGTTAATTACCTATGAAACTGACTCATTTTTATTGCTCTAGATACATTACTTTAGATGTTAAGAGATAATCTTTGTAGTAAGAACTACTCTGAAGGAAATTATTTAAACACTATTACATTTTTTTTATATATGTATAGATTAATTTTTGTAAATAATATTTCAATTAAAGTTTAATAATTTGCATCCGTTTAATACTGGAATGGATTTGAACGACGGAACAGGCTTGTGCGTGATTTTGAAGGCAATTCAAGATCACGCACTCAGAAAACGGACATACGGATATCGGCAGCGGCAGATGTAGTATAAATAGACAAAAAGTAGTGTTTTAATTGTTGAAACCGTTTTGAAGAATAATTCAATCTTTTTGTGACCCGTTGCGGGGATATTATTGGCTATGTGAACTTGGCAACTGACTTTGGAAATTTAAATTTTTTTTATATGCATTCGTTTGTACCTCGTTTGTACTCGTTTGTACCACAAAAATTTTCGTTTGTACCTCAAAGGGCTAAGAGATAAAAAAAAATTAAAAAAGGGTAGCAACCCGCATTATGATATTAAAAATCGGTGAACGTCATCTGTTTTGCAATCGTTTGTACCCGTTTGTACCGAAAATAATATTGTTTTTATAACAAAGGGCTAAATAATATAAACAAAAAAGGGCGACATACAGCTAAATTAAAATTCTAAAGTAGGTAATTCTAATTTGGATTCTTGAAAAATTGTTTATTGTAAGCAATTGTTTGTACCTTCTGTGTGTTCGTTTGTACCACCAATAGTTATTTTTTAACTCTAAGGGCTCGAAGGGAAAATCGAAAATAACATCATAGATCATGCAGTTATAAAAATATTTAAAATCTGTTAACGGCATTGGATTCAGCGTCGTTTGTACTCATATGTACTGAAAATATTTTTGTTTTGCTTTAAAGGGCTAAAAGGTACAAACGATTGGACATTTGCAAATCTAATTTCAACGTTATTTCAATGATGGTATATTAAATAAATTGTTTAACATATCCAGTCGTTTGTACCTTTTGTGTGTTCGTTTGTACCACCAATATTTATTTTTTAACTCTAAGGGCTCGAAGGGAAAATCGAAAATAACATCATAGATCATGCAAATTTCAAAATATTTCAAATCTGTTAACGGCATTGGATTCAGCGTCGTTTGTACTTATTTGTACTGAAAATATTTTTGTTTTTACCTCAAAGGGCCATAAGGTACAAACTGAATCCAATGCCGTTAACAGATTTTAAATATTTTTATAACTGCATGATCAATGATGTTATTTTCGATTTTCCCTTCGAGCCCTTAGAGTTAAAAAATTACTTTTGTCGGTACAAACGAACACACAAAAGGTACAAACGACTGGATATGTTAAACAATTTATATAATATACCAACATTGAAATAACGTTGAAATTAGATTTTCAAATGTCCAATCGTTTGTACCTTTTGGTCCTTTAAAGTAAAAACAAAAATATTTGTGTTACAAACGAGTACAAACGACGCTGAATCCAATGCCGTTAACAGATTTGAAATATTTTTAAAACTGCATGACCTATGATGTTATTTTCGATTTTCCCTTCGAGCCCTTAGAGTTAAAAAATAACTATTGGTGGTACAAACGAACACACAAATGCTACAAACAACTGGATATGTTAAACAATTTATTTAATATACCATCATTGAAATAACGTTGAAATAAGATTTTCAAATGTCCAATCGTTTGTACCTTTTGGCCCTTTGAAGTACAAACAAAAATATTTTCAGTACAAATGAGTACAAACGACTCTGAATCCAATGCCGTTAACAGATTTGAAATATTTTGAAAACTGCATGATCTATGATGTTATTTTCGATTTTTCCTTCGAGCCCTTAGAGTTAAAAAATAACTATTGGTGGTACAAACGAACACACAAAAGGTAGAAACGACTGGATATGTTAAACAATTTATTTAATATACCATCATTGAAATAACGTTGAAATTAGATTTTCAAATGTCCAATCGTTTGTACCTTTTGGCCCTTTAAAGCAAAACAAAAATATTTTCGGTACAAATGAGTACAAACGACGCTGAATCCAATGCCGTTAACAGATTTAAAATATTTTGAAAACTGCATGATCTATGATGTTATTTCGATTTTCCCTTCGAGCCCTTAGAGTTAAAAAATAACTATTGGTGGTACAAACGAACACACAAAAGGTACAAACGACTGTATATGTTAAACAGTTTATTTAATATACCAACATTGAAATAACGTTGAAATAAGATTTTAAAATGTCCAATCGTTTGTACCTTTTGGCCCTTTAAAGCAAAACAAAAATATTTGTGGTACAAACGAGTACAAACGACGCTGAATCCAATGCCGTTAACAGATTTGAAATATTTTGAAAACTGCATGATCTATGATGTTATTTTCGATTTTCCCTTCGAGCCCTTAGAGTTAAAAAATAACTATTGGTGGTACAAACGAACACACAAAAGGTACAAACAATTGCTTACAATAAACAATTTTTCAAGAATCCAAATTAGAATTACCTACTTTAGAATTTTAATTTAGCTGTATGTCGCCCTTTTTTGTTTATATTATTTAGCCCTTTGTTATAAAAACAATATTATTTTCGGTACAAACGGGTACAAACGATTGCAAAACCGATGACGTTCACCGATTTTTAATATCATAATGCGGGTTGCTACCCTTTTTTATTTTTTTTTTATCTCTTAGCCCTTTGAGGTACAAACGAAAATTTTTGTGGTACAAACGGGTACAAACGAGGTACAAACGAATGCATATAAAAAAAATTTAAATTTCCAAAGTCAGTTGCCAAGTTCACATAGCCGATATTATTGCCGTAGTGCTGAAAGGAGGGAAAAACGAGCGTGATAAACGTGTGGGTTTTTGGTCCCCATCACCACCAAGGACCAAATGGCGTCCAACATTGTAAATAATTTGTAAATAAATGTATACAGGATGACCCATTTTAAGTGCACACCTCTAATAACTTTTTATGGTGAATTGTTATCAAAAAAATTTTCAGATAAAAGTTACACGGTTTGGAGAGGGACATAGACCTATGAGGATGAAATTTTTTTAGGTGGTGTATTCAGGGTGATATGAAGGTCAACATCATTTTTTTAAATAGGAACCTATAGTTTTTATCAAGTAATTTTATTTTACGTGAAAAACACGTATCTTTCATTGAAAACATTTTTTGAATAAATTAAACCTTTCCAAGATATCTAACAAAATAATTCGAGCTTTTGAACTTTCAATATTTTTTTACTTAGAAACAATCAACTTTAGAGAAAAAGTACAAAATACAAAAAATGTTTATTTTGATCTAATAAGACTTGAAGAATTATTTTTAAAATTTTAAACCTTTTTCAATTTATTTTATTTAAGCAAAAAAAAAAATGTTAAAAAATTAGAATAATTCTTTAAGTTTTATTAGACCAAAATAAACATTTTTTGCATTTTATACTTTTTTCCTAAGCCTGATGGTTTGTGAGTAAAAAAATATTTAAAGTTCAAAATCTCGAATTATTTTGTTAGATATCTTGGAAAGGTTTAAGTTTTTCAAAAAAAGTTTTCAATGAAAGATTCGTGTTTTTTCACGTAAAATAAAATAACTTGATAAAAACTATAGGTTCCTATTTAAAAAAATGATGTTGACCTTCATATCACCATTAAAACACCACCTAAAAAAAAATCATCCGAGTACGTCTATGTCCCCCTCCAAACCGTGGATTGGATTGGATTGGATTAGGTTGTGATTGATGATGAGGGTTAGATGCCTCTAACACTGCAGCCTTTGGCTTATTGTGTTCTTCATCAATTCACTCATTCAGTGAAAAGGTTTGCCGTTCTTATCAGGTTTAACATCCTTTCCACCAAGTTTTCTCTTGTTAGAGCTTCTCGATAGTTGTCTCCTGCTAGGAGTGCATGTCTCCATTGAGCAAGAGCTTCACAGTCGAATATAATATGGGAGGCTGTTTCGTCCTCTTCATTACACAGTCTGCAGATGGGTTCTTCATAATAGATTCCCATTGTTTGCATGTGTTTCCGTAGGTTACAGTGACCGGTTATCATTCCTGTCACTAGCCTAATTTGTTGTCTACTTAGTTGTAGTATTTCATCCGTTAATTTTCTGGATGGTTTATTTAGCACAGTTTTGCTGTGTTTTTGGCCTTCTACATTATTCCAGTGGTTTTGATGTTGTCTTTTTGTCCAATCAGCTAGCCAGCTGCGAATAGTGTTTTTGGTAATTCCAAATACTGGTTCAGGGCCTGTAAATGTTGTTCTTGAGCCCCTTTTTGCCAGAGCATCAGCTTTTTCATTGCCTGCTATCCCTCTATGTCCTGGCACCCACATAAGGGTTACCCTATTGTGGTTTGCCAGGTTAGTGAGGTTTTGTAGGCAATCCCAGACCAGTTTCGAGTTGAACTGATAACTAGCCAAGGCTTTCAGTGCAGCTTGACTATCTGTCAGAACAAGGATATCTTTACCTTTCCAAACCGTGGACTTTTATCTGAAAAGTTTTTTGATAACATTTCAACATAAAAAGTTATTAGAGGTGTGCACTTAAAATGGGTCATCCTGTATAGTTGTAAATAAAAAGTGTACAGAAATCTAGTGTTTCCAAAAATAAAACCGAACCACTCCCACTTCCGACGAGCTAGAGGCACCCTTAGGCGAAGGACAGCCGGGGGACGTGACAACACTCTGTAGCTCAGAGGGTGTTAAAGATAGACCCCCACTTCCCGCAAAATTTCTTACTATGAGTCAGGGAATCAGCACCTAAAATATCTATATCCCAAACCGGACCACCCTGTATAAGTATTTATTAAATTACAATCACTTTTACTATAATTAGAGAGCTTTTCAGATTGCATTATTTTTTTCTTGCAATATTTTGATGACTGTATTTTTACATATTTATAATATTTAACTATGCCTACTTACAAATTAATGCAATAATTTTTAAGCAAGTAAATCACAATTTTATTAAATTATACATTTTAAAAATAATTTTCTTATTTTAATGCAATTATAATACGATACCTTCATATGATCATATGAATGTAACAAAAATTAATACAATTAATTAATATGGTACAACAAAAATAAAGGGAACTGTATAGGGTAATTTACAACTAATGTAAAAAAATACACTAGATGTTTCCGGAAATTCTTCGTAAGGGAGCTACTTCTTCAAAAATTTTGGTCAAAATTAGTGTTTATTTAATAACTAAAAAATTCATTGTGGTAAAGTTATAAAACTTGATATTTGGTGTAGTATAAATACGTATTCATAATTTTCAGTATCTAAAAATAATAATTTAGACAAGCGGGGTATGGGGTCAGTGGGCCCGCCGATTTTTATCAAGTATTTATTTGTTCTTTAAGTATTTCTTGAGTTGGGTACATACTTGTTGATAATATGATACTTTCTTCATTTAGACCAACCGTTTTTGAGAAATATTGATAAAAAACTGTTGTAGAACTTTATTTAATACCGATGCGTCAAATTAAATAAACTAAACTTATATTCTTGTTATATGAAAACAAGATATAAAGTTATATCTCTAAAACTGTATTTTTATCAACAAATAACCATTTATAGTTTCATTTTTAACATGATTTTTTAACAGTAATACAACTGACTATTAGTCTACGAAGACAAGTATTAAGAGGTATTATTATATACTAACTTTTTTTCTTGTTTTGAATCTAGAACAAGATACATTTATTTTGGGTAACTTGAAGCTCCCGTGTTTAGTAAAATGAAAATCGTTAAAAAATTACTTTACCTACCTTTAAACAGAAATTTTCATTGGTTAAAATATTAATATTTAAAAAAAATATGCTTGTATTCTTTAGAACTTTAGGAACAATTTGAGACTAATTTCAATTTTAATAAAAATGATTAATTTTTAAATTATTTCCCCCAAAATAAACATTTTTACGTTTTTTTAAACCCTCTAGAAAGAGTATTTTTTTGTCAAATTCAGTATTTGTGATCTCAATCGTTTCGACTAAGTGTCCCTAATCAAATGTCAACCATAAAATCACCCCGTCATCGATTAAAATTTTGAGAAAAATTGAAAAAAACCTTGAAAAACGGGGTTTTCACCCTTCATCCCCTTTTTAGGGTTCCAAAGAAACCCTATTAATTTCACTTTGTCGTCCGTCCGTCCGTCCGTCCTTTTCACTCAAAGCTCAATAGCTCGTAAACTATATAAGCTAGAACTTTGAAATTTTTACTGAATATGTAAAATGACACCCTCTAGTAAAATATGTACACATATTTTGGAAAAATATTTTTTTAGGGGGGGGGGGTGTTAAGAAGCTAAAAAAGCCAAAAAAAATATTTTTTTTATACCAAGGCAAGTGGCACATCAAAATGTGTAACCAAGCTAGTGTAATTTGACCCTTATTCTTATTTTTTTATAAATCAAAAATGGCGCCTACAGGGGGCTTTAAAGCAAATTCAAAAAACAAAAAAAAAATGTATTCCAAGTCGTGTGGGATGTCAAAATGTAGATCTCAGTGAGTAGAATATGACAAAATTTTTTATTTTTTTTTTAATTAAAAATGGCGCCTACAGGGGGCTCCAAGCAATAATTTTGTCTGCCCCCCCCCCCTAACTCGGTAACTACTGGCTCGAAAAATCTGAAAAAAATAGGTAATGAGGCTTTGGTGAGACTACCAACGACAAATACTAAAGTCACCAATATCATTTCAAATTTTGGAGAAAAGGGGAGGGGTGTCATACATTTTTTTATTTTTATTTTTTTATCTGGGCATGTGGGATGTCGAAATGTAGATCTCAGTGCGTAGAATATGACAGTATTTTTTATTTTTTTTTATAAATCAAAAATGGCGCCTACAGGGGGCTCCAAGCAAAAAAAAAATTGTCTCCCACCCTCTAACTCGATAACTACTGACTCGAAAAATCTGAAAAAAAATAGGTAATGAGGCTTTGGTGAGACTACCAACGACAAATACTAAAGTCACCAATATCATTTCAAATTTTGGAAAAAAAGGGAGGGGTGTCATACATTTTTTTATTTTTATTTTTTTATCTGGGCATGTGGGGTGTCGAAATGTAGATCTCAGTGCGTAGAATATGACACTATTTTTTATTTTTTTCCAAATTAAAAATGGCGCCTGCAAGGGATTTCAAGTAAACAAAAATTTGTCCACCCCTCTCTAGCTCGGTAAATACTGACTCAAAAAATCTGAAAAAAAATTGGTAATGGGGTTTTTATAATACTAGTAACGACAAATACTAAAATCAACAATATCATTTCAAATTTTGAAAAAATAGGAAGGGGCGTCATGGAATTTTTTTTATTTTCATATCTAGGCTTGTGGGGTGTCAAAATGTAGATCTGAAATAATAGAATATGATCCTATTTTTTATATTTATTTTTAACTCAAATATGCACCTGTAAATGCCTCTAAACAGTCCACGAAGTATATACTTCGGAACCCTTATGGCATACACTGGTGTATGTCTTGACAAATTTTTAAGGATGTTGCACCACTTTTCGCTAAGCCGGGTTATTTTTCTCGAATTCTATGCCCCAAAATCTAAATAATCAACCATAAATTCGTTTGCCCCTAAAAGTTTGGATTTTGGTACTCTTAACTGCAAATTGAGTTAACCGTTTACTTAAAAAGTATTGATTTTATGAAAAAAGTATAAATACATTTTTAGGGTTCCGTAGAAAACTAGGAACCCTTATAGTTTCTCCATGCCCGTCCGTCTTCAAAGATTTTGAGATAATAAGATGAAATTTGGTATAGGGTCGGAGATTAATGACCCAAAAACAGAAATGATAAGATTTTTGAAAAAAAAAAAAAATTAGGCCCCCTTTCCATAAAATGAAGTGTTTAAAAAAAATCACCTACCCCATTGAGTGGGGTGTCATTAGAAAGGTCTCCTAAAATGCAACAAAAAATGTAACAGAACTTTTTGATTTTAACCCTTCAATGAAGATGTATTTGCTCTCCAAACTCATTAAAAAAGCGCCCCCCCCTCTATTTTCTGAACTATCAATTCAAAAAATCTGAAAACATTCCATAATGTAGCTTTTCAATAGTTCTTTCACTGAAAATTATAACGAACATTCTCAAAAATATTTTAGACCCGCCTTCTACAAACTGAATAATAAACTCTCATTTTTTTCCTCACTTACCCGATTGAGTGGGGCGTCATTTGATAGGTCTCCTAAAATGCAATAAAAAACGTTAAATAACTTTTTGATTTCAACCCTTCATTCACGATATATTTGCTTTTTAATGTCGTTGTCAGAGCGTCCCCCCCCTCTAGTTTCTAAACTATTGATTAAAAAAATCTGAAAAAAATTCAGAAAATAGCTTTTAATTAGTACTTTCACTGAAAACTATAACGAACATTGTCAAAAATATTTTGGACCCCCCTTTCATAGATTTAATAATGAACTTACATTTTTTTCATTCACCCCATTGAGTGGGGTGTCATTTGATAAGTTTCCTAAAATGCAAAAATAAAAGTCAAATGACTTTTTGATTTTAACCCTTCAGTCACGAAAATTTTGAAATAACTCTTTTTTTATAAATCGTAGTGAGAATGACACGGAACCCTATCATGTGCGTGCCCAACACGCACTTACCCATTTTATTTGTGTAGAATTTTATAAGATACGATATATAACAATTTCCTCGAAAAATTGATAATTTTTGAAATATTTGCAAAAAAATAGACCCCCCCCCTTTACCTCTTAAAAACAAAAACCCGTCGCCCAAATTAAGTGTACTTTTTAGGGTATGTTTAGGAAATCAAAATAAAAGTCACCAAAATTCAGCTTAGTCGGAATTTTTTCTTCGTAAAAACCTTTATTTCCTATAATAAATGAACAAAGTATATGTTTGTGTATTTTGTGTCATATAATCTTCTACAAGTTCCCAATTCAAAAAAATGAACAAAAAAATACTTGATAAAAATCGGTGGGCCTACTGGCCCCATAAACTCCTGGTCTTAATAACTATTTTTGATACTGGAAACAGATAACACTTATAAATACTAAACCGGTTATCAAATTTTATAATTGTATCACAATAGGTTCTCTAGTTATTAAATAAACACTTAATTTAGGAATTTTCGGATATATGTTTATAAATACAAGATAATTGATTACCTTCAATAGTTATTAAAATGTATAAAAAATCACTACATAGTAATAGTGTCTATACACAAAATCGCAAGAAATGTTGGTTTGCGTGGTATTAAAACTGTGGTAACTTGTTGCACAGAGAAAGAAACTACAAAGGACAGAGGCATTGAAGGTAATAAACGTGGTATCGACTACCACTACAACGTGGCAATGTCACTGTGTCTAGAGGGGCATCAACTAAAACAAGCAAATCCTGACTACGATTACAAATTACATCAGGAGGATAAAGAGGCCGGTAAATTCGATGATTTAGTGTATGAATTTACAATCAACCAAAATGAACCGTGGACACGTCTACTCATACAAATAAAAAACAAGAAATCCGAAATCCCGATCAAGACAAGCAATCTGCTCTCCGACGTAAAAAATGAAACTTTTAGCTTAAAAAAGTTTCTTAAATCTACTGAAAAAATTCCAAATACTGAAAATAGTTTATACGTTATTTACACGACTTCCTCATTAGACATTCAAAAAGATGGTTACTTACAGAAATGTCATAAAACAAATACGAGTTTACATTCTTCTAATATAAATGTAATTCCTGTTTTTGATACTAAGTGCCAGTACAAATTTACAAAAGAAGAAAACATTGATATACTTTCTTCCAAACATGCAGATGTACCAAAAGAAGATTGGATAAACTTTCTGAATAAGTTGTTATTTGTTGTCGGTTCACCGAATCTTGATGAAATTAAATGTGATGTAGAAAAGAAAATAGAAAACATACTTCCTAAAGCAAGAACACAAATATGGAATGGATTATACAAAATTCTGGATTACTCTTTATATAAAAACACAGAAATAACATCAATCCAAATAGCAGATTTATTTAAAACTACTGAAATAGAAATTCAATCAGTTTGTGATTGTAAATACGAAGAAAGTAAGCTAGATTTTGAAAGCAGTATACCATTGTACGAATTTTTAATTTCAGATAATATTATATTACCTATCAAATTTGATAATTCAGAATTTACCCTTCGCAAAGTATGTCAACTTATAAAAAAATTGAGAGAAGAGAAAAACGATATAAAAAAATACACCATGAAGCACCTGTATTGCATTAAGCAACTAGATGATATAGAAACTGCGAATGCATTTAACCTTTTAATAATAGTTATTAAAAATAATGATCAATTAAAGATATTTAAATATATTCCAAAAAAAGAAGGACAAAAATACATCATTCTACTTCCGAATGATCTAAACTTATCTGAATTGGAAAATTGTTATCCAGTTTATGAAGACAGTGAAAATACATTCAAAATGTTATCTGACGGCTCTAAACACGATGTCTTAGAAAAAAAATGCGTATCTTTTAATGGTCAAATATCAAGTTTCGAAAAAATTCTTAATGTGAATATAAATTCTTTATCAGAAAAACAAGAGAAGCAACTATGTAAAGTAATAACAGCTGATATTTTATTGCATTTCCTTGTTGATGATGACAAAGATTTAGAAATAAGTTTTAACCGTCCAAGTATTAATACATCAGATTTTTACATTCCTAGAGAGTTGTATTATACAGCAGTGATAGAAGAAAATAAAATGAATGAATTTAAAGAAAAGTATGTAATCGATGATTTACATAATTTTAAAACTCGGTGCAATGAAAACCCCGATCGTACAATACATCATTTTAAAAAATTCAAAAACATTCTGGCGTGGGATCAAAGTAAAGGTGATACAACATACATCAGAGAATTTATGAACAAAAACAGAACTAGTCATAATGTACCAAATCTGCCTAGTATTGAATCTTGGGATAAAATGTCTGGCATTTTAACAAATTTAACACAATTTGTTAACGAAAATAGAGCTACAGATAGTCCACAAAATCTACCTAATACTGCATCTTGGAATAAATTTTTTTACAATCTACAAAATGAATTACAAAATATACCATATAGTTTAGATAAATTTTGTGGCAATTTAATGAACCAAAACGACTTCCACAAAATCAGAACTATGTGGGAGAACAAATCCACATGCTTTGTAATAAACGAAGATAAACTATGCGGCGAAAATAAAAATGTAATTTTAATAGCCGATAACCCCGGAATGGGAAAAACTTTACTAATGACTAATTTATTTAAAAATTTGCAGATGAAACATCCTAATAATATAATTATTAGGCTTAATCTTAATGACCATACGACCGCATTTAATGAAAAGCCCATTTTTAGTAATCCGGAAATGGCACTAGATTTTCTAAAAAAAAAATTATTAACAAAATCTTCTTTATTATCACAGAATATTTTGACATTTTTATTGAAAAATCAACACATAATATTTTTATTACTGGACGGAGTCGATGAATTATGCCCTGACTATAGACATATAATCTTTAATTTTATTAAATCATTAAAGGAATCAAAAGTTGTTAGATTATTTCTGACGACCAGGCCAGCACAACAAACCAGTCTAGAAGAAATAACTTCCCAAATTGCGTTATCAATGAAACCGTTTACTGAAGAAAATCAACTGTTATATTTAAACAAAGTACTGAAAACAAAAATTAAAGACACGAAGGCTTTGTTACAACAATTAAATGAAAAATCTGACTTGAAAGAATTATTAGGAGTCCCTTTATTGTTGAGAATTATTACTGAAATCTTAAATGACTCGAATCAAAAAAAAAATTCATATTAAAGACGTTTCAAATATTTCAAAATTATTCAACAAATTTGTTAGCCAAAAATTAACTATTTTTTTAAGAGAAAAAATGAAACAGGACGAAACAAACACGTTTGTTAAAGAAAGCAATAAAGCGTTACAGAAATATTATCATGAAAAACACGAATGTTTGGCAATGAAGTTACTCTTTAGTGAATATAAAAATACAGAAGAACCTAATGAAAAAACTACAGATGGAATAACTAAAGTAGGTATTATAACACAAATCATAGATGAAAATGCAGAATTTGTTCATAGAACATACGCTGAATATTTTTCATCGATATTTATACAAACACACGTCAATGAAGATTGGGTAATTAAATTATTGTTTGAAAAAGTATTGACAGAAAATGATTTAACAGTATTAAGGAAATTCATTAACGATAACATCGAAAAAAATTTTAATAAAAGCAAAAGAAAATACAGACAGTTTGTTAAGGACAATTACACAAATCTAAATGAAAAAGATTTTTTATTAAGTATTTTATACACAGCTGCGTATGAAGATAACTTGGAAATATTAAATTTCATTTTGGAGAATTTTTCAGAAAATAAATCAAGTTTAGAAAAATTACTTTCCTATCAATCAAATATTACTGGACTCATACCTCTTGAAGCTGCAATTAATAAAGGTAACGTACAAATAGCAAAAATACTTATAAACATTTCTATTGATAAAAAAATACAGAAAAACAGTCTGGCGTTCCAATATCTGCTAGGTAAAGGTGATGCAGATGGTACTACAGCGTTATTTGCAGCCGCTCTTAGAGGTCACGAAGATATAGTGAGATTACTATTAGATAAGGGAGTAGACATTAAAAATGAGGGAAATGTGTTAGCATTAGGTATAGCCGCTCTTGGAGGTCACAAGGATGTAGTGAGATTACTGTTAAATAAGGGAGCAGACATTGAATATATGCGTAATGGTGGCATAACAGCATTACATGGAGCCACTTTTGGAGGTCACAAAGATGTTGTGAAGGAACTCTTAGATAAAGGGGCAGACATTAACAAGGTGTGTAATGGCGAAAAAACAGCATTACATATGGCCGCTTTAATGGGTAATAAAGACATTGTGAGGGTACTGTTAGATAAGGGGGCAGACATTAATTTCATGAATAATGATGGCGAGACAGCATTATATATAGCCGCTCGAGGAGGTCACACAGACGTTCTAAGACTACTGTTAAATAAAAGAGCAAACATTAAACTGGTGCCTAAAACAGTATTAAATATAGCCGCTTTTGGAGGTTACAAAGACGTAGTGAGCTTACTATTAGATAATGGGGCAGACATTAACATGGTGAATAAAACTGGTTTGACAGCGTTACATAGTGCCGCCTCTAGAGGGCACATAGACGTTGTGCACGTACTGTTAGCTAAGGGGGCAGACATTAACAAGGAGGATATACGCGGACTTACACCGTTACAAATTGCCGCCAGTGTGAATCAAAAATACGTTATAAATGTATTGTTGGACAAGGGGGCAAATATAAACATGTTGTCTCAGAATAAAGCAGGTTCAACAGCATTATGTATAGCCGCCATTGAAGGTAATAAAGATATTGTGAGTTTATTGCTAGATAAGGGGGCAGACGCTGACATGGTGGATAAACCCGGGTTGACAGCGTTACATTACGCAGCCTCTAGAGGTCACATAGACGCTGTACGTGTATTGTTAGATAAGGGAGCAAATATTAATGTGGCGAATAAAAGTGGATTTACACCATTACATAATGCCGTTTTGAATGATCATAAAAACGTTGTGAATGTTCTGTTGAACAAGGGGGCAAACATTAACATTGCGAGTAAAGATGGATTTACAGCATTACATTTGGTCGTTTTTAAAAATCGAAAATTCATTTTGAGCTTATTGTTAGATAAGGGGGCAGATATTAACATGGTGGATGAATCCGGCATGACAGCGTTACATTGCGCCGCCTCTAGAGGTCACAGTGATGTCCTGAGTGTATTGGTAGATAAGGGAGCAAATATTAATATGGCGAATAAAAGTGGATTTACACCATTACATAATGCCGTTTTGAATGATCATAAAAACGTTGTGAATGTTCTGTTGAACAAGGGGGCAAACATTAAAATTGCGAGTAAAGATGGATTTACAGCGTTACATTGCGCCGCTTTTAAAGGTTACAATGACGTTTTGAGTGTATTGGTAGATAATGGTGCAGACATTAACATGGTAACTACAGACGGTAAGACTGCGTTAACATTAGCATATTTAAAGGGTCATAACGACATTGTAAGATTACTGTTAAATAAGATGACAAACATTAAAAAAGTTGGTAATATCAGTGATACCATGAGTGAAAAATTTGATAAAAGTGTAGATAACATAATGGATAAATACAGTAACGTATCGTTACATGAAGCCGCCCTTGAAGGCCGCAAAGACGTTGTGAGTTTAAAATTAGATAAAGGGCTTGACATTAACATTGAGGATAAATCCGGAATGACAGCGTTACATACAGCCGCTTTTGGAGGCCACAAAGATGTTGTAAGTTTATTGTTAGATAAGGGGGCAGACATTAACATGATGGATAAATTCGGTCTAACAGCATTGCATACAGCCGCATATGGAGGTCACAAAGACGTTGTAAGTTTATTGTTAGATAATGGGGCAAACATTAACTTGGTGGATAAATCCGGTATGACAGCGTGTCATAAAGCTTCCATTACAAATCGCAAGGACGTTGTGAGTGTATTATTAAATAAGGGGGCAGATATTAACATTGCAGATAAATCCGGTATGACCGTGTTACACGTAGCCGCTATTAGAGATCATAAATACGTTTTGAGTTTACTGTTACATAATGGGGCAGACATTAACATGGTTGATAAATACGGTGACACTGTGTTTAGTTTAGCATATAGAACTGGTGATTATGAACTAGTAAAGTTACTATTGAGACATGGAGATTATCAGTATGACCACGATGTCAGTGATAGTGATAGTGAGTTACCTACAGAACTATTGCGCGCTGTGTGGAGACGTCGGTGTAAATATGTGGAGTATTTGTTATATACAGGTTGTGATATAAACACAGGTGACAGTCACAACAGAACGCCCCTGTATTGGGCTGCCCTACTCGGTGATTGCGATATGTTGAGACTTTTGTTGAGTGAGGATGCCAATGTGAACATTAGAGACATTAACGACTCCACAGTTCTACAAGCAGCGTTCAGGTCCGGTAACTACAAAGCAGTGCAAATTTTACTCAGACACAACAGTAATCTTTATAACTACTATGGTGGTGACAGTGACAGTGAGTAAACATAATTATTTTGTAATGTTAACTTAAATAATTTTACAGCAGACATTTTTAATCAATTATTTTATATTTTGATAAAACTGTTTTTAAATTTCACTACTTAAAAGGACATATGTATATAAAGCAAGAGAGGAAAGGATTACCTAACTCTCAAAAATATAATAATAATAACTTTTTAATGTAGACTTAAAATATAGTGCGATTATTTGATAATTATATTTAATTCATCTAAATATACTATAGATTTTTTGTAAAATAGGTTAAGAAATAAAACATGTTAATATGTATTTAATAAGCATTAATATGGGAACAGCGGTGAATGTGAGTTGGATGTTCATTTAATATTTAATGTAATATTTGCAAATAGAAAAAATACCTAACAATTAGAGGTCCAGAAAGTAAAATTCTATAATTGAAAATACAAATTCATATAATGTAATGTAATATTTTGAAATATTAATTCTAGTAGATAAGGTAGTCTTTCTTTTGGAAACTTAGCACATTTTCCTGTGTTGAATCTAGAATTCAAATTATTCACATGAATAGTTACTTTTATTGAATATTTCGAAAGGTTCGATATAAATTATAGAATTTATATCAAATTATTTTGGAATTTAATGTAATATTTCAAAAGATTCGTTTATAGTAGCTACAGGTAGTTTTTCCTTTCGGAACTCTTAGCCCTTACATAATTCTATTTTGAATCTAGAATTCCAATTATTAATGTAACGTACAATTGTTGGCATGTAATGATGCAATATTGTAATGTATGCAGCATGTTAACATTTATTTTGATAGTATTTATTTATTTTTAAGTAAATATGTATTATAACAACAAATACAATTCTATAGTGCTTCTTCTTTCTCTTTTAACTATTACAATTGCATTTTTACCCCCCCCCCCAGTGATTTTTATACTGTATCACTGTATAGATCCTTCGAACTGATATTACATCTGGTAGGATAATAATTTTTCATTGTTCAAATACCTTTTCTGGGAAAATATCTTTATCTCAAGAAATTAAGAATGTATTGATAAATTAGACATTATTAACTTACACATTAAATTGAGTACAAAAAGATAGATACCTACCTATTTTATAAATAAATAGGCATAGATACCTACTTCTGAATATTACAGAAACAATTATGTAGTTAAAAAGTTCTACCCCGTACGAGGAGAGCTTCCTCCATTAAATGTGACCCCAAATATTGTCAAGGTTTGGATTTTTGCAATTATCTGATAAACTGTACATCCGACAAAAAATTTATATTTATGAAAATTGTAGACAATTAAATTATAAACAAGAAAAGTAGATGTGTAATGTTTTGTTTTTGCACAGGTAAGTGTTTGTATAATACTAGCGACTTTGTCTGCGTTATTTAGTTTTTTTTTATACAAATATTCTTTTATGTTGGTGATTTACTCCCATTGTATTTTTTCTGCCGGATCAAATGAAACTAATTACAGCCTTTCATATGTGACAGGGGACGGAATATTATTTTTTTTATTTTTTGTTCTAAATTAATTCCACAAAACGTCAGAATCTCGGTCTTAAGTTAAAAATTGCAAAAACCTACCTACTGTCTACCCCCGCCTTTAGGGGTGTAATGCCGATTTTTTTAAAATTTTACAACGTAAGCAGCTATGCGATATCTAAATTTTAATTTAATATTATTTTTTACGATTTTACTTTAATATAATAAACAGTTATGAAGATAAATATATCAAAATTTAAAAAGTTTAATACCTATTTCCTCCCTCTCCCAACCCCTAAGCGTACAATTTCCGAGAGTAAATACGATTTGTCTTGTGGAGTATTTTTGTCAGAAATACTGCAATTTTTTCAGGGTCGAAATACTAAGTTGTTGTAAATTTTAATATGAATCTAATCGCAAGTGACTTGTAACTAAATTTTCTGTTTTTTACTTTTTTGAAAAAAGCAAATCGTAGAAGTTTGGAGACTTATTAAAAATAATACCATGGGTGCCACGGGACTTTCTTATTCGTAATACTGACAGTGAACAGTGTACGTGATTTTTATTTTATTGAAAGATATTTCTGACAAACTAATAAAAGTTAGAATAAAATGAATGGGATATAAACTAAAGAAATATTATTTTATACAATACGTATCGAACGGATTTTGTTAAACGTAATTACTAAGACGGAAACGGATGTTTACCTACTCTTGTCATTTTTTTAAATTTTCGATTTATTTTTGAAATAAGACAAAAATGTTTTAGATAAAAAATGTCGAGTATGTTATTATTTACAATTTATTCCCCATACATTTTTTCCAACACTTATGATTAAGCCAGAAAGAAATTTAAAAAAATATTGTTTTGAATAATCCACACTGTTTATTCTCAGTATTACGTATAAGAAAGACCCATGGTACCTATAGAAAACACGTACACTGTTTAATCTCTGTAATACGTATAAGAAAGTTCCATAACACTCATGACAGATATTTCTTCTCTGCTATGAACCATTTGAAATGTTTTAATAATGGATACTTGTTAAAAAAAAATTTCAAACATTTTTTTTTCGAAAAAAATGAATAGAACATAAATTACAGACAATAAATATTAGCTACAATTTTTAACTTGGCTATTTTTCTCTAAATCGCACTGTTTCAATGTTATTTGAAAAATTAAAAAATCGATCTAGGTAAACATCCGTAGTCTAGTTTTTTTTGTCGAATACACCGTTTTTTGATAATTTAATTTATTTGATAACCTTCAACCGACATTTAAGAGTGTTTTTGACATTTAAGTGAGGAAGCTACCCTCGTACGGGGTAGAACTTGTTTAGTGATTGTTTCTATAATATTCAAGTGTATTAATACAATACCAAATATGAAAACTTTATATATCATTTCCATTTTTATTAATTTTACGGGCTATAATACCAACATGTCAAAACAAAATTCAATAGCATAAATACGTTCATCCTTGAGATATAAAATTAAATTTTTAAAATTAAAATTACTAAAAAAAAGAGAACTACCTCATGTTTTCTATAATTAATTTGTTTAATTCACGAGTAACACATGGTTCTATCAGTTAATAATTAATAAAAACAAAAATCATTTGGACAACAAAATCTATATTCCGAAGAAAAATAATCAAGTTCCAAGAGTCACAGTTTGAGAAGCGCTGGATTGGATCTGTAGAAGCAGCGGTCCTCGACGAGTGTGTTCTGTGTCTGTGTGAGGCTGGAAACTGAGAAGATCTAGTGAGATACGAGTGTAAGTGTAATTAACAATTATTGTTGTACAAATGCAACCCTATCTTAGAAAATAATAAATTAAAATATTTTGAAGAAAAAAGTATGTAAGAAACATCAAAAAGTCCTTTAAAATCTATTAACTAAAATGTTAGTTAGTTTCATAAAAGTATTTTGTATTTTAATTGTTAATGTGAGGTACATAATGTAATATTATTACTGATTGTACCTCAAATATAGTTAATATAGCTGTACTTATACATATTTTTTCAGGCAACTAGGTGATATTTATATATAATATAATATCTTTTATAGCCCGAGCAAAGATACAGACTTTTAGTCGATCGATAGTTTGATAGGTTTTGAGCTACAAATAAACACATTTGTCCTCAAATAGGCTAGTTAGCACGCCAAACTGATTTCCAGTCGATAGATAGTTGCCCATTTTTTTAATAAAATGAAAACTATCCAGCATATGCCTTGTTCCGAAATTGTACACTAACGGGGACGGTCCCAGAGGGTCATCGAGTTACGGGTCGAGACTCTGCATGGTTATAGTTCAGGTAAATACTAATTAATCCCCGCTAGGCTTGGGTGCCAATTCGTCCCCGTTTCCGAGGAATCGCGGGTTGAAATTGACCACTCCATATATGTGATATATACTGCCTCTGTCGTCCGAACGTCCCGTGGTTCAAAAAAAAAATCTAATCGGGTTTTGAACCACAGGACGTTCGGACGACAGTTCCGAGCGCTGACCACTGGCTATTCATTCCATTATATTAATGAGGCAGTATATATCACATATAAGGAGTGGTCAATTTCAACCCGCGATTTCTCGGAAACGGGGACGAATTGGCACCCAAGCCTAGCGGGGATTAATTAGTATTTACCTGAACTATAACCATGCGGAGTCTCGACCCGTAACTCGATGACCCTCTGGGATCGTCCCCTTAAGTTATTTGCAAAACGCATGCTCGTACAAAAATAGTACATAGAATCTTCCAAGTAGAGAATATTGTAATTTACACATTTTATAATAACTATTTTTTCTGTTTGATCAATAGGAACGAAGATATCGACGAACAAGTAATTTTTGGTGATGTTTGACCCCGAAAATTCGTGAAGCAAGCGCAATAACGATTGAGATAGTTGAAAAATTCATTAAAAATGACAAAATAAAGGTGTATACAACAATCTGGTGAAATTCTAATACATTTGATAACAATAACGACTAAGTATTTTACAAGTAAAATCAGTCTGAAGAAACTATTAGAGTTTGAGCTGACCGATAAAGATATATGAATACAGCTTCATCTAACTGCTAGTACGACATGAAGTAAGTTTGATTTTCTGTGGGCATATTTCCCCTATCACTATGCAAAACGTTCCTAAATACAGGACGACCGACCATCGTTTTCTGTATCTACGTAAAATATACTATTTCTCTAATTCTTTGTTTTCCATTAACCTCATGAGGTATGTTTACATACCAAAATTCAACATTAAGACAGACACCTCTTTTTTTCAAAAAATGTTAGTTTGAAAATTTGAAAAAATAGCATTTTTCAAAGTTAAATAATTCTGGTGGGGGACCAAATAAAAATCTGAAATTTCAACCCATAATAGTACTACATAATGGTATTATGTACCAAAAAAATTGACTAATTTACTCTACCCTGTCTTGCAAAAACATCCCCTTGAAATAGGGATTTTTTATAAAATCGTCCGGTGCTGGACGACTGATATGGAATAATTCACAAATAATTAAATAATTACTAGTAATATTTTTTTAATGTAAAAGATTAAAGTCCTTATGATCAGAAACTCAATGAAAAAAGTCTCATAAAAATCCATTCACCACAGACGGGTTCCGAGGTGAATGGTGAAAGCTAACTGCACCGGACTAATAATACTAAAATCAAAGTAACATTTATAAATAGCAAATTATAATGATCCACCAAAAATATTTTACCATAGCTTACCTGAATAGAACGAGTGTATCAAAATAGGAACTCATCATAATCATTCCTTTTCCACCGTGCCTGCTTATAAAACGTATTGTTTGCAACATAAAAAAGAATAAAATATTATAAACTAGCGGGTACCCGCGACTTCGTTCGCGTGGAATTTAGGTTAGTGAAAATACATTAAGTTCAGTTGGGTAAATAATACAGATAGATAATACAAATTTCTGTATGATAATCAATAAAACAGGTCAAATGTTACACACCCATTTTTTTATCTAATACATTTTTCGGGATATAAGGTAGCCTATGTCCTTCCTCAGGATGTAAGCTATCTTCCTGCCAAATTTCATTACGATCGGTTCCACGGTTTAGCCGTGAAAAAGTAATAAAACAGACAGAAAGACAGATCCACTTTCGCATTTTTTATAATATTAAGTATGGATACAAAATCGTAAATATCTCGGCTCCTTAGTAAGATAGTTTTCCCCCTAAACCACCACCATCGTAGTGTTTTTCCCGCCGGATCGATTGAAAATAATTACTACCCTTCATATGTGACAGATGGTGAAATATTCTAACTAAATTTAATTTTTTCCCACTCAAACATTTCCACCCCCTTGAAATTTCTTAGGGGATAAAATTTTTGGATTCGAAGTAGCCAATGTCCTTTCTCAAGATGCAAGCTATCTCTTTGCCAAATTTCATCAAAATCGGTTCAGCGGTTTAGTAGTGAAAAAACAGCAAACAGATCCACTTTCGCAATTATACATAATATTAAAATCTTAAATATCTCGACTAATAAGTAAGATAGGTTGTTGTTTTTTTCCTTATAACCCCCACCCCCAATGGTATTTTTCCCGCCAGATCGAATGAAACTTATTACAACCCTTCATATGTGAAAGGGGGTGAAATAAATATTTTTTCATTGTTTTTGGTTTACATTCATTATACAAAATCGTAAATATCTCGGTTCCTATGGGAGATAGGGGGTTGTTTTCCCCCCTAAAATCCCCCACCCCCATAGTATTTTTTTCCGCCGGATCGAATGAAAATAATTACAGAACTTCATATGTAACCAGGGGGTGAAATATTAAAAAAAATCCCATACAAACATTTCCACCCCCTTTCAATTTCTTAGGGGATGAATTTTTGGGATTTGAAGTAGCCTATGTCCTTTCTCAGGGTGTAAGCTATCTCTAAATTTTATCAAAATCGGTTCAGCGGTTTAGCCGTGAAAAGGTAACAAACAGACAGACAGACAGACACACTTTCGCATTTATAATATTAGTATGGATAAATACTCAAAAAAAAAACTTTCATAAAAAATGCATTAAAAAGTAAAAAAAAATTCAGCTAATACAAAATTTTCAGGTTTTTATGGCTAAAACCAATAAAAGCTTATGAAGTTATGAATAGCTTTTAATTAATTAATTATTTCATTATTATATTTATAAAATTGTTAAATTGCTATCAAAAATTCTATATATCTACCTATGTATTTACTTGAACTAATGAACTTTGAATTAGGGGGGTGGAAAAATTTGTAAAATATTTTTTTTTGCATTCACCGAAAGAAACTAACAATAAGCACAAGTAGGTACTATACAAGACAAATAGCATTTACGAAAATTCAACCCCTATGGTAATGGGGGGGGGGGGGGGGGTAGAATTTTGATATATTTATCTTCATAACTGTTCATGATAGTAAATTCGGACAAATTAATATTCAATTAAAAAATAAAGTTCGACATTCAAGCCCTAATAGCATGGGACGGAGATGAGAAAGGATTTAGATATGTTTATCTGCATACTTGCTTTACTTATAAAGGTTAATTAGGGCAAAATTTTGACAAAAAACCCATAATGGCGGGGGTACACAGGGTGTGTGTTTTTGATATGTTTATCTGCATAGCTGCTTAAGTTATAATGGTGGAGTCGTGCAATAAAAAAAATCGATATTCAAGCCCTTATGGCAGGGGTAGACAGGGGGTGGGTTTTTGCAATTTTTTTACTAAGATCCGAGATATTTACGTTTTTTATAGGAAAGGAATAAAAATCAATATAAAAAAGATGTAATATGTCATCCCCTATTACGTATGGAGGGTTGTTTAGTTTTGAAATTTACGCGAGCGAAACTGCGGGAATGCGCTAGTCAGTGATATTTCTAGGTAAAATTTATATTTTGGATTTTTAAATTTAAATATCATTGTTTTTTTTTATTACAATCTCTTGTTATAACGGGTAAACTGGTAATGCTATTGTTGTTTATTCTTATTATATAAGGAAACAAACTCGCCAAAATAACTACGTAGAGCACATTTTTGTAGAAGATTTTGTCCTAGGCAAAAAATAATCGGTTTAAATAAATATTACAAATATTTTTTTAGTGAAAAAACAACTTATTGATGCCAGCTGACCAAAATTTCAACTTAAAATATGGATCCATAGATATCGAAGAAAAGAGAAGAGCACAGATTATAGTTACTAAAAAATCGAAGCTTTCCTCGTACAAGAGAAAAGCTCTTTCATCTTATGATTGATTCAACCTACAATCAAGTCATTTCATAATGGACATACCTTAATGGTTTACATATTGTTAACATGCGGTGTAAGAAAATAAAATAAATATATTTAACTATTGATTCATTATAAAATTACTTTTTTAGGGTGGATATCTCGTATATAATCAAAGTTAATAAAAAACTTGAAGTGGACACCAACCTGAGAACAAAACCAACATGGACAGCGATCACGAAAGCCTGCATTAGAGTATATGTAATTTAATTAATCAAGGCCGGATTTATATTTGTAGGGGTACCCAGCAGTAGTGATGGGAGGGGCCTTTAACCTCAGAAATAATTCAATCTAAGCTAAGAAAATCCTTTTTAGGTCGAATAGTTGCAAAATGAGCAAAGTTTCGATGAATCCCCCCCCCACTAAGCTGGAGCCCTATACAACTGCTTATTTTACTTATGAGTTAAATCTAGTCCTGAATTTAATATTATGTCTTAAAATTTAGTTGTATTGTTTCATAAACAGTAAGGTCAAGTTAGGTGCAAACAAATTTACAGTTTTTAAAAACATTTTTGCAATTAAAGTGTTATATTGTATAAATCCCATAAAATAATTATTGGTAGAGGAGAAGGGGCGGGAATACCGACTAATTAAAAAAAAATAATTTCACTTGAAATTTTTATTAGAAAATTTGGATAAACTTTAAACATGTAATAATCAGTTAGGTAAGAATAATTACTTTTATTTATGACCCCCTCCTTTGTAAGCAAAATAGGAAAGTTGTAATTTTCCACCCTTAAATGATAAAATGAGGAGGATTTTTATAATTTTATTAGACATCAAAATTAAACAATAATCAAATTATTTCTAAGATCAATGAACTACTATTTTTAAAAGAATTGAATAAGTAATGTCCATTCATTTTGTTTCAATTCGTTTTAAGTCTGGGAATCGTTATATACATATCTGGGATTCTATGAATTGAGCATCACTTGATTTAAGTAGACTGCTACATACTATAGTACACCATTACACCACTAAACTCTAAGGGTCGATCCAATCTGATCTGATTGGATGCAATCAGATCAGATGGTGTTTTTTTTTACTTTACAATGATATAAGTGTATTATAATTTTTTTCGAAAAAGTCGGAGTACTAAATGCCAGTGATATTTATAAAGTATTTTATTACACATATTTAAGAAGGCCATGAAAAACAAAAACTGTTCAACAATCAAAATAACAAATGAATATTTAAAAACAATAAACTATTACAAAAAATAATATTTATAATTTTTTTTTCAATAATAAGTATGACAAAAAAAGTAAAGTAGAGTAAAAAACACGTTCAAATATGCTATAGTCCAACTTAATGACTGATAAAAATAAACTAAAGTAACTTTAAAACGAAATAAACAAAAAAGTACTTTAAAAAACCGCAAAAATACAGTTCCTATCTACTATCTATTTTAACAAATAAGTTATAGCGATTTAATGAAATTCCGAATTTTTAGTTTTTTGGGTATACCGCCTAAACGACATATAATAATAGGTATTTTTTTGATGAAGTAATACTTATACCACCCCTTCCGTACAAATAATATAATTCATCTCATTTAACCAAATGTGTATTTCTTACCATTTAGGAGATCCCTCTGGATTTCACGCTTATCTTGGACATCCTGTATAGAGGCAATATGGACCGACATAATTTTAATCTCTGAATAAAACATTTATTTTATTTTTTATTTTATTATAAACATTTCTCTTCTAATATTTAGAGCCCACGTACACTATAGACATTAGTCGGCCGATAGTTTTATCGGTTTATTAGTTGGGATATATGGTAGTGCGCACACTTAACGACCAAATTAAACTAAAAAATTAAACAAATCGGAATTGTTATACCGATTGATTAATTAATTAATTACACTGGTCAGTAAAAAAATACTTTTGTAATGTAACAAAGATCTGAATAGGTAATTTAGGAGGTTTTTGGCATGCCGGAACCAAATTTGTTGCCCAATTGGTTTCATCACGTTAGAGTTTTGAGATATTCTAACCTAAAAGTCCAAAAATGACTATATTGGCAATGTTAAAGAATTTATTACCAAGTAGGTAATTTTTTTCTAAAGTTTTCGTTCACGGTAACAAATAGTATTATCTTTCCTCTTTAAAATGAGTTTTAACTTTATACTGTACTAGCGGAATCCCGCGGCTTCGCTCGCGTTAACTTCGAAACTAATTAGAACCCTCCATACGTGATAAGGGATGACATATTACATTTTTATAAAAACGTAAATATCTCGGAGCTTAGTTAAAAATTGTAAAAATTAATCCCCTGTCCACCCCTGCCATTAGGGATTGAAAGTCGAAATTTTTATTTTAATAGATGACTATTTTGCCCGAATTTACCTTTATAAGTAAAGCAGGTATGCAGATAAACATATCTAAATCCATTCTCGTTCCCGTCCCGTGCTATTAGCGCTTGAATATCGAACATTTATTTTTAATTGAATATTAATTTGTCTGAATTTACTTTATAGTCCAGTAAATTTATACATCACAGTATGCGTCAAATCCGGTAGTTCTGATTTTTTGCAGACTTGTTTATGATGTTGGCCTAATGAATAATCCAGGTTTGTGACCTCGAGCGCCGAACGCAACTTTGTCAAAAATCGAAAAAACCGCGAAAAAATCGTTATTTTTTCAAATTTTGGCGATTATAACCCTAAAGGACTAGTTTTTGAAAAAAAATTTTTGGTGCGTTTTTAAAGTAGAATAAATTTGCTACAATATGATACTAAAACTGTCTCTGTAAACCCAATAGTTTCCGAGATTAAGCCTTTCAAAGTTTATCATTTTTTTCGAACTTCGCAATTTTTTGCAATATTTTAGACGTCATGCACACAGGCGGATTTTTTAATTTTTTTAAAATTTTTCTGATCTCCTAGAGACCTCGGGTTATCGCTAAATGGTAGGTCCGTGGTTTTTTTAGAAATTTTTCCGGTCATGACCCCCCCCCCCTCCTCAAAATTTTTTATATATGGCTTCATGTACCTCATTGGACTCGGGATTGATTTACGAATCGAAGGGTATTTTTTGAGTTGTGTCAAGTGGGTTGCGCGGCAACAATCACCTGGGTATTTTGATAATTTTTTTACTTAAGTGACAAAATTTGCGAATTTTTCATATTTTTATCTCTTGAATTACAATCTCTGTAATATTTGATTAATTGTCGACGACCTATAACAACATACTCATAAGACGAACCTAAAAATAAAGAAGTAAAGCTTAAAAAAAGAAAAAATATTTTTCATATTTTCGAATTCAAATTATTAATGATTTAATTAGTAGAAGGGTAGCGCTTAGTAGCAACCAAAATTAACACAGATATTAAGCTAATTGTAAGATATGTAACTTTCTTATAAACTTGACAAAGTAGCCTGATTCTAATGAATTTGTAACTTTATAGCTTAAACATCAATTATAATTTAAAATTTAACCTATAATTAGTTTTATTATAGATTATAGATTCAAAATATTAAGTCACTTGACTTTCATGACTTACTTCGTATATTGGGGTTTTGTCCGCGAATAATTGAAAATTCGCCTGTGTGCGTCACTCGAATAACTTTAGCGGGATGTAGTTCCAATTACGTTTTTAACCTTTATGTGGAAGAGGCAAAGCATCAGATGTCATGTATTCCAGCATCGCTTCTTCAAAATCCTCTTTGAAACCAGAGCTTTTCCTCTTCATCCATGCCTTTAGTGGTTGTGACTCGACATCCTGCTTCTTTGGCTTAGGGAAGAAGCAAATTATGTCCATAGTCGAAAAAAATCCGGACGTTGAAAAGCAAGCTGCGATTTTTCTCGACACCAAATCTGACGAGATAGCAGCAGCAGGAGAGCGAGTCATAATTGCTCTATACGGATGCAACCCCAACATCCATAACCTTTTTTTCAATACCGGAGAATGCTAAGACAATGAGCTTACTGGTAGCTTAATGATTTGTCGCAATCTTCAATTTAGTGCAGTGCGAGCATTTGTGCGAAAAGATCATGTACCAGTACACGACATCAATTGGTCTGTAAGACCGACGCGGGTATAAGTGTTACACTTTTGAGTATGCTCCGAATGCATGGTGAGGTATTGGTTGAGAATAATTTATAATAATTTATTCCTTATGTTGTTATCTTAAGGTTCTTAAAGTTATTTTTAGTTTTTGTTTTAAGAAAAAAAATTTTTTTTTCAAGTTTTCGTAGCTCATTTAAAAAATTAACATTTTTTCAGAGATTGTAATAAAAGACTGTTAGTCACTAATTAAATGAAAAAATTGTCTATAACTTTGGTTTATTTATTTCAACACATCCTTTACTAATAATAAAAATTTATTTTACAAGGCTGTCATAACAAAAAAGATAAAAAACAGACTCTAGAACTTTCGGTCCGAGAGACCGTGTGCGGGTATATGTGTTATTCTATCTGATGCGGGTAAAATTCATTCAGAACGACAGAATTGCAAAAATTTCCTAAAATGGGCTAAACTAAAACCACAGACCTACCAATTAGCGAAAACCCGAGATCTCTAGGTGGTCAGGGGGCCGAAATATTAATTTAGTCTAAAATTTAAGAAAGTCCGCCTGTGCGTGGGTGTTGCCGCGCAACCCACTTGACACAACTCAAAAAATACCCTTACAAATCGATTCTTAAATCAATCCCGAGTCCAATGAGGTACATGAAGCCATATATGAAATTTTTTGAGGAGGGGGGGGGGTCATGACCGGAAAATTTTCTAAAATGGGATAAACTAGAACCACGGACCTACCATTTAGCAAAAACCCGAGGTCTCTAGGTGATCAGAAAATTTAAATTTTTTTTTAAATCCGCCTTTGTGCATGACGTCTAAAATATTGCAAAAAATTGCGAAGTTCGAAAAAAATGATAAACTTTGAAAGGCTTAATCTCGGAAACTATTGGGTTTACAGAGACAGTTTTAGTATCATATTGTAGCAAATTTAGTCTACTTTAAAAACGTACTAAAAAATTTTTTTCAAAAACTAGTCCTTTAGGGTTATAATCGCCAAAATTTGAAAAAATAACGATTTTTTCGCGATTTTTTCGATTTTTGACAAAGTTGCGTTCGGCGCTCGAGGTCACAAACTTGGATTATTCATTAGGCCAACATCATAAACAAGTCTGCAAAAAATCAGAACTACCGGATTTGACGCATACTACCCCATATGTTCAGGCGACAATTTTACTGGACTATTAACATCATGAACAATTATGAAGATAAAATTTTACCCCCCCCCCCTCCACTCCCATTCCTATAGGGGTTGAATTTTCGTAACTGATATTTGTCTTGTAGAGTACCTACCTACTTGTGCCATGTTTTATCGGTGAATACAAAAAAAAATATTTTACAAATTTTTTCACCCCTCTAACACCTTAGGGGTTAAATTTTTGGAATTGCTGAAATAACTGTTTCATAATTTGTATTGTAGAGTATGTTAGATACGTTTCAATTAAATGTGAACAAAAAAAATATTTTTTTATATAAACTTTGACACCCTATTTTAACCCCGTAGGGGTTGAATTTCGAAAAATCCTTTCTTAGTGGGTGCTTACATCATAAAAGGAAGGCACCTACGAAATTTCACGTTTTTAGGTCCAGGGGTTTGGGCTGTACGTTGATATATGAGTGAGTGAGTGAGTGAATGAGTGAGTGGTTAAGGACAAACTCTTTTATAGATATAGACTAGCGGAATCCTGCGGCTTTGCTCGCGTAAAATTCGAAACTAATTAGAACCCTCCATTCGTGATAGCGGATGACATATTTTTTATATTGATTTTTATTCATTACCTATAAAAAAACGTAAATATCTCGGATTTACCCTCGTCATTTGTTGAATATCGAATTTTTTTATTGCAGATTATTTTGCGCGACTCCACCATTATAATGAATGTCGACATTTTATTTTAATAGATGACTATTTTGCCCGAATTTACCTTTATAAGAAAAGCAAGTATACAGACAAACATATCTAAAGCCATCCTCGTCCCCGTCTCATGTTATTAGGGCTCGAATATCGAACTTTCATTTTTAATTGAATATTAATTTGTCCGAATTTACTTTAATATCATCAACAATTATGAAGATAAATACATATATCAAATTTTACCCCCCCCCCCATTCCCATATGGGTTGAATTTTCGTAACTAATATTTGTCTTGTATAGTACCTACTTGTGTTATGTTTCATTGGGCGAATTAAAAAAAAATATTTTTAAATTTTTCAACCCCTCTAACCCCTTATGGGTTAAATTTTGGGAAATGTTGAAATAATTGTTTCATTATTTATATTGTAGAGTATGTTCGATAAGTTTTAATTAAATGCGAACCAAAAAAATATTTTTTTATATAATCTTTGACACCCTGTTTTAATCTCGTAGGGGTGGAATTTCGAAAAATCCTTTCTTAGTGGGTGCTTACATCATGAAAGGAAGGCACCTACGAAATTTCACGTTTCTAAGTCCAGGGGTTTGGACTATACGTTGATATATGAGTGAGTGAGTGAATGAGTGAGTGAGTGGTTAAGGACAAACTCTTTTATAGATATAGATGATTTTTTAGTCGAGATGTACATGTTTAAAGATATGATATTTTTGTTAATGGAGTGTAAGTATTATAGACACCATGAACTATACTACAAATATCTTCAAAGTAGTATATTTAGGAGAAGAAAAGTCGCACAGTGAAATTGAAATGTAAACATCATTTTAAAGAGAAAATATAGTACTATTTGTAATCATGAAAGAAAACTTCAGAGAAAAATTACCTACCTAGTAATAAATTCTCCAACATTACCAAAATCGTCATTTTTGGGAATATCTCAAAAACCTAACGTAATGGAACCATTTGAACAACAAATTCGGTTTCGGCATGATAAATACCTTCTAAATCACCGATTCAGATCACCAAGTATTTTGGAGTAGAAAAAATTCAGACGAGATATTTTTTTAATAGAATGGTAGTTTAGGGTGTCATCAATAAGTTTTCCCCACTTCAACGAGATCTGTGTCACCTCATTGAAGAAGGGATGAATATTATTATTTCCACGATTTCTCAAATTTTCCAGCATAAAAATGATTTATTGTAAAAAAAATAATATTTATAGTCAAAATTATTTTTGAAGTTTTATCGGCTTGGCGTCTGGTCTATAATAAATATTACACTTGACTTATTAAATTACATTACCATGTAAAAATGGTTGCTTATCTATCACAGCTTCAAAAACGATATCACAATTGTTTAGTCTATGTCCGGTATCGTAAAGGGGCTAGCAAAATTTGCTAGCTAGCAAGCACTCGCAAATGAGGTTTTAATTTTGTGATAGTATCTATGAATTTGCTATGGAATTTAAAGCAGTGATACTTTAACGTATTGTAACATAGTTGGCGACTTTGACCGTACAAAATAATTTTTATTTTAATACCGTTGGCGTTTATTTATCACGCCTGCGTGAAACTTGCCAAAGTCTTCATGAAACTCCAAGACCTAATTTTCTAGCTCTTTTATGATGTCGGACATTATTCTCTTCCAGGCAAACGATTGGAAGTTTTTTTATAATCGATGTGAGGTAGAGTGTTTAAAAGTGGACAAATTACTTCGTTTAATTTAAATTGTTGCCTGAAATGTATTGGTTTTAATAACACATTGGCTCGTATTCGCCCCTTCTCCTCTTGGTACCTGAAAAACGAATATCTTATTTTATAATTTAAAAAAAACTGTAATTTAAAATTTTTGTGAACAAATAATATAATATTTCTGAAAAATGAATTACTATAACTACTGATGGTTAGGGGGTGGGGGGGATCTATGCTGATGTCGTGAAAATATATTAATCATATTAATGTCGACATCATTTTGGGTAAATTTTTTTTGTCATTGTTTTTTAGTAAAATAAATTCAAAAATTAAGTAACAAGGAGGGGGTGATTTCCGTTACTGTGTGGGGGGGGGGCACATTGTTTATCCCATCAGTTATATGACAATTAGACCAGTGGTTTTTAATATTTACTTTGACATTGTAATTCAAATATGTATTGTTACTTGTTAGTAATTTTTTATAAATTGTCAATAAATATTTTGCGTATTATTATAATATTTAGTTAAATTGTTTGATTTTTTCCTATAACATTCATTTCTTTTGTTTTCTTTGCATAGATGGACACTTTTATGTAGTAATGTATGAACGCAGAAAATATCATTTTTAAGTAATGAATGCAGTTACATACAAATTAAAGTTTATAATATTATAGAAAATACAATAAACTCCAAAATTAATTAATCATGTGTTCCATTTTAATAAACGAACCTACCTTAACTTTTTTACCTGTTAATTAAATCAAAAAATGTTTTAAATAGAAGTTGTTTGGTTTTGAGGGGGGAACCAAAATGGTGTTATTAATTTTTGATTTTTTTGACGTCTTCAAGGTCAAATAGGGCCAACATATTTTTTTCAAATGGAAACATATATTTTTTATTACAGTATTTATTGTTTGGAAAAAATAAACAGCTTTTATTTTAAATAATTTTTTGTCTGACTTAATTTTTCTTTGACATTTAACATAATATTATGTGATTTTAAATTTTCATGAGTTTTTTACTCGGAAACCGTCAATTTTTGAGGAAAAGTGAAAAAAAAAAACAAAAAATATTTATTTTGACCTGGTAAAACTAGGAAAACGATTTTAATAAAAAAAAACTTGTTTTTGATTTAATATTTTGAAGAGCAACAGTTAATAGTGATGACAAAACGTATCCAAGGTACAAAAGGTATCCTTTCATTAATCGAAGTAAGTGTGAAGCGTGTCCTTAATGAAAATAAAGATTTTTTACAAGCATTGGATGAAGTCCGTATTCACGATGTATGCAGGAAAAGATAATTTTCAATATTATTATTACACATTTTTTAAGAATAGATTCAGCCTGGGCCCCTTTGGGTTCCGGGTCTCAATAATTTGCATCGCCTGCATTGCCCTCTTGTCGGTCCTGATTGAACGATCTGAAGATATGTTTTACTAGACTTACATTAATGAGTAGTAACTTTTGCGCATCCGTAAAATTTTCCTATTTTCGATCCACCCTAGTGTGCATGTATGTACATAAACATAAAATTTAGATATAGGTACCATTGAATTTCTGTAAATGTCATATAGGACACCCGGTATAACATATGATTGATAAGATTGGCGTGTATTTTGTGATTGAGTTATATCTCACATTGTTAAGTAATCATTACTTATTGTCAGTATTTAGATACAGCGTAAATTAGTTCTCAAAAATATAGTGCATTTATAAACATTGTTGTGTGTTTAGTGATTGTTTTAATATTAGGTAAGTTAATAACCATATTTATTATAATTACTTATTGCTGCAACAAACATGATTCTGTAGATATATATGTATATACAGTAGAAACCGTTTATAACGACATCGGTTAATACGGCGTACCGGTTTTAACGACTCAAAATAAAAGTCCAACTGAATCCTATATAATTGCATTTTTACCGGTTATTACGACTATCCGCTTTTTACGACCAATATGACCTTCGATGTCGTTATAACCGGTTTCTATTGTATATGAAGGTACCTGGACCTGGTTTACACAAATACATACTTGTATTTAATCAGGTTGTGAAGTCCGAGTTGGAGTTTTAGTAATTTTGGTAAAAATGTACCGACTCGGACTCCTTTAATTAAATAATGGTTTATACTTTTTTACACACTTATTATTTTTTGTTCGTTTTGAATTTTAAAGTAAGTACAATGAATTAAATTTTCAAATCTGGCCGGAACCAGAATCACCAGAATAGGAATTTACCCAAAACGGAATTTAAAAAAAATCTATATGAATTAATTTTAATGATTAAATAATATAAATACATAATTTATTTAGAACTTTTTATTTAGGAATTTTATTTCCATTTTCAAATGTTCTATCAATCTAACTAAATTAAAAATTCACGTAATGGCGTTAAAATGCCTCTTACAGTAAAGAGTCGGAGTCATAAGTTTTTTACCGGCTCTACAACCCTGATTTAAATGCATTTTTTTTAAATAATAAACACTTTTTATTAATTATTTATTCAATAATAATTCTAACATTTTATTTTTACTTGCAAATATAAAATTAGATAAAGCCCAAGAAAGGCCCCTCATTAATCTTTGATATTTTAAATATCTATAAAAGTGATAACGCTGATTATAACAATGAATAATTTTGCACTAAATGCACGTAGTCAATATTTAATAAATTGATTTTTGAAAACTTGTAACTAAATGTCACCAAACCATACAAATGATTAGATATTCTTGAGGGGGGGGGGGGATACAATATATATCACAACATTAAAGTGGTACAACTGAATATACATATAGAAGATAAAACACAATACAAATTATTTAATATTTTTTTTGTAAACAAAGCAGTGGCGTAGCAAGGGGAAGGGGGCGACTTGAGTCAATTGTCCCTGGGCTCCAATCACGGGGGGGGGTCTCATTTTGAATATGATTAATGTAAGATAGAAAATGTAATCTGAAATGAGAAATATTATCATGATAGCAGTGACGGAGTAAGGAAGGTTGGTACTCAGGGGTGGAAAGTTAGATACGCACCACCCTCTCACAAAAACTTTTAGAATCACCTTTTTTTGTTGTCAAATCAATTTTTGCACACTAAAAACGAACTTTTGCGATCCCCCTGGTGAATTTGAAGATTTTTTTTTAATTCTCATGTCATTTTTTCTACCTCGTTTGGCATCCCCCTATACCTTGGCATTTGGCGAATTTTTGTGTCTTATATAAGAATGATTAAGTCATATTTTGTAAAGCATTTTTCTCTGGCATCAACAGTTTTCCCGCTAAATCTATTTAAAGATTGCAATTAAAAAAGCGTTTAAATTTCTGGATCGACAATACCTATAGATTTACGTTTAAAATTCAGACATCATTTTGCCTCAAGGTATATAAAGACAAGGTAGCCTGGTCAGCTCCTTGACCAATCAGCGTTAGCGCTGGAATTGACGTCACCACGAAGAGATATTCAAATGTCATAAATGTATAATTGAATATAAATTACAAAAAATTACTTCATTTATTCTTATTTTCGTATTTTTGATATTTTATCAACACATACCATCAAAGAAGTATAAATTCGACATTGCAAAATCATTAAAAGTTGTCAGAATCACAAAACGTATTGCCAACTTTGATTGTATGTGTTGATATAATAATAATAATATCAAAAATACGAAAACAAAAATAAATAAAGTAATTTTGTGTAATTTATATTTAATTATACATTTATGACATTTGCAATAATTTGCATATCTCTTCGTGGTGACAAAGTGACGTCAATTCCTGCGCTAACGCTGATTGGTCATGGAGCTAACCAGGCTTCCTTGTCTTCATCAACACATACCATCAAAGAAGTATAAATTCGACATTGCAAAATCATTAAAAGTTGTCAGAATCACAAAACGTATTGCCAACTTTGATTGTATGTGTTGATATAATAATAATATCAAAAATACGAAAACAAAAATAAATAAAGTAATTTTTTGTAATTTATATTTAATTATACATTTATGACATTTGCATATCTCTTCGTGGTGACGAAGTGACGTCAATTCCTGCGCTAACGCTGATTGGTCATGGAGCTAACCAGGCCCTTGTCTTTATATTCCTTGATTTTGCCTTGAAATAAACCCGTTTAGCCAATCAGCTGATTGATTTTGTTACTTTTGGTCCAAATGCTAGTGGGGCAAAAGCAGTGGTGGATCCCCCCATATGGGCACGGTGGGCATGCCCACAACCTAATTGAAGACACCGTTCCTTTTAGCAACACAACGTAATAGAAATAAGCATAAAAAGCGATAGATGTACTGAATTGTATAAGTCTCTCTCGTTTTATTAGAACAGGTTTATTAAAAATTAGAAAAAAGTTATTTTAAATGAATCCCCTATGTGTGATGTTAGCCCCCCTTTTGTTGAAATTAAATTTTTTTAAAATTCTGCCAAATGGTGATATATTTGTGCTATATTGTTTCAAAATATTGCCCCCCTAAATTAAAAACAACAGTAGAAAACCCCAAAAAAACCTCCCCCGAAATATTCAATCTTCTAAAAAAATGTATGTTTTGAGAAAATATCAGTTCAAAATACCTTTGAAAATTTAACACATGAAAATATCCCCCCTCCGAAAAGTACTACCCCCCCTGAAAATTTTTCTTACTACGCCACTGCTAAATGCACTGGATTATATTGGCCGATTTTCGGGTGGCCGTGACCACAACATTTCTTGAGGGCTGGATCCGCGCCTGGGCAAAAGCACACACCCCCTTTCTCCCCGCCTGGTTACACCAGACGCTTATACAGCTTAACTTCTTGGGGTGGGGGTCATACAGATTTTTTTTTAAATAACATTCTAATATAGTCGTGTCAATGAACGTTTTTACTTCGGAATTCTCAGAAACAGCACTGATTTGTTTTTTTTAAGGTTCGTTATATCATACTTCCAATTTGATATCAGAAACATACCTAATATAATATTATCGAACACAAAAAAGTATTTTTTTGTTCGAAATATAAAAAAATAAATAAATAAATTTCTTTTCGATGATATTGCATCAAAAATGATTTTTTTATAATTAAGTTTAATCAATTTTATTTGAGAAAATTAGCAAAAAATATATTTAATTTTCTTTGAAAAACATTCATTTTCAATTATTTAATTGATTTTAACGCAAAAAATGATAAATTAATATACCTACATATTTAGATTTTATTGAATATTGATAAAATTTTGCAAAATTGATCGAAATAGCCGAATTAAGAATAGAAAATTTTAGAGCAAATAACGTGCATTAATTTTGATTTTACACGTTTTGCTCCGAAATTTTGTATAAAATTGTTTAAAATAATAAACGTTTGCCGTTTTTACTTTTTTATACATACATGAAATGTAATGTATAAATAAAGTATAGTGATCACGAAAAAAATCGAACTCGAGATTTTAACGGAATTACATGTTTTGAGGGTCCCTGAATCATATACCACCATTAACTCAATGACGTCTGTGTGTCTGTCTGTGTGTCTGTGAACGCTCTACAGCCAAAACTGTAATACTTACGAACGTGAAATTTTAAACTTAAGGTTCTTTTATGCTCTAGATGTGCACCTCCTATTTTTAAAAACCATCACTAAACCGGAAACGGAAGTATAATTATTTTTCGAATTATTTTTGAATTATTTTTGAAACGGTGCACATTAGAAAAAAATGTTTTAGATCAAAGTTGTAGAGGGTATTTATCTATAATTTATATTCTATCCATTATCCCCCCCAAAAATTGTTTTTAGGAAATAATCGATTTTCTAAAAAAAAAATATTTTTTCGATTTATTTTTTAAACGGGAGGTATTAGAAAAAAATGTTTGAGATACAAGTTGTAGAGAATATTATTTTCTATAATTTATGTTCTATTCTTTTTTTTGTATCTTATGAATTAACCCAAAAAAAGAATAATTTTAGTTTTAATGGATTTAATTTACAAATGATTTGAATAATACAAAAAATCTAGTTATCTATGAAAATTTTATCATTTATTATTAGAAGTGTAAAAATTGAAATCTAGCAAAATAAATACTTGTTAATACAATAATCAATAATCTTAATTGATTTCGTTTATTATTTAATGTCAATATTAAATACAATGTATCAATTTCATTCATTGAAAATCATTTTGTAAGTAAAAAATTTTAAAATCAAATATTAAATTATAAAAGTAATCACATATTAATACTCGGTGTCATGATGTATAAACGGTGCACATTAGAAAAAAAAAGGTTTTATATCAAAATTGTAGAGGGTATTTATCTATAATTTATGTTCTATCCATTAAACCCCCCCCCCTAAAATTTGTTTTTAGGAAATAATTTTTAATTTTTTCGATTTATTTTTTAAACGGTTATAGGTATTAGAAATAAATGTTTGAGATACAAGTTGTAGAGAATATTATTTTCTATAATTTATGTTCTATTTTTACTTTTTTATACATACATGAAATGTAATGTATAAATAAAGTATAGTGATCACGAAAAAATTCGAACTCGAGATTTTAACGGAATTACATGTTTTGAGGGTCCCTGAATCATATACCACTCAATGACGTCTGTGTGTGTGTGTGTGTGTGTGTGTGTGTGTGTGTCTGTCTGTACGAACATGAAATTTTAAACTTAAGGTTCTTGTATGCTCTAGATGTGCACCTCCTATTTTTGAAAACCATCACTAAACCGGAAACGGAAATATAATTATTTTTCGAATTATTTTTGAATTATTTTTGAAACGGTGCACATTAGAAAAAAATGTTTTAGATCAAAGTTGTAGAAGGTATTTTTATCTATAATTTATGTTCTTTCCATCCCCCCCCCCCCAAATTTGTTTCTAGGAAATAATCGATTTTCTAAAAAAAAAAAAATATTTTTTAAACGGTAGGTATTAGAAAAAAATGTTTGAGATACAAGTTGTATAGAATATTATTATCTATAATTTTTATTCTAATAATTTTTTCCAAAAAAAAAATTGTGGAAGGAAATAATCATTTTTTTTAATTTATATTTCAAACGGTTCATATCAGAAAAAAATGTTTTTAATAAAAGTTGTAGAGAACGTTATTTTCTTTAATTTATGTTCTATTCTTTTTTTTGTATCTTTTATGAATTGACCAAAAAAATAATAATTTTAGTTTTAATTTAAAAATAATTTTAATAATCTAGTTATCTATGCCAATGGAGGAATTTTATTATACAACTGTCAAAATTGAAGTCTCAATTAAAAACAAGTACCTATTCAATAATCAATAATCCTAATTTGTTTTGTTATTAAAATTATATATATCCATTGCATTCACCGAAAATCATTTTGTAAATAAAATATTTAAAAATCAAATGTTAAAAAATAAAATTGACCATATTATCAATACTTCGGTATCATGATGTATAAAAAAGTCTCGTGCCTGCCAAGGCAGTTTATTTAAATAATTATTCGATTTTGACAAAAAAAATTACGCCATGTTTTAATTCTCTAGTTTTTTTTTTCAATAATACAATGTTATTACTCTCAAATTAAAAATTTCCGTGATAATTTTGGAAAATTTCCAGAAAATTTTTGTATAACTCAACTTTTTTTGTGATATTAAAAAAAAAACACCTCGAATACACATTTTTAGCAAAAATTTCAATAAATTTACAAAACAATACAAAAAAAATTTCGAAAATATCGGGAAAATTCCTGAAAAATCCTCATTTTGATAACGTATTCTTAATCAGTGACCCCCAAAACCCCCAGGTAAAATTTTCTCATCGAAAATCGGACAATAAATTATGAAATCAGTAGTTTTAAAAATACAGATTTCCAAAATTAGAGGGGGGGGGGGGGGTAATCTAACATTTCTGATTTCAAATAGTATGATATAACGGACATAAAAAATCATAATAATCGGTGTTAATATTGACTAATAGCAACATACATGTATATTTTAAATAAACGTGATTTCGCGGCTTATTCAGAAAAATGATTTAATAATCTGTAAATAAAATTTTATATATGTGTATAGATGTATGCAACATTAAAATATATTTTGGGTCATAATTTTTAAACTATTACCCGTCTGCGCCCCAAACCGGGTATAGGTGTTATCAGGGGACCCCCCTTCACAACCTATTTCAATATGAAGAAAATCGAAAGCGGCCCTTAGAAGGGTTCCCCTTGTCAGAGGGAATATGGTAACTAGAAATGAAGTCAAATCAATTTCCTATAACTGATATAAAATAATTATTTTATATTCAAAATTAATTATATTAACAATAGTATGTTAATCTTCATTTCTACATGTTAAGCAGCTAATTATTATCATAATATAATATTAATATACTATTGTATATTGTAGTTGGAAATTTATTAATAGATAGTGATTTAAGCCTATGTTCAATTGTTCATGACTATTTTGAATACCTAAGTTTCATAATATCTAGTGAATCTTTTTTATTCTTGGGGTGGGGGTCATGATCCCTTGACCCCCCTTGTTTACGCGCCTGGTTTAAGCCCAAGTAAATAATCTATAGATCTATATATGTATATACTTATTTGTTGATTTGTTTTTTGTAGGTGACTGAGTCAAATTATTTTGTAAATAATCCACCATCAAGACAGAAAAAAGTGCCAGGATAGTTACAGACCCTCGCTTTAACGCTGCAAGGTTCTATGTTACATATAGATATTGTAGAATTGACTTACAATTAGAAGATATCACGATTGGAGATTAAGGTAAACGTATTGTTTATTATTCTTTATTTAAGTTTATCTCTAGATTACATTCCTATCAGTAGTGGTGCGTTATTTTAAGACAGAAAATAATTTTTAAATAATTATGAAATTATATAAAAACAAAAACATCTGTTCGAGGCAGTGGTGGATAAACGGAGGCTGGGACCCGGGGCGGAATGTTCATTTTGGACCCTAAAAATCCCCCCATCCCCACCAGCCCGTGGTATATTATGAAAAATTTTATATATGAAAAAATTCAGAATGTAGCTTTTAATTAGTACTTTCCCTAAAAATTATAACGAACATTGTCAAAAATATTTTGGACCCCCTTTTCATAGATTGAAAAGTGAACTCACATATTTTTCATTTACCCCATTGAGTGGGGTGTCATTTGATAGGTCTCCTAAAATGCAATAATAAAAGTCAAATGACTTTTTGATTTTAACCCTTCAGTCACGAAAATTTTGAAAAATACTTTTTATAAATCGTAGTGAGAATGACTACGAAACCCTACCAAGTGCGTGCCCAACACGCACTTGCCCGTTTTATTTTATATGCGACCGCTCTCCCTTTAGACCGCTACTGTTTCGGGCCTCTCGTACTTGACTCGGGATTCTAAACAATTACCTAATTTGCCTACTTTGCAACACGCCACTGTTTCATAATCTATTCGGGGATCTTTAGCTTATTCTGAAAACGCATTGCTTTTAATTTTACAATTATGTCAGTAGACAATAAACTAAAAAAAAAATCGTGTAAAAATTCTTGAAAATGCAAAAACCATTGTTCTGATAAATATATTGTAAAATTTAAATCATAAGAAAAATCTTTTCATAATATTGTGTACATAAAACAAAAGCTATACATACTCGTATAACTATTTATATCCGATATTATAAGAGAGCTAGCTTGCAAACACTTTCAAATTAGGTATCAAACCTATCGACCATTTTTGGCCAAGTTATTTGCAATCAAAGCAAAAATCACATGTATGTTTAAAGTTGAACGCCCATAAATAGGGAACAAATAATCGTATATAAGAAATCTAAGGGTAGATTTGGAAAGCTGAAAGTTTTTTCTCTAATGCCCTTTATTTGTTAATTTGATGAAAAAAAATATAGTGTAAAATTAATTTTAAAATGATTTAAAAATACGCTTTTTTTTCATTTTTCACAAAAAATTTTCGGGGAAATCACGAGATCATTAACCCATTACTTCCCAGTGTCCTATTTATAGGACATCATATTTTCTATTTTATTCTCTGAAATAATAACGTTGTTAATTTGATTTACATTACTTATATGTTTTTTAAGTCTCTACTACTCTACTTACAATAATTTTAAAACGAACTCTAAAGTTTAATTCAATGACAAATTATAACACCTTTAAAAGTAACCGAGCAATTATTCCAGCTAGCCGAGATTTATAGTTACATTTTTTTCACATCGTAAGACTTTTTTTAATTGACGAAACTATATCGGTACATATATAATACTACTAAGTGTAAATAAAGCATAACAATATCAATAATTTCAAAAATAAATCCATGTAAAGACTATCGCCGTTAAAGAAGTGCTATAACTGATATAAAATAATTATTTTATATTCAAAATTAATTATATTAACAATAGTATGTTAATCTTCATTTCTACATGTTAAGCAGCTAATTATTATCATAATATAATATTAATATACTATTGTATATTGTAGTTGGAAATTTATTAATAGATAGTGATTTAAGCCTATGTTCAATTGTTCATGACTATTTTGAATACCTAAGTTTCATAATATCTAGTGAATCTTTTTTATTCTTGGGGTGGGGGTCATGATCCCTTGACCCCCCTTGTTTACGCGCCTGGTTTAAGCCCAAGTAAATAATCTATAGATCTATATATGTATATACTTATTTGTTGATTTGTTTTTTGTAGGTGACTGAGTCAAATTATTTTGTAAATAATCCACCATCAAGACAGAAAAAAGTGCCAGGATAGTTACAGACCCTCGCTTTAACGCTGCAAGGTTCTATGTTACATATAGATATTGTAGAATTGACTTACAATTAGAAGATATCACGATTGGAGATTAAGGTAAACGTATTGTTTATTATTCTTTATTTAAGTTTATCTCTAGATTACATTCCTATCAGTAGTGGTGCGTTATTTTAAGACAGAAAATAATTTTTAAATAATTATGAAATTATATAAAAACAAAAACATCTGTTCGAGGCAGTGGTGGATAAACGGAGGCTGGGACCCGGGGCGGAATGTTCATTTTGGACCCTAAAAATCCCCCCATCCCCACCAGCCCGTGGTATATTATGAAAAATTTTATATAAATTTTTTTGTGGAAAAAAATTTTTTTAGCGAAAATTTAAAAATTCCTCTAGTGAAACTTGAATCTGAATGAGTTTTTTTTTACTATTCACGAAATATTTCAATTTTTCTTTTATAATAAAAAAAATCTCAACTCAAAATGTTCTCGTACCATCATTTTTAGGGTTCCGTAGAAAACTAGGAACCCTTATAGTTTCTCCATGTCCGTCCGTCCGTCCTGAAAAATTTTGTCATAAAAAGATGAAATTTGGTATACGGTCGTTGATTGATGACCCAAAAACAGAAATGATAAGATTTTTGAAAATAAAATTTTTTTAGACCCCCCTTTCATAAAATGAAAAGTGTTTTAAAAAAAAAAATTCACCTACACCATTGAGTGGGGTGTCGTTAGAAAGGTCTCCTAAAATGTAACAAAAAATGTAACAGAAATTTTTAATTTTAAATCACGATGTATTTTCTCTCCAAAGTCATTAAAAAAGCGCCCCCCCCCCTCTATTTTCTAAACTATCAATTTAAAAAATCTGAAAAAATTCCGGAATGTAGCTTTTAATTAGTACTGTCACTGAAAATTATAACGAACATTGTCAAAAATATTTTGGACCCCACTTTCATAGACTGAAAATTGAACTTTCATTTTTTTCCCCACTTACCCTATTGAGTGGGGTGTCATTTAATAGGTCTCGTAAAATGCAATAAAAAATGTCAAATAACTTTTTGATTTTAACCCTTCAGTCGCGATATATTTGCTTTTTAATGTCGCTGTCAGAGCGCCCCCCCCCTCTATTTTCTAAACTGTCGATTCAAAAAATCTTACAAAAATTCAGAATGTAGCTTTTAATTAGTACTTTCCCTAAAAATTATAACGAACATTGTCAAAAATATTTTGGACCCCCTTTTCATAGATTGAAAAGTGAACTCACATATTTTTCATTTACCCCATTGAGTGGGGTGTCATTTGATAGGTCTCCTAAAATGCAATAATAAAAGTCAAATGACTTTTTGATTTTAACCCTTCAGTCACGAAAATTTTGAAAAATACTTTTTATAAATCGTAGTGAGAATGACTACGAAACCCTACCAAGTGCGTGCCCAACACGCACTTGCCCGTTTTATTTTATATGCGACCGCTCTCCCTTTAGACCGCTACTGTTTCGGGCCTCTCGTACTTGACTCGGGATTCTAAACAATTACCTAATTTGCCTACTTTGCAACACGCCACTGTTTCATAATCTATTCGGGGATCTTTAGCTTATTCTGAAAACGCATTGCTTTTAATTTTACAATTATGTCAGTAGACAATAAACTAAAAAAAAAATCGTGTAAAAATTCTTGAAAATGCAAAAACCATTGTTCTGATAAATATATTGTAAAATTTAAATCATAAGAAAAATCTTTTCATAATATTGTGTACATAAAACAAAAGCTATACATACTCGTATAACTATTTATATCCGATATTATAAGAGAGCTAGCTTGCAAACACTTTCAAATTAGGTATCAAACCTATCGACCATTTTTGGCCAAGTTATTTGCAATCAAAGCAAAAATCACATGTATGTTTAAAGTTGAACGCCCATAAATAGGGAACAAATAATCGTATATAAGAAATCTAAGGGTAGATTTGGAAAGCTGAAAGTTTTTTCTCTAATGCCCTTTATTTGTTAATTTGATGAAAAAAAATATAGTGTAAAATTAATTTTAAAATGATTTAAAAATACGCTTTTTTTTCATTTTTCACAAAAAATTTTCGGGGAAATCACGAGATCATTAACCCATTACTTCCCAGTGTCCTATTTATAGGACATCATATTTTCTATTTTATTCTCTGAAATAATAACGTTGTTAATTTGATTTACATTACTTATATGTTTTTTAAGTCTCTACTACTCTACTTACAATAATTTTAAAACGAACTCTAAAGTTTAATTCAATGACAAATTATAACACCTTTAAAAGTAACCGAGCAATTATTCCAGCTAGCCGAGATTTATAGTTACATTTTTTTCACATCGTAAGACTTTTTTTAATTGACGAAACTATATCGGTACATATATAATACTACTAAGTGTAAATAAAGCATAACAATATCAATAATTTCAAAAATAAATCCATGTAAAGACTATCGCCGTTAAAGAAGTGCTATCCTATAAATAGGGTTCTCATGATAATAATCTAGTCTGCGACTGATAATTTTTATGTTTTGTATTGAATTAATCTTTTTGGTCATATTTTCAACAAAAATTGAGAACTTGATAAAAAAAATTCGAAGAAATAAAAAGTCGGGAAGTAATAGGTTAAAGCAGTGTTTCCCAACCTTTTTTGTGCTATACTCCACCTGATCCTATCTAAAGTTCTTATGCCCCCTCCCCCATCATATACATAAATTTTAATATTAAAAAATTAAATGTTCACTGAAGAAACTTGAATGATAAGTTTTAGGAAGAAATCACTAGGAAATTATTGAGCAAACACAGTAAAAATTTCAAAACATATAATGGAGAACTGAAATTAAAGTACAACATAATTTTAATGAAAGATTTTTCTATATTATTTTATTTATTAGTAATTATTTATTATTTGAATTTAGTGAGATTTTTGCGCTTGATGCTTAATGCAAAGTGATTTTAGGTTCCTAAGAGTCGCTATACGATTAACTTAAACTCTGAATGAGTCCATTTTCAAATTGCCCCTTTTAACAATCGAATTGCCCCCCTGTGGGGCGTGGGCCCCACGTTGGGAAACACTGGGTTAAAGTATAGTTTTTTTAGTTAAAAGTATCTTTAAAATATCTGCGAAACTCCATTTTTTTTATATGAACCCCAAGCTATCAATATTGCTATATTACTCTGAGAGAGTTATGATTACTCAAACTTTTCATTTTTTAAAAGGTATTTTTGAATGACTGTTTCTCCGCAAAAAAATGTTCAAAAAAGTTTTCAAAAAATGGTTTTAATGCTTAAGCGTTTTCTAATTATTTATTGAAAATTTTGTTGTTCTTCAGGATAACCTCTTTTTTTGATGAAGCGCCGAAAAAAAAATTGCAAAAAATTATAACAATTTTGAGAATCTCAATGGGCCGTGGTACATTTTTTTAATTTGATTATGATTTACTGTACGATCATTTTTGATTGAGTTATTTGCGTCTACATATTTTCTGTTGCTTTTTCATCGTACTGCATTGAAATTAAGAAAGTAATTTTTTTATCAGAAATAAAAATTATTATTTTTAAAGAAATGTAACATTTTCCTAAAAATTATAAAAATATCTTTATTAATATCGTTTTCTATTTTATTTTTTGCAAAATTTCAACATTTGTTTCAAAATGACAATGTTTTTATCTAATAAAAAATTCACTTTTTAAAATTTCAATGTAGTACGATGAGAAAGCAACAACAAATGTTTGGACACAAATACCTCGATTGCAAATAGTCGTACAGTAAAACGAAAAAAAAAATCAATTTGAAGAGATGACTCTGATCTAAGTAGTGTGTTGATAAAGTAAGGAACAAAATTCATAACTGCGTCATTTAATGTTTTCAAGCAAAACGCTCGGACACGTCGATTAGTATTTTTAGTTGCGGAATTTTTGACATAAGAAAATGGTATACAGGGTGTCTCAAGAAGAACATACGCAGTCATAATTGATTTCTTTAAATGGAATACCCTATATATTATACCATTTTTGAATTATAGGGTCATTTCCGGTGAGACGCACCATAAGGAGAGATGCACCATTTTTTGTTCCGGCTAGATCAAATAGGTTGACAGCAATTGTTCAACTGTCAATAATGTCATTCTTGTCTATGAAGATAATCTCATTTAAAAAACATGTCGATTGTTTTGTTTTCGTACAAAAAAAAATAAAAAACTTTTCATTGCCTTAAAAATTGTGCGAAATATTTTTGTGAACGGTGAATAAAATTTTCATTACTTTGTTGTTACGAAGTTTAAACTAAATTAGATGAATTAAATAGTAACATTAGTTTCTTCTCTCGCTATAATAACATCTTTTGACATTTTTTTCGGCACTCTGGTTTTTATAGGGCACAGGTGCATCTCTCCTTTAATATAAGGATATATGCACCATCAATTTATTATCTTTTTTTAAACATGTAAAGGATGTATAAAATGAAAGTAAATGCCTCTTTCCAGGGCCCCTACATAAGGGGACTGACGGGACTTTAGTCCTGGGCCAGGGGTTAAGATGGGCCCGGCGCGGTGAGCAAAAAACTAATTGATTGGTATTTATATAAAAAAAATTTAATTGAAAGACCTACATAAAAAAGTATACATTCCTATGATATTTTTTTTCTCTTGAAAGACCAAAAAGTAATAAAAAATGTCATCCAAACTTATTGAGAGAAAAAAATCTTAGAGGGCCCTCCAACAATTCCATTTGGGGTCCCGTGATAGGATGTAGGGGCCCTGCAACAGGGCCCCCACATCTTGGTTCTGCCAGAGCAACATCGACAGTAAAACAACTCAAAAAAGCTATTTCAAATCTACAGGTTAAAGAAATAAGTCTGAATATCATATTCAGGGCGTATAAAATTTTAAAAAGATCAGTTCACGAATGGATTGGATTTGTTACACGGATTGCCTAAAAAGGCCCCATGAAACATATACCATGTATCATCCATTATGTAATATTTGTGGAAGAGAAAAAAAATAGAAATAGAGAGAAGAAGGTACTAAAATAAAAAAGTGCCTCTCTCTCTCTAGTTTGAGGTGCATCTAACCCATAGCCCTAGGGAGAGTTGCACTTTTACAACCTTTTTTTAAATGCAAATTACGATATAAAAAAAATTTTTTTTTAGACTTTTTGTTATATTTTTTTAAAGACATTTAAATAAATAAACAAATAAGATTTACAAACACATTCATTTGTATTTATTTAATATTTTATAAGCAATTAAAAAAATGTGGTGCGTCTCACCCGAAATGACCCTACGATAAATTCTGAACACTTTTTGTACAGCATACTATATCTCCAAAGTCAGCGGTTTATGGAATAATGACGTTTGAAATGTGTCTCAAGATCAATATATGCAGTCATCATTGATTTTTTTAAATGGAACTTCCTGTATATTATGCAATTTTTGAATTATACGATAAATTCTGAACACTTTTTGTACAACTTACCACAGCTCTAAAATCAGTGATTTTTGAAATAATTTTATTTCTTTTGTATATTTTATTATTAAAGTTCATTAATTTTTTATTTATTTATAACATTTTTAAAGTCATTATTCCAAAAACCACTGATTTTAGAACTGTGGTATGCTGTACAAAAGTGTTAAGAATTTATCGTATAATTCAAAAAAGGCATAATATACAGGAAGTTCCATTTAAAAAAATCAATGATGACTGCATATATTCATCTTGAGACACATTTCAAACGTCATTATTCCATAAACCGCTGACTTTAGAGCTATGGTATGCTGTACAAAAAGTGTTCAGAATTTATCGTATAATTCAAAAATGGTATAATATATAAGGTATTCCATTAAAAAAAATCAATTATGACTGCGTATGTTCTTCTTGAGACACCCTGTATACCATTTTCTTATGTCAAAAAATCCGCAACTAAAAATACTAATCGACGTGTCCGAGCGTTTTGCTTGAAAACTTTAAATGACGCAGTTATGAATTTTGTTCCTTACTTTATCAACACACTGTATAATAGATATTCATTATATTTGATTAAAAATATGTACCACGGCCCATGGAGGCTCTCAAAATTGTTATAAATTTTTGAAAATTTTTATTTTTTTTCGGCGCTTCATCAAAAAAAGATGTTATCCTAAAAAACAACAAAATTTTCAACAAATGATTAGAAAACAAGAATGCTTAAGCTTTAAATCCTTTGTTTGAAAACTGTTCTAAGAACATTTTTCGCGAAGAAAAAGTCATTCAAAAATACTCAAAAAAAATTTGAGTGATCCTTTAACGTTCGCAGAGCAATATGGCATGTTTCATCGCTTGAGGTTAAAAAAAATCTGAGCGGTTTGGGGTTTCGCAGATCTTTTGGGAATACTATTAACAAAAAAAAAACTATTAATGATCCCGTGATTTCCCCCAAAGTTTCCGATGTTTTATAAAAAATATTAATTAGGTCATTTTCAAATGAATTTTACACAATGAATTTTTATTACCAAATTAACAAATAAGCATTAAACTTAAAGAACAAAATTTCAGCTTTCCAAATCTACTCTTAGATTTCTTATGTCTTATACGGTTATTTGTTGGTGCTAGCTTTTCGGGCTGTTGTCCACGTTGCAGTATACGGTTATTTGTTCCCTATTTATAGGCGTTCAAAGTAAAGCATGTGATATTTCATTGCGAATAACTTGGTCAAAAAAACGTCTGATCTAAAATAATTTTTTATTTGATTTGACTAACAAAACATTTTCAAGTCCTAAAATTAAAATAATTTTCGAAATATTTTTTCGGCGTTTCATCATTAAAAAGGAGGTTATTCTGAAGGATAGTAAAATTTTCAACAAATTATACAAAAGCTAGAACATTCAAGCATTAAAACTTTTCTATGACCATTTTTCTCAGAAAAGCTATAATTTAAAAATACCTTAATGATCCTTTAATTTTTCGGAGATCAGTGTATGTATAAATCTTCCGACATTATCGATTCTTGAATGTAATGCAACCTCCGATAACGTGAATGTATAATTGGTTGCCTACACAATACAGATACAGTAGAAACCGATTATAACGACATCGGTTAATACGACGTATCTTTTTACCGGTTATTACCAGGCCCAGATTTACCATGCAGGCAGTATAGACACATGCCTAGAGCGGCAAAAATTAAGGGGCGGCAAATTATGGCGGAAAATTTGAAAAAAAGGTATCCCACTTTCTTTTTAATAATTGATAAATTATTTACATGAAAACCTAAAAAAAGTCATCGATATCAAAAAAATTACCTTTTTTTATTTTTATTCAACTAAAATTTTTCGAAAAACTAGACCACACAGAGAGGGTGGCAATTTTCGCTACTGTCTAGGGGCGGCAAATTTCTAAATCCGGGCCTGGTTATTAGTATCCGCTTTTTACGAAAAATATGACCAGGTTTCTACTGTACGTAAAATCCGTTTTACATAGAATATATTATTGGTGCGCAACTAAGTTCTCGCTGCTTTTTGTTATGAAATGCAACTTTATTGTGAAAAAATGGTTACAAATGAATCATTCGAAGTATTGCCCATCTTTCTGGCAGAGTTCGAATACCTTGTCGGTAGAAGTGGTCGTCTCTTGAGGCTATCCACGAATCAAGCCATTTTGTGATGTCTTCAAATGAGTGGAACTGCTGATCAGCCAGACCATGTGCCATCGAACGGAACAAGTAATAATCAGACGGCGCAATATCTGGGGAATACGGCGGGTGGGGTAGGACATCCCATTTTAGAGTTTCCAAGTAGGTTTTCACGGGTTTTACAATGTGAGGCCGAGCGTTGTCATTTGCGACGCTCAACGTCTCTCGGCTTTAAATCATAAGGAACCCAAGTTCCTTGCTTTTGAATCATTCCCAACGCATGTAATCGTTTGGAAATGGCTTCGCGGGTAACTCCTAATGCTGAAGCAAGATCCTCTTGCGTTTGGGCTGAATCCTCATCGAGCAATGCCTCCAATTCAGTATCTTCGAATGTTTTTGGCCTTCCTTCACGCGGTCGGTCGTCAACATCAAAATCACCATCTTTAAAGCGACGGAACCATTCACGGCACGTTGTTTCGCTCAGAGTAGCATCTCCGTTAACTTTTCGAAGCTCTCGATGCGCTTCAGCCGCTGTTTTCTTCGAATGATAGAAGAAAATCAACACTTCCCGCAAATGACGATTATTTGGCACATAATCAGACATTTTTAGATAACCATAAGTATACGACGAAAAAACGAATTCACTAGTGTGTCAAATCGGTTATGACTGCTAGCGCCATCTGTTGACAAACAGCGAGAACTTAGTTGCTCACCTATATCATATGTAATTACGACTACACACGAGACCAAAGTTAGGTATCTCACAAAATTAAAGTCATATCGTCTCGGTCTCGGCTCGTACACGTGTCCGAGACTGAGAAAACTGACGGTCTCATATGAATTTAAAAAAACAAACTTTTTTAAGGTTCCGTAGAAAACTAGGAACCCTTATAGTTTCGCCATGTCCGTCCGTCCGTCTTGTAAAAATGTTGACATATTAATAATAATATATTAATTTATATTCTATTTAAAAACAAATTATTAACTGTTTTGTAATTTTACATACCCCTACCTCCCCCTTAAAAAACCCTCCTACGTAGATTATGTCCCGCCGGAGCATTTCAGAAATTTAACAAATCTGCGTAAATTTATTTTTAATAAATGAAAAATAAATATAGTCAATTAAATTAATCGAATTGATTCCCATATTTTAAAATAGTAAACATATTTACGAATAATTGTATCTCTACTGTAATATTTTTACATTTTATAATTAAAGAACAAAGTTTATATTTTATATACAGTTAGTCAGTGGCGTAGATAGCTTTTTGCGATGGGGGGATATGACAGTATTAAATTTCATAAAGTTATATTTTTCATTATGAAAATCATCTTTTATCTGGTGCAAAGTACAAAAATTGAACTCATAGGTGGGATTGAGGGGATTAATCCCCCCTATGAGTTCATTGGCGTAGATAAGGGGGATTAAGGGGATTAATCCCCCCATATCTACGCCACTACAGTTAGTATTTTTTAATGTTTGCAGGTGACTACTCAGTAACTGATTTATTTCGATAACTTTATTTGGAGAATCAGCTATAAACAAAATGGCCGACAAAAGCAAAACCCGTGTATCTAGCTCCGGTAAGTTGTACACTGTTATTATATTACAAATATATTGGAGATTCAGACCAGCGGTTCTTAATATGTGGTTCCTAGTTCCATCATTGTAGACTACAATATTTTATATTTTGTGTAATTTCGCTGTTTAAATTATTACAAATAAATAACTAGTTATACAGTGCCTTCCAAATATTAATAACTTCTGAATGGTTTAAAATATAGGATTTGAATACAATGGGATCACCAAGTTTATAATTTAACTATTTAGAATAGTTTAGATTACCTATAACAAATAAATCAGTAGTTATTTTTTATTATTTTTACTGTACTATATTACTAATAATCTATAGTTGCACTGATTTTAATATAATTTATACAATCTTCTAGTTTCAGTTTTTTACTTCTTATTAGCTATGCTATATTTATTTAAATATTTTTTCATATCATGTACTGACTTGTTAATTTCCTTTAAATATTTTTTGCTTGAGTCCCCTATAATCTGTAATATTATTTTTAGTTGACAACTTAAAATAATTTGAGAACCGCTGGTATATTTTTATTATTATTGTTTAGTCTTCATTATTGTTACAACAAAAGCAAAAAAAAAACACTCATCAATTTAATAAGGGATCAAAATATTATAGACAAAATGGGCAAAATTCAAAGCTCTGAAATGATAGAAAGAATTGATTACATAAATTAATAAAAAAAAAAAAACATTTTAAAGATTGATATTTCTACTTTTCAATATTTTTATTATTTTTTACAATTTTTTTCGCAATGAAATTTAACATTAAATCAAAATTGTTACTTTACTTTGCGAGCTTGTAAAGGGTTAACAAACCATTTATTGTACGAAATTCTTTAAAAATAGTGGAAAATTGAAATTAAAAAAAAAAATTATTCCAAGGCGTGTCAAATTGTAGATCTCAATTGATAAAATATGACCGTATTTTTATAATTTTTTTTAACTCAAAAATGGCGGCAGCAAGGAGCCCCGGCAGTATTTTATTTTATCTCCCCTCCCTCTAACTCGGTGACTACTAGCTCAAAAATCTGAAGAAAAAAAAACAGATAACGAGGCTTTGGTGAGACTACATACGACAAATACAAAAATAAAGTCACCCATATCATTTAAAATTTTGGAGAAATAGGGAAGTGTCATAAAAATATTTATTTTTATTTTTTTTATCTAGGCATGTTGGGTGTCAAAATGTAGATCTCAATGAGTAGAATATGACACTATTTTTTTAAATAAAAAATGGCGCCTGCAGGGGATTCCAAGCAAACATTTATTCTGTCCCCCTCACCCTCTAACTCGGTAACTACTGGCTCAAAAAATCTGAAAATAATTTGGTAATAGGGCTTTGGTGGGACTGCCAACTACAAATACTAAAATCAACAATATCATTTCAAATAGGGAGGGGCGTCATGGATTTTTTTATTATCATATCTTGGCTTATGGGGTGTCAAAATGTAGATCTCAATTAATAGAATATGATCCTATTTTTATATTTATTGCTAACTCAAAAATGCACCTGTATATGTAAGTGGCTCCAATTAGTCCACGTTGTATATACTTTGGAACCCTTATGACATATACCCGTGTATGTCTTGACAGATTTTTTTGTTTAATATCAAATAATTCCGCGGTAAAACTGTAGATCAAATTTATAAAAAAAGTTACATAAAAAATATAATTTTTTACTTGACTATCCTATAAGTCTGTGGAAAATGAATTAAATGTTAATTTGCACATCTACATATCTGAAAAGTAGAATATACAGGGTGGTCCGGTTTGGGATACAGATATTTTAGGAGCTGATTCCCTGACTCATTGTGAGTAAGAAATTTTGCGGGAAGTGGGGGTCTATCTTTAACACCCTCTGAGCTACAGGGTGTTTAAATAATTTCCTTCAGAGTAATTCTTACTTCAAAGATTTTCTCATACATCTAAAGTAATGTATCTAGAGCAACAAAAACGAGTCAGTTTCATAGGTAATTAATTAACATATTTTTCAGTATTCTATGGCTATCCGTAGATTTTTTATTTCCGAGTTATAGCTCATCAAAGTCGAAAAATATCTTTTTTTGGTAAATTTTTTTATGAAAATGACATTTTTCTCCAAAAGTACCCCTACTAACATGTTGTATTTTTTATCATTATTTTGGTACATCATAATGTTACCTACAAATTCACTATACAAAATTTGGACGTGGGTCTTATAGTTTTCATGTTATTAATTAATCCCCAAAGTTACTATTTTGCTACCTGCCACATTAAATGAAATAGTCAATAAATTTATTTGTTTATAACTACATAATTTTATTATTAATTATTACTTACCATAAAAATAATTATTTTCCGGAAAACTGTAAGACACATTTGAAGGTAACATTATGATGTACCAAAATAATGATAAAAAATACAACATATTAGGGGTACTTTTGGAGAAAAATGTCATTTTCATAAAAAATTTCAACAAAAAAAATATTTTTCGACTTTGATGAGCTATAACTCGGAAATAAAAATACGGATAGCAATAACCGTATTACTGAAAAATATGTTAGTTAATTACCTATGAAACTGACTCATTTTGATTGCTCTAGATACATTACTTTAGATGTTATGAGATAATCTTTGTAGTAAGAACTACTCTGAAGGAAATTATTTAAACACTATTACATTTTTTTTATACAGGGTGATTCAGCACTGTCATGCCAAACTTGAAAAGTAGATTGAGAAAAATATTTTAAGCAAAAAACTTCCAATAAACATGTGTCCGGAAATTATTCCTTAGGGAACTACAGGCCTCCAAAGATTTTGCTAAAAATGAGTTTTAATTTAATATCTAGAAAACCCTTTGTGATAGAATTATGAAATTTAGTATTTGGTTTAGTAATAATAAGTGTTATCGATTTCTAATATTAACCAATTATATTTTAGACCAGGGCTGTATGGGGCCAGTGGGCCCATCGATTTTTATCTAGTATTTGTTTGTTCGTTAATTTTTTCCTGAGTTGGTACATCAATAAGATTATATGACACAAAATACACAAAAACATAATTTGCTTGTTTATCATAGGATAAACCGTTTTCGAGAAATATCGACGGAAAAGAAAGCATGCAGAATTTAACTTAATACGGATGCTTGAAATTACAAAAAATAATTTTATATTCTTTTTAAATGATTAATGATAAGAATAAAGTTCATATAAATAAACCTCCTAATATGAATCCTGGAAGATCTATAGCCTTTTCTATTACTGTTACATGTACTTTATTAACATGACTATGACTAAAAAAATAAACTAAAAATGGCTATTTGTTGATATGGATGCATTTTCGGAGGTATATTTATATTAACTTTTTGTCTTATTTTTTATCATGGAGCAAGAATGTAAATTTATTATTTGTAATTTGAAGCATCCGTATTAAGTTAAATTCTGCATGTCGATATTTCTCGAAAACGGTTTATCCTATGATAAACAAGCAAAGTATGTTTTTGTGTATTTTGTGTCATATAATCTTATTGATGTACCAACTCAGGAAAAAATTAACGAACAAACAAATACTAGATAAAAATCGATGGGCCCACTGGCCCCATACAGCCCTGGTCTAAAATATAATTGGTTAATATTAGAAATCGATAACACTTATTATTACTAAACCAAATACTAAATTTCATAATTCTATCACAAAGGGTTCTCTAGATCAGCGGTTCTCAAACTTTTTTCGCTGCGGTACCCTTGTCGGGCAAAAAAAAATTCGCGGCACCCTTGCCGGGATAAAAAATTTCGCAGTTATCCTTAAAGCGGTTTAAATAGTTAGGAAAATAAGAAAAAACCAATGCAACTTTAATAATCTGGTGTCTTTAATGCGACGAATGAAACTGTTTTGATGATTTTTTCATTATTTCTTTTATATTTATAGGAAGTTTGGTTAGGTACCTAAATATAAGTGAAGTTGGGTCTCTTTTTACGCGGACTTTTTTATGCAAATTCAGAGATTCTCCGTTTCGGTGGTGAGATATGGAATGAAAGCTGACAATTCAAGGAATTCAATTATGTAAACGTTTTGTTATTATTAAAATCTTCGTTTAACAAATTTAAAAAAAAAATCGTAAAAAAATATCTCAGAAAGTAACAATGAGACTGAAAAATTGGGAATATGCCAATATCACAAGAAAATAATCTGCAGTCACCGCACTTAATAAAATTTTAAATACAATTGTTGTTAAATTTAAAATCAATTGTAGTAAAGTTTTAATCCAATTGTTAAATTTGCAGTTGTTTCGTGTCACAAAAGCAATAATAACATCGGTGTTTTAATTGTCTTTTATTTTCAAATTTTGTTTACTTTTCAATAAAAGTAAATAAATAAAATTAAAAAACAATTTTTTTATAGGCATTTTTATTCGTTTATTTCTAGAAACTTTCTTATGCGATTTTTGGCCTATTTTTAATTAATTGATTTGGTTTCACGGTTTTAGAAAATTATGGAACGTATCCCTGATTTTACAATGTAAGCAATGTCTTTTTTTGAGCAATTTTTTTTATGCGGTTTTCTGTGAAAAGTATCTACCGCGTAAAACGAGACCTTACTGTACTTACTTGATCAGGCTTACATTTTACTGTTTTACTGACCAAATTTTCCACCTTAAAACTTCACTCAAAATGTAATTACAACTTTACTTATCGACTGCACCTTTTGCTTTTTTTGTGAAACACGTCTGAATGTGAAACAAAAAATAAACTTTTTCGACAGTGGTGATGGAAGACAACTTAAATTTTAGCATTAAGCATCTTAATGCCGTTTTTTAATTTTTTCACAATTTTAGCTGACTTTTCTTGATTATTGCCGCGGCACCCCTGGCATACGCTCGCGGCACCCTGGGATGCCGCGGCACCCAGTTTGAGAACCGCTGCTCTAGATATTAAATTAAAACTCATTTTTAGTAATATCTTTGGAGGCCTGTAGTTCTCTAAGGAATAATTTGAATTTTTTTTTGAATTTCGTAAGAGGGGTGGAGCCGAGGCTCCGGCACTTAGGCCACTAGGGCCCATTGTGCTCCCCTGGGTTTCTAAGACTCGTTGAAAAGGTCCGTTGCTTCAGCGAAGCATAGGATCCTTTTCCTTGACATGTCCTGAATATCTTTTGACTCGAGAAAAGGGGAGCCAAGGTATTTGCTCCTTAGTGCTGCAAGTGCTATGCAGTCACATAGGATGTGTTCTGAGGTTTCTTCCTCTGTGTAGCATTTCCTGCACTGTGGGTTAGGCGCTATGCCTATAGTGTGGAGATGACTGTTCATGTACCCGTGGCCTGTTAGGAGGCCCGTTACGATTCTGATTTGTCTTCTGCTTAAGTTCAGAAGATATTCTGTTGTCTTAGGCGAGTAGTCCTTAATGAAGGATCTTGCTTGTCTAGGCCTTTGTCTAGAGGTCCAAGATTGCTGGAACCGCTCAATGGCGCAGTTCCAGATCTCGTGCCTCACGTTTTTTTGGGGATTTTCCGAAGGCTGGTTCAGGACCTGTTAAAGGTTCACACGCTCCAGCTACCGCTAGAGCGTCAGCTTCTTCATTTCCCTTGATTCCACTATGGCCTGGAACCCATAGGATCTTCACATAGTTCTCAGCTGAGAGTTTAGTGAGTTTTTGTCGACATTCCTCGACCAATCGTGACCCTATCTTGTGAGAGAGTAGGGCCATTATGGCAGCTTGGCTGTCGGAACAAATGTAGATATGTCTACTTTTGTATCCTCGTTTGAGGTTTTCTTCTACGCAGGCCATTATCGCATAGATTTCTGCCTGGAAGACTGGGATATTTACCCAGGGCAAATTTGAGTTTGACTGGGTTTTTCTCCGTACACTCCAGCGCCAGTACCTTCCCTGTTCCGCGACCCATCTGTATACCAGACGAGGCCATTCTTCCCTTTCTGGGATATACACTTTGTAGGGTTTGCTAAAGGAAAAATAGGAGACCATACCGTCACTTCCCATTTGGGAAATGGGAATGGTCGACCTCAGTCTCGAGGCAACTTTGGTATGTCCCGTATTTTCCTGAGTGGGTTTCCAGTGCCCCGTACGCATTAGCCTGTATGCCGCCGCCTGGGCCTCGGCCTCTATCACCAAGTGTAGAGGCACAAGGCCAAGCAGCAGCTCCATAGCCGACGTCGGGGTAGTTCGCATAGCGCCTGTGATGCTAAGGCACGCCAGTCTCTGCACTCGAGCGAGTGTGGTCCTAGTGGTGGCCAGTTCAGTTCTTGGCCACCATACAAGAGCTGCATATGTTAATAGGGGGCGAACGACAGCCGTGTAGAACCAGTACACGATTCTTGGCTTCAGCCTCCAAGTTTTGCCTAAAGTGCGTCTGCACGTCCAAAAGGTTGCACAGGCCCTTTGTTCTTGTCTTTTCACATGGCTGTTCCAGGTAAGTTTGGCATCTAGGATAACTCCCAGATATTTGACTTCTCCGGACAGTTCCAGTGTTTTGTTGAAGATGGATAGTTTTCTCAAACCCTCCATCTTCCGCTTTCGTGTGAACAGGACCTGCTCGGTCTTGGATGGATTTACCGATAGCTGGGCCCCGTTACACCAGTCTTGTACGATATTCAGAGCGTGTTGAGTTGCTCCGCATATCGTGCCGAGAAATTTTCCGGCTATGATGATTGCTATATCATCAGCATAGCCTTGTGCGTAAAAACCCGCTTCATTGAGCCTCCGCAGAAGTTCGTCAACCACGAGGCACCACAGGAGTGGTGATAGTACACCTCCCTGCGGGCACACACGGCTGGCAGATACTTTCACGGAGTCCCCCTTTAGCGTGGCTTTAATATTTCTGTTTTTAAGCATGTACTCGACCCACTTGACAATAGTGGGTTCCATTCCATGCTCTAAAGCAGCATTGTGTATAGATTCGAAGGTTGTGCGGTCAAAGGCACCTTCGATATCTAGGAACGTACCAAGAGCATATTCTCCATAGTTCAGAACCTTCTCGACTTTGTGGACGATTTGGTGAAGGGCCGTCTCAGTGGATTTGCCTCTTTGGTAGGCGTGTTGATGCTGATGCAATGGGTATTGCATTAGGCATCCGTCTCTCAGATACCGATCCACCAGTCTCTCCTGCACTTTTAGTAGGAAGGAGGTGAGACTGATGGGTCGGAATGATTTTGCCTGGAAGTAAGAGTCCTTACCAGGCTTAGGGAGGAATATTACTCTGGCCGCCCGCCATGGGACAGGAACATATCCCATAGCAAGGCAGCCTCGTAATATGTGGTATAGCGGCCTAGTTAGTACTTCCTGTCTCTCCTGTAGGAGAGCCGGAAAGATACCATCAGGGCCTGCTGCTTTGAAAGGGGCAAACGATGCGATCGCCCATTTCGTGCGTTCGTAAGTTACGACTTTGGAGGCCACCTTCCAGTCATTAGTTGAAGGTCTAATCTGGGGAGCCTCCATCATCGGCGTGTTACTTTGTAACTCTCTAGAGTCAGGGAAGTGTGTCTTCATCAAGCGCCTAAGTACCTCCTCGTTGGTGGTGGTGAAGTCACCATTAGGAAGTTGTAAGGCCCCCAACCTGCTCCTAGGGTTTTTTGCGAGAACTTTGCAGAGCCTTGCTGCTTTAGGCATGCTTTCTATGTCTTCACAGTAGGCCTTCCATGTTGTTCGCTTTGATTGCCTTATGGCATTTTTGTACCTTTTTTTTGTGGTGTTCCCAATCGTCAGGTGTTCGTGTACGTTTGGCTATGTTAAATAGCCTACGTGTTTCTTTGCGAAGCTTATCTAGTGATGAACTCCACCAAGGGGTATTATTTTTACCTTTGTGCACACGTAGAGGGCAGTTATCCTCATACGATGTGATGATGGCCCTCTGTAGACAGTCTACGGCCAGCTCTACTTCTCTTGGGCTTCTGGGTTCGTTCTGAATCCCGTGAAGTCTACTCAAAAGGTCCTCCGTGTAGGAAGCCCAATTGGTAGATTTGGGATTTCTGTACGTTTCCAGAACGGGAGAAGTTAAGGTTAGCCTGAAGCATATGTACCTGTGATCCGATAAGGTCGGTTCAGTTGACACATGCCAGTTTTCTACATCTTGGGTGATAGATAGGGACCCAAGTGTTATGTCTATTACTTCTTGCCTTTTAGATGTAATGAAGGTCGGAGAATTTCCTCGGTTCAGAATTTCGAGGTTGGTTGTTTGTAGGAATTCTAGGAAAGCCCTTCCTCTTTCGTTGACGTCACTGCTTCCCCATAGGGTATGGTGAGAGTTCGCATCACAACCAATCAGAAGATCTTTCCCTTCATTCCTACAAAAGTTTATCAGCTCCTCTAGTTATCTTGTAGGGGGAGGAGTTGATGAGTCATACGGCAAATAGGCAGAGCAGATAACAAGATCTCTCCGTCCTGTGCTGCTGTCCAATCGTAGATTGGCAGCTACCAAATCCCTGAAACAGAAGGATGGTAAGGGGGTGAAATCTATACTATTTGATGCATATATGCAGGCGCGTGGATTCTCGTTCGAGGCACGATACCAAGTAGTGCCTTCATTGGTAGGCAGGCCTTTTACATGGCCCCCATAAACCCAGGGTTCCTGTAAGGAATAATTTCCGGACACATGTTTATTGGAAGTTTTTTGCTTAAAATATTTTTCTCAATCTACTGTTCAAGTTTGGCACGACAGTGCTGAATCACCCTGTATATAGATTAATTTTTGTAAATAATATTTCAATTAAAATTTAATAATTTGCATCCGTTTAATACTGGAATGGATTTTAACGACGGAACAGGCTTGTGCGTGATTTTGAAGGCAATTCAAGATCACGCACTGAGAAAATGGACAGACGGATATCGGCAGCGGCAGATGTAGTATAAATAGACAAAAAGTAGTGTTTTAATTGTTGAAACCGTTTTGAAGAATAATTCAATCTTTTTGTGACCCGTTGCGGGGATATTATTGCCGTAGTGCTGAAAGGAGGGAAAAACGAGCGTGATAAACGAGTTCCCCTCCATCACGTGTGGGTTTTTGGTCCCCATCACCACCAAGGACCAAATGGCGTCCAACATTGTAAATAATTTGTAAATAAATGTATACATATAGTTGTAAATAAAAAGTGTACAGAAATCTAGTGTTTCCAAAAATAAAACCGAACCACTCCCACTTCCAACGAGCTAGAGGCACCCTTAGGCGAAGGACAGCCGGGGGGGGGGGACGTGACAACACCCTGTAGCTCAGAGGGTGTTAAAGATAGACCCCCACTTCCCGCAAAATTTCTTACAATGAGTCAGGGAATCAGCTCCTAAAATATCTGTATCCCAAACCGGACCACCCTGTATAAGTATTTATTAAATTACAATCACTTTTACTATAATTAGAGAGCTTTTCAGATTGCATTCTTTTTTTCTTGCAATATTTTGATTTCTTAAATATTTTGATGACTGTATTTTTACATATTTACAATATTTAACTATGCCTACTTACAAATTAATGCAATAATTTTTAAGCAAGTAAATCACAATTTTATTAAATTATACATTTTAAAAATAATTTTCTTATTTAAATGCAATTATAATACGATACCTTCATATGATCATATGAATGTAACAAAAATTAATAAAATTAATTAATATGGTACAACAAAAATAAAGGGAACTGTATAGGGTAATTTACAACTAATGTAAAAAAAATACACTAGATGTTTCCGGAAATTCTTCGTAAGGGAGCTACTTCTTCAAAAATTTTGGTCAAAATTAGTGTTTATTTAATATCTAAAAAATTCATTGTGGTAAAGTTATAAAACTTGATATTTGGTGTAGTAAAAATACGTATTCATAATTTTCAGTATCTAAAAATAATAATTTAGACAAGCGGGGTATGGGGTCAGTGGGCCCGCCGATTTTTATCAAGTATTTATTTGTTCTTTAAGTATTTCTTGAGTTGGGTACATACTTGTTGATTATATGATACTTTCTTCATTTAGACCAACCGTTTTTGAGAAATATTGATAAAAAACTGTTATAGAATTTTATTTAATACCGATGCGTCAAATTAAATAAACTAAACTTATATTCTTGTTATATGAAAACAAGATATAAAGTTATATCTCTAAAACTGTAAGTTTTATCAACAAATAACCATTTATAGTTTCATTTTTAACATGATTTTTTAACAGTAATACAACTGACTATTAGTCTACGAAGACAAGTATTAAGAGGTATTATTATTAGAGATGCCACGAATATTCGGCTACTATTCGGTATTCGGCCTATTCGGCTACTTTTTTTACTATTCGGTATTCGGCCGAATAGTTCTGAATATTCGGCCGAATACCGAATACCAAATCGTGAAATTTTTTTTACAAAAACTCAGCATATTTAATACTTAAAATCTTTGAAATCTATGAAAATGAAATTTTTTTTAGCATTTGTTGTTACACAGATCTTGCTGTTGCACAACAAACAAACTGCCAGTTTATTGTCTTCACTAAAAATTTCATTATATTCTCAAATAGGTGATTTTTATTAAATGGTGCCATTTCGTAAAGCTTTTCACGAACAAACAGTAATATTTTTTAAGATAAACAGTGTATTATATTAATTATATCTGTCCTCTTATTTATTTTCGAAACTTTTGTCCTTTTTTTGTTATCTGGTAAAGATGTTATCCATAAAATCCCAAAAAAGTAAATATTTTATTTTTCTCAAAAATAATAATAATTATTGAAATTAATCAGTATTGACTCAAAATTTTCGTCAATAATGATTATTAATTATATATTAATATTTTTAACTGTCTGGAATTGAAAAAATAAACCCGAATTAAAGTTTTATAATTTCATTTTAATTATAAACTGAAAAAAATTATAGATAATTGTTTTTGTATATTGTACAATATATACGAGTACTGCAAAAAAGTCCTAATTAAATTTTAAATTTTTATAAAATGTTCAAGGTCCAAAAATAATATAACCTTTTTCCGAGGAATTTTCTGAATGGTAGGGAGGGTACTCCTATTTTATCCTCTTTTTTATTTTTATAATTCTAGTCACCTTAATTATATCTTAAACAAACAATCTATATATGTACCTACACACTTTTCTTGTAACAATCAACAAATAAATAATGCGTGTTGTGACACGACCTACTCGCAAATGAAACAAATATGCCCACGAAATGCACTAAGTGTCACCGAATATTCGGCCGCCGAATATTCGGCGCTTCGGCCGAGAGTCTAGCCGAATATTCGGTATTCGGTATTCGGCCAAATCACTATTCGTGGCATCTCTAATTATTATATACTAACTTTTTTTCTTGTTTTGAATCTAGAACAAGAATATACATTTATTTTGGGTAACTTGAAGCTCCCGTGTTTAGTAAAATGAAAATCGTTAAAAAATTACTTTACCTACCTTTAAACAGAAATTTTCATTGGTTAAAATATTAATATTTAAAAAAAATATGCTTGTATTCTTTAGAACTTTAGGAACAATTTGAGACTAATTTCAATTTTAATAAAAATGATTAATTTTTAAATTATTTCCCCCAAAATAAACATTTTTACGTTTTTGTAAACCCTCTAGAAAGAGTATTTTTTTGTCAAATTCAGTATTTGTGATCTCAATCGTTTCGACTAAGTGTCCCTAATCAAATGTCAACCATAAAATCACCCCGTCATCGATTAAAATTTTGAGAAAAATTGAAAAAAACCTTGAAAAACGGGGTTTTCACCCTTCATCCCCTTTTTAGGGTTCCAAAGAAACCCTATTAATTTCACTTTGTCGTCCGTCCGTCCGTCCGTCCTTTTCACTCAAAGCTCAATAGCTCGTAAACTATATAAGCTAGAACTTTGAAATTTTTACTGAATATGTAAAATGACACCTTCTAGTAAAATATGTACACATATTTTGGAAAAATATTTGTTTGGGGGGGGGGGGGGCTAAGAAGCTAAAGACAGCCAAAAAAATATTTTTTTGATACCAAGGCAAGTGGCACATCAAAATGTGTAACCAAGCTAGTGTATTTTGATCCATATTCTTATTTTTTTATAAATCAAAAATGGCGCCTACAGGGGGCTTTAAAGCAAATTCAAACTAGCTGTCGGATTCAATTTTACCCGGGGATATAAAATTAAACTATATAACGTATAATGCTGTGGGGTGCGATCCTTTAGGTCCACACAATCAACTTCCCAACATGGTATGATTTACAATACTTGAATACTGAGTAATATTAATTATGGAAAAAATAAGTAATCATTACTTATTGTTTCCATAATTAATATTACTATGTTATAGTTTGTAAATATTTTTTTAATATGTATATGAAAAATTTTAATGGAATTTATCAGAAATAAAACTCACCCTTTGTATTATGAATATTAGTTTTCTAATATCCTAATAATGTCAATAATATAATGCACATTTTTAGAAAAACTAATCTGACAGTTTGAATTTTGAATTGTGTTGTTTCCAAGGCAACATAAATTATTAAATGTATTTATTAGTATGAAATTCAAATTTTGATGGTGGTTTTCATCCCTTTAATGGCTGTTTGGACCCATATAAAAAATAAATACTGAAATACACGTTTCATTATTTGTATTGTATAGTATTTATTCTAAGTTCCGACTAAATTCGACCAAGAAAAAAAATAAAAATGAAAAAAAACACCCTTTTTACCCCCGTAGGGGTTGAATTTCGAAAAATCCTTTCTTTCAGATCATATTCACGTCAAGACGCGTCGATTAGCACCCCAACGAAGTCAATAGCATTTTTTGTTCGCGAGATTTCGTCCCGGAAAAAAATGACACGTACGTACGTACATACGTACGTACACACGTACGTACACACGTACGTACATACACACACACACACACACACACACACAGACATTTTTCTGAAAATAGTGTCAATATACTCTAATGCCCTTGAAACATGAAAATATGTTAAAATTTTTGATTTCGATTTTCGGACCAATTACAATAACTCCCTATTGGGAAGTTAAAAACAAAAAAAAATGTATTCCAAGTCGTGTGGGATGTCAAAATGTAGATCTCAGTGAGTAGAATTTGACACTATTTTTTATTTTTTTTTAAATTAAAAATGGCGCCTACAGGGGGCTCCAAGCAATAATTTTGTCTGTCCCCCCCCCCCCCTCTAACTCGGTAACTACTGGCTCGAAAAATCTGAAAAAATTAGGTAATGAGGCTTTGGTGAGACTACCAACGACAAATACTTAAGTCACCAATATCATTTCAAATTTTGGAGACAAAGGGAGGGGTGTCATACATTTTTTATTTTTTTATCTGGGCATGTGGGGTGTCGAAATGTAGATCTCAGTGCGTAGAATATGACAGTATTTTTTATTTTTTTTATAAATCAAAAATGGCGTCTACAGGGGGCTCCAAGCAAAAAAAAATTTGCCCCCCCCCCTAACTCGGTAACTACTGACTCGAAAATTCTGAAAAAATAGGTAATGAGGCTTTGGTGAGACTACCAACGACAAATACTAAAGTCACCAATATCATTTCAAATTTTGGAGAAAAGGGGAGGGGTGTCATACATTTTTTTATTTTTATTTTTTTATCTGGGCATGTGGGGTGTCGAAATGTAGATCTCAGTGAGTAGAATATGACACTATTTTTTATTTCCAAATTAAAAATAGCGCCTACAGGGGGCTCCAAGCAATAATTTTGTCTGCCCCCCCCCTCTAACTCGGTAACTACTGGCTCGAAAAATCTGAAAAAAACTAGGTAATGAGGATTTGGTAAGGCTACCAACGACCAATACTAAAGTCACCAATATCATTTCAAATTCTGGAGAAAAAGGGAGGGGTGTCATACATTTTTTTATTTTTATTTTTTTATCCGGGCATGTGGGGTATCGAAATGTAGATCTCAGTGCGTAGAATATGACACTATTTTTTATTTTTTTCCAAATTAAAAATGGCGCCTGCAGGGGGCTTCAAGTAAACAAAAATTTGTCCACCCCTCTCTAGCTCGGTAAATACTGACTCAAAAAATCTGAAAAAAAAAATTGGTAATGGGGTTTTTATAATACTAGTAACGACAAATACTAAAATCAACAATATCATTTCAAATTTTGAAAAAATAGGAAGGGGCGTCATGGAATTTTTTTTATTTTCATATCTAGGCTTGTGGGGTGTCAAAATGTAGATCTGAATTAATAGAATATGATCCTATTTTTTATATTTATTTTTAACTCAATCAAATATGCACCTGTAAATGCCTCTAAACAGTCCACGAAGTATATACTTCGGAACCCTTATGGCATACACTGGTGTATGTCTTGACAAATTTTTAAGGATGTTGCACCACTTTTCGCTAAGCCGGGTTATTTGTCTCGAATTCTATGGCCCAAAATCTAAATAATCAACCATAAATTCGTTTGCCCCTAAAAGTTTGGATTTTGGTACTCTTAACTGCAAATTGAGTTAACCGTTTACTTAAAAAGTATTGATTTTATGAAAAAAGTATAAATACATTTTTAGGGTTCCGTAGAAAACTAGGAACCCTTATAGTTTCTCCATGCCCGTCCGTCTTCAAAGATTTTGAGATAATAAGATGAAATTTGGTATAGGGTCGGAGATTAATGACCCAAAAACAGAAATGATAAGATTTTTGAAAAAAAAAAAAAAAAAATTAGGCCAGAAAATAGCTTTTAATTAGTACTTTCACTGAAAACTATAACGAACATATATTTTGGACCCCCCTTTCATAGATTTAATAATGAACTTACATTTTTTTCATTCACCCCATTGAGTGGTGTGTCATTTGATAGGTTTCCTAAAATGCAAAAATAAAAGTCAAATGACTTTTTGATTTTAACTCTTCAGTCACGAAAATTTTGAAATAACTCTTTTTTTATAAATCGTAGTGAGAATGACACGGAACCCTATCATGTGCGTGCCCAACACGCACTTGCCCATTTTATTTGTGTAGAAAGATACGATATTCTTCATAACAATTTCCTCGAAAATTTGATAATTTTTGAAATATTTGCAAAAAAATAGACCCCCCCCCTTTACCTCTTAAAAACAAAAACCCGTCGCCCAAATTAAGTGTACTTTTTAGGGTATGTTTAGGAAATCAAAATAAAAGTCACCAAAATTCAGCTTAGTCGGAATTTTTTCTTCGTAAAAACCTTTATTTCCTTTAATAAATGAACAAAGTATATGTTTGTGTATTTTGTGCCACATAATCTTCTACAAGTTCCCAATTCAAAAAAATGAACAAAAAAATACTTGATAAAAATCGGTTAGCCTACTGGCCCCATAAACTCCTGGTCTTAATAACTATTGTTTGATACTGGAAACAGATAACACTTATAAATACTAAACCGGTTATCAAATTTTATAATTGTATCATAATAGGTTCTCTAGTTATTAAATAAACACTTAATTTAGGAATTTCCGGATATATGTTTATAAATTCACGATAATTGGTTATTAAAATGTATAAAAAATTGCTAGTAATAGTGTATATACACAAAATCGCAAGATAGTATGTTGGTTTGCGTGGTATTAAAACTGTGGTAACTTGTACAGAGAAAGAAACTACAAAGGACAGAGGCATTGAAGGTAATAAACGTGGTATCGACTACCACTACAACGTGGCAATGTCTCTGTGTCTAGAGGGGCATCAACTAAAACAAGCAAATCCCGACTACGAATACAAATTACATCAGGAGGATAAAGAGGCCGGTAAATTCGATGATTTAGTGTATGAGTTTAGAATCAACAAAAATAAACCGTGGACACGTCTACTCATACAAATAAAAAACAAGAAATCCGAAATCCCGATCAAGACAAGCAATCTGCTCTTCGACGGAAAAAACGAAACTTTTAGCTTAAAAAAGTTTCTTAAATCTACTGAAAAAATTCCAAATACTGAAAATAGTTTATACGTTATTTACACGACTTCCTCATTAGATATTCAAAAAGATGGTTACTTACAGAAATGTCATAAAACAAATACGAGTTTACATTCTTCTAATATAAATGTCAATCCTGTTTTTGATACTAAGTGCCAGTACAAATTTACAAAAGAAGAAAACATTGATATACTTTCTTCCAAACATGCAGATGTGCCAAAAGAAGATTGGATAAACTTTCTGAATAAGTTGTTATTTGTTGTCGGTTCACCGAATCTTGATGAAATTAAATGTGATGTAGAAAAGAAAATAGAAAACATACTTCCTAAAGCAAGAATACAAATATGGAGTGGATTATCCAAAATGCTGGATTACTCTTTATATAATAACACTGAAATAACATCAATCCAAATAGCAAATTTATTTAAAACTACTGAAATAGAAATTCAATCAGTTTGTGATTGTAAATACGAAGAAAGTAAGCTAGATTTTGAAAGCAGTATACCATTGTACGAATTTTTAATTTCAGATAATATTATATTACCTATCAAATTTGATAATTCAGAATTTACCCTTCGCAAAGTATGTCAACTTATAAAAAAATTGAGAGAAGAGAAAAACGATATAAAAAAATACACCATGAAGCACCTGTATTGCATTAAGCAACTAGATGATATAGAAACTGCGAATGCATTTAACCTTTTAATAATAGTTATTAAAAATAATGATCAATTAAAGATATTTAAATATATTCCAAAAAAAGAAGGACAAAAATACATCATTCTACTTCCGAAGAAACTAATCTTACCTGAATTGGAAAATTGTCATCCAGTTTATAAAGACAGTAAAAATACATTCAAAATGTTATCTGAAGGCTCTAAACACGATGTCTTAGAAAAAAAATGCATATCTTTTAATGGTCAAATATCAAGTTTCGAAAAAATTCTTAATGTGAATATAAATTCTTTATCAAAAAAACAAGAGAAGCAACTATGTAAAGTAATTACAGCTGATATTTTATTGCATTTCCTTGCTGATGATGACATAAATTTAGAAATAAGTTTTAACCGTCCAAGTATTAATACATCAGACTTTTACATTCCTAGAGAGTTGTATTATACAGCAGTGATAGAAGAAAATAAAATGAATGAATTTAAAGAAAAGTATGTAATCGATGATTTACATAATTTTAAAACTCGGTGCAATGAAAACCCCGATTGTACTATACATTATTTTAAAAAATCCAAAAACATTCTGGCGTGGGATCAAAGTAATGGTGATACAACATACATCAGAGAATTCATGAACAAAAACAGAACTAATGATAATGTACAAAATCTGCCTAGTATTGAATCTTGGGATAAAATGTCTGGAATTTTAATAAATCTAATAGAATTTGCTAAGGAAAATAGAGCTACAGATAGTTTAAAAAATCTACCTAATACTGCATATTGGAATAAATTTTGTTACAATCTACAAAATGAATTACAAAATATACCGTATACTTTAGATAAATTTTGTGGCAATCTAATGAACCAAAACGACATCTTCCACAAAATCAGAACTATGTGGGAGAACAAATCCACATGCTTTGTAATAAAGGAAGATGAACTATGCGACGAAAATAAAAATGTAATTTTAATAGCCGATAAACCCGGAATGGGAAAAACTTTACTAATGACTAATATATTTAAAAATTTGCAGATGAAACATCCTAATAATATAATTATTAGGCTTAATCTTAACGATCATACGACCGCATTTAATGAAAACCCCATTTTTAGTAACGAGGAAATGGCACTAAACTTCCTAAAAAATGAATTATTAACAAAATCTTCTTTATTATCACGGAATATTTTTACTTTCTTATTGAAAAATCAACACATAATATTTTTATTACTGGACGGAGTCGATGAATTATGCCCTGACTATAGACATAAAATCTTTAATTTTATTAAATCATTAAAGGAATCAAAACTTGTTAGATTATTTCTGACGACCAGGCCAGCACAACAAGCCAGTCTAGAAGAAATAACTTCCCAATTTGCGTTATCAATGAAACCGTTTACTGAAGAAAATCAACTGTTATATTTAAACAAAGTACTGAAAACAAAAAATATAAACACAAAGGCTTTGTTACAACAATTAAATGAAAAATCTGACTTGAAAGAATTATTAGGGGTCCCTTTATTGTTGAGAATTATTACTGAAATCTTAAATGACTCGGAACAAGAAAAGTTTCATATTGAAGACGTTTCAAATATTTCAAAATTATTCAACAAATTTGTTAGTCAAAAGTTAACTATTTTTTCAAGAGAAAAAATGAAACAGGACGAAACAAACACGTTTGTTAAAGCCGGTAATGAGTTTCTACAGAAATGTTGTCATGAAAAACACGAATCTTTGGCAATGAAGTTACTATTTAGTGAATATAAAAATACAGAAGAACCTAATGAAAAAACTACAGACGGAATAACAAAAGTAGGTATTATAACACAAATCATAGATAAAAATGCAGAATTTGTTCATAGAATATTCGCCGAATATTTTTCATCGATATTTATACAAACACACGTCAATGAAGATTGCGTAATTAAATTATTGTTTGAAAAAGTATTGACAGAAAATGATTTAACAGCATTAAGGAAATTCATTAACGATAACATCGAAAAAAAATTTAAGAAAATAAAAAGAAAATGCAGACAGTTTGTTAAGGACAATTACACAAATCTAAATGAAAAAGATACTTTATTAAGTATTTTATACACAGCTGCATATGAAGATAACTTGGAAACATTAAATTTCATTTTGGAGAATTTTTCAGAAAATAAATCAAGTTTAGAAAAAATGCTTTCCTATCAATCAAATATTACTGGACTAATACCTCTTCAAGCTGCAATTAATAAAGGTAACATACAAATAGCAAAACAACTCATAAACATTTCTATTAATAAAAAAATACAGAAAAACAGTCTGTCATTCCAGTATCTGCTGGGTAAAGGTGATGTAGATGGTATTACAGCGTTAATTGCAGCAGCTCTTAGAGGTTACAAAGATGTAGTGAGATTACTATTAGATAAGGAAGTAGACATTAAAAATGAGGGAAATGTGATAGCATTACATGCAGCCGCTTTTGGAGGTCACAAAGATGTAGTGAGATTACTGTTAAATAAGGGAGCAGACATTGAATATGAGCGTAATGGTGGCTTTACAGCATTACATGGAGCCACTTTTGGAGGTCACAAAGATGTTGTGAAGGAACTCTTAGATAAAGGGGCAGACATTAACAAGGTGTATTATGGCGGAAATACAGCGTTATATATGGCCACCTTTATGGGTAACAAAGATGTTGTGAGGGTACTGTTAGATAACGGGGCAGACATTAACTTTATGAATAATGATGGTGAAACAGCATTATACGCAGCCACTTTTGATGGTCACGAAGACGTTGTTAGTTTACTGTTAAATAAAAGAGCAAACACTAACTTGATACCAAAAACGGGTATAGCAGTATTAAATATAGCAGCTTTTAGAGGTTACAAAAACGTAGTAAGTTTACTGTTAGATGATGGGGCAGACATTAATATGGTGGATAAAACCGGTATGACAGCGCTACATAGTGCCGCCTCTAAAGGGCACATAGACGTTGTGCACGTACTTTTAGCTAAGGGGGCAGACATTAACATTAAGGATATAGACGGATTTACACCGTTAGAAACTGCTACAAGTGTTGGTCAAAAATACGTTGTAAATGTATTGTTGGACAAGGGGGCAGATATAAACATTTCTAACAATAAAGCGGGTCCAACAGCACTAGGTATAGCCGCCATTAAAGGTAATAAAGATATTGTGAGTTTATTATTGGATAAGGGGGCAGATATTAACATGGTGGATGAATCCGGCATGACAGCGTTACATTGCGCCGCCTCTAGAGGTCACAGTGACGTCCTGAGTGTATTGTTAGATAAGGGAGCAAATATTAATGTGGCGAATAAAAGTGGATTTACACCATTACATAATGCCGTTTTGAATGATCATAAAAACGTTGTGAATGTTCTGTTGAACAAGGGGGCAAACATTAACATTGCGAGTAAAGATGGATTTACAGCGTTACATTGCGCCGCCATTAAAGGTTACAATGACGTTTTGAGTGTATTGGTAGATAATGGTGCAGACATTAACATGGTAACTACAGAGGGTAAGACTGCGTTAAAATTAGCCTATTTAGAGGGTCATGAAGATATTGTAAGTTTACTGTTAAATAAGATGACAAACATTTAAAAAGTTGGTAGTGACAGTGACAGTGAGTAAACATAATTATTTTGCAATATTAACTTAAAAAAATTTATAGCAGACATTTTTATCAATTATTTTATATTTTGATAAAACTGTTTTAAAATTTCACTACTTAAAAGGACATAAGTATATAAAGCAAGAGAGGAAAGGATTACCTAACTCTCTAAAATATAATAATAATAACTTTTTAATGTAGACTTAAAATATATTGCGATTATTTGATAATTATATTTAATTCATCTAAATATACTATAGATTTTTTGTAAAATAGGTTAAGAAATAAAACATGTTAATATTTAATAAGCATTAATATGGGAACAGCGGTGAATGTGAGCTGGGTGTTCATTTAATATTTAATGTATCATAATATTTGTAAATAGAAAAATGCCTAACAATAGAGGTCCAGAAAGTAAAAATCTACAATTTAAAATACATATTTATATAATGTAATGTAATATTTTGAAATATTAATTCTAGTGGATAAGGTAGTCTTTCTTTTGGAAACAGTACGTTTTCCTATGTTGAATCAACTATGTAGAATTCAAACTATTCACATGAATAGTTACTTTTTCCTTTAATTGAATATTTCGAAAGATTCGATATAAATTATAGAATTTATTTTAAATTATTTTGGAATTTAATGTAATATTTCAAAATATTCGTTTATAGTAGCTAAAGGTAGTTTTTCCTTTCGGAACTCTTAGCCCTTACATAATTCTATTTTGAATCTAGAATTCCAATTATTGACGTAATGAACAATTGTCGGCATGTAATGATGCAATATTGTAATGTATGCAGCATATTAACACATATGTTGATAGTATTTATTTATTTTTAAGTAAATATGTATTATAACAACAAATATAATTGTACTGTGCTTATTCTTTCTCTTTTAACTATTACAATTGCATTGTTATCCCCCCCCCCCTCCCAGTGATTTTTATACTGTATCACTGTATGGATCCTTCGAACTGATATTACAGTATATGATAGAAATAAATATTTCATTGGCCAAATACCTTTTCTGGGGAATTATCTTTATCTCAAGAAATTAAGAATGTACATTGGTAAAATACACATTATTAACTCACACATTAAATTGAGTACAAAACACATAGATGCCCACCTATTTTATAAATAATTCATAAAGTATTTTTATTTATTTTGGCATAGATACTTCTGAATATTACAGAAACAATTATGTAGGTAGCTAAAAAGTTCTACCCCGTACGAGGAGAGCTTCCTCCATTAAATGTGACCCCAAATATTGTCAAGGTTTGGATTTTTGCAATTATCTGATAAACTGCACATCCGACAAAAAATTTATAATTATAAAAATTGTAGATAATCTATATCTATAAAAGAGTTTGTCCTTAACCACTCACTCATTCACTCACTCACTCACTCACTCATATATCAACGTACAGCCCAAAGCCTTGGACCTAGAAACGTGAAATTTCGTAGGTGCCTTTCTTTTATGATGTAAGCACCCACTAAGAAAGGATTTTTTGAAATTCAACCCCTACGGGGTTAAAACGGGGTGTCAAAGTTTGTATAAAAAAATATTTTTTTGTTCGTATTTAATTAAAAGTTATCATAAATACTCATTATCACAATACAAATAATAAAACAGTTATTTCAGCACAAAATTAAACCCCGAAAGTGTTAGAGGGGTAGAAAAATTTGTAAGATATTTTTTTTTTATTCACCGAATGAAACATGGCATAAGTAGGTACTCTACAAGACAAAAAGCATTCACGAAAATAATCTGCAATAAAAAAAATCGATATTCAACCCCTAATGGCCGGGGTAGGGAGGGGGTGGGTTTTTGCTATTTTTAACTAAGATTCGAGATATTGACGTTATAAAAACTAATAAAATATAAAAAATAATATACAAAAATTTAATATGTCATCCCCTATCACGTATGGAGGGTTGTCATTAGTTTTGAAATTTACGCGAGCGAAGCCGCGGGATTCCGCTAGTTAAATTATAAACAAGAAAGGTAGATGTGTAATGTTTTGTTTTTGCACAGGTAAGTGTTTGTATAATACTAGCGACTTTGTCTGCGTTATTTAGTTTTTTTTATACAAATATTATTTTAAGTTGGTGATTTACTCCAATAGTATTTTTTCTGCCGGATCGAATGAAACTAATAACTTTCATATGTGGTAGGGGTGGAATATTAAATTTCTATTTTTTGTTTGTTTTTAATTAACTCCACAAATCAAAATTTCGGTCCTTAGTTAAAAATTGCAAAAACCTACCTACTGTCTACCCCCGCCATTAGGGGAGTACTGCCGATTTTTTTTAAATTTTTTACAACGTAAGCATCCATGCAGATAAACATATCAAAAACCCACTCTTTTCTCTTACCAAGATATTAGGGGTTGAATATCAAAATTTTATTTTTAATTGAATATTATTTTTTATGATTTTACTTTAGTAATATCATAAACAGTTATGAAGATAAATATATCAAAAATTAAAAAGTTTAATATCTATTTCCTCCGCCTTCCCAGCCCTTAAGGATAGAATTTCCGAGAGTACCGGTCTTGTAGAGTATTTTTGTCAGAAATACTGCAATTTTTGAATTTATCAGAGTCAAAATACTAAGCTTGTCGTAAATTTTAATATGAATCTAATCACATGTGATTTGTAACTAAATTTTCTGTTGTCTATTACTTTTTTGAACAAAGCAAATCGTAGAAGTTTGGAGACTTATTGAAAATAGCTCCCATGGGTGCCACTTGGGTGGGACTTTCTTATACGTAATACTGACAGTGAACAGTGTATCTACGTGATTTTTATTTTTTTTTGAAAGATATTTCTGACAAACTAAAAAAGATAGAATAAAATGAATAAATATATAATATAATATAATAAATATATAAGTAATATAAAATATTATTTTATACATTACATATCGAACGAATTTTGTTAAACGTAATTACTAACAAGGGAACCTTTTCAAGTCGAAAATTCGTATCGAGTTTAAAATTTGTATATAATTAGAGGAGGTCAAGGTAAGTAAGAAAAAAATTATCATAGCTGCGGTAAAACAGTTTAAGAGGGTGAAACACCCCTATGAAAATGTGCAAAATAATCATATTTTTTTAAATAACTCTGAAACTAATAAAAATTTTAAAAAATCTAAAATACAAAATTTTCATGATTTCTTATGCTCTTTCGAATGGCGATAGTCAAAATTCGAAAAAATTAAACCTATGGAATGTGTGTGGGAGGTAGGAGTTAACGGTTTAATTATTCACCATCCGAAAGAACATAAAAAATCATAAAAATTTTGTATTAAAGATTTTTTTAAATTTTCATTAGTTTCAGAGTTATTTGAAAAAATATGATTATTTTGCACATATTCATAGGGGTGTTTCGCCCCCTTAAACCATTTTACCGCAGCTAAGATAATTTTTTTCTTACTAACCTTGACCTCCTCTAACTACATATATACAAAGCTTAAACTCGATACGAATTTTCGACTTGAAAATGTTCCCTTGTAAGACGGAAACGGATGTTTACTCTTGTCATTTTTTTAAATTTTCGATTTATTTTTGAAATAAGACAACAATGTTTTAGGTAAAAAAATATCGAGTATGTTATTATTTACAATTTATTTCTCATATATTTTTTTCCAACACTTATGATTAAGCCAGAAAAAAATTTAAAAAATAATTGTTTTGAATAATCCACACTGTTTATTCTCAGTAATTACGTATAAGAAAGACCCATGGTACCTATGGCAAACACGTACACTGTTCAATCTCTGTAATATGTATAAGAAAGTCTCATGACACTCATGGCAGATATTTCTTCTCTGATATGAACTATTTGAAATGTCTTAAAAACGGATACTTGTTAAAAAAACATTTTTTTTTTCAAAAATTTGTTCGAAAAAATGAATAGAACATAAATTACAGACAATAATGTTAGATACAATTTTTAACTTGGCCATTTTTCCCTAAACTGCACTGTTTCAATGTAATTTGAAAAATTAAAAAAACGATCTAGGTAAATATCCGTAGTCTAGTTTTTTTGTCGAATGTACCGTTTTTTGATAATTTAATTTATTTGATAACCTTCAACCGACATTTAAGGGTGTTTTTGACATTTAAGTGAGGAAGCTACCCTCGTACGGGGTAGAACTTGTTTGTAGTAATTGTTTCTATAATATTCAAGTGTATTAATACCGAATATCAAAACTTTATATATCATTTCCAATTTTATTAATTTTACGGGCTATAATACCAACATGTCAAAACAAAATTCAATAGCAAAAATACGTTCATCCTTGAGATATAAAATTAAATTTTTAAAATTAAAATTACTAAAAAAAAAGAAAAGTACCTCATGTTTTCTATAATTAATTTGTTTAATTCATGGGTAACACCCGGTTCTATCAGTTAATAATAATTAATAAAAACAAAAAAACATTTGGACAACAAAATCTATATTCCGAAGAAAAATAATCAAGTTCCAAGAGTCACAGTTTGAGAAGCACTGGATCTGTAGAAGCAGCGGTCCTTGACGAGTGTGTTCTGTGTCTGTGCGATGCTGGAAACTGAGATGATCTAGTGAGATACGAGATTAAGCCAAAATGTAAGTGTAATTAACAATTATTTTTGTACAAATGCAACCCTTTCTTATAAAATAATAAATTAAAATATTTTTAATAAAAAAATATCTTCATACATCAAAAAGACCTTCAAAATCTATTAACTAAAATTTAGGTCAGTTTTATAAAAGTATTTTGTATTTTAATTGTTAACCCTACACTGCATGAGTACATAAAACCAATGCAGTGTATTTAAGTGTAAATTTGCCATGAACTAGAGTGCGACAGTTAATATTACAAGAAAACAATTGTGTATCACCAGTGATACGCCATGAAGTGTAGGGTTTGAGAGGTATACAATGTAATATTTTTACTGATTGTACCATAAATATATTTGATATAGCTGTATACATATTTTTTCTGATAACTAGGTGATATTTTATTTAATACCTTTTATAGCCCGAGCAAAGATACAGACTTTTAATCGATCGATAGTTTGATAGGTTTTGAGCTGCAAATAAACACATTTGTCCTCAAATAGGCTAGTTAGCACGCCAAACTGATTACCAGTCAATAGATAGTTGCCCATTTTTTTAATAAAATGAAAATTGCTCAGCATATACCTTGCTCCGAAACTGTACACTAAGTTATTTGCAAAACGGATGCTCGTAGAAAAATAGTACATGGAATCTTTTAAGTAGAGAATTTTGTAATTTACACATTTTATAATAACTATTTTTTCCGTTTGATCAATAGGAACGAAGATATCGACAAACAAGTAATTTTTGGTGATGTTTGACTCCGAAAATTCGTGAGGCAAGCGCAATAACGATGGAGATAGTTGAAATTCATTAAAAATGACAAAATAAAGGTGTATTGGTGTATACAAAAATCTGGTGAAATCCTAATACATTTGATGACAATAACTACTAAGTATTTTTCAAGTAAAATAGTCGGACTGAAGAAACTATCGGAATTTGAACTGGCCGACAGAGAGATATGAATACAGCTTCATCTCACTGATAATACGAGATGAGGTAAGTTTGATTTTCTTTGGGGATATTTCCCCTATCACTTTGCAAAATGTTCATAGATACAGGGCGATCGATCATCGTTTTCTGTATCTACGTAAAATATACTATCCCCCCAAATCTGTGTTTTCCGTCAACCTCATGAGGTATGTTCACATACTTAATGATGAATTTTAATTCAACATTAAGACTGACAACTATTTTTTCAAAAAATTCTTAGTTTGAAAATTTGAAAAAATAGCACTTTTCAAAGTTAAGTAATTCTGGTGAGGGATCAGATAAAAATATGAAATTTCAACCCATAATGGTATTATGTACCAAAAAAATTGACTTGTTACTCCACCCCGTTTTACAAAAACATCCCCTTGAAATTGGTATTTTTATAAAATAGTCCGGTGTTGGGCCACTGATATGGAATAACCCACAAATAATTAAATAATTACTAGTAATATTTTTTTAATGTAAAATTAATGTAGATTAAAGTCCTTACGATTAGAAACTCAATGAAAAAAGTCTCATGAAAATCCATTCACTACAGACGGGTTCCGAGGTAAAAAGCTACCTGCACCGGACTAATAATTTACTTTAATTGAAGTAGCATTTATAAATAGCAAATTATAATGATCGACCAAAAATATTTTATCATAGCTTACCTGAATATAATGAGTGTATCAAAATAGGAACTCACCATAATCATTCCTTTTCAAACCGTGTCTGCTTATAAAACGTATTGTCTGCAACTTACAGAAGAATAAAATTATATAAATAAATAATTTTTAAAAACAAGCTTTTATAAAAATGTGGCATTCCACGCCAAATCACTGAGGGCAAAATCTAAGGGCAAAATAGTCATCTATTAAAATTTCGACAAAAAACCCATAATGGCGGTTGTAGACAGGGTGTGTGTTTTTGATATGTTTATCTGCATAGCTGCTTAAGTTACAATGGTGGAGTCGGGCAAAATAATCTGCAATAAAAAAAATCGATATTCAACCCCAAATGGCGGGGGTAGACAGGGAGTGGGTTTTTGCAATTTTTTACTAAGATCCGAGATATTTACGTTTTTTTATAGGAAATTAATAAAAATCAATAAACAAAGATGTAATATGTCCTCCCCTATCACCTATGGAGGGTTGTAATTAGTTTTGAAATTTACGCGAGTGAAGCTGTGGGAATGCGCTTGTCAGTGTTATTTCTAGGTAAAATTTATATTTTGGATTCGTAAATTTAAATATCATTGTTTTTAGGGTTCCGTAGAAAACTAGGAACCCTTATAGTTTATCCATGTCCGTCCGTCCGTCCGTCTTCAAAAATTTTGAGATAATAAGATGAAATTTGGTATAGGGTCGTAGATTGATGACCCAAAAACAGAAATGATAAGATTTTTGAAAATAAAAATTTTATTTGTTTTCAAAAAAAAATTTTCACCTACACCATTGAGTGTGGTGTCGTTAGAAAGGTCTCCTAAAATGCAATAAAAATGTATCAGAACTTTTTGATTTTAACCCTTTAATCACGATGTATTTGCTCTCCAAAGTCGTTAAAAAAGCGTCCCCCCCTCTATTTTCTAAACTATCAATTTAAAAAATCTGAAAAAATTCCAGAATGTAGCTTTTAATTAGTACTTTCACTGAAAATTATAACGAACATTGTAAAAAATATTTTGGACCCCCTTTTCATAGACTGAAAATTGAACTTACATTTTTTCCCCACTTACCCTATTGAGTGGGGTGTCATTTAAAAGGTCTCGTAAAATGCAATAAAAAACGTCAAATAACTTTTTTATTTTAACCCTTCAGTCGCGATATATTTGCTTTTTAATGTCGCTGTCAGAGCGTCCCCCCCCCTCTATTTTCTAAACTATCGATTCAAAAAAATCTGAAAAAATCAGAATGTAGTTTTTAATTAGTACTTTCACTGAAAATTATAACGAACATTGTCAAAAATATTTTGGACCCCCCTATCATACACTACTGGAAAAAATTAAAGGAACACAAAAATTTCCTAAATTTTTTAGTGATTTTTGAAAGGTTGTAACTCAGTCAAAAATAATCGTATGAAGATTTAAAAAAGATGATTTTGAAGCTTTAAGTTTCTAGTTTTGAAATCTTTTGGCAAATTTTTTTTGCGGGTTACGGTTAATACGCAATCATAAGAAATAACGTGAGACAAAAATTTTCAAAAAAAAATTTATTTTTGTTTGGGTTCATTTTTTTGGAAAAATTTTTCTCGGTTAAACCAATGCATTGATCAGTTAACTAGTTTATTTAGCTTTAATTTGCTTTTTTAAAATTTACTCTACATCGATTTATCGCTAAGATATCCGACTTTAAATGAAAAAGGATCCTTTTGTCTTTAATCATCGATATTTCAGCAAATAATGATCGCACAGTAAATCTAAGGACGGTTTTGAAAACATGATTAAATTCTCTACAAGGACATACCATGATTTTTAAAGAAAAAATTTTTTTTGTATACTCCACATTAATTTTAAAAACACTAAAAAAAACGACTTTTTACGGTTTTTTAGAAAATCTACGGCGTATTTACTAATTTTGATGAAACGACTAATGTTGAGCGTAATTTTTACAGCTGAATATATCCACAATAACCCTTTAAATTTAAAAGTTGATCCATCGAACCGTTTTTATGTTCCAAATGATCAAAGTTTTGAAAAGAATTAAAGGAACACGTTTATTGCTCCTAAAAATTCTGTAATCATTATCAAAATGAAATGAAGAATTTTTTGTTAAAATGTTTAACAATTTTTTTTAAGTTGCTGGACATTTAAAGAAATAATATTTAGTCGTTTCTGAAACGATTTGGCCGTTGTTTTCCATAATTATACTAATCTGCATTTATTGTATTAAATGCAAAGTTGATACACCGAACTGAATTACGGCCACGATTTACACACATTCATAAGATTGATTTATCGACATTTTCTGCGATGTTTACTTACGTTGTAGAAAACATTTTTTTCAAAATTAATTTTTTTCTTATAACTTTTTTTTATCAAAAAGTTATTGGTACCGCTCATAAGCGCGAAATACGACTGATGCGCTAACACCCACCCTATATCCGACATTGCAATAGGTGCAACCCACTTCAATTTTTTGTAAAAAAATTTTTTTTTTTCAAAACTTCAATTTTTTTTCATAGTCAGGTGGCATTTATCTAAGCCGGAAGTTGCTCTTGTTGAAGAGAATTACACCTATTCAGTTCGGGGTATCAAATATGTGCAATTAGTACAGATTATCATAATTATGGAATGCAAAGGTTTAATCGTTTCAGAAACGACTAGATATTGTTTCTTTAAATGTCCAGCAACTTAAAAAAAATTGTTTAATTTTTTTTTCTTTTTTTATTTTCCTAAAAAAAAAAACAATATGTAGTGTAAAATTGTGGGAACAATCGAAAAAAAATCTTCATTTCATTTTGATAATGATTACAGAATTTTTAGGAGCAATAAACGTGTTCCTTTAATTCTTTTCAAAACTTTGATCATTTGGAACATAAAAACGGTTCGATGGATCAACTTGTAAATTTAAAGGGTTATTGTGGATATATTCAGCTGTAAAAATTACGCTCAACATTAGTCGTTTCATCAAAATTAGTAAATACGCCGTAGATTTTCTAAAAAACCGTATAAAGTCGTTTTTTTAAGTGTTTTTAAAATTAATGTGGAGTATACAAAAAAATTTTTTTCTTTAAAAATCATGGTATGTCCTTGTAGAGAATTTAATCATGTTTTCAAAACCGTCCTTAGATTTACTGTGCGATCATTATTTGCTGAAATATCGATGATTAAAGACAAAAGGATCCTTTTTCATTTAAAGTCGGATATCTTAGCGATAAATCGATGTAGAGTAAATTTTAAAAAAGCAAATTAAAGCTAAATAAACTAGTTAACTGATCAATGCATTGGTTTAACCGAGAAAAATTTTTCCAAAAAAATTAACCCAAACAAAAATAAATTTTTTTTTGAAAATTTTTGTCTCACGTTATTTCTTATGATTGCGTATTAACCGTAACCCGCAAAAAAAATTTGCCAAAAGATTTCAAAACTAGAAACTTAAAGCTTCAAAATCATCGTTTTTAAATCTTCATACGATTATTTTTGACTGAGTTACAACCTTTCAAAAATCACTAAAAAATTTAGGAAATTTTTGTGTTCCTTTAATTTTTTCCAGTAGTTTTTCATTTACCCCATTGAGTGGGGTGTCATTTGATAGGTCTCCTAAAATGCAATAATAAAAGTCAAATGACTTTTTGATTTTAACCCTTCGGTCACGAAAATTTTGAAAAAAATCTTTTTTATAAATCGTAGTGAGAATGACTACGGAACCCTATCATGTGCGTGCCCAACAAGCACTTGCCCGTTTTATTTTTTATTACAATCTCTTGTTATAGTGGGTAAACTGGTAATGCTATTGTCGTTTATTCTGTTTATATAAGGAAACAAACCCACCAAAATAGATACGTAGAGCACATTTTTGTAGAAGATTTTGTCCTAGGCAAAAATAATGGGTTTAAAAAAATATTACAAATCTTTTTTTTAGTAAAAAACAACTTATTGATGCCAGCTGACCAAAATTTCAACTTAAAATATGGATCCATAGATATCGAAGAAAAGAGAAGAGAACAGATTATAGTTACTCAAAAATCGAAGCTCTAGTACAAGAGAAAAGCTCTCTCATCTTACGATACATTCAACCTACAATCAAGTCATTTCACAATGGACATACCTTAATGGTTTACATATTGTTAACATGCGGTGTAAGATAAGAAAATAAATATATTTAACTATTGATTGATTATAAAATTACTTTTTTAGGATGGATATCTCGTATACAGGGTCCTCCAATAGTGCGTCCGGCATTCCTAGCGCACTTCCCGTAGGAGATAGAAAAAAAAGTTTGGTACATAATATTATTGGTTTGAAAAGATCAACGTCGTAAAATTATTTTCAATAATACAGGGTGTTCCATTTTTGCGCTGTAACAAAAACAAACATTTTTTTAAATGGAACCCCCTATAACTTTTTCAGTATTTCGATGTCATATTTTAATCTCCACATTATCATCTATTCATTTTTTGATTTATTGACAGTGTTGCCAAGTTATAAATTTTTTTCCGAAAAATAATCCATAAACAGGTTCAACTTTAAAAAATTGTAGCGACCTCTTTTTTTTGAAGCGATTGATTTTTTTAACAATAATATTAGTAATGATAAAGAGTAACATTTTGATAATAACCAATTTGAATTTAATTATACAGGATGTCCATAAAAAAATGTCAAAGTTTTCAAACTTAAAAATGATAAAACTCATTTTTTTCAAATGTGACTACCCTGTTTTTATTTCGCTATTCGATGGTGGGTTTTCTCCTTTTCAATTTGTATAGGGGATGTCCTATGTGTAAACCCCATAGTTTCTCAGATATTCAATACTTTTAATAAAATTAACCTTTTTATTACACTTTTATCCACTGAAGTAGGCCGTGCTGATGAAAAACAAATGACAAAATGTAGTACTTAAGTATCAATGTAATATTTGATTAAAATTAATAGTTAAAACGGATAATACTTATGTAATAAAATTATTTCTTTTATTTAAAAAAAATATGAAAAGTTACAAAATTGAAAAAACATAATAGATAGAAGTTCAAAATAAATGTTCTAAATGTCTTCTATTTTCATCCAGGCTCAAATCATGGCTCAAATCAATTTGCCGGAATGTGTTTTTCATCAGCACGGCCTACTTCAGTGTATTAAAGTGTAATAAAAAGGTTAATTTTATTAAAAGTATTGAAATCTGAGAAACTATGGGGTTTACACATAGGACATCCCCTATACAAATTGAAAAGGAGAAAACCTACCATCGAATAGCGAAATAAAAAAAGGGTAATCACTTTTGAAAAAAATGAGTTTTATCATTTTTAAGTTTGAAAGTTTTGACATTTTTTTATGGACACCCTGTATAATTAAATTTAAATTGGTTATTATCAAAATGTTACTCTTTATCATGACTAATATTATTGTTAAAAAAATCAATCGCTTAAAAAAAAATGAGGTCGCTACGATTTTTTAAAATTGACCCTGTTAATGGATTATTTTTCGGAAAAAAAATTATAATTTGGCAACACTGTCACTAAATCAAAAAATGAATAGATGATAAAGTGGAGATTAAAATATGACATCGGAATACTGAAAAAGTTATAGGGGGTTCCATTTAAAAAAATGTTTGTTTTTGTTACAGCGCAAAAATGGAACACCCTGTATTATTGAAAATAATTTTACGACGTTGATCTTTTCAAACCAATAATATTATGTACTAAACTTTTTTTTCTATCTCCTACGGGAAGTGCGCTAGGAATGCCGGACGCACTATTGAAGGACCCTATAATCAAAGTTAATAAAAAGCTGGAAGTGGACACCGGCCTGATAACAAAACCAACATGGACAGCGATCACGAAAGCCTGCATTAGAGTAAATGTAATTTAATTAATCAAGGCCGGATTTATATTTGTAGGGGTACCCAGCAGTAGTGATGGGAGGGGCCTTTAACCTCAGAAATAATTCAATCTAAGCTAAGAAAATCCTTTTTAGGTCAAATAGTTGCAAAATGAGTAACATTTTGATGAATCCCCCCCCCCCCATTAAGCTGGAGCCCTATACAACTGCTTATTTTACTTATGAGTTAAATCTAGCCCTGAATTTAATATTATGTCTTAAAAATTATTTGTATTGTTTCATAAACAGTAAGGTCAAGTTATGTGCAAACAAATTTACAGTTTTTAAAAACATTTTTGCAATTAAAGTGTTATATTGTATAAATCCCATAAAATAATTATTGGTAGAGGAGAAGGGGCGGGAATACCGACTAATTAAAAAAAAATAATTTCACTTGAAATTTTTATTAGAACATTTGGAAAAACTTTAAACATGTAATAATCAGTTAGGTATGGAGCGTTCAAGTAATACGTAAGAATAATTACTTTTATTTATGACCCCCTCCTTTGTAAGCAAAATAGGAAAGTAGTAAATTTTCCACCCTTAAATGATAAAATGTGGAGGATTTTTATAATTTTATTAGACATCAAAATTAAACAATAATCAAATTATTTCTAAGATCAATGAACTACTATTTTTAAAAGAATTGAATAAGTAATGTTTATTCATTTTATTTCAATTCGTTTAAAGTCTGGGAATCGTTATATACATATCTGGGATTCTATGAATTGAGCATCACTTGATTTAAGTAGACTGCTACATACTATAGTACACCATTACACCACTAAACTCTAAGGGTCGATCCAATCTGATCTGATTGGATGCAATCAGATCAGATTGGATCCAATTAGATCTAAAATCGGAAATAATTTTTTTCATAAAAAATAGCATCAGATCTGATCAAATCCGTAATTTGGCCCATTCAGATTTGATTAGATCTAATCAGATCTAATTGGATCAAATTTCAGATCTGCTCTGATCCAATTAGATCTGATCGCTTTTTCCTGGGAAGCCATCTACAAAAAATTATCTCACAGGTTAAAAAATAATAATTTTGTCCATATTGCCCATACAGTTGTGAGTAAAGAGAACTGTATACACTAATACACTCATATTAATAATTCTATGTGGTTAAGGTGGTAAACCTAAAGAACTAAATATTTGGAATTTATTAAAATGTTTATAATTAGAATTGATTGATATTTTTAGAATGTTTATATCACTTTTCGTTTCCGAGTTATAAGCCCTAACTTTAGTTTATCTTATGAGTCACTAACAATAAGTTGTCTATGGTGTTTTTTTTACTTTACAATGATATAAGTGTATTATAATTTTTTTCGAAAAAGTCGGAGTACTAAATGCCAGTGATATTTATAAAGTATTTTATTACACATATTTAAGAAGGCCATGAAAAACAAAAATTGTTCAACAATCAAAATAACAAATGAATATTTAAAAAACAATAAACTATTACAAAAAATAATATTTATCATTTTTTTTTCAATAATAAGTATGACAAAAAAAGTAAAGTAGAGTAAAAAACACGTTCAAATATGCTATAGTCCAACTTAATGACTGATAAAAATAAACTAAAGTAACTTTAAAACGAAATAAACAAAAAAGTACTTTTAAAAACCGCAAAAATACAGTACCTATCTACATGGGCGTACCCAGCATTTTGTTAAGGGGGGGGGGGCAGATTTTTTTTTTATAAACCGATTTAGTCAGTGTGTTTTGCCTAGGAACCCATGATAAGAGGGGTTAGAACAAATGGGTTATTAACCTTTTTAGGTATTGAAGTGCAAAAAAATGTTGTGTACTGTCCTTATAAATGGGTATTATTGTAAATAAACATTGGGTAATTTTTCCTTTTTTTCTTAAATATTCTATCTTTTCTGTGCTACGCTGTTATAACTTTGAATTTGGCTTCAAACTTTTTTTCAATCGTAAATTTATTTTTATCATAAAGAAGACAAAATATCTACAAAAATGTACTCTACCTGTACATATATGTACCTATTAGCTATCGATTTTAGTGGGTTTTATTAATTCTATTTTTTTCTATTTTAGGTAAAAAATCAATATGATTTGACTGGTCTATAACTCGATAAATATATAAATAGTTTAAATGTAAAAAAATAAAATTAACATTTTTTTGCCTAATATAAAAAGGAAAATGACAACAGTTTTAACAAGAGATTGTAATTTTAAAAATGATGTTTTTTCTGGATCAAAAATTTAAATTAAAATTTAAATCAAAAATTTAAACTAAAAATGCACTTCAAATAATAATAATATAATAACTACTTTACTCACTAACGCGCGTAGCGCGATTTTTTTTAAATTAACTCATAACGTGACTGAAACGTGAGTTTTCAGAATGAAAATTTTGAAATACCTATAAATTTTACTTCTTCAATTTCATAAATACAATAGAACTTAGGCATAGGCAAATAATTAACCAGCTAAATGTATAGTAAGTCAGGTACAGGGGGGGGGGGGCAGCTGCCCCCCCTGCCCCCCCCCTCGGTACGCCCATGCCTATCTATTTTAACAAATAAGTTATAGCGATTTAATGAAATTCCGAATTTTTAGTTTTTTGGGTATACCGCCTAAACGACATATAATAATTGGTATTTTTTTAATGAAATATTACTTATACCACCCCTTCCGTACAAATAATATAATTCATCTCATTTAACCAAATGTGTATTTCTTACCATTTAGGAGATCCCTCTGGATTTCACGCTTATCTTGGACATCCTGTATAGAGGCAATATGGACCGACATAATTTTAATATCTGAATAAAACATTTATTTTATTTTTTATTTTATTATAAAATTTTCTCTTCTAATATTTAGAGCCCACGTACACTATAGACTTTAGTCGGCTGATAGTTTTATCGGTTTATTAGTTAGGATATATGGTAGTGCGCACACTTACCGATCAAATTAAACTAAAAATTTAAACAAATCGGAATTGTTATACCGATTGATTAATTAATTAATTACACTGGTCAGTAAAAAAATACTTTTGTAATGTAACAAAGATCTGAATAGGTAATTTAGGAGGCTTTTGGCATGCTGGAACCAAATTTGTTGCCCAATTGGTTTCATCACGTTAGAGTTTTGAGATATTCTAACCTAAAAGTCCAAAAATGACTATATTGGCAATGTTAAAGAATTTATTACCAAGTAGGTAATTTTTTTCTAAAGTTTTCGTTCACGGTAACAAATAGTATTATCATTCCTCTTTAAAATGAGTATTAAAATATACTGTATGATTTTTTTAGTCGAGATGTACATGTTTGAAGAGATGATATTTTTGTTAATGGAGTGTAGTATTATAGACACCATGAACTATACTACAGATATCTTCAAAGTAGTATATTAGGAGAAGAAAAGTCGCACAGTGAAATTGAAATGTAAACATCATTTTAAAGAGAAAATATAGTACTATTTATAATTATGAAAGAAAACTTCAGAGAAAAATTACCTACCTAGTACTAAATTCTCCAACATTACCAAAATCGTCATTTTTGGGAATATCTCAAAAACCTAACGTAATGGAACCATTTGAGCAACAAATTCGGTTTCGGCATGATAAATACTTTCTAAATCACCGATTCAGATCACCAAGTATTTTGGAGTAGAAAAAATTCAGACGAGATATTTTTTTAATAGAATGGTAGTTTAGGGTGTCATCAATAAGTTTTCCCCATTTCAACGAGATCTGTGTCACCTCATTGAAGAAGGGATGAATATTATTATTTCCACGATTTCTCAAATTTTCCAGTATAAAAATAATTTATTGTAAAAAAAAATAATATTTATAGTCAAAATTATTTTTGAAGTTTTATCGGCTTTTATTACACTTGACTTATTAAATTACATTCCCATGCAAAAATGGTTGCTTATCTGTCACAGCTTCAACAACGATATCACAATTGTTTAGTCTATGTCCGGTATCGTAAAGGGGCTAGCAAAATTTTCTAGCTAGCAAGCACTCGCAAATGAGGTTTTAATTTTGTGATAGTATCTATGAATTTGCTATGGAATTTAAAGCAGTGATACTTTTACGTATTGTAACATAGTTGGCGACTTTGACCGTACAAAATAATTTTTATTTTAATACCGTTGGCGTTTATTTATCACGCCTGCGTGAAACTTGTCAAAGTCTTCATGAAACTCCAAGACCTAATTTTCTAGCTCTTTTATGATGTCGGACATTATTCTCGTCCAGGGAAGCGATTGGAAGTTTTTTTATAATCGATGTGAGGTAGAGTGTTTAAAAGTGGACAAATTACTTCGTTTAATTTAAATTGTTGCCTGAAATGTTTTGGTTTTAATAACCCATTGGCTCGTATTCGCCCCATCTCCTCTTGGTACTTGAAAAACGAATATCTTATTTTATAATTAAAAAAAAAACGGTAATTTAAAATTTTTGTGAACAAATAATATAATATTTCTGAAAAATGAATTACTATAACTTCTGATGGTTAGGGGATGGGGGGTGGGGGATCTATGCTGATTTCGTGAAAATATATTAGTCATATTAATGTCGACATTATTTTGGGTAAATTTTTTTTGTCATTGTTTTTTAGTAAAATAAATTCAAAAATTAAGTAACAAGGTGGGGGTGATTTCCGTTACTGTGTGAGGGGCACATTGATTATCCCATCAGTTATATGACAATTAGACCAGTGGTTTTAAATATTTACTTTGACTTTGTAATTCAAATATGTATTGTTACTTGTTAGTAATTTTTTATAAATTGTCAATAAATATTTTGTGTATTATTATAATATTTAGTTAAATTGTTTGAATTATTTCCTATAACATTCATTTCTTTTGTTTTCTTTGCATAGATGGACACTGTTATGTAGTAATGTATGAACGCACAAAATATCATTTTTAAGTAATGAATGCAGTTACATACAAATTAAAGTTTATAATATTATAGAAAATACAATAAACTCCAAAATTAATTAATCATGTGTTCCATTTTAATATATGAACCTGCCTTAACTTTTTTACCTGTTAATTAAATCAAAAAATGTTTTAAATAGAAGTTGTTTGGTTTTGAGGGGGGAACCAAAATGGTGTTATTAAATTTTGATTTTTTGATGTCTTCAAGGTCAAATAGGGCCAACATATTTTTTTCAAATGGAAACATATATTTTTTATTACAGTATTTATTGTTTGGAAAAAATAAACAGCTTTTATTTTAAATAATTTTTTGTCTGACTTAATTTTTCTTTGACATTTAACAAAATATTATGTGATTTTAAATTGTCATGAGTTTTTACTCGGAAACCGTTAATTTTTGAGGAAAAGTGCAAAAAAACAAAAAATATTTATTTTGACCTGGTAAAACTAGGAAAACGATTTTAATAAAAAAAAACTTGTTTTTGATTTAATATTTTGAAGAGCAACAGTTAATAGTGATGACAAAACGAGGTATCCTTTCGTTAATCGAATTGAATGAATTTCGTAAGAGGGGTGGAGCCGAGGCTCCGGCACTTAGGCCACTAGGGCCCATTGTGCTCCCCTGGGTTTCTAAGACTCGTTGAAAAGGTCCGTTGCTTCAGCGAAGCATAGGATCCTTTTCCTCGACATGTCCTGAATATCTTTTGACTCGAGAAAAGGGGAGCCAAGGTATTTGCTCCTTAGTGCTGCAAGTGCTATGCAGTCACATAGGATGTGTTCTGAGGTTTCTTCCTCTGTGTGGCATTTCCTGCACTGTGGGTTAGGCGCTATGCCTATAGTGTGGAGATGACTGTTCATGTACCCGTGGCCTGTTAGGAGGCCCGTTACGATTCTGAGTTGTCTTCTGCTTAAGTTCAGAAGATATTCTGTTGTCTTAGGCGAGTAGTCCTTAATGAAGGATCTTGCTTGTCTAGGTCTTTGTCTAGAGGTCCAAGATTGCTGGAACCGCTCAATGGCGCAGTTCCAGATCTCGTGCCTCACGTTTTTTGGGGATATTCCGAAGGCTGGTTCTGGACCTGTTAAAGGTTCGCACGCTCCAGCTACCGCTAGAGCGTCAGCTTCTTCATTTCCCTTGATTCCACTATGGCCTGGAACCCATAGGATCTTCACATAGTTCTCAGCTGAGAGTTTAGTGAGTTTTTGTCGACATTCCTCGACCAATCGTGACCCTATCTTGTGAGAGAGTAGGGCCATTATGGCAGCTGGGCTGTCGGAACAAATGTAGATATGTCTACTTTTGTATCCTCGTTTGAGGTTTTCTTCTACGCAGGCCATTATCGCATAGATTTCTGCCTGGAAGACTGTGGGATATTTACCCAGGGCAAATTTGAGTTTGACCCTGGGTTTTTCTCCGTACACTCCAGCTCCAGTACCTTCCCTGTTCCGCGACCCATCTGTATACCAGACGAGGCCATGGGGTTTTAGGAAGGAGCGGTCGTTGGAGCGCCATTCTTCCCTTTCTGGGATATACACTTTGTAGGGTTTACTAAAGGAAAAATAGGAGATCATACCGTCACTTCCCATTTGAGAAATGGGAATGGTCGACCTCAGTCTCGAGGCAACTTTGGTATGTCCCGTATTTTCCTGAGTGGGTTTCCAGTGCCCCGTACGCATTAGCCTGTATGCCGCCGCCTGGGCCTCGGCCTCTATCACCAAGTGTAGGGGCACAAGGCCGAGCAGCAGCTCCATAGCCGACGTCGGGGTAGTTCGCATAGCGCCTGTGATGCTAAGGCACGCCAGTCTCTGCACTCGAGCGAGTGTGGTCCTTGTGGTGGCCAGTTCAGTTCTTGGCCACCATACAAGAGCTGCATATGTTAATAGGGGGCGAACGACAGCCGTGTAGAACCAGTACACGATTCTTGGCTTCAGCCCCCAAGTTTTGCCTAAAGTGCGTCTGCACGTCCAAAAGGTTGCACAGGCCCTTTGTTCTTGTCTTTTCACATGGCTGTTCCAGGTAAGTTTGGCATCTAGGATAACTCCCAGATATTTCACTTCTCCGGACAGTTCCAGTGTTTTGTTGAAGATGGATAGTTTTCTCAAACCCTCCATCTTCCGCTTTCGTGTGAACAGGACCTGCTCGGTCTTGGATGGATTTACCGATAGCTGGGCCCCGTTACACCAATCTTGTACGATATTCAGAGCGTGTTGAGTTGCTCCGCATATCGTACCGAGAAATTTTCCGGCTATGATGATTGCTATATCATCAGCATAGCCTTGTGCGTAAAAACCCGCTTCATTGAGCCTCCGCAGAAGTCCGTCAACTACGAGGCACCACAGGAGTGGTGATAGTACACCTCCCTGCGGGCACCCACGGCTGGCAGATACTTTCACGGAGTCCCCCTTTAGCGTGGCATTAATATTTCTGTTTTTAAGCATGTACTCGACCCACTTGACAATAGTGGGTTCCATTCCATGCTCTAAAGCAGCATTGTGTATGGATTCGAAGGTTGTGCGGTCAAAGGCACCTTCGATATCTAGGAACGTACCAAGAGCATATTCTCCATAGTTCAGAACCTTCTCGACTTTGTGGACGATTTGGTGAAGGGCCGTCTCAGTGGATTTGCCTCTTTGGTAGGCGTGTTGATGCTGATGCAATGGGTATTGCATTAGGCATCCGTCTCTCAGATACCGATCCACCAGTCTCTCCTGCACTTTTAGTAGGAAGGAGGTGAGACTGATGGGTCGGAATGATTTTGCCTGGAAGTAAGAGTCCTTACCAGGCTTAGGGAGGAATATTACTCTGGCCGCCCGCCATGGGACAGGAACATATCCCATAGCAAGGCAGCCTCGTAATATGTGGTATAGCGGCCTAGTTAGTACTTCCTGTCCCTCCTGTAGGAGAGCCGGAAAGATACCATCAGGGCCTGCTGCTTTGAAAGGGGCAAACGATGCGATCGCCCATTTCGTGCGTTCGTAAGTTACGACTTTGGAGGCCACCTTCCAGTCATTAGTTGAAGGTCTAATCTGGGGAGCCTCCATCATCGGCGTGTTACTTTGTAACTCTCTAGAGTCAGGGAAGTGTGTCTTCATCAAGAGCCTAAGTACCTCCTCATTGGTGGTGGTGAAGTCACCATTAGGAAGTTGTAAGGCCCCCAACCTGCTTCTAGGGTTTTTTGCGAGAACTTTGCATAGCCTTGCTGCTTTAGGCATGCTTTCTATGTCTTCACAGTAGGCCTTCCATGTTGTTCGCTTTGATTGCCTTATGGCATTTTTGTACCTTTGTTGGGACATCTTGTGGTGTTCCCAATCGTCAGGTGTTCGTGTGCGTTTGGCTATGTTGAATAGCCTACGTGTTTCTTTGCGAAGTTTATCTAGTGATGAACTCCACCAAGGGGTATTATTTTTACCTGTATGCACACGTAGAGGGCAGTTGTCCTCATACGATGTGATAATGGCCCTCTGTAGACAGTCTACGGCCAGCTCTATTTCTCCTGGGCTTCTGGGTTCGTTCTGAATCCCGTGAAGTCTACTCAAAAGGTCCTCCTTGTAGGAAGCCCAATTGGTAGATTTGGGATTTCTGTACGTTTCCAGAACGGGAGAAGTTGAGGTTAGCCTGAAGCATATGTACCTGTGATCCGATAAGGTCGGTTCAGTTGACACATGCCAGTTTTCTACATCTTGGGTGATTGATAGGGACCCAAGTGTTATATCTATTACTTCTTGCCTTCTAGATGTAATGAAGGTTGGAGAATTTCCTCGATTCAGAATTTCGAGGTTGGTTGTTTGTAGGAATTCTAGGAAAGCCCTTCCTCTCTCGTTGACGCCACTGCTTCCCCATAGGGTATGGTGAGAGTTCGCATCACAACCAATAAGAAGGTCCTTCCCTTCATTCCTACAATAGGTTATCAGCTCCTCTAGTTCTCTAGTAGGTGGTGGAGTTGATGAGTCGTACGGCAAATAGGCAGAGCAGATAATAAGATCTCTCCGTCCTGTACTGCTGTCCAATCGTAGATTGGCTGCGACCAAATCCCTATAACAGAAAGATGGTAAGGGGGTGAAATCTATTCTATTTGATGCATAAATGCATGTACGTGGATTCTCATTTGAGGCACAATACCATGTAGTGCCTCCATTGGTGGGCAAGCCTTTTACATGGCCCCCATAAACCCAGGGTTCCTGTATTAGGCAGATGTCTGCATGCGCTGCTATCTGCTGACACAAGGAATCAGTAGCAGAGATGCAGTGTTGTAAGTTGATTTGGATACATGAGATACCTGTCATTAACCAATGGTTAGTTTCCGGCCTCTCGATCCTTCTTCTCCTTTGTTGGGAGTCTGTTTACATCCTCTGGTGGCCCCTTTTCAGGGGCCTCTTGAGGACGTGTCGTTGCGGTGCCGGTTTCCCCAGAGGGGCCTCCGGCATCGAGGTTGAGGTCCCCCGGTGGGGAGCCCTCATTTGTCTTACTTTGCGGATCCATTTTGTTCCCACGAGTAGTGAGGCAAGTGTGTGTCATTCCCCGGACAGCCTCTTACGGGGCAAGGCTAGATACAATGGGATTTCGCCAGGTTTCCCAAGGTGATAACCAGTAGGTACTGATCTTCTAGACAGTCACGCATCTCTTTGGCCTGGCCTCCCACCGTGAGATTTAGGATTCTTTTATTGAGGTTATCTCCTCTTGGTCCAGGCGATTAAGCCAAGACCCCCCCACATCCACCTATCCTGCGAAACTTGACCACAGGCCAGGAAGATGCAGGATTTTTCGACTGCTTCGGTAACTAGGTTAGTCAGCAGCCGGCGCCGTTTGCCCCAGTGCAGGCCCTTAGCCACGACACGACAGCTGGGCTGGGGGGATGTTTATCGACTTCCCAGTCTAGATCCGCCGGGTTTAGTTTCAACAGGGCCACCTCGTGAAGGATGCAATCTAAGATCACATACCATCTATCAACTGTAGATGGTACCCATCGGTCTTGGGTACAGCTGTGCTTTAGTGCTAGGCTCAGCTATACCCCCGGTTTGAAGTTTCTTTTCATCGCACGGCGTTTATAGCCGGTGGACTACTTTACTTCAATTCCTCAACCCCTTCGTTAATCGAAGTAAGTGTGAAGCGTGTTCTTAATGAAAATAAAGATTTTTTACAAGCATTGGATGAAGTCCCTATTCACGATGTATGCAGGAAAAGATAATTTTCAATATTATTATTACACATTTTTTTTTAAGAATAGATTCAGCCTGGGCCCCTTTGGGTTCCGGGTCTCAATGATTTGCATCGCCTGCATTGCCCTCTTGTCGGTCCTGATTGAACGATCTGAAGATATGTTTTACTAGACTTACATTAATGAGTAGTAACTTTTGCGCATCCGTAAAATTTTCCTATTTTCGATCCACCCTAGTGTGCATGTATGTACATAAACATAAAATTTAGATAGGTACCATTGAATTTCTGTAAATGTCATATATAGGACACCATGTATAACATATGATTGATAAGATTGGCGTGTATTTTGTGATTGAGCTATATCTCACATTGTTAAGTAATCATTACTTATTGTCAGTATTTAGATACAGCGTAAATTAGTTCTCAAAAATATAGTGCATTTATAAACATTGTTGTGTGTTCAGTGATTGTTTTAATATAAGGTAAGTTAATAACCATCTTTATTATAATTACTTATTGCTGCAACAAACATGATTCTGTAGATATATATGTATATACAGTAGAAACCGTTTATAACGACATCGGTTAATAGTGTTAATACGGCGTACCGGTTTTAACGACTCAAAAAAAAAGTCCAACTGAATCCTATATAATTGCATTTTTACCGGTTATTACGACTATCCGCTTTTTACGACCAATATGACCTTCGATGTCGTTATAACCGGTTTCTACTGTATATGAAGGTACCTGGACCTGGTTTACACAAATACATACTTGTATTTAATCAGGTTGTGAAGTCCGAGTCGGAGTTTTAGTAATTTTGGTAAAAATGTACCGACTCGGACTCCTTTAATTAAATAATGGTTTATACTTTTTTACACACTTATTATTTTTTGTTCGTTTTGAATTTTGAAGTAAGTACAATGAATTAAATTTTCAAATCTGGCCGGAACCAGAATCACCGGAATAGGAATTCACCCAAAACGGAATTTAAAAAAAATCTATATGAATTAATTTTAATGATTAAATAATATAAATACATAATTTATTTAGAACTTTTTATTTAGGAATTTTATTTCCATTTTCAAATGTTCTATCAATCTAACTAAATTAAAAATTCACGTAATGGCGTTAAAATGCCTCTTACAGTAAAGAGTCGGAGTCATAAGTTTTTTTACCGGCTCTACAACCCTGATTTAAATGCACTTTTTTTAAATAATAAACACTTTTTATTAATTATTTATTCAATAATAATTCTAACATTTTATTTTTACTTGCAAATATAAAATTAGATAAAGCCCAAGAAAGGCCCCTCATTAATCTTTGATATTTTAAGTATCTATAAAAGTGATAACGCTGATAATAACAATGAATAATTTTGCACTAAATGCACGTAGTCAATATTTAATAAATTGATTTTTGAAAACTTGTAACTAAATGTCACCAAACCATACAAATGATTAGATATTCTTGAGGGGGGGGGGGGGGTACAATATATATCACAACATTAAAGTGGTTCAACTGAATATACATATAGAAGATAAAACACAATACAAATTATTTAATATTTTTTTTGTAAACAAAGCAGTGGCGTAGCAAGGGGAAGGGGGCGACTTGAGTCAATTGTCCCTGGGCTCCAAGCACGGGGGGGGGTCTCATTTTGAATATGATTAATGTAAGATAGAAAATGTAATCTGAAATGAGAAATATTATCATGATAGCAGTGACGGAGTAAGGAAGGTTGGTACTCAGGGGTGAAAAGCTAGATACGCACCCCCTCTCACAAAAACTTTTAGAATCACCTTTTTTTGTTGTCAAATCAATTTTTGCACACTAAAAACGAACTTTTGCGATCCCCCTGGTGAATTTGAAGATTTTTTTTTTAATTCTCATGTCATTTTTTCCTACCTCGTTTGGCATCCCCCTATACCTTGGCATTGGGCGGATTTTTGTGTCTTATATAAGAATGATTAAGTCATATTTTGTAAAGCATTTTTCTCTGGCATCAACAGTTTTCCCGCTAAATCTATTTAAAGATTGCAATTAAAAAAGCGTTTAAATTTCTGGATCGACAATACCTATAGATTTACGTTTAAAATTCAGACATCATTTTGCCTCAAGGTAGCCTGGTCAGCTCCTTGACCAATCAGCGTTAGCGCTAGAATTGACGTTACCACGAAGAGATATTCAAATGTCATAAATGTATAATTGAATATAAATTACAAAAAATTACTTAATTTATTCTTATTTTCGTATTTTGGATATTTTATCAACACATACCATCAAAGAAGTATAAATTCGACATTGCAAAATCATTAAAAGTTGCCAGAATCACATTGCCAACTTTGATTGTATGTGTTGATATAATAATAATATCAAAAATACGAAAACAAAAATAAATAAAGTATTTTTTTGTAATTTATATTTAATTATACATTTATGACATTTGCATATCTCTTCGTGGTGACGAAGTGACGTCAATTCCTGCGCTAACGCTGATTGGCCATGGAGCTAACCAGGCTACCTTGTCTTTATATTCCTCGATTTTGCCTTGAAATAAACCCGTTAAGCCAATCAGCTGATTGATTTGGTACTTTTGGTCCAAATGCTAGTGGGGCAAAAGCAGTGGTGGATCCACCCATATGGGCACGGTGGGCATGCCCACAACCTAATTGAAGACACCGTTCCTTTTAGCAACACAACGTAATAGAAATAAGCATAAAAAGCGATAGATATACTGAATTGTATAAGTCTCTCTCGTTTTATTAGAACAGGTTTATTAAAAATTAGAAAAAAGTTATTTTAAATGAATCCCCTATGTGTGATGTTAGCCCCCCTTTTGTTCAAATTAAAATTTTTTAAAATTCTGCCAAATGGTGCTATATTTGTGCTATATTGTTTCAAAATATTGCCCCCCCTAAATTAAAAACAACAGTAGAAAACCCCAAAAAAACGTAAAAAATGTATGTTTTGAGAAAATATCAGTTCAAAATACCTTTGAAAATTTAACACATGAAAATATCCCCCCTCCGAAAAGTACTACCCCCCCTGAAATTTTTTCTTACTACGCCACTGCTAATGCACTGGATTATATTGGCCGATTTTCGGGTGGTCGTGACCACAACATTTCTTGAGGGCTGGACCCGCGCCTGGGCAAAAGCACACACCCCCTTTCTCCACGCCTGGTTACACCAGACGCGTATACAGCTTAACTTCTTGGGGTGGGGGTCATACAGATTTTTTTTTTTTTTAAATAACATTCTAATATAGTCGTGTCAACGAACGTTTTTACTTCGGAATTCTCAGAAACAGCACTGATTTGTTTTTTTTAAGGTTCGTTATATCATACTTCCAATTTGATATCAGAAACATATCTAATATAATATTATCGAACTCAAAAAAGTATTTTTTTGTTCGAAATATAAAAAAATAAATAAATAAATTTCTTTTCGATGATATTTCATCAAAAATGATTTTTTTATAATTAAGTTTAATCAATTTTATTTGAGAAAATTAGCAAAAAATATATTTAATTTTCTTTGAAAAACATTCATTTTCAATTATTTAATTGATTTGTTTAATAAATGAACGTTGACATTTTAACGCAAAAAATTATAAATGAATATACCTACATATTTAGATTTTATTGAATATTGATAAAATTTTGCAAAATTGATCGAAATAGCCGAATTAAGAATAGAAAATTTTAGAGCAAATAACGTGCATTAATTTTGATTTTACACGTTTTGCTCCGAAATTTTGTATAAAATTGTTTAAAATAATAAACGTTTGCCGTTTTTTTAAATAATTATTCGATTTTGACAAAAAAAATTACGCCATGTTTTAATTCTCTAGTTTTTTTTTCAATAATACAATGTTATTACTCTCAAATTAAAAATTTCCGTGAAAAATTTGGAAAATTTCCATAAAATTTTTGTATAACTCAACTTTTTTTGTGATATTAAAAAAAAAACACCTCGAATACACATTTTTAGCAAAAATTTCAATAAATTTACAAAAACAATACAAAAAAAATTTCGAAAATATCGGGAAAATTCCTGAAAAATCATCATTTTGATAACGTATTCTTAATCAGTGACCCCCAAAACCCCCAGGTAAAATTTTCTCATCGAAAATCAGACTTAATAAATTATGAAATCAGTCTAACGTTTCTGATTTCAAATAGTATGATATAACGGACATAAAAAATCATAATAATCGGTGTTAATATTGACTAATAGCAACATACATGTATATTTTAAATAAACGTACCATATAAAAATCTCAAAGTAATTCATCATTTAGTTTTTGCGAAAAAAAAATACAGACTGTTCCAAAACATGATTTCGCGGCTTATTCAGAAAAATGATTTAATAATCTGTAAATAAAATTTTATATATGTGTATAGATGTATGCAACATTAAAATATATTTTGGGTCATAATTTTTAAACTATTACCCGTCTGCGCCCCAAACCGGGTATAGGTGTTATCAGGGGACCCCCCTTCACAACCTATTTCAATATGAAGAAAATCGAAAGCGGCCCTTAGAAGGGTTCCCCTTGTCAGAGGGAATATGGTAACTAGAAATGAAGTCAAATCAATTTCCTATAACTGATATAAAATAATTATTTTATATTCAAAATTAATTATATTAACAATAGTATGTTAATCTTCATTTCTACATGTTAAGCAGCTAATTATTATCATAATATAATATTAATATACTATTGTATATTGTAGTTGGAAATTTATTAATAGATAGTGATTTAAGCCTATGTTCAATTGTTCATGACTATTTTGAATACCTAAGTTTCATAATATCTAGTGAATCTTTTTTATTCTTGGGGTGGGGGTCATGATCCCTTGACCCCCCTTGTTTACGCGCCTGGTTTAAGCCCAAGTAAATAATCTATAGATCTATATATGTATACATGGGCGTAGCCAGGATTATATTTAGGGGGGGGCAAAAATAAATTCACATGTTAAACTTTTTTTTTAAATGTTCGTTATACCATACTACTTGAAATCAGAAACATTCCAGTTGTCAGATTTAACCCCTCCCCCCCCAAATTTTGAAAAATTGTATAATTTACCGATTTAATATATTAAATAATATATTTTCGACGAATTTTTTTATCTAGGGGTTTTGAAGCTCGCTGAATAAGAATACGTTGTCAAAATAAGGATTTTCCGGGAATTTTCCCGAAATTCTCCAAAGGTTTTTTTAAATTTTTGTATAAATTTATTGAAAATTTTGCTAGAAATGTGTATTCGCGGTGTTTCTTTTCACAAATAAAGTTGAGTTATACGAAAATTTTCAGGAATTTCCCAATTTTTCCTCGAAAATTTTGAATTTGTAATAAATAACATTGTACCATACAAAATATAAACCTATAGGCCTGAAAATTTCAAAAACGTTATGTAAATCTATCATAAATAAGCATAATTTATTTTGTCAAAATTGTTTGTTTATTTGCAAAATGGTAAACGTTTATTTTCTTATACGCGGCACGAGCGGATAGTAAATTTCGTAGCCTAACTAGTTGTAAAATGAAAAATAAAGCTAATGACGTGCTCTTAATTTTTTTATTGCTAAATTAAAGTATTTCAAACAATCATGTAAAATTTCATCAAATTTCAGTTGATATTTTTAACAGAGTAAAAGATCTTGTCGACGAACGTGCCGTTGAGGCGCGAAAAAACAAAGGAATATACTGCTCTAGAATTGAAAATAATTAACCAAAAGGGCTAAAAGTTTTAAAATCGTTAGATAAATACATCTCAAATAAGCACAATTTTTTTGGAGAAAATTGTTTATTGATTTGCAAAACGGCTAACGTTTAATATTTTATATATAAACGTTTATTCTTTTATATATAAAAGAATAAACGTATCCGCTCGCACTGTGTATACACGGTGCGAGCAGATACGAAATTTCGGAGCAAAACTTGCTGTAAAATGAAAACTAATGCATGTAAAGTGCTCTTAATTTTTTTACTATTAAATAAGGGTCTTTCAATTATGCTAAATTTCATCATTATTCAAAAAATTTTAAATATGTTTATTAATTTATAAATTTTTGCGTCCATATGTCAACGATAATTTACGAAGCTAATTATTTAAATAATTGAAAAGTTACGTTTGTCAATGGAAATAAAAAAAATTTTTTTGCTCATTTTCTTAAATATTATTTATTAAATTTAATTATAAAAAAAAACACTTTTGATCAATTATCATCGAAAAAAAAATTTATATACCTTTTTTTTGAGCAAAAAAAAAATACTGGAATGTTTTTGATTTCAAATAGTATGATATATATAACGAATATTTAAAAAAAAATCATCAAAATCGGTGCTATTTCTGAGGGTTCCGAAGTAAAAACCTTCATTGACTCGACTACTAGGGTGTAAATATAACAACGATAAAGCTGGAAGGTTTTCATCGGAAAATCGCTGCTCCAGCGAAGATATCAACGAATCCAAGTATGGAATAAATATATAATTATATATGGTCTTTATTAGGTGTTTTTATTTTATTTTTAATTTTCCTTGAAATTTTAGTTTACTTGTAAAAACAAAATATTGTGATTAAAAAAAACTTTGATATTTGATTTTGTGGATCCAAAATATAAATTTACGTTCAAAAATCCAATGGACATCATAGAAATCTAGAAATATCCCTGTTTAGACAATGTACTGATTTACTTATTATTTTTTGTCCACAAGCTAGGGGGGGGGGCAAGCGCCCCCCCCTGCCCCACCCTGGCTACGCCCATGTATGTATATACTTATTTGTTGATTTTTTTTTTGTAGGTGACTGAGTCAAATTATTTTGTAAATAATCCACCATCAAGACAGAAAAAAGTGCCAGGATAGTTACAGACCCTCGCTTTAACGCTGCAAGGTTCTATGTTACATATAGATATTGTAGAATTGACTTACAATTAGAAGATATCACGATTGGAGATTAAGGTAAACGTATTGTTTATTATTCTTTATTTAAGTTTATCTCTAGATTACATTCCTATCAGTAGTGGTGCGTTATTTTAAGACAGAAAATAATTTTTAAATAATTATGAAATTATATAAAAACAAAAACATCTGTTCGAGGCAGTGGTGGATAAACGGAGGCTGGGACCCGGGGCGGAATGTTCATTTTGGACCCTAAAAATCCCCCCATCCCCACCAGCCCGTGGTATATTATGAAAAATTTTATATAAATTTTTTTGTGGAAAAAATTTTTTTTAGCGAAAATTTAAAAATTCCTCTAGTGAAACTTGAATCTGAATGAGTTTTTTTTTACTATTCACGAAATATTTCAATTTTTCTTTTATAATAAAAAAAATCTCAACTCAAAATGTTCTCGTACCATCATTTTTAGGGTTCCGTAGAAAACTAGGAACACTTATAGTTTCTCCATGTCCGTCCGTCCGTCCTGAAAAATTTTGTCATAAAAAGATGAAATTTGGTATACGGTCGTTGATTGATGACCCAAAAACAGAAATGATAAGATTTTTGAAAATAAAATTTTTTTAGACCCCCCTTTCATAAAATGAAAAGTGTTTTCAAAAAAAAAATTCACCTACACCATTGAGTGGGGTGTCGTTAGAAAGGTCTCCTAAAATGTAACAAAAAATGTAACAGAAATTTTTAATTTTAAATCACGATGTATTTTCTCTCCAAAGTCATTAAAAAAGCGCCCCCCCCCCCTCTATTTTCTAAACTATCAATTTAAAAAATCTGAAAAAATTCCGGAATGTAGCTTTTAATTAGTATTGTCACTGAAAATTATAACGAACATTGTCAAAAATATTTTGGACCCCCCTTTCATAGACTGAAAATTGAACTTTCATTTTTTTCCCCACTTACCCTATTGAGTGGGGTGTCATTTAATAGGTCTCGTAAAATGCAATAAAAAATGTCAAATAACTTTTTGATTTTAACCCTTCAGTCGCGATATATTTGCTTTTTAAAGTCGCTGTCAGAGCGCCCCCCCCCCTCTATTTTCTAAACTATCGATTCAAAAAATCTTACAAAAATTCAGAATGTAGCTTTTAATTAGTACTTTCCCTAAAAATTATAACGAACATTGTCAAAAATATTTTGGACCCCCTTTTCATAGATTGAAAAGTGAACTCACATATTTTTCATTTACCCCATTGAGTGGGGTGTCATTTGATAGGTCTCCTAAAATGCAATAATAAAAGTAAAATGACTTTTTGATTTTAACCCTTCAGTCACGAAAATTTTGAAAAATACTTTTTATAAATCGTAGTGAGAATGACTACGAAACCCTACCAAGTGCGTGCCCAACACGCACTTGCCCGTTTTATTTTATATGCGACCGCTCTCCCTTTAGACCGCTACTGTTTCGGGCCTCTCGTACTTGACTCGGGATTCTAAACAATTACCTAATTTGCCTACTTTGCAACACGCCACTGTTTCATAATCTATTCGGGGATCTTTAGCTTATTCTGAAAACGCATTGCTTTTAATTTTACAATTATGTCAGTAGACAATAAACTAAAAAAAAAATCGTGTAAAAATTCTTGAAAATGCAAAAACCATTGTTCTGATAAATATATTGTAAAATTTAAATCATAAGAAAAATCTTTTCATAATATTGTGTACATAAAACAAAAGCTATACATACTTGTATAACTATTTATATCCGATATTATAAGAGAGCTAGCTTGCAAACACTTTCAAATTAGGTATCAAACCTATCGACCATTTTTGGCCAAGTTATTTGCAATCAAAGCAAAAATCACATGTATGTTTAAAATTGAACGCCCATAAATAGGGAACAAATAATCGTATATAAGAAATCTAAGGGTAGATTTGGAAAGCTGAAAGTTTTTTCTCTAATGGCCTTTATTTGTTAATTTGATGAAAAAAAATATAGTGTAAAATTAATTTTAAAATGATTTAAAAATACGCTTTTTTTTCATTTTTCATAAAAAATTTTCGGGGAAATCACGAGATCATTAACCCATTACTTCCCAGTGTCCTTTTTATAGGACATCATATTTTCTATTTTATTCTCTGAAATAATAATTAATTTGATTTACATTACTTATATGTTTTTTAAGTCTCTACTACTCTACTTACAATAATTTTAAAACGAACTCTAAAGTTTAATTCAATGACAAATTATAACACCTTTAAAAGTAACCGAGCAATTATTCCAGCTAGCCGAGATTTATAGTTACATTTTTTTCACTTCGTAAGACTTTTTACTTTTTTATACATACATGAAATGTAATGTATAAATAAAGTATAGTGATCACGAAAAAAATCGAACTCGAGATTTTAACGGAATTACACGTTTTGAGGGTCCCTGAATCATATACCACCATTAACTCAATGACGTCTGTGTGTGTGTCTGTGTGTCTGTCTGTCTGTCTGTCTGTGTGTCTGTGAACGCTCTACAGCCAAAACTGTAATACTTACGAACGTGGAATTTTAAACTTAAGGTTCTTTTATGCTCTAGATGTGCACCTCCTATTTTTAAAAACCATCACTAAACCGGAAACGGATGTTTACTGGTGTCAATTTTTGAACTTTTCGAATTATTTTTGAAACGGTGCGCAGTAGAAAAAAATATTTCAGATTAAAGTTGTAGAGGGGACTTTTATCTATAATTTATGTTCTATTCTTTTTCCCCCCCAAAATTTTTTTTAGGAAATAATCGATTTTCTAAAAAATTTAAATTTTTCGATTTATTTTTTAAACGGTAGGTATTAGAAAAAAATGTTTGAGATACAAGTTGTAGAGAATACTATTTTCTATAATTTATGTTCTATTCTTTTTTTTGTATCTTATGAATTGACCAAAAAAAGAATAATTTTAGTTTTAAGTTAAAAATGATATCATAATACAAAAAATCTAGTTATCTATGAAAATTTTGGAATTTATTTTTAGAACTGTCAAAATTGAAATCTAGCAAAATAAATACTTGTTAATACAATAATCACTAATCTTAATTGATTTCATTTAATATTTAATGTCAATATTAAATAAAATGCATCAATTTCATTCATTGAAAATCATTTTGTAAGTAAAAAATTTTAAAATCAAATATTAAATTATAAAAGTAATCACATATTAATACTCGGTGTCATGATGCATAAACGGTGCACATTAGAAAAAAAAGGTTTTAGATCAAAGTTGTAGAGGATATTTATCTATAATTTATGTTCTATCCATTACCCCCCCCCCCCAAATTTGTTTTTAGGAAATAATTGATTTTCTAAAAAAATTAATTTTTTCGATTTATTTTTTAAACGGTTATAGGTATTAGGAAAAAATGTTTGAGATACAAGTTGTAGAGAATATTATTTTCTATAATTTATGTTCTATTTTTTTGTTGTATCTTATGAATTAACCAAAAAAAAAAGAATTATTTTAGTTTTAATGGTTTTAATTTAAAAATGATTTGTATAATACAAAAAATCTAGTTATCTATGAAAATTTTGGCATTTATTATTAAAAGTGTCATAATTTCATTCAGTGAAAATCATTTTGTAAGTAAAAAATTTTAAAATCAAATATTAAATTATAAAAGTAATCACATATTAATACTTCGGTGTCATGATGTATAAAAAAGTCTCGTGCCTGCCAAGGCAGTTTATTTTAATTGACGAAACTATATACATAAATACATATACAGGGTGATTCAGCATTGTCGTGCCAAACTTGAACACTAGATTGAAAAAAATATTTTAAGCAAAAAACTCCCAATAAACATGTGTCCGGAAATTATTCCTTAGGGAACTACAGGCTTCCAAAGATTTTACTAAAAATGAGTTTTAATTTAATATCTAGAGAACCCTTTGTGATAGAATTATGAAATTTAGTATTTGGTTTAGTAATAATATGTGTTATCGATTTCTAATATAAACCAATTATATTTTAGGCCAGGGCTGTATGGGGCCAGTGGGCCCATCGATTTTGATCTAGTAATTGTTTGTTCCTTAATTTTTTTCCTGAGTTGGTACTTTTATAAGATTATATGACACAAAATACACAAAAACATACTTTGCTTGTTTATCATAGGATGGACCGTTTTCGAGAAATATCGATGGAAAAGAAAGCATGCAGAATTAACCTTAATACGGATGCTTGAAATTATAAAAAATAAATTTATATTATTTTTCTATGATTAAAGGTAAGAATAAAGTTTATATAAATAAACCTCCTAATATGAATCCTCTAAGATTTATAGTCAGTTCTATTACTGTTACATGTACTTTATTAACATGACTAAAAAACAAACTAAAAATGGCTATTTGTTGATATGGATGCATTTTCGGAAGTATATTTATATTAACTTTTTGTCTTATTTTTTATCATGAAATAAGATTATAAATTTATTTTTTATAATTTCAAGCATCCGTATTAAGGTAAATTCTGCATGCTTTCTTTTACATCGATATTTCTCGAAAACGGTTCATCCTATGATAAACAAGCAAAGTATGTTTTTGTGTATTTTGTGTCATATAATCTTATAAAAGTACCAACTCAGGAAAAAAATTAAGGAACAAACAATTACTAGATCAAAATCGATGGGCCCACTGGCCCCATACAGCCTTGGCCTAAAATATAATTGGTTAATATTAGAAATCGATAACACATATTATTACTAAACCAAATACTAAATTTCATAATTCTATCACAAAGGGTTCTCTAGATATTAAATTAAAATTCATTTTTAGTAAAATCTTTGGAAGCCTGTAGTTCCCTAAGGAATAATTTCCGGACACATGTTTATTGGGAGTTTTTTGCTTAAAATATTTTTTTCAATCTAGTGTTCAAGTTTGGCACGACAGTGCTGAATCACCCTGTATAATATTACTAATGAGAGTGTAAATAAAGCATAACAATATCAATAATTTCAAAAATAAATCCATGTAAGATAGTCTTTACATGGATTTATTAAAGAAGTGCTATCCTATAAATAGGGTTCTCATGATAATAATCTAGTCTGCGACTGATAATTTTTATGTTTTGTATTGAATTAATCTTTTTGGTCATATTTTCAACAAAAATTGAGAACTTGATAAAAAAAATTCGAAGAAATAAAAAGTCGGGAAGTAATAGGTTAAAGCAGTGTTTCCCAACCTTTTTTGTGCTATGCCCCACCTGATCCTATCTAAAGTTCTTATGCCCCCTCCCCCATCATATACATAAATTTTAATATTAAAAAATTGAATGTTCACTGAAGAAACTTTAATGATAAGTTTTAGGAAGAAATCACTAGGAAATTATTGAGCAAACACAGTAAAAATTTCAAAACATATAATGGAGAACTGAAATTAAAGTACAACATAATTTTAATGAAAGATTTTTCTATATTATTTTATTTATTAGTAATTATTTATTATTTGAATTTAGTGAGATTTTTGCGCTTGATGCTTAATGCAAAGTGATTTTAGGTTCCTAAGAGTCGCTATACGATTAACTTAAACTCTGAATGAGTCCATTTTCAAATTGCCCCTTTTAACAATCGAATTGCCCCCCCCTGTGGGCGTGGGCCCCACGTTGGGAAACACTGGGTTAATATATAGTTTTTTTAGTTAAAAGTATCTTTAAAATATCTGCGAAACTCCATTTTTTTTATTTGAACCCCAAGCTATCAATCTTGCCATATTACTCTGAGAGAGTTATGATTACTCAAACTTTTCAACTTTTAAAAGGTATTTTTGAATGACTGTTTCTCCGCAAAAAATGTTCATAAAAGTTTTCAAAAAATGGTTTTAATGCTTAAGCGTTTTCTAATTATTTATTGAAAATTTTGTTGTTCTTCAGGATAACCTCTTTTTTTGATGAAGCGCCGAAAAAAAAATTGCAAAAAATTATAACAATTTTGAGAATCTCAATGGGCCGTGGTACATTTTTTTAATTTGATTATGATTTACTGTACGATCATTTTTGATTGAGTTATTTGCGTCTACATATTTTCTGTAGCTTTTTCATCGTACTGCATTGAAATTAAGAAAGTAATTTTTTTATCAGAAATAAAAATTATACTTTTTTAAGAAATGTAACATTTTCCTAAAAATTATAAAAATATCTTTATTAATATCGTTTTCTATTTTATTTTTTGCAAAATTTCAACATTTGTTTCAAAATGACAATGTTTTTATCTAATAAAAAATTCACTTTTTAAAATTTCAATGTAGTACGATGAGAAAGCAACAACAAATGTTTGGACACAAATACCTCGATTGCAAATAGTCGTACAGTAAAACGAAAAAAAAAATCAATTTGAAGAGATGACTCTGATCTAAGTAGTGTGTTGATAAAGTAAGGAACAAAATTCATAACTGCGTCATTTATGGTGGATTGCATAAAGAAAAAAATAACAGAGCATTAGTTGATTGCTCGATTAACTAATCCTTATAAACGCGTTGCACAAACGAAATTAACAGACCAATTAAGTGATTGTCACAGACTTAAATTATAACTCAATAGATCGACAAGAATATCTGTATGACAACCAAGTTGAGAATCAAATCTATTAAAATGAGTGCAACATATACGTGACGGTATGCGAAAAATGCAATAGAAACTAATAATATAACGTAGGTAGCGTAGATTTTAATTCATATATTTGACAGTTGTTTTTTTATACATGACGTTTTGTAAATTTCATTTGAAATTATTTTAACTTCTTTTGAAAACGTCTGTGAGATGATGGAGAGAGAAATATTGTTCCCAAGATAAGAGATTTTACTATAAATATAATTAATCAAATTATTAACATTATTGATAACATTATACATTTTAGATTATTGCTATATTTGAGTTAACGCATCTATTAATTTGTCTTTTCGTTTGTGGTTCTATATATTTCGCCCAAATATTTATCTTTATCGAATTGTTGTAGGTCTTCGCTCCAATTTCATTTCAGAATCAGATGTATAAAATAAAGATGAATATGAAACTTCGTTTAGATTTATGTATGTTATGAAATGTATTCATATTATCTGTCAAAATGAACAGCTGGTGTACAGGCGCCATTTTTAATCACTGATTTAAGACGTTAACTGGCCATTTCTGACCGATTAAATAAACGGGAGTTTTAATCATCGATTAAGGGAAAAAATGTTTTGTGCAACAGAAAAACCGTTTTTTAACAAAGGATTAAGTTAATCCTCCATTAACTTCCTTAATCAACGTTTGTGCAATCCACCATTAATGTTTTCAAGCAAAACGCTCGGACACGTCGATTAGTATTTTTAGTTGCGGATTTTTTGACATAAGAAAATGGTATACAGGGTGTCTCAAGAAGAACATACGCAGTCATAATTGATTTCTTTAAATGGAATACCCTATATATTATACCATTTTTGAATTATAGGGTCATTTCGGGTGAGACGCACCATAAGGAGAGATGCACCATTTTTTGTTCCGGCAATTGTTCAACTGTCAATAATGTCATTCTTGTCTATGAAGATAATCTCATTTAAAAAAACATGTCGATTGTTTTGTTTTCGTACAAAAAAAATTAAAAAACTTTTCATTGCCTTAAAAATTGTGCGAAATTTTTTTGTGAACGGTGAATAAAATTTTCATTACTTTGTTGTTACGAAGTTTAAACTAAATTAGATGAATTAAATAGTAACATTAGTTTCTTCTCTCGCTATAATAACATCTTTTGACATTTTTTTCGGCACTCTGGTTTTTATAGGGCACAGGTGCATCTCTCCTTTAATATAAGGATAGATGCACCATCAATTTATTATATTTTTTTAAACATGTAAAGGATGTATAAAATGAAAGTAAATGCCTCTTTCCAGGGCCCCTACATAAGGGGACTGACGGGACTTTAGTCCTGGGGCCAGGGGTTAAGATGGGCCCGGCGCGGTGAGCAAAAAACTAATTTATTAATTGGTATTTATAAAAAAAATAATTTAATTGAAAGACCTACATAAAAAAAGTATTTTAAACATTCCTATGATATTTTTTTTCTCTTGAAAGACCAAAAAGTAATAAAAAATGTCATCCAAACTTATTGAGAAAAAAATCTTAGAGGGCCCTCCAACAATTCCATTTGGGGTCCCGTGATAGGATGTAGGGGCCCTGCAGCAGGGCCCCCATATCTTGGTTCTGCCAGAGCAACATCGACAGTAAAACAATTCAAAAAAGCTATTTCAAATCTACAGGCTAAAGAAATAAGTCTGAATATCATATTCAGGGCGTATAAAATTTTAAAAAGATCAGTTCACGAATGGATTGGATTTGTTGCACGGATTGCCTAAAAAGGCCCCATGAAACATATACCATGTATCATCCATTATGTAATATTTGTGGAAGAGAAAAAAAAATAGAAATAGAGAGAAGAAGGTACTAAATAAAAAAAGTGCCTCTCTCTCTCTAGTCTGAGGTGCATCTAACCCATAGCCCTAGGGAGAGATGCACTTTTACAACCTTTTTTAAATGCAAATTACGATATAAAAAAATTTTTTTTTTAGACTTTTTGTTATATTTTTTTAAAGACATTTAAATAAATAAACAAATAAGATTTACAAACACATTCATTTGTATTTATTTAATATTTTATAAGCAATTAAAAAAATGTGGTGCGTCTCACCCGAAATGACCCTACGATAAATTCTGAACACTTTTTGTACAGCATACTATTCTCTAAAGTCAGCGGTTTATGGAATAATGACGTTTGAAATGTGTCTCAAGATGAATATATGCAGTCATCATTGATTTTTTTAAATGGAACTTCCTGTATATTATGCAATTTTTGAATTACACGATAAATTCTGAACACTTTTTGTACAACTTACCACAGCTCTAAAATCAGTGGTTTTTGAAATAATTTTATTTCTTTTGTATATTTTATTATTAAAGTTCATTAATTTTTTATTTATTTATATAACATTTTTAAAGTCATTATTCCAAAAACCACTGATTTTAGAACTGTGGTATGCTGTACAAAAAGTGTTCAGAATTTATCGTATAATTCTAAAATGGCATAATATACAGGAAGTTCCATTTAAAAAAATCAATGATGACTATGCATACCTATATTCATCTTGAGACACATTTCAAACGTCATTATTCCATAAACTGCTGACTTTAGAGATATGGTATGCTGTACAAAAAGTGTTCAGAATTTATCGTTTAATTCAAAAATGGTATAATATATAGGGTATTCCATTTAAAAAAATCAATTATGACTGCGTATGTTCTTCTTGAGACACCCTGTATACCATTTTCTTATGTCAAAAAATCCGCAACTAAAAATACTAATCGACGTATCCGAGCGTTTTGCTTGAAAACTTTAAATGACGCAGTTATGAATTTTGTTCCTTACTTTATCAACACACTGTATAATAGATATTCATTATATTTGATTAAATATATGTACCACGGCCCATGGAGGCTCTCAAAATTGTTATAAATTTTTGAAAAATTTAATTTTTTTTCGGCGCTTCATCAAAAAAAGATGTTATCCTAAAAAACAACAAAATTTTCAACAAATGATTAGAAAACAAGAATGCTTAAGCTTTAAATCCTTTGTTTGAAAACTGTTCTAAGAACATTTTTCGCGAAGAAAAAGTCATTCAAAAATACTCAAAAAAAATTTGAGTGATCCTTTAACGCTCGCAGAGCAATATGGCATGTTTCATCGCTTGAGGTTAAAAAAAAATCTGAGCGGTTTGGGGTTTCGCAGATCTTTCGGGAATACTATTAATAAAAAAAAACTATTAATGATCCCGTGATTTCCCCCAAAGTTTCCGATGTTTTATAAAAAATATTAATTAGGTCATTTTCAAATGAATTTTACACAATGAATTTTTATTACCAAATTAACAAATAAGCATTAAACTTAAAGAACAAAATTTCAGCTTTCCAAATCTACTCTTAGATTTCTTATGTCTTATACGGTTATTTGTTGGTGCTAGCTTTTCGGGCTGTTGTCCACGTTGCAGTATACGGTTATTTGTTCCCTATTTATAGGCGTTCAAAGTAAAGCATGTGATATTTCATTGCGAATAACTTGGTCAAAAAAACGTCTGATCTAAAATAATTATTTATTTGATTTGACTAACAAAACATTTTCAAGTCCTAAAATTAAAATAATTTTCGAAATATTTTTTCGGCGTTTCATCATTAAAAAGGAGGTTATCCTGAAGGATAGTAAAATTTTCAACAAATTATACAAAAGCTAGAACATTCAAGCATTAAAACTTTTCTATGACCATTTTGCTCGGAAAAGTTATAATTTAAAAATACCTTAATGATCCTTTAATTTTGGAGTTCAGTGTATAATCTTCCGACATTATCGATTCTTGAATGTAATGCAACCTCCGATAACGTGAATGTATAATTGGTTGCCTACACAACACAGATACAGTAGAAACCGATTATAACGACATCGGTTAATACCAAGGTATATAAATATAGAGGTATGGCAATGCGGTCGTTGACCAATCAGCGGTGGTGCGGGAATTGACGTCACTGGTGGAAATATTCAAATGTTATAAATGTATAATTGCAAAAACATTCTTTAATTTATTATTGTTTTCGTATTTTTTGACATTTTAACAATACATACAATCACAGAAGTACAAATTCAATATTACAAAATCATAAAAAGCTGTCACAGACAATTTGGTGTATTCGAGAAGTATTACTTTTACTGTTCTTAAGTTGGCAATACAAAAACTGGGTTATATCGTATTAACAGCTTTTTATGATTTTGTAATATTAAATTTGTACTTCTGTGATTGTATGTATTGTTAAAATGTCAAAAAATACGAAAACAATAATAAATTAAAGAATGTTTTTGCAATTATACATTTATAACATTTGAATATTTCCACCAGTGACGTCAACAACGCTGATTGGTCAACGACCGCATTGCCATACCTCTATATTTATATACCTTGGGTTTAGTGAATACAATACCGGACCAAAATCGTAATACCGGTATTACGGTATTTTTTTATGTCAAAACCGGGATACCGGTATTAATACCGGTATTTAAAAAAAAATAAAGATAATATATCTACATATATACAATTATAATAAATGTAAAAAATAAATATATAAAGTTACATTTGCATTTTTTATTAATAAAAAAATAAAACAATCAAAAAAGTATAATAATAAAGTTTAATTCTGTTGAAAATAAATGTAAATATTATAAAATTTTATAAATAAAAAAATATTGTAGTTTATTTTAAAGTGAAAGTCATTAAGAAGAAATTATACATGTGTAGAAAATTTCATAAATATCAGACAACTTTGTAGAAATTGATTTTTTTAAGTACCTTCATATGTATGATATTATAAAATCTTTATGTACCTATACAATATTGAATTTAAACAGTTCACAACGACTTTGATAAAAAAAAAATTAATTTAATTAATATTGAATTTTAATATTTTTCTTATACCTTCATTAAAAAAATAATTTCGATATTGTTGTAAGTTGCCATTGGTATATTTTTAAAATACTGAAGAATATTATTTTTTTCGATAAAGTTTTGTTATACATACAGGTACATACATAGATATATTATTATAGTATACATAGAACATTCAATTTTGTTTTGTTATTACACCTATTCATGGATCAATCCAGGAATCGTAAGTAGAACTGGGGGGAACCATAATTTTTGAGTGGAGAGCTAAAGCCCCTTAAATCCGTTACTACACGTATCGTGAATTATTTAAGGCAAAAATTAAAAATAATAAATATTTCATATATTTATTATGAATTATGTATATTATAGCTTTAAATCCATTGACATGACTGGACCGATTATAAGTCAAACATGATGGCTAAAATTGAATATTTCCTAACAACCGAAACAGGTTGTGCGCATGCGTCAACGGACGTTCAAAATTCAAATTTATCAATTTTCGTTAAATATACAAATAAAACCATACAATAATACCAAATCAGTGCTTTAACCCCAAACATACTTATGTACCTGGATATCAAAGATTTAAATAATTTAAAATTTATTAAAATGAACTATAATTTTTAAAATAGGCGCGCAATTGTTTGTTGCAAACTAATTTTAGAAGGCATATAAAATAATTAGCTCTAAAATCTAAAAAGTTTTACATTTAATTCTGAGCGAGACCGTTACTGCAATGATGTATAACATATTTTTCCGAAATATGATCTAGGTGCATGTATAATATTAATAATATAAATATATTATCAAAAAAAAGTTTGGTTATATTTAACAGATTGTTGGCAGTTATCAGATGTACTCGTTTTAAAATTCTTAATTTGTATGTTTTAATTTTTTTTTAAATACCGAAAATATACCGAAATACCGGTATAATTCGACCCAATACCGGTATCGTAATACCGGAGAAAATTGACCGGTATCCCGGTTTTCGGTATTTCGGGATACCGGTATTGTATTCACTACTTGGGTTAATACGACGTATCTTTTTACCGGTTATTACCAGGCCCGGATTTACCATGCAGGCAGTATAGACACATGCCTAGAGCGGCAAAAATTAAGGGGCGGCAAATTATGGCGGAAAATTTGAAAAAAGGTATCACACTTTCTTTTTAATAATTGATAAATTATTTACATGAAAACCTAAAAAAAGTCATCGATATCAAAAACATTACCTTTTTTTATTTTTATTCAACTAAAATTTTTCGAAAAACTAGACCACACAGAGAGGGCGGCAATTTTCGCTACTGTCTAGGGGCGGCAAATTTCTAAATCCGGGCCTGGTTATTAGTATCCGCTTTTTACGAAAACTATGACCAGGTTTCTACTGTACGTAAAATCCGTTTTACATAGAATATATTATTGGTGCGCAACTAAGTTCTCGCTGCTTTTTGTTATGAAATGCAACTTTATTGTGAAAAAATGGTTACAAATGAATCATTCGAAGTATTGCCCATCTTTCTGGCAGAGTTCGAATACCTTGTCGGTAGAAGTGCTCGTCTCTTGAGGCTATCCACGAATCAAGCCATTTTGTGATGTCTTCAAATGAGTGGAACTGCTGATCAGCCAGACCATGTGCCATCGAACGGAACAAGTAATAATCAGACGGCGCAATATCTGGGGAATACGGTGGGTGGGGTAGGACATCCCATTTGAGAGTTTCCAAGTAGGTTTTCACGGGTTTTTCAATGTGAGGCCGAGCGTTGTCATTTGCGACGCTCAACGTCTCTCGGCTTTAAATCATAAGGAACCCAAGTTCCTTGCTTTTGAATCATTCCTAACGCATGTAATCGTTTGGAAATGGTTTCGCGGGTAACTCCTAATGCTGAAGCAAGATCCTCTTGCGTTTGGGCTGAATCCTCATCGAGCAATGCCTCCAATTCAGTATCTTCGAATGTTTTTGGCCTTCCTTCACGCGGTCGGTCGTCAACATCAAAATCACCATCTTTAAAGCGACGGAACCATTCACGGCACGTTGTTTCGCTCAGAGTAGCATCTCCGTAAACTTTTCGAAGCTCTCGATGCGCTTCAGCCGCTGTTTTCTTCGAATGATAGAAGAAAATCAACACTTCCCGCAAATGACGATTATTTGGTACATAATCAGACATTTTTAGATAACCATAAGTATACGACGAAAAAACGAATTCACTTATGTGTCAAAACGGTTTGTTTACCATATGATTAAACTTGATTCATAACGTTTTGCTTATGTCAAAATCGACCAGCTATGACTGCTAGCGCCATCTGTTGACAAACAGCGAAAACTTAGTTGCGCACCTATATCATAATTACGACTACACACGAGACCAAAGTTAGGTATCTCACAAAATTAAAGTCATATCGTCTCGGTCTCGGACACGTATACGAGCCGAGACCGAGAAAACTGACGGTCTCATATGATTTTAAAAAAACAAACTTTTTTAAGGTTCCGTAGAAAACTAGGAACCCTTATAGTTTCGCCATGTCCGTCCGTCCGTCTTGTAAAAATGTTGACATATTAATAATAATATATTAATTTATATTCTATTTAAAAACAAATTATTAACTGTTTTGTAATTTTACATACCCCTACCTCCCCCTTAAAAAACCCTCCTACGTAGATTATGTCCCGCCGGAGCATTTCAGAAATCTGACAAATCTGCGTAAATTTATTTTTAATAAATGAAAAATAAATATAGTCAATTAAATTAATTGAATTGATTCCCATATTTTAAAATAGTAAAAATATTTACGAATAATTGTATCTCTACTGTAATATTTTTACATTTTATAATTAAAGAACAAAGTTTATATTTTATATACAGTTAGTCAGTGGCGTAGATAGCTTTTTGCGATGGGGGGATATGACAGTATTAAATTTCATAAAGTTATATTTTTCATTATGAAAATCATCTTTTATCTGGTGCAAAGTACAAAAATTGAACTCATAGGTGGGATTGAGGGGATTAATCCCCCCTATGAGTTCATTGGCGTAGATAAGGGGGATTAAGGGGATTAATCCCCCCATATCTACGCCACTACAGTTAGTATTTTTTAATGTTTGCAGGTGACTACTCAGTAACTGATTTATTTCGATAACTTTATTTGGAGAATCAGCTATAAACAAAATGGCCGACAAAAGCAAAACCCGTGTATCTAGCTCCGGTAAGTTGTACACTGTTATTATATTACAAATATATTGGAGATTCAGACCAGCGGTTCTTAATATGTGGTTCCTAGTTCCATCATTGTAGACTACAATATTTTATATTTTGTGTAATTTCGCTGTTTAAATTATTACAAATAAATAACTAGTTATACAGTGCCTTCCAAATATTAATAACTTCTGAATGGTTTAAAATATAGGATTTGAATACAATGGGATCACCAAGTTTATAATTTAACTATTTAGAATAGTTTAGATTACCTATAACAAATAAATCAGTAGTTATTTTTTATTATTTTTACTGTACTATATTACTAATAATCTATAGTTGCACTGATTTTAATATAATTTATACAATCTTCTAGTTTCAGTTTTTTACTTCTTATTAGCTATGCTATATTTATTTAAATATTTTTTCATATCATGTACTGACTTGTTAATTTCCTTTAAATATTCTTTGCTTGAGTCCCCTATAATCTGTAATATTATTTTTAGTTGACAACTTAAAATAATTTGAGAACCGCTGGTATATTTTTATTATTATTGCTTAGTCTTCATTATTGTTACAACAAAAGCAAAAAAAACACTCATCAATTTAATAAGGGATCAAAATATTATAGACAAAATGGGCAAAATTCAAAGCTCTGAAATGATAGAAAGAATTGATTACATAAATTAATAAAAAAAAAACATTTTAAAGATTGATATCTCTACTTTTCAATATTTTTATTATTTTTTACAATTTTTTTCGCAATGAAATTTAACATTAAATCAAAATTGTTACTTTACTTTGCGAGCTTGTAAAGGGTTAACAAACCATTTATTGTACGAAATTATTTAAAAATAGTGGAAAATTGAAATTAAAAAAAAATTATTCCAAGGCGTGTCAAATTGTAGATCTCAATTGATAAAATATGACCGTATTTTTAACTTCCCAATAGGGAGTTATTGTAATTGGTCCGAAAATCGAAATCAAAAATTTTAACATATTTTCATGTTTCAAGGGCATTAGAGTATATTGACACTATTTTTAGAAAAATGTCTGTGTGTGTGTGTGTGTATGTATGTACGTACGTACGTACGTACGTACGTGTCATTTTTTTCCGGGACGAAATCTCGCGAACAAAAAATGCTATTGACTTCGTTGGGTTGCTAATCGAAGCGTCTTGACGTGAATATGATCTGAAAGAAAGGATTTTTCGAAATTCAACCCCTACAGGGGTAAAAAGGGTGTTTTTTTTCATTTTTATTTTTTTTCTTGGTCGAATTTAGTCGGAACTTAGAATAAATACTATACAATACAAATAATGAAACGTGTATTTAGTATTTATTTTTTATATGGGTCCAAACAGCCATTAAATGGATGAAAACCACCATCAAAATTTGAATTTCATACTAATAAATACATCTAATAATTCATGTTGCCTTGGAAACAACACAATTCAAAATTCAAACATTCAAACATTCAAACTGTCAGATTAGTTTTTCTAAAAATGTGCATTATATTATTGACATTATTAAGATATTAGAAAACTAATATTCATAATACAAAGGGTGAGTTTTATTTCTGATAAATTCCATTAAAATTTTTCATATACATATTAAAAAAAAAAAATTACAAACTATAACATAGTAATATTAATTATGGAAACAATAAGTAATCTGTATTCAAGTATTGTAAGTCATACCATGTTGGGAAGTTGATTGTGTGGACCTAAAGGATCGCACCCCACAGTTTACGTTATATAGTTTAATTTTATATCCCCGGGTAAAATTGGATCCGACAGCTAGTTATAATTTTTTTTAACTCAAAAATGGCGGCAGCAAGGAGCCCCGGCAGTATTTTATTTTATCCCCCCTCCCTCTAACTCGGTGACTACTAACTCAAAAATCTGAAGAAAAAAAAACAGATAACGAGGCTTTGGTGAGACTACATACGACAAATACAAAAATAAAGTCACCCATATCATTTAAAATTTTGGAGAAATAGGGAAGTGTCATAAAAATATATATATTTTTTTTTATCTAGGCATGTTGGGTGTCAAAATGTAGATCTCAATGAGTAGAATATGACACTATTTTTTTAAATAAAAAATGGCGCCTGCAGGGGATTCCAAGCAAACATTTATTCTGTCCCCCTCACCCTCTAACTCGGTAACTACTGGCTCAAAAAATCTGAAAATAATTTGGTAATAGGGCTTTGGTGGGACTGCCAACTACAAATACTAAAATCAACAATATCATTTCAAATAGGGAGGGGCGTCATGGATTTTTTTATTATCATATCTTGGCTTATGGGGTGTCAAAATGTAGATCTCAATTAATAGAATATGATCCTATTTTTATATTTATTGCTAACTCAAAAATGCACCTGTATATGTAAGTGGCTCCAATTAGTCCACGTTGTATATACTTTGGAACCCTTATGACATATACCCGTGTATGTCTTGACAGATTTTTTTGTTTAATATCAAATAATTCCGCGGTAAAACTGTAGATCAAATTTATAAAAAAAGTTACATAAAAAATATAATTTTTTACTTGACTATCCTATAAGTCTGTGGAAAATGAATTAAATGTTAATTTGCACATCTACATATCTGAAAAGTAGAATATACAGGGTGGTCCGGTTTGGGATACAGATATTTTAGGAGCTGATTCCCTGACTCATTGTGAGTAAGAAATTTTGCGGGAAGTGGGGGTCTATCTTTAACACCCTCTGAGCTACAGGGTGTTTAAATAATTTCCTTCAGAGTAATTCTTACTTCAAAGATTTTCTCATACATCTAAAGTAATGTATCTAGAGCAACAAAAATGAGTCAGTTTCATAGGTAATTAATTAACATATTTTTCAGTATTCTATGGCTATCCGTAGATTTTTTATTTCCGAGTTATAGCTCATCAAAGTCGAAAAATATCTTTTTTTGGTAAATTTTTTTATGAAAATGACATTTTTCTCCAAAAGTACCCCTACTAACATGTTGTATTTTTTATCATTATTTTGGTACATCATAATGTTACCTACAAATTCACTATACAAAATTTGGACGTGGGTCTTATAGTTTTCATGTTATTAATTAATCCCCAAAGTTACTATTTTGCTACCTGCCACATTAAATGAAATAGTCAATAAATTTATTTGTTTATAACTACATAATTTTATTATTAATTATTACTTACCATAAAAATAATTATTTTCCGGAAAACTGTAAGACACATTTGAAGGTAACATTATGATGTACCAAAATAATGATAAAAAATACAACATGTTAGGGGTACTTTTGGAGAAAAATGTCATTTTCATAAAAAATTTCGACAAAAAAAATATTTTTCGACTTTGATGAGCTATAACTCGGAAATAAAAATACGGATAGCAATAACCGTATTACTGAAAAATATGTTAGTTAATTACCTATGAAACTGACTCATTTTGATTGCTCTAGATACATTACTTTAGATGTTATGAGATAATCTTTGTAGTAAGAACTACTCTGAAGGAAATTATTTAAACACTATTACATTTTTTTTATACAGGGTGATTCAGCACTGTCATGCCAAACTTGAAAAGTAGATTGAGAAAAATATTTTAAGCAAAAAACTTCCAATAAACATGTGTCCGGAAATTATTCCTTAGGGAACTACAGGCCTCCAAAGATTTTGCTAAAAATGAGTTTTAATTTAATATCTAGAGAACCCTTTGTGATAGAATTATGAAATTTAGTATTTGGTTTAGTAATAATAAGTGTTATCGATTTCTAATATTAACCAATTATATTTTAGATCAGGGCTGTATGGGGCCAGTGGGCCCATCGATTTTTATCTAGTATTTGTTTGTTCGTTAATTTTTTCCTGAGTTGGTACATCAATAAGATTATATGACACAAAATACACAAAAACATAATTTGCTTGTTTATCATAGGATAAACCGTTTTCGAGAAATATCGACTGAAAAGAAAGCATGCAGAATTTAACTTAATACGGATGCTTGAAATTACAAAAAATAATTTTATATTCTTTTTAAATGATTAATGATAAGAATAAAGTTCATATAAATAAACCTCCTAATATGAATCCTGGAAGATCTATAGCCTTTTCTATTACTGTTACATGTACTTTATTAACATGACTAAAAAAATAAACTAAAAATGGCTATTTGTTGATATGGATGCATTTTCGGAGGTATATTTATATTAACTTTTTGTCTTATTTTTTATCATGGAGCAAGAATGTAAATTTATTATTTGTAATTTGAAGCATCCGTATTAAGTTAAATTCTGCATGTCGATATTTCTCGAAAACGGTTTATCCTATGATAAATAAGCAAAGTATGTTTTTGTGTATTTTGTGTCATATAATCTTATTGATGTACCAACTCAGGAAAAAATTAACGAACAAACAAATACTAGATAAAAATCGATGGGCCACTGGCCCCATACAGCCCTGGTCTAAAATATAATTGGTTAATATTAGAAATCGATAACACTTATTATTACTAAACCAAATACTAAATTTCATAATTCTATCACAAAGGGTTCTCTAGATCAGCGGTTCTCAAACTTTTTTCGCTGCGGTACCCTTGTCGGGCAAAAAAAAATTCGCGGCACCCTTGCCGGGATAAAAAATTTCGCAGTTATCCTTAAAGCGGTTTAAATAGTTAGGAAAATAAGAAAAAACCAATGCAACTTTAATAATCTGGTGTCTTTAATGCGACGAATGAAACTGTTTTGATGATTTTTTCATTATTTCTTTTATATTTATAGGAAGTTTGGTTAGGTACCTAAATATAAGTGAAGTTGGGTCTCTTTTTACGCGGACTTTTTTATGCAAATTCAGAGATTCTCCGTTTCGGTGGTGAGATATGGAATGAAAGCTGACAATTCAAGGAATTCAATTATGTAAACGTTTTGTTATTATTAAAATCTTCGTTTAACAAATTTAAAAAAAAAATCGTAAAAAAATATCTCAGAAAGTAACAATGAGACTGAAAAATTGGGAATATGCCAATATCACAAGAAAATAATCTGCAGTCACCGCACTTAATAAAATTTTAAATACAATTGTTGTTAAATTTAAAATCAATTGTAGTAAAGTTTTAAAGTTGTTAAATTTGCAGTTGTTTCGTGTCACAAAAGCAATAATAACATCGGTGTTTTAATTGTCTTTTATTTTCAAATTTTGTTTACTTTTCAATAAAAGTAAATAAATAAAATTAAAAAACAATTTTTTTATAGGCATTTTTATTCGTTTATTTCTAGAAACTTTCTTATGCGATTTTTGGCCTATTTTTAATTAATTGATTTGGTTTCACGGTTTTAGAAAATTATGGAACGTATCTCTGATTTTACAATGTAAGCAATGTCTTTTTTTGAGCGATTTTTTTTATGCGGTTTTCTGTGAAAAGTATCTACCGCGTAAAAAGAGACCTTACTGTACTTACTTGATCAGACTTACATTTTACTGTTTTACTGACCAAATTTTCCACCTTAAAACTTCACTCAAAATGTAATTACAACTTTACTTATCGACTGCACCTTTTGCTTTTTTTTGTAAAACACGTCTGAATGTGAAACAAAAAATAAACTTTTTCGACAGTGGTGATGGAAGACAACTTAAATTTTAGCATTAAGCATCTTAATGCCGTTTTTTAATTTTTTCACAATTTTAGCTGACTTTTCTTGATTATTGCCGCGGCACCCCTGGCATACGCTCGCGGCACCCTGGGATGCCGCGGCACCCAGTTTGAGAACCGCTGCTCTAGATATTAAATTAAAACTCATTTTTAGTAAAATCTTTGGAGGCCTGTAGTTCTCTAAGGAATAATTTGAATTTTTTTTTGAATTTCGTAAGAGGGGTGGAGCCGAGGCTCCGGCACTTAGGCCACTAGGGCCCATTGTGCTCCCCTGGGTTTCTAAGACTCGTTGAAAAGGTCCGTTGCTTCAGCGAAGCATAGGATCCTTTTCCTTGACATGTCCTGAATATCTTTTGACTCGAGAAAAGGGGAGCCAAGGTATTTGCTCCTTAGTGCTGCAAGTGCTATGCAGTCACATAGGATGTGTTCTGAGGTTTCTTCCTCTGTGTAGCATTTCCTGCACTGTGGGTTAGGCGCTATGCCTATAGTGTGGAGATGACTGTTCATGTACCCGTGGCCTGTTAGGAGGCCCGTTACGATTCTGATTTGTCTTCTGCTTAAGTTCAGAAGATATTCTGTTGTCTTAGGCGAGTAGTCCTTAATGAAGGATCTTGCTTGTCTAGGCCTTTGTCTAGAGGTCCAAGATTGCTGGAACCGCTCAATGGCGCAGTTCCAGATCTCGTGCCTCACGTTTTTTTGGGGATTTTCCGAAGGCTGGTTCAGGACCTGTTAAAGGTTCACACGCTCCAGCTACCGCTAGAGCGTCAGCTTCTTCATTTCCCTTGATTCCACTATGGCCTGGAACCCATAGGATCTTCACATAGTTCTCAGCTGAGAGTTTAGTGAGTTTTTGTTGACATTCCTCGACCAATCGTGACCCTATCTTGTGAGAGAGTAGGGCCATTATGGCAGCTTGGCTGTCGGAACAAATGTAGATATGTCTACTTTTGTATCCTCGTTTGAGGTTTTCTTCTACGCAAAGGTTGCACAGGCCCTTTGTTCTTGTCTTTTCACATGGCTGTTCCAGGTAAGTTTGGCATCTAGGATAACTCCCAGATATTTGACTTCTCCGGACAGTTCCAGTGTTTTGTTGAAGATGGATAGTTTTCTCAAACCCTCCATCTTCCGCTTTCGTGTGAACAGGACCTGCTCGGTCTTGGATGGATTTACCGATAGCTGGGCCCCGTTACACCAGTCTTGTACGATATTCAGAGCGTGTTGAGTTGCTCCGCATATCGTGCCGAGAAATTTTCCGGCTATGATGATTGCTATATCATCAGCATAGCCTTGTGCGTAAAAACCCACTTCATTGAGCCTCCGCAGAAGTTCGTCAACCACGAGGCACCACAGGAGTGGTGATAGTACACCTCCCTGCGGGCACACACGGCTGGCAGATACTTTCACGGAGTCCCCCTTTAGCGTGGCTTTAATATTTCTGTTTTTAAGCATGTACTCGACCCACTTGACAATAGTGGGTTCCATTCCATGCTCTAAAGCAGCATTGTGTATAGATTCGAAGGTTGTGCGGTCAAAGGCATCTTCGATATCTAGGAACGTACCAAGAGCATATTCTCCATAGTTCAGAACCTTCTCGACTTTGTGGACGATTTGGTGAAGGGCCGTCTCAGTGGATTTGCCTCTTTGGTAAGCGTGTTGATGCTGATGCAATGGGTATTGCATTAGGCATCCGTCTCTCAGATACCGATCCACCAGTCTCTCCTGCACTTTTAGTAGGAAGGAGGTGAGACTGATGGGTCGGAATGATTTTGCCTGGAAGTAAGAGTCCTTACCAGGCTTAGGGAGGAATATTACTCTGGCCGCCCGCCATGGGACAGGAACATATCCCATAGCAAGGCAGCCTCGTAATATGTGGTATAGCGGCCTAGTTAGTACTTCCTGTCTCTCCTGTAGGAGAGCCGGAAAGATACCATCAGGGCCTGCTGCTTTGAAAGGGGCAAACGATGCGATCGCCCATTTCGTGCGTTCGTAAGTTACGACTTTGGAGGCCACCTTCCAGTCATTAGTTGAAGGTCTAATCTGGGGAGCCTCCATCATCGGCGTGTTACTTTGTAACTCTCTAGAGTCAGGGAAGTGTGTCTTCATCAAGAGCCTAAGTACCTCCTCGTTGGTGGTGGTGAAGTCACCATTAGGAAGTTGTAAGGCCCCCAACCTGCTCCTAGGGTTTTTTGCGAGAACTTTGCAGAGCCTTGCTGCTTTAGGCATGCTTTCTATGTCTTCACAGTAGACCTTCCATGTTGTTCGCTTTGATTGCCTTATGGCATTTTTGTACCTTTTTTTTGTGGTGTTCCCAATCGTCAGGTGTTCGTGTACGTTTGACTATGTTAAATAGCCTACGTGTTTCTTTGCGAAGCTTATCTAGTGATGAACTCCACCAAGGGGTATTATTTTTACCTTTGTGCACACGTAGAGGGCAGTTATCCTCATACGATGTGATGATGGCCCTCTGTAGACAGTCTACGGCCAGCTCTACTTCTCCTGGGCTTCTGGGTTCGTTCTGAATCCCGTGAAGTCTACTCAAAAGGTCCTCCGTGTAGGAAGCCCAATTGGTAGATTTGGGATTTCTGTACGTTTCCAGAACGGGAGAAGTTAAGGTTAGCCTGAAGCATATGTACCTGTGATCCGATAAGGTCGGTTCAGTTGACACATGCCAGTTTTCTACATCTTGGGTGATAGATAGGGACCCAAGTGTTATGTCTATTACTTCTTGCCTTTTAGATGTAATGAAGGTCGGAGAATTTCCTCGGTTCAGAATTTCGAGGTTGGTTGTTTGTAGGAATTCTAGGAAAGCCCTTCCTCTTTCGTTGACGTCACTGCTTCCCCATAGGGTATGGTGAGAGTTCGCATCACAACCAATCAGAAGATCTTTCCCTTCATTCCTACAAAAGTTTATCAGCTCCTCTAGTTCTCTTGTAGGGGGAGGAGTTGATGAGTCATACGGCAAATAGGCAGAGCAGATAACAAGATCTCTCCGTCCTGTGCTGCTGTCCAATCGTAGATTGGCAGCTACCAAATCCCTGAAACAAAAGGATGGTAAGGGGGTGAAATCTATACTATTTGATGCATATATGCAGGCGCGTGGATTCTCGTTCGAGGCACGATACCAAGTAGTGCCTTCATTGGTAGGCAGGCCTTTTACATGGCCCCCATAAACCCAGGGTTCCTGTAAGGAATAATTTCCGGACACATGTTTATTGGAAGTTTTTTGCTTAAAATATTTTTCTCAATCTACTGTTCAAGTTTGGCACGACAGTGCTGAATCACCCTGTATATAGATTAATTTTTGTAAATAATATTTCAATTAAAATTTAATAATTTGCATCCCTTTAATACTGGAATGGATTTTAACGACGGAACAGGCTTGTGCGTGATTTTGAAGGCAATTCAAGATCACGCACTGAGAAAATGGACAGACGGATATCGGCAGCGGCAGATGTAGTATAAATAGACAAAAAGTAGTGTTTTAATTGTTGAAACCGTTTTGAAGAATAATTCAATCTTTTTGTGACCCGTTGCGGGGATATTATTGCCGTAGTGCTGAAAGGAGGGAAAAACGAGCGTGATAAACGAGTTCCCCTCCATCACGTGTGGGTTTTTGGTCCCCATCACCACCAAGGACCAAATGGCGTCCAACATTGTAAATAATTTGTAAATAAATGTATACATATAGTTGTAAATAAAAAGTGTACAGAAATCTAGTGTTTCCAAAAATAAAACCGAACCACTCCCACTTCCGACGAGCTAGAGGCACCCTTAGGCGAAGGACAGCCGGGGGACGTGACAACACCCTGTAGCTCAGAGGGTGTTAAAGATAGACCCCCACTTCCCGCAAAATTTCTTACTATGAGTCAGGGAATCAGCACCTAAAATATCTATATCCCAAACCGGACCACCCTGTATAAGTATTTATTAAATTACAATCACTTTTACTATAATTAGAGAGCTTTTCAGATTGCATTATTTTTTTCTTGCAATATTTTGATGACTGTATTTTTACATATTTATAATATTTAACTATGCCTACTTACAAATTAATGCAATAATTTTTAAGCAAGTAAATCACAATTTTATTAAATTATACATTTTAAAAATAATTTTCTTATTTTAATGCAATTATAATACGATACCTTCATATGATCATATGAATGTAACAAAAATTAATACAATTAATTAATATGGTACAACAAAAATAAAGGGAACTGTATAGGGTAATTTACAACTAATGTAAAAAAATACACTAGATGTTTCCGGAAATTCTTCGTAAGGGAGCTACTTCTTCAAAAATTTTGGTCAAAATTAGTGTTTATTTAATAACTAAAAAATTCATTGTGGTAAAGTTATAAAACTTGATATTTGGTGTAGTATAAATACGTATTCATAATTTTCAGTATCTAAAAATAATAATTTAGACAAGCGGGGTATGGGGTCAGTGGGCCCGCCGATTTTTATCAAGTATTTATTTGTTCTTTAAGTATTTCTTGAGTTGGGTACATACTTGTTGATTATATGATACTTTCTTCATTTAGACCAACCGTTTTTGAGAAATATTGATAAAAAACAGTTGTAGAATTTTATTTAATACGGATGCGTCAAATTAAATAAACTAAACTTATATTCTTGTTATATGAAAACAAGATATAAAGTTATATCTCTAAAACTGTATTTTTATCAACAAATAACCATTTATAGTTTCATTTTTAACTTGATTTTTTAACAGTAATACAACTGACTATTAGTCTACGAAGACAAGTATTAAGAGGTATTATTATATACTAACTTTTTTTCTTGTTTTGAATCTAGAACAAGAATATACATTTATTCTGGGTAACTTGAAGCTCCCGTGTTTAGTAAAATGAAAATCGTTAAAAAATTACTTTACCTACCTTTAAACAGAAATTTTCATTGGTTAAAATATTAATATTTAAAAAAAATATGCTTTTTTGAGACTAATTTCAATTTTAATAAAAATGATTAATTTTTAAATTATTTCCCCCAAAATAAACATTTTTACGTTTTTTTAAACCCTCTAGAAAGAGTATTTTTTTGTCAAATTCAGTATTTGTGATCTCAATCGTTTCGACTAAGTGTCCCTAATCAAATGTCAACCATAAAATCACCCCGTCATCGATTAAAATTTTGAGAAAAATTGAAAAAAACCTTGAAAAACGGGGTTTTCACCCTTCATCCCCTTTTTAGGGTTCCAAAGAAACCCTATTAATTTCACTTTGTCGTCCGTCCGTCCGTCCGTCCTTTTCACTCAAAGCTCAATAGCTCGTAAACTATATAAGCTAGAACTTTTAAATTTGTACTGAATATGTAAAATTACACCCTCTAGCAAAATATGTACACATATTTTGGAAAAATATTTTTTAGGGGGGGGGGCTAAGAAGCTAAAGACAGCCAAAAAAAATATTTTTTTTATACCAAGGCAAGTGGCACATCAAAATGTGTAACCAAGCTAGTGTAATTTGATCCTTATTCTTATTTTTTTATAAATCAAAAATGGCGCCTACAGGGGGCTTTAAAGCAAATTCAAAAAACAAAAAAAAATGTATTCCAAGTTGTGTGGGATGTCAAAATGTAGATCTCAGTGAGTAGAATTTGATACTATTTTTTATTTTTTTTTTAAATTAAAAATGGCGCCTACAGGGGGCTCCAAGCAATAATTTTGTCTGTCCCCCTCCTCTAACTCGGTAACTGCGGTGAGACTACCAACGACAAATACTTAAGTCACCAATATCATTTCAAATTTTGGAGAAAAAGGGAGGGGTGTCATACATTTTTTATTTTTATTTTTTTATCTGGGCATGTGGGGTATCGAAATGTAGATCTCAGTGCGTAGAATATGACAGTATTTTTTATTTTTGTTATAAATCAAAAATGGCGCCTACAGGGGGCTCCAAGCAAAAAAAAATTCCCCCCCCCCCCTCTAACTCGGTAACTACTGACTCGAAAAATCTGAAAAAAATAGGTAATGAGGCTTTGGTGAGACTACCAACGACAAATACTAAAGTCACCAATATCATTTCAAATTTTGGAGAAAAAGGGAGGGGTGTCATACATTTTTTTATTTTTATTTTTTTATCTGGGCATATGGGGTGTCGAAATGTAGATCTCAGTGAGTAGAATATGACACTATTTTTTTTCCAAATTAAAAATGGCGCCTACAGGGGGCTCCAAGCAAAAATTTTGTCTGTCCCCCCACCCCTCTAACTCGGTAACTACTGGCTCGAAAAATCTGAAAAAAATTAGGTAATGAGGATTTGGTGAGACTACCAACGACCAATACTAAAGTCACCAATATCATTTGAAATTTTGGAGAAAAAGGGAGGGGTGTCATACATTTTTTTATTTTTATTTTTTTATCCGGGCATGTGGGGTGTCGAAATGTAGATCTCAGTGCGTAGAATATGACACTATTTTTTATTTTTTTCCAAATTAAAAATGGCGCCTGCAGGGGGCTTCAAGTAAACAAAAATTTGTCCACCCCTCTCTAGCTCGGTAAATACTGACTCAAAAAATCTGAAAAAAAAATTGGTAATGGGGTTTTTATAATACTAGTAACGACAAATACTAAAATCAACAATATCATTTCAAATTTTGAAAAAATAGGAAGGGGCGTCATGGAATTTTTTTTATTTTCATATCTAGGCTTGTGGGGTGTCAAAATGTAGATCTGAATTAATAGAATATGATCCTATTTTTTATATTTATTTTTAACTCAAATATGCACCTGTAAATGCCTCTAAACAGTCCACGAAGTATATACTTCGGAACCCTTATGGCATACACTGGTGTATGTCTTGACAAATTTTTAAGAATGCTGCACCACTTTTCGCTAAGCCGGGTTATTTTTCTCGAATTCTATGCCCCAAAATCTAAATAATCAACCATAAATTCGTTTGCCCCTAAAAGTTTGGATTTTGGTACTCTTAACTGCAAATTGAGTTAACCGTTTACTTAAAAAGTATTGATTTTATGAAAAAAGTATAAATACATTTTTAGGGTTCCGTAGAAAACTAGGAACCCTTATAGTTTCTCCATGCCCGTCCGTCTTAAAAGATTTTGAGATAATAAGATGAAATTTGGTATAGGGTCGGAGATTAATGACCCAAAAACAGAAATGATAAGATTTTAAAAAAAAATAAATAAATTAGGCCCCCTTTTCATAAAATGAAGTGTTTAAAAAAATCACCTACCCCAGTGGGGTGTCATTAGAAAGGTCACCTAAAATGCAACAAAAAATGTAACAGAACTTTTTGATTTTAACCCTTCAATGAAGATGTATTTGCTCTCCAAACTCATTAAAAAAGCGTCCCCCCTCTATTTTCTGAACTATCAATTCAAAAAATCTGAAAACATTCCATAATGTAGCTTTTCAATAGTTCTTTCACTGAAAATTATAACGAACATTCTCAAAAATATTTTAGACCCGCCTTCTACAAACTGAATAATAAACTCTCATTTTTTTCCTCACTTACCCGATTGAGTGGGGCGTCATTTGATAGGTCTCCTAAAATGCAATAAAAAACGTTAAATAACTTTTTGATTTCAACCCTTCATTCACGATATATTTGCTTTTTAATGTCGCTGTCAGAGCGTCCCCCCCCCTCTAGTTTCTAAACTATTGATTAAAAAAATCTGAAAAAAATTCAGAAAATAGCTTTTAATTAGTACTTTCACTGAAAACTATAACGAACATATATTTTGGACCCCCCTTTCATAGATTTAATAATGAACTTACATTTTTTTCATTCACCCCATTGAGTGGGGTGTCATTTGATAGGTTTCCTAAAATGCAAAAATAAAAGTCAAATGACTTTTTGATTTTAACCCTTCAGTCACGAAAATTTTGAAATAACTCTTTTTTTATAAATCGTAGTGAGAATGACACGGAACCCTATCATGTGCGTGCCCAACACGCACTTGCCCATTTTATTTGTGTAGAATTTTATAAGATACGATATTCTTCATAACAATTTCCTCGAAAAATTGATAATTTTTGAAATATTTGCAAAAAAATAGACCCCCCCCCCCCTTTACCTCTTAAAAACAAAAACCCGTCGCCCAAATTAAGTGTACTTTTTAGGGTATGTTTAGGAAATCAAAATAAAAGTCACCAAAATTCAGCTTAGTCGGAATTTTTTCTTCGTAAAAACCTTTATTTCCTATAATAAATGAACAAAGTATATGTTTGTGTATTTTGTGTCATATAATCTTCTACAAGTTCCCAATTCAAAAAAATGAACAAAAAAATACTTGATAAAAATCGGTGGGCCTACTGGCCCCATAAACTCCTGGTCTTAATAACTATTTTTGATACTGGAAACAGATAACACTTATAAATACTAAACCGGTTATCAAATTTTATAATTGTATCACAATAGGTTCTCTAGTTATTAAATAAACACTTAATTTAGGAATTTTCGGATATATGTTTATAAATACAAGATAATTGATTACCTTCAATAGTTATTAAAATGTATAAAAAATTACTACATAGTAATAGTGTCTATACACAAAATCGCAAGAAATGTTGGTTTGCGTGGTATTAAAACTGTGGTAACTTGTTGTACAGAGAAAGAAACTACAAAGGACAGAGGCATTGAAGGTAATAAACGTGGTATCGACTACCACTACAACGTGGCAATGTCTCTGTGTCTAGAGGGGCATCAACTAAAACAAGCAAATCCTGACTACGATTACAAATTACATCAGGAGGATAAAGAGGCCGGTAAATTCGATGATTTAGTGTATGAATTTACAATCAACCAAAATGAACCGTGGACACGTCTACTCATACAAATAAAAAACAAGAAATCCGAAATCCCGATCAAGACAAGCAATCTGCTCTTCGACGGAAAAAAAGAAACTTTTAGCTTAAAAAAGTTTCTTAAATCTACTGAAAAAATTCCAAATACTGAAAATAGTTTATACGTTATTTACACGACTTCCTCATTAGATATTCAAAAAGATGGTTACTTACAGAAATGTCACAAAACAAATACGAGTTTACATTCTTCTAATATAAATGTCATTCCTGTTTTTGATACTAAGTGCCAGTACAAATTTACAAAAGAAGTAAACATTGATATACTCTCTAAACACACAGATGTACCAAAAGAAGATTGGATAAACTTTCTGAATAAGTTGTTATTTGTTGTCGGTTCACCGAATCTTGATGAAATTAAATGTGATGTAGAAAGGAAAATAGGAAACATACTTCCTAAAGCAAGAACACAAATATGGAATGGATTATACAAAATTCTGGATGACTCTTTATTTAAAAAGACTGAAATAACATCAATCCAAATAGCAGAATTATTTAAAACTACTGAAAAAGAAATTCAATCAGTTTGTGATTGTAAATACGAAGAAAGTAAGCTAGATTTTGAAAGCAGTATACCATTGTACGAATTTTTAATTTCAGATAATATTATATTACCTATCAAATTTGATAATTCAGAATTTACCCTTCACAAAATATGTCAACTAATTAAAAAATTGAGGGAAGAGAAATATTATATAAAAAAATACACCATGAAGCATCTGTATTGCATTAAGCAACTAGATGATATAGAAACTGCAAATGCATTTAACCTTTTAATAATAGTTATTAAAAATAATGATCAATTAAAGATATTTAAATATATTCCAAAAAAAGAAGGACAAAAATACATCATTCTACTTCCGAATGAACTAAACTTACCTGGCTTGGAAAGTTGTCATCCAGTTTATGAAGACAGTGAAAATACATTCAAAATGTTATCTGAAGGCTCTAAACACGATGTCTTAGAAACAAAATGCGTATCTTTTAATGGTCAAATATCAAGTTTCGAAAAAATTCTTAATGTGAATATAAATTCTTTATCAGAAGAACAAGAGAAGCAACTATGTGAAGTAATAACAGCTGATATTTTATTGCATTTCCTTGTTGATGATGACATAAATTTAGAAATAAGTTTTAACCGTCCAAGTATTAATACATCAGACTTTTACATTCCTAGAGAGTTGTATTATACAGCAGTGATAGAAGAAAATAAAATAAATGAATTTGAAGAAACATATGTAATCGACAATTTACATAATTTTGAAACTCAGTGCAATGAAAACCCCGATCGTACAATACATCATTTTAAAAAATTCAAAAACATTCTGGCGTGGGATCAAAGTAATGGTGATGCAACATACATCAGAGAATTCATGAATAAAAACAGAACTAAGGATAATGTACACAATCTGCCTAGTTATGAATCTTGGGATATAATATTGGATAATTTAACAAACCTAACAAAATTATATAACAGAGCTACAGATATTTCACAAAATCTGACTTTTATTGAATCTTGGAATGAAATTTGTCGCAATCTACAAAATAATTCACAAAATGTGCCATATATGTTGGATAAATTTTACGGCAATCTAATCAACCAAAAAGAAATCTCCCACAAAATCAGAGCTATGTGGGACAACAAATCCACAGACTTTGTAATAAACGAAGATGAACTGTGCGGCGAAAATAAAAATGTAATTTTAATAGCCGATAAACCCGGAATGGGAAAAACTTTACTAATGACTAATTTATTTAAAAATTTGCAGATGAAACATCCTAATAATATAATTATTAGACTTAATCTTAACGACCATACGACCGCATTTAATGAAAACCCCATTTTTAGTAATCCGGAAATGCCACTAGATTTTCTAAAAAATAAATTATTAACAAAATCTTCTATATTATCACAGAATATTTTGACATTTTTATTGAAAAATCAACACCTAATATTTTTATTACTGGACGGAGTCGATGAATTATGCCCTGACTATAGACAAATAATCTTTAATTTTATTAAATCATTAAATAAATCAAAACTTGTTAGATTATTTCTGACGACTAGGCCAACACAACAAGCTAGTCTAGAAGAAATAACTTCCCAATTTGCGTTATCAATGAAACCGTTTACTGAAGAAAATCAACTGTTATATTTAAACAAAGTACCGAAAAAAGAAAATAAAAAGACAAAGGCTTTGTTACAACAATTAAATGAAAAATCTGACTTGAAAGAATTATTAGGAGTCCCTTTATTGTTGAGAATTATTACTGAAATCTTAAATGACTCGAATCAAAAAAAGTTTGATATTGAAGACGTTTCAAATATTTCAAAATTATTCAACAAATTTGTTAGCCAAAAGTTAAATATTTTTTCAAGAGAAAAAATGAAACAGGACGAAACAAACACGTTTGTTAAAGCCGGTAATGAAGTGTTACAGAAATATTATCATGAAAAACACGAATGTTTGGCAATGAAGTTACTATTTAGTGAATATAAAAATACAGAAGAACCTAATGGAAAAACTACAGACGGAATAACACAAGTAGGTATTATAACACAAATCATAGATGAAAATCCAGAGTTTGTTCATAGATCATTCGCCGAATATTTTTCATCGATATTTATACAAACGCACGTCAATGAAGATTGGGTAATTAAATTATTGTTTGAAAAAGTATTGACAGAAAATGATTTAACAGCATTAAGGAAATTCATTAACGATAACATCGAAACAAAATTTAAGAAAATAAAAAGAAAATACAAACAGTTTGTTAAGGACAATTACACAAATCTAAATGAAAAAGATACTTTATTAAGTATTTTATACACAGCTGCATATGAAGATAACTTGGAAATATTAAATTTCATTTTGGAGAATTTTTCAGAAAATAAATCAAGTTTAGAAAAATTGCTTTCCTACCAATCAAATATTACTGGACTAATACCTCTTGAAGCTGCAATTAATAAAGGTAACATACAAATAGCAAAAATACTTATAAACATTTCTATTGATAAAAAAATACAGAAAAACAGTCTGGCGTTCCAATATCTGCTGGGTAAAGGTGATGCAGATGGTATTACAGCGTTATTTGCAGCCGCTCTTAGAGGTCACAAAGATATAGTGAGATTACTATTAGATAAGGGAGTAGACATTAAAAATGAGGGAAATGTGTTAGCATTAGGTATAGCCGCTGTTGGAGGTCACAAAGATGTAGTAAGATTACTGTTAAATAAGGGAGTAGACATTGAATATGTGGGTAATTTTGGCATGACAGCATTACATGGAGCCACTTTTAGAGGTCACAAAGATGTTGTGAAGGAACTCTTAGATAAAGGGGCAGACATTAACAAAGTGTGTAATGGCGAAAAAACAGCGTTACATATGGCCGCTTTAATGGGTAATAAAGACATTGTGGAGGTACTGTTAGATAAGGGGGCAGACATTAATTTCATGAATAATGATGGCGAGACAGCATTATATATAGCCGTTCGTGGAGGTCACACAGACGTTCTAAGACTACTGTTAAATAAAAGAGTAAACATTAAACTGGTGCCTAAAACAGGTATGGCAGTATTAAATATAGCCGCTTTTGGAGGTTACAAAGACGTAGTGAGCTTACTATTAGAAAATGGGGCAGACATTAACATGGTGAATAAAACTGGTATGACAGCGTTACATAGTGCCGCCTCTAGAGGGCACATAGACGTTGTGAAAGTACTGTTAGCTAAGGGGGCAGACATTAACATGGAGGATATACGCGGACTTACACCGTTACAAATTGCCGCCAGTGTGAGTCAAAAATACGTTATAAATGTATTGTTGGACAAGGGGGCAAATATAAACATGTTGTCTAAGAATAAAGCAGGTTCAACAGCATTATGTATAGCCGCCATTGAAGGTAATAAAGATATTGTGAGTTTATTGCTAGATAAGGGGGCAGACGCTGACATGGTGGATAAACCCGGGTTGACAGCGTTACATTACGCAGTCTCTAGAGGTCACATAGACGCTGTACGTGTATTGTTAGATAAGGGAGCAAATATTAATGTGGCGAATAAAAGTGGATTTACACCATTACATAATGCCGTTTTGAATGATCATAAAAACATTGTGAATGTTCTGTTGAACAAGGGGGCAAATATTAACATAGCGAGTAAAAATGGATATACAGCGTTACATTTCGCAGCCTTTAAAGGTCACAATGACGTTCTGAGTGTATTGGTAGATAATGGTGCAGACATTAACATGGTAACTACAGACGGTAAGACTGCGTTAATATTAGCCTATTCAAAGGGTCATGAAGTTATTGTAAGATTATTGTTAAATAAAAGGAAATACGTTCAAAATGTTGGTAATGGCAGTGATACTGCGATTTATAAGGTTGAACTGTTAGATAAGAGAGCAGATAACATAATGAATAAATACAGTAACGCATCGCTACATGAAGCCGCCCTTGAAGGCCGCAAAGACATCGTGAATTTAAAATTAGATAAAGGGACTGACATTAACATTGTAAATAAATCCAGAATGACAGCGTTACATACAGCCGCCTTTGGAGGCCACAAAGATGTTGTAAGTTTATTGTTAGATAAGGGGTCAGACATTAACATGATGGATATATTCGGTCAGACAGCATTGCATACAGCCGCGTATGGAGGTCACAAAGACGTTGTAAGTTTATTGTTAGATAATGGGGCAAGCATTAACTTGGTGGATAAATCCGGTATGACAGCGTGTCATAAAGCTTCCATTACAAATCGCAAGGACGTTGTGAGTGTATTATTAAATAATGGGGCAGATATTAACATTGCAGATAAATCCGGTATGACCGTGTTACATGTAGCCGCTATTAGAGATCAGAAATACGTTTTGAGTTTACTGTTACATAATGGGGCAGACATTAACATGGTTGATAAATACGGTGACACAGTGTTTAGTTTAGCATATAGAACTGGTGATTTTGAACTAGTAAAGTTGCTATTGAGACATGGAGATTATCAGTATGACCACGATGTCAGTGATAATGATAGTGAGTTACCTACAGAACTATTGCGCGCTGTGTGGAGACGTCGATGTAAGTATGTGGAGTATTTGTTATATACAGGTTGTGATATAAACACAGATGACAGTCACAACAGAACGCCCCTGTATTGGGCTGCCCTACTCGGTGATTGCGATATGTTGAGACTATTGTTGAGTGAGGGTGCCGATGTAAACATTAGAGACATTAACGACTCCACAGTTCTACAAGCAGCGTTCAGGTCCGGTAACTACAAAGCAGTGCAAATTTTACTCAGACACAACAGTAATCTTTATAACTACTATGGTGGTGACAGTGACAGTGAGTAAACATAATTATTTTGCAATGATAATTTAAATAATATTACAGCAGACATTTTAATCAATTATTTTATATTTTGATAAAACTGTTTTTAAATTTCACTACTTAAAAGGACATAAGTATATAAAGCAAGAGAGGAAAGGATTACCTAACTCTCAAAAATATAATAATAATAACTTTTTATTGTGAACTTAAAATATATTGTGATTATTAGTTAATTATATTTAATTCATCTAAATATACTGTAGATTTTTTTGTAAAATAGATTAAGAAATAAAACATGTTAATATTTAATAAGCATTAATATGGGAACAGCGGTGAATGTGAGTTGGGTGTTCATTTAATATTTAATGTATTATTTGCAAATAGAAAAAAGACCTAACAATAGAGGTTCAGAAAGTAAAATTCTACAATTGAAAATACAAATTCATATAATGTAATGTAATATTTTGAAATATTAATTCTAGTAGATAAGGTAGTCTTTCTTTTGGAAACTTAGCACATTTTCCTATGTTGAATCTAGAATTCAAATTATTCACATGAATATTTCGAAAGGTTCGATATAAATTATAGAATTTATATCAAATTATTTTGGAATTTAATGTAATATTTCAAAAGATTCGTTTATAGTAGCTAAAGGTAGTAGAACTTACATAATTCTATTTTGAATCTAGAATTCCAATTATTAATGTAACGTACAATTGTTGGCATGTAATGATGCAATATTGTAATGTATGCAGCATGTTAACACTTATTTTGATAGTATTTATTTATTTTTAAGTAAATATGTATTATAACAACAAATACAATTCTATAGTGCTTCTTCTTTCTCTTTTAACTATTACAATTGCATTTTTACCCCCCCCCCCCCCCCAGTGATTTTTTTACTGTATCACTGTATAGATCCTTCGAACTGATATTACATCTGGTAGGATAATAATTTTTCATTGTTCAAATACCTTTTCTGGGGAATTATCTTTATCTCAAGAAATTAAGAATGTATTGATAAATTAGACATTATTAACTCACACATTAAATTGAGTACAAAAAGATAGATACCTACCTATTTTATAAATAAATAGGCATAGATACCTACTTCTGAATATTACAGAAACAATTATGTAGTTAAAAAGTTCTACCCCGTACGAGGAGAGCTTCCTCCATTAAATGTGACCCCAAATATTGTCAAGGTTTGGATTTTTGCAATTATCTGATAAACTGTACATCCGACAAAAAATTCATATTTATGAAAATTGTAGACAATTAAATTATAAACAAGAAAAGTAGATGTGTAATGTTTTGTTTTTGCACAGGTAAGTGTTTGTATAATACTAACGACTTTGTCTGCGTTATTTAGTTTTTTTTTATACAAATATTCTTTTATGTTGGTGATTTACTCCCATTGTATTTTTTCTGCCGGATCAAATGAAACTAATTACAGCCTTTCATATGTGACAGGGGACGGAATATTCTTTTTTTTATTTTTTGTTCTAAATTAATTCCACAAAACGTCAGAATCTCGGTCTTAAGTTAAAAATTGCAAAAACCTACCTACTGTCTACCCCCGCCATTAGGGGTGTAATGCCATTTTTTCTAAATTTTTTACAACGTAAGCAGCTATGTAGATAAACATATCAAAAACCCACTCTCTTCTCTTGCCAAGATATTAAGGGCTGAATATCTAAATTTTAATTTTAATTGAATATTATTTTTTTACGATTTTACTTTAATATAAGTATAAACAGTTATGAAGAAAAATATATCAAAATTTAAAAAGTTTAATACCTATTCCCTCTCCTTCCCAACCCCTAAGGGTAGAATTTCCGAGAGTACTATTTGTCTTGTAGAGTATTTTTGTCAGAAATATTGCAATCTTTTTCAGTGTCAAAATACTAAGCTTGTTGCAAATTTTAATATGAATCTAATCGCAAGTGATTTGTAACTAAATTTTCTGTTTATTACTTTTTTGAACAAAGAAAATCGTAGAAGTTTGGAGACATATTAAAAATATCTGCCATGGGTGCCACGGGACTTTCTTATACGTAATACTGACAGTGAACAGTGTACGTGATTTTTATTTTATTGAAAGATATTTCTGACAAACTAATAAAAGTTAGAATAAAATGAATGGGATATAAACTAAACAAATATTATTTTATACAATACGTATCGAACGGATTTTGTTAAACGTAATTACTAAGACGGAAACGGATGTTTACTCTTGTCATTTTTTTAAATTTTCGATTTATTTTTGAAATAAGACAAAAATGTTTTAGGTAAAAAATGTCGTGTATGTTATTATCTACAATTTATTCCCCACACATTTTTTCCAATACTTATGATTGTCAGAAAGAATTTTTTTAAATAATTGTTTTGAATAATCCACACTATTTATTCTCAGTATTACGTATAAGAAAGACCCATGGTACATATGGCAAACACGTACACTGTTCAATCTCTGTAATACGTATAAGAAAGTCCCATAACACTCATGGCAGATATTTCTTCTCTGCTATGAACCATAACAAGGATACTTGTTAAAAAACATTTTTTTTTAATTTGTTCGAAAAAATGAATAGAACATAAATTACAGACAATAATGTTAGATATAATTTTTAATTTGGCCATTTTTCCCTAAACCGCACTGTTTCAATGTAATTTGAAAAATTCAAAAATCGATTTAGGTAAATATCCGTAGTCTAGTTTTTTAGTCGAAAGCACCGTTTTTTGATAATTTAATTTATTTGATAACCTTCAACCGACATTAAAGGGTGTTTTTGACATTTAAGTGAGGAAGCGGACCCTCGTACGGGGTAGAACTTGTTTAGTGATTGTTTCTATAATATTCAAGTGTATTAATATCAAATATCATTTCCAATTTTATTAATTTTTCATATCACATGCATAGAAACAACGAGTTTTGAACCCAGTTTTGACAGTAGAAACAAAACAATTTCAGACCAATGCGATTGTACCGAGCAGAAACAAATAAACAACGTTATTTCTGCTCTAGGGCAGAAACAACGTTATTCCTGACTAGCAAATTCATTTATTGCTTCCTCGCAATATCGAAGATACGAGAAGCTTCGTTATCGTTTTAAAACGAGAAAAAAAATTTGTTCTCCGATTTCAAAAATTTTACTTTATTTATCCGTTTCAGGTCAAGACAAACACTTTTTGTTCCGTGTCTGTCTGTCTGTGTGTGTGTCTGTCTGTGTGTGTGTGTGTGTGTCTGTCCCCCAATCCTTGTCACACGCTTAACTCATGAACCACTGAACCGTTATTGATAAAACTTGGTTGGTTGGTTGGGTCTGGCTTGAGGACGGTCCCATTTCAAAATAATTAAAATTGTGTGTAAGGGGGAGGAGTGACATCCAAAAAGATTTAATTTTTGAAGATATCTCAAGAAAGACACATGTTACGTGAAAATTTTAAAGAACCTTTTTTGTAGAGCATTCAATTCTCTATAATATAGGTCACCTACTTTTGTTGTCAAATATTCCCTTACAAAGATCTATCTCAATTTGACTTAAGAAAATCGTCATTTGTTTTTTTAAAACTGCTAATTACTTTGACATATTAAATGTCACTTTGACGTTTTAAATGTCATTTTGACATTCGTATAGCAGAAAAATAATGATTTTGATTGAAATTATCAAAAAATTCAAAATATACGACATAATAACCAGGCGCGTATTAAGAAAAATGTCAAATAATTTTTTTTATTAAAATCGTATGAAAATTAAATGGTTAACTAATGACAGGCAGTTCATCTGAATACTTTATCGGTTTTTATTTAAATTGTTCAATAATTAACTACCTTTGATGAATTTAGCACGAGGAAGCACCGTGCATTTACAAGGCAGAGTATTTATTATTTATTTCAAGTCTGTCAGAATCGAATTTGTAATAAACAAAAGCGGATCTTATTTCTGAATTATTTTATTATTAAAATAGTATAAGATATTACTACGCTATTTGTCTGAAATAGTCGACTGGCTACAGAAATCAAAACTCGTTGTTTCAATGCATGTGATATGAAAAATAGCGTGTGTGGCACGGGATGAAACAAAGACGATTTCAGACCAGTGCGATGACAGCCCTCGCCCTAGTCAGAAATCGTCTTGTTTCAACCCTTGCTACACAATATACTATTACGGGCTATAATACCAACATGTCAAAACAAAATTTAATAGCAAAAATACGTTCATCCTTGAGATATAAAATTAAATTTTTAAAATTAAAATTACTAAAAAAAGAGAACTACCTCATGTTTTCTATAATTAATTTGTTTAATTCACGGGTAACACTCGGTTCTATCAACTTATTATTATAAAAAAAAAAACAAAAATCATTTGGACAACAAAATCTATATTCCGAAGAAAAATAATCATGTTCCAAGCGTCATAGTTTGAGAAGCACTGGATCTGTAGAAGCAGCGGTCCTTGACGAGTGTGTTCTGTGTCTGTGTGATGCTGGAAACTGAGATGATCTAGTGAGATACGAGATTAAGCCAAAATGTAAGTGAAAATAAGAATTATTGTTGTACAAATGCAGACCTATCTTAGAAAATAATAAATTAAAATATTTTGAAGAAAAAATTATCTTCATACATCAAAAAGACCTTCAAAATCTATTAACTAAAATCAGTGGCGTATTTTAAAATGTGACGCCCTGGACCTATAAAGTTTGCCGCCCCATAATTTAATGAAAAAAGCAAACTTTTTTTAATAATGAAAAAAAGCCATACAAAATAATAAACACTATTTATGAAATATTTACAAATTCGTCAATAACACTGTCATAATTAACGGATTTTATTAAAAGTCTTATATTAAGGGTTATCTCAAAATCTAAATCGATGGTATTTTTATGGTTGTTATTTGCTTGGGACAATTAGACGAATCCATTGGGACCACTTGTATTAAATTTTACAACAAAAAAAACTCTTTCTAGAGGGTATAAAAGAAGTAACAAATATCGAGGTAAATAGCTTAAAAATTAATAATTTTTGTTAAAATCGTAATTGGCCTCAAATTGTTCCAAAGAATAATGATCAACCACAATTAAAAAAACTATTAAGGGTAAGTAACGTACTTTTTTGTGATTTTCATTGTTTAAGCTATTATTTTTTTGTTAAATATGGTTGATCATTATTCGACAATTTGAGGCCAATTACGATTTTAACAAAAATTATTAATTTTTAAACTATTTCCCCGACTTTTTTACGTCTTTTAAACTCTCTAGTAAGAGTTTTTTTAGTCAAATTCAGTATAAATACTCTCAATCAATTCGTCTAATTGTGTACCAAACAAATATCAACCATAAAAATACCCTGTCATTGATTTAGATTTTGAGATAAATTGATAAAGAGCATGGAAACGAGGTTTTCACTCTTCAACCCTTTTTTTAAGGGTGTTCACCAATTTTTGCCGATTCGGGTTATTTTTTTCGAATTCTATGCCCCAAAATCTATAATAATCAACCTTACAATTGCTTACCCCTAAAAGATTGGATTTTGGCACTGTATCCTTGACAAGGCCAACCGTTTACTTAAAAAGTATTATACGAAAAAAGCAGAAAGTTCACCCCCTAAAAACAACAGTCCATGGCTCAGATTAAAAGTACTTTTTATGCTTAGGATATCGAAATAAAAGTCTCCAGAAAAATTCAGCTTTGCTGGAATTTTTTACAAGTTAAAATCTTTATTTCTTGCGCTAATTATTATCAAAGGCACCCAAACCTGAGCGCGAGGGGCGGCTTGTGCCGACCCTCCCAGCCTACCGCCCCAGGCCATGGTCCTATGGTAAATACGCCCCTGACTAAAATGCAGGTCAGTTTTACAAAAGTAATTTATATTTTAATTGTTAATGCGAGGTACACAATGTAATATTTTTTCTGATTGTACCTTAAATATATTTGATATACATAGCTGTATAGATATTTTTTCTGACAACTAGGTGATATTTTATTTAATACCTTTTATAGCCCAAGCAAAGATACAGTCGGTCGATAGTTTGATAGGTTTTGAGCCTACAAATACACACATTTGTCATCAAATAGGCTAGTTAGCATGCCAAACTAATTTCCAGTCGGTAAAAAGTTGCCCAATTTTTTAATAAAATGAAAATCGTTCAGCATATGCCTTGCTCCGAAATTGTACACTCAATTATTTGCAAAACGCATGTTCGTACAAAAATAGTACATAGAATCTTTTAAGTAGAGAATTTTGTAATTTACATATCTTATAATAACTATTTTTTCTGTCCGATCAATAGGAACGAAGATATCGACGAACAAGTAATTTTTGGTGATGTTTGACTCCGAAAATTCGTGACGCAAGCGCAATAACGATGGAGATAGTTGAAATTCATTAAAAATGACAAAATAAAGGTGTATTGGTGGATACAAAAATCTGGTGAAATCTTAATACATGTGATGACAATAACTACTAAGTATTTTTCAAGTAAAACAGTCGGACTGAAGAAACTATCGGAATTTGAATTGGCCGACAGAGAGATATGAATACAGCTTCATCTAACTGATAATACGAGATGAGATAAGTTTGATTTTCTTTGGGGATATTTCCCCTATCACTATGCAAAACGTTCATAGATACAGGGCGATCGATCATCGTTTTCTGTATCTACGTAAAATATACTATCCCCCCAAATCTGTGTTTTCCGTCAACCTCATGAGGTAAGTTCACATACTAAAATTCAACATTAAGACTGACAACTATTTTTTCAAAAAATTCTGTTTGAAAATTAAAAAAAAATAGCACTTTTCAAAGTTAAGTAATTCTGGTGGGGGACCAGATAAAAATATGAAATTTCAACCCATAATGGTATTATGTACCAAAAAAATTGACTTGTTACTCCACCCCGTTTTACAAAAACATCCCCTTGAATTTGGTATTTTTATAAAATATTCCGGTGTTGGGCCACTGATATGGAATAATCCACAAATAATTAAATAATTACTAGTAATATTTTTTTAATGTAAAATTAATGTAGATTAAAGTCCTTACGATTAGAAACTCAATGAAAAAAGTCTCATGAAAATCCATTCACTACAGACGGGTTCCGAGGTAAAAAGCTAACTGCACCGGAAGAATAATTTACTTTAATCGAAGTAGCATTTATAAATAGCAAATTATAATGATCGACCAAAAATATTTTATCATAGCTTACCTGAATATAATGAGTGTATCAAAATCACTCGCCATAATCATTCCTTTTCAAACCGTGTCTGCTTATAAAACGTATTGTTTGCAACTTACAGAAGAATAAAATTATATAAATAAATAAATTTTTAAAAACAAGATTTTATAAAAATGGGGCATTCCACGCCAAATCACTGAGGGCAAAATCTAAGGGCAAAATAGTCATCTATTAAAATTTCGACAAAAAACCCATAATGGCGGTGGTAGACAGGGTGTGTGTTTTTGATATGTTTATCTGCATAGCTGCTTAAGTTACAATGGTGGAGTCGGGCAAAATAATCTGCAATAAAAAAAATCGATATTCAACCCCAAATGGCGGGGGTAGACAGGGAGTGGGTTTTTGCAATTTTTTACTAAGCTCCGAGATATTTACGTTTTTTATAGGAAATGAATAAAAATCAATATAAAAAGATGTAATATGTCATCCCCTATCACGTATGGAGGGTTGTAATTAGTTTTGAAATTTACGCGAGTGAAGCTGCGGTAATGCGCTTGTCAGTGTTATTTCTAGGTAAAATTTATATTTTGGATTCGGAAATTTAAATATCATTGTTTTTAGGGTTCCGTAGAAAACTAGGAACCCTTATAGTTTCTCCATGTCCGTCCGTCCGTCCGTCCGTCCGTCTTCAAAAATTTTGAGATAATAAGATGAAATTTGGTATAGGGTCGTAGATTGATGATACAAAAGCAGAAATAATAAGATTTTTGAAAATAAACATTTTTTAGACCCCCCTTTCATAAAATGAAGTGTTTTCAAAAAAAAAATTTCACCTACACCATTAAGTGTGGTGTCGTTAGAAAGGTCTCCTAAAATGCAATAAAAAATGTACCAGAACTTTTTGATTTTAACCCTTTAATCACGATGTATTTGCTCTCCAAAGTCGTTAAAAAAGCGCCCCCCCTCTATTTTTTAAACTATCAATTTAAAAAATCTGAAAAAATTCCAGAATGTAGCTTTTAATTAGTACTTTCACTGAAAGTTATAACGAACATTGTCAAAAATATTTTGGACCCCCCTTTCATAGACTGAAAATTGAACTTACATTTTTTCCCCACTTACCCTATTGAGTGGGGTGTCATTTAATAGGTCTCGTAAAATGCAATAAAAAAGCCAAATAACTTTTTGATTTTAACCCTTCAGTCGCGATATATTTGCTTTTTAATGTCGCTGTCAGAGCATCCCCCCCCCCCTCTATTTTCTAAACTATCGATTCAAAAAATCAAATTGTAGCTTTTAATTAGTACTTTCACTGAAAATTATAACGAACATTGTCAAAAATATTTTGGACCCCCCTATCATAGATTGAAAAGTGAAGTCACATTTGATAGGTCTCCTAAAATGCAATAATAAAAGCCAAATGACTTTTTGATTTTAACCCTTCGGTCACGAAAATTTTGAAAAAAATCTTTTTTATAAATCGTAGTGAGAATGACTACGGAACCCTATCATGTGCGTGCCCAACAAGCACTTGCCCGTTTTATTTTTTTATTACAATCTCTTGTTATAGCGGGTAAACTGGTAATGCTATTCTCGTTTATTCTTTTTATATAAGGAAACAAACCCACCAAAATAGCTACGTAGAGCACAAGATTTTGTCCTAGGCAAAAAATAATCGGTTTAAATAAATATTACAAATCTTTTTTTAGTGAAAAAACAACTTATTGATGCCAGCTGACCAAAATTTCAACTTAAAATATGGATCCATAGATATCGAAGACAAGAGAAGAGCACAGATTATAGTTACTCAAAAATCGAAGCTTTCCTCGTACAAGAGAAAAGCTCTCTCATCTTATGACTGATTCAACCTACAATCAAGTCATTCCACAATGGACTTCTCTTAATGGTTTACATATTGTTAACATGCGGTGTAAGAAAATAAAATAAATATATTTAACAATTGATTCATTGTAAAATTACCTTTTTAGGGTGGATAAAAAGCTGGAAGTGGACACCGGCCTGAGAACAAAACAAACATGGACAGCGATCACGAAAGCCTGCATTAGAGTATATGTAATTTAATCAGGGCCGAATTTATATTTGTAGGGATACCCAGCAGTAGTGATGGGAGGAGCCTTTAACCTCAGAAATAATTCAATCTAAGCTAAGAAAATCCTTTTTAGGTCGAATAGTTGCAAAATGAGTAACGTTTCGATGAATTCCCTCCCCCCTCACTAAGCTGGAGCCCTATGCAACTGCTTATTTAATTTATGAGTTAAATCTGGCCCTGAATTTAATATTATGTCTTAAAATTTAGTTGTATTGTTTCATAAACAGTAAGGTCAAGCTAGGTGCAAACAAATTTACAGTTTTTAAAAACATTTTTGCAATTAAAGTGTTATATTGTATAAATCCCATAAAATAATTATTGGTAGAGGAGAAGGGGCGGGAATACCGACTAATTAAAAAAAATTATTTCACTTGAAATTTTTATTAGAACATTTGGAAAAACTTTAAACATGTAATAATCAGTTAGGTATGGAGCGTTCAAGTAATACGTAAGAATAATTACTTTTATTTATGACCCCCTCCTTTGTAAGCAAAATAGGAAAGTTGTAAATTTTCCTCCCTTAAATGATAAAATGTGGAGGATTTTTATAATTTTATTAGACATCAAAATTAAACAATAATCAAATTATTTCTAAGATCAATGAACTACTATTTTTAAAAGAATTGAATAAGTAATGTCCATTCATTTTGTTTCAATTTGTTTTAAGTCTGGGAATCGTTATATACATATCTGGGATTCTACGAATTGAGCATCACTAGATTTAAGTAGACTGCTACATACTATAGTACACCATAACACCACTAAACTCTAAGGGTCGATCCAATCTGATCTGATTAAATGCAATCAGATCAGATTGGATCCAATTAGATCTAAAATCGGAAATAAATTTTTTCATAAAAAATAGCATCAGATCTGATCAGATCCAATCAGATCTGATCAAATCCGTAATTTGGCCCATTCAGATTTGATTAGATCTAATCAGATCTAATTGGATCAAATTTCAGATCTGCTCTGATCCAATTAGATCTGATCGCTTTTTCCTGGGAAGCCATCTACAAAAAATTATCTCACAGGTTAAAAAATAATAATTTTTGTCCATATTGCCCATACAGTTGTGAGTAAAGAGAACTGTATACACTAATACACTCATATTAATAATTCTATGTGGTTAAGGTGGTAAACCTAGAGAACTAAATATTTGGAATTTATTAAAACGTTTATAATTTTGTTGTTTAATAACTTTTTTGTGTAGAATTGATTGATATTTTTAGAATGTTTATATCACTTTTCGTTTCCGAGTTATAAGCCCTAACTTTAGTTTATCTTATGAGTCACTAAGTTGTCTATGGTGTTTTTTTTTTACTTTACAATGATATTATAAGTGTATTATAATTTTTTTCGAAAAAGTCGGAGTACTCAATGCCAGTGATATTTATAAAGTATTTTATTACACATATTTAAGAAGGCCATGAAAAACAAAAATTGTTCAACAATCAAAATAACAAATGAATATTTAAAAACAATAAACTATTACAAAAAATAATATTTATAATTTTTTTTTTCAATAATAAGTATGACAAAAAATGTAAAGTAGAGTAAAAAAACACGTTCAAATAAGCTATAGTCCAACTTAATGACTGATAAAAATAAAATAAAGTAACTTTAAAACGAAATAAACAAAAAAGTACTTTAAAAAACCGCAAAAATACAGTATCTATCTATTTTAACAAATAAGTTATAGCGATTTAATGAAATTCCGAATTTTTAGTTTTTTGGGTATACCGTCTAAACGACATATAATAATTGGTATTTTTTTGATGAAGTAATACTTTTACCACCCCTTCCGTACAAATAATATAATTCATCTCATTTAACCAAATGTGTATTTCTTACCATTTAGGAGATCCCTCTGGATTTCACGCTTATCTTAGACATCCTGTATAGAGGCAATATGGACCGACATAATTTTAATCTCTGAATAAAACATTTATTTTATTTTTTATTTTATTATAAAATTTTCTCTTCTAATATTTAGAGCCCACGTACACTATAGACATTAGTCGGCCGATAGTTTTATCGGTTTATTAGTTGGGATATATGGTAGTGCGCACACTTACCGACCAAATTAAACTAAAAAATTAAACAAATCGGAATTGTTATACCGATTGATTAATTAATTAATTACACTGGTCAGTAAAAAAATACTTTTGTAATGTAACAAAGATCTGAATAGGTAATTTAGGAGGCTTTTGGCATGCCGGAACCAAATTTGTTGCCCAATTGGTTTCATCACGTTAGAGTTTTGAGATATTCTAACCTAAAAGTCCAAAAATGACTATATTGGCAATGTTAAAGAATTTATTACCAAGTAGGTAATTTTTTTCTAAAGTTTTCGTTCACGGTAACAAATAGTATTATCTTTCCTCTTTAAAATGAGTTAACTTTATACTGTATGATTTTTTTAGCCGAGATGTACATGTTTGAAGATATGATATTTTTGTTAATGGAGTGTAGTATTATAGACACCATGAACTATACTACAAATATCTTCAAAGTAGTATATTTAGGAGAAGAAAAGTCGCACAGTGAAATTGAAATGTAAACATCATTTTAAAGAGAAAATATAGTACTATTTGTAATCATGAAAGAAAACTTCAGAGAAAAATTACCTACCTAGTACTAAATTCTCCAACATTACCAAATTCGTCATTTTTGGGAATATCTCAAAAACCTAACGGAATGGAACCATTTGAGCAACAAATTCGGTTTCGGCATTATAAATACCTTCTAAATTACCGATTCAGATCACTAAGTATTTTGGAGTAGAAAAAATTCAGACGAGATATTTTTTTAATAGAATGGTAGTTTAGGGTGTCATCAATAAGTTTTCCCCACTTCAACGAGATCTGTGTCACCTCATTGAAGAAGGGATGAATATTAATATTTCCACGATTTCTCAAATTTTCCAGCATAAAAATGATTTATTGTAAAAAAAATTAATTATTTTTGAAGTTTCATCGGCTTTTATTACACTTGACTTATTAAATTACATTTCCATGCAAAAATGGTTGCTTATCTATCACAGCTTCAACAACGATATCACAATTGTTTAGTCTATGTCCGGTATCGTAAAGGAGCTAGCAAAATTTTCTAGCTAGCAAGCACTCGCAAATGAGGTTTTAATTTTGTATCTATGAATTTGCTATGGAATTTAAAGCAGTGATACTTTAACGTATTGTAACATAGTTAGCGACTTTGACCGTATAAAATAATTTTTATTTAATACCGTTGGCGTTTATTTATCACGCCTGCGTGAAACTTGTCAAAGTCTTCATGAAACTTCAAGACCTAATTTTCTAGCTATTTTATGATGTCGGACATTATTCTCTTCCAGGCAAACGATTGGAAGTTTTTTTATAATCGATGTGAGGTAGAGTGCTTACAGGCGGACGAATTACTTCGTTTAATTTAAATTGTTGCCTGAAATGTATTGGTTTTAATAACACATTGGCTCGTATTCGCCCCTTCTTCTCTTGGTACCTGAAAAACGAATATCTTATTTTATAATTAAAAAAAACTGTAATTTAAAATTTTTGTGAACAAATGAATTACTATAACTACTGATGGTTAGGGGTGGGTGGGGGGTGGGTGGGGGTATCTATGCTGATGTCGTGAAAATATATTAATCATATTAATGTCGACATCATTTTGGGTAAATTTTTTTTGTCATTGTTTTTTAGTAAAATAAATTCAAAAATTAAGTAACAAGGAGGGGGTAATTTCCGTTACTGTGTGAGGGGCACATTGATAATCCCATCAGTTATATGACAATTAGACCAGTGGTTTTTAATATTTACTTTGACATTGTAATTCAAATATGTATTGTTACTTGTTAGTAATTTTTTATAATTTGTCAATAAATATTTTGTGTACCTATTATTATAATATTTAGTTAAATTGTTTGAATTATTTCTTTGCATAGATGGACACTGTTATGTAGTAATGTATGAATGCACAAAATATCATTTTTAAGTAATGAATGCAGTTACATACAAATTTAAATTTAAAATATTATAGAAAATACAATAAACTCCAAAATTAATTAATAATGTGTTCCATTTTAATATATGAACCTGCCTTAACTTTTTTACCTGTTAATTAAATCAAAAAATGTTTTAAATAGAAGTTGTTTGGTTTTGAGGGGGGAACCAAAATGGTGTTATTAATTTTTGATTTTTTTGACGTCTTCGTCAAATAGGGCCAACATATTTTCTTTCAAATGGAAACATATATTTTTTATTACAGTATTTATTGGTTGGAAAAAATAAACAGCTTTTATTTTAAATAATTTTTTGTCTGACTTAATTTTTCTTTGACATTTAACATAATATTATGTGATTTTAAATTTTCATGAGTTTTTTACTCGGAAACCGTCAATTTTTGAGGAAAAGTGCAAAAAAAAAATATATATATTTATTTTGACCTGGTAAAACTAGGAAAACGATTTTAATGAAAAAAAATTTGTCAACACATACACCAGTGTATGCCATAAGGGTTCCGAAGTATATACTACTTGGACTGTTAAGAGCCATTTACAGGTGCATATTTGAGTTAAAAATAAATATAAAAATAGGATCATATTCTATTAATTCAGATCTACATTTTGACACCCCACAAGCCTAGATATGAAAATAAAAAAAATTCCATGACGCCCCTTCCTATTTTTTCAAAATTTGAAATGATATTGTTGATTTTAGTATTTGTCGTTACTAGTATTATAAAAACCCCATTACCTAATTTTTTTCAGATTTTTCGAGTCAGTAGTTACCGAGTTAGAGGGGGGGGGACAAATTTTTTTTTGCTTGGAGCCCCCTGTAGGCGCCATTTTTGATTTATAAAAAAAATAAAAAATACTGTCATATTCTACTCACTGAGATCTACATTTCGACACCCCACATGCCCAGATTAAAAAATAAAAATAAAAAAATGTATGACACCCCTCCCCTTTTCTCCAAAATTTGAAATGATATTGGTGACTTTAGTATTTGTCGTTGGTAGTCTCACCAAAGCCTCATTACCTAATTTTTTCAGATTTTTCGAGTCAGTAGTTACCGAGTTAGAGGGGGGGGGACAATTTTTTTTTTGCTTAGAGCCCCCTGTAGGCGCCATTTTTGATTTATAAAAAAAATAAAAAATACTGTCATATTCTACTCACTGAGATCTACATTTCGACACCCCACATGCCCAGTGAAAAAAATAAAAATAAAAAAATTTATGACACCCCTCCCCTTTTCTCCAAAATTTGAAATGATATTGGTGATTTTAGTATTTGTCGTTGGTAGTCTCACCAAAGTCTCATTACCTAATTTTTTTCAGATTTTTCGAGTCAGTAGTTACCGAGTTAGAGGGGGGGGTGGACAAATTTTTTTTTGCTTGGAGCCCCCTGTAGGCGCCATTTTTGATTTATAAAAAAAAAATAAAAAATACTGTCATATTCTACTCACTGAGATCTACATTTCGACACCCCACATGCCCAGATAAAAAAATAAAAATAAAAAAATGTATGACACCCCTCCCTTTTCCTCCAAAATTTGAAATGATATTGGTGACTTTAGTATTTGTCGTTGGTAGTCTCACGAAAGCCTTATTACCTAATTTTTTTTCAGATTTTTCGAGCCAGTAGTTACCGAGTTAGAGGGGGGGGGCAGATTTTTTTTTGCTTGGAGCCCCCTATAGGCGCCATTTTTGATTTATAAAAAAAATAAAAAATACTGTCATATTCTACTCACTGAGATCTACATTTTGATATCCCACACGACTTGGAATACATTTTTTTTGGTTTTTTGAATTTGCTTTAAAGCCCCCTTTAGGCGCCATTTTTGATTTATAAAAAAATAAGAATAAGGATCAAATTACACTTGCTTGGTTACACATTTTGATGTGCCACTTGCCTTGGTATAAAAAAAAATATTTTTTTTGGGTGCCTTTAGCTTCTTAGCACCCCCCCTAAAAAAATATTTTTCGAAAATATTTGTACATATTTTACTAGAGGGTGTTATTTTACATATTCTGTCAAAATTTCAAGGTTCTAGCTTTTATAGTTTACGAGCTATTGAGCTTAAAGTGATTAGGACGGACGGACGGACGACAAAGTGAGATTAATAGGGTTTCTTCGGAACCATAAAAACTTGTTTTTGCTTTAATATTTTGAAGAGCAACAGTTAATAGTGATGACAAAACGAGGTATCCTTTCGGTAATCGAAGTAAGTGTAAAGCGTGTCCTTAATGAAAATAAAGATTTTTTACAAGCATTGGATGAAGTCCGTATTCACGATGTATGCAGGAAAAGATAATTTTCAATATTATTATTACACATTTTTTTAAGAATAGATTCAGCCTGGGCCCCTTTGGGTTCCGGGTCTCAATGATTTGCATCGCCTGCATTGCCCTCTTGTCGGTCCTGATTGAACGATCTGAAGATATGTTTTACTAGACTTACATTAATGAGTAGTAACTTTTGCGCATCCGTAAAATTTTCCTATTTTCGATCCACCCTAGTGTGCATGTATGTACATAAACATATAGTAAAATTTAGATAGGTACCATTGAATTTCTGTAAATGTCATATAGGACACCCGGTATAACATATGATTGATAAGATTGGCGTGTATTTTGTGATTGAGCTATATCTCACATTGTTAAGTAATCATTACTTATTGTCAGTATTTAGATACAGCGTAAATTAGTTCTCAAAAATATAGTGCATTTATAAACATTGTTGTGTGTTCAGTGATTGTTTTAATATTAGGTAAGTTAATAACCATCTTTATTATAATTACTTATTGCTGCAACAAACATGATTCTGTAGATATATCTGTATATACAGTAGAAACCGTTTATAACGACATCGGTTAATAGTGTTAATACGGCGTACCGGTTTTAACGACTCAAAATAAAAGTCCAACTGAATCCTATATAATTGCATTTTTACCGGTTATTACGACCATCCGCTTTTTACGACCAATATGACCTTCGATGTCGTTATAACCGGTTTCTACTGTATATGAAGGTACCTGGACCTGGTTTACACAAATACATACTTGTATTTAATCAGGTTGTGAAGTCCGAGTCGGAGTTTTAGTAATTTTGGTAAAAATGTACCGACTCGGACTCCTTTAATTAAATAATGGTTTATACTTTTTTACACAATTATTATTTTTTGTTCGTTTTTAATTTTGAAGTAAGTACAATGAATTAAATTTTCAAATCTGGCCGGAACCAGAATCACCGGAATAGGAATTCACCCAAAACGGAGTTTAAAAAAAATCTATATGAATTAATTTTAATGATTAAATAATATAAATACATAATTTATTTAGGAATTTTATTTCCATTTTCAAATGTTCTATCAATCTAACTAAATTAAAAATTCACGTAATGGCGTTAAAATGCCTCTTACAGTAAAGAGTCGGAGTCATAAGTTTTTTTACCGGCTCTACAACCCTGATTTAAATGCACTTTTTTTAAATAATAAACACTTTTTATTAATTATTTATTCAATAATAATTCTAACATTTTATTTTTACTTGCAAATATAAAATTAGATAAAGCCCAAGAAAGGCTCCTCATTAATCTTTGATATTTTAAGTATCTATAAAAGTGATAACGCTGATAATAACAATGAATAATTTTGCACTAAATGCACGTAGTCAATATTTAATAAATTGATTTTTGAAAACTTGTAACTAAATGTCACCAAACCATACAAATGATTAGATATTCTTGAGGGGGGGGGGGGATACAATATATATCACAACATTAAAGTGGTACAACTGAATATACATATAGAAGATAAAACACAATACAAATTATTTAATATTTTTTTTGTAAACAAAGCAGTGGCGTAGCAAGGGGAAGGGGGCGACTTGAGTCAATTGTCCCTGGGCTCCAAGCACGGGGGGGGGGTCTCATTTTGAATATGATTAATGTAAGATAGAAAATGTAATCTGAAATGAGAAATATTATCATGATAGCAGTGACGGAGTAAGGAAGGTTGGTACTCAGGGGTGGAAAGTTAGATACGCACCCCCCTCTCACAAAAACTTTTAGAATCACCTTTTTTGTTGTCAAATCAATTTTTGCACACTAAAAATGAACTTTTGCGATCCCCCTGGTGAATTTGAAGATTTTTTTTTAATTCACATGGCATTTTTTCCTACCTCGTTTGGCATCCCCCTATACCTTGGCATTGGGCGGATTTTTGTGTCTTATATAAGAATGATTAAGTCATATTTTGTAAAGCATTTTTCTCTGGCATCAACAGTTTTCCCGCTAAATCTATTTAAAGATTGCAATTAAAAAAGCGTTTAAATTTCTGGATCGACAATACCTATAGATTTACGTTTAAAATTCAGACATCATTTTGCCTCAAGGTATATAAAGACAAGGTAGCCTGGTCAGCTCCTTGACCAATCAGCGTTAGCGCTGGAATTGACGTCATAACGAAGAGATATTCAAATGTCATAAATGTATAATTGAATATAAATTACAAAAAATTACTTAATTTATTCTTATTTTCGTATTTTTGATATTTTATCAACACATACCATCAAAGAAGTATAAATTCGACATTGCAAAATCATTAAAAGTTGTCAGAATCACAAAACGTATTGCCAACTTTGATTGTATATGTGTTGATATAATAATAATATCAAAAATACGAAAACAAAAATAAATAAAGTAATTTTTTGTAATTTATATTTAACTAGCTGCCCCGGCAAACGTTGTTTCGCCAAAAGATAATATGCATGCTCTTTCTTTCTCATTGTTATGGTGTTTTTGTTAGGGTTATTTTGTGTATTTTGACTATTTTGAGTATTTCGACCGATGTTTATACGTAGTCGTTTATGCATTTTTGTATTATTTCACTATACCTATTTTAAGAATATAAATAAAATGTATCGTAGGTTATGTTAAAAACACGTGTCCCACGTACCGAATAGATAAAATAAAATAAAATAATAAAATTACGTAGTATACCTGTTTAAATTAAACACAATTGAATTTAAGAAATACAACAAAACATACCGATTTCAATTCGGTTATGACCAATAGATACATAATTTTACTTCCATGTTTGAAGAAATGGAAGTATTGTAATACCGTAAAAAAATCGTGTCCGAGATAAAAGCAGATTCTGATTGTACTAACTTCAAAACGTAAAGAAAAGTTAATATCTGCATGGCAGCTGTGCGTGTGTGTGTCTGGATATATAATTTTCTTCCGTTCACGATAACTACTGTAAATATGCACCGATTTGAATTTTTTTACCTCAATGAGTACTCCAGAGCTATTGATTTTGGTTCTAATCGGATTAAGGGTTTCGGAAATATTCAAAATTTTGTACCTATTATCGTTTAAAAAGTGAGTATTATCTCACCTTTGATAAGATTTGGTACACTTCTAGTTCAGTCCAATTTAAGGGGCACTTATTTTGTAAACGTGCCGAAAAAGCCACTAAAGGGGTGAAAACCACTCTCAAAATTTTAATTTAATTCATGTTGCCATGGAAACAAACGCAGTTAAATTCAAATGTCACATAATTATTATTCTACAAAAATGTGTATTATACAACTGACATAAGAATATTAGAAAACTAATATTTTTATAATACAAAGGTGAGTTTTATATTAAAAATTCAACCATTCATTCATAGACAAAATTACTTAGCTTTTTGAGATAGGCAATGGCTCTATTATTACATTATAATTGTTATTTATTTAATAGAAATAGTTTTAATATTGATTTATTATAAAAATCAAATTGTCATCCATACGTCCATTACATTTAAATACTATTAAATTCATGTTGCTATGGAAACATACGCAGTTAATTTTGTCCAAAAAAATAAAAAATAAATTTACGGGTGGACCACCCTTAACATTTAGGGGGATGAATAAATAGTATCAGCTGATTGATTTTGTTACTTTTGGTCCAAATGCTAGTGGGGCAAAAGCAGTGGTGGATCCACCCATATGGGCACGGTGGGCATTCCCACAACCTAATTGAAGACACCGTTCCTTTTAGCAACACAACCTAATAGAAATAAGCATAAAAAGCGATAGATGTACTGAATTGTATAAGTCTCTCTCGTTTTATTAGAACAGGTTTATTAAAAATTAGAAAAAAGTTATTTTAAATGAATCCCCTATGTGTGATGTTAGCCCCCCTTTTGTTGAAATTAATTTTTTTTAAAATTCTGCCAAATGGTGCTATAGTGTTTCAAAATATTGCCCCCCTAAATTAAAAACAACAGTAGAAAAACCCAAAAAAACCTCCCCCGAAATATTCAATCTTCTAAAAAATGTATGTATTGAGAAAATATCAGTTCAAAAAACCTTTGAAAATTTAACACATGAAAATATCCCCCCTCCGAAAAGTACTACCCCCCCTGAAAACTTACTACGCCACTGCTAAATGCACTGGATTATATTGGCCGATTTTCGGGTGGCCGTGACCACAACATTTCTTGAGGGCTGGAACCGCGCCTGGGCAAAAGCACACACCCCCTTTCTCCCCGCCTGGTTACACCAGACGCGTATACAGCTTAACTTCTTGGGGTGGGGGTCATACAGATTTTTTTTTTTTTAAATAACATTCTAATATCGTCGTGTCAATGAACGTTTTTACTTCGGAATTCTCAGAAACAGCACTGATTTGTTTTTTTAAGGTTCGTTATATCATACTTCCAATTTGATATCGGATACATAACTAATATAATATTATCGAACTCAAAAAAGTATTTTTTTGTTCGAAATATAAAAAAATAAATAAATAAATTTCTTTTCGATGATATTTCATCAAAAATGATTTTTTTATAATTAAGTTTAATCAATTTTATTTGAGAAAATTAGTAAAAAATATATTTAATTTTCTTTGAAAAACATTCATTTTAAATTATTTAATTGATTTTAACGCAAAAAATTATAAATTAATATACCTACATATTTAGATTTTATTGAATATTGATAAAATTTTGCAAAATTGATCGAAATAGCCGAATTAAGAATAGAAAATTTTAGAGCAAATAACGTGCATTAATTTTGATTTTACACGTATTGCTCCGAAATTTTGTATAAAATTGTTTAAAATAATAAACGTTTGCCATTTTTTTAAATAATTATTCGATTTTGACAAAAAAAATTACGCCATGTTTTAATTCTCTAGTTTTTTTTTTTCAATAATACAATGTTATTACTCTCAAATTAAAAATTTCCGTGAAAATTTTGGAAAATTTCCAGAAAATTTTTGTATAACTCTACTTTTTTGTGATATTAAAAAAAAAACACCTCGAATACACATTTTTAGCAAAAATTTCAATAAATTTACAAAAACAATACAAAAAATTTTTTCGAAAATATCGGGAAAATTCCTGAAAAATCCTCATTTTGATAACGTAATCTTAATCAGTGACCCCCAAAACCCCCAGGTAAAATTTTCTCATCGAAAATCGAACTTAATAAATTATGAAATCAGTAGTTTTAAAAATACAGATTTCCAAAATTAGGGGGGGGGGGTAGTCTAACGTTTCTGATTTCAAATAGTAAGATATAACGGACATAAATATCGGTATGGAGAACCATACATGACTTCCATGTTCTATAATATCTTTTACAATAATTGTTAATATAAAACTCACCTTTCTATTATAAATATTAGTTTTAGCGAATTTTTCGAAGAAAAATATAGCTATTGCTATCACCATCATGACGCAACTTCGGAAAAAAAACTATATATCTTTATCAAACTTGATCTCGAGATCATGAAAATGAGGTTCGTTAAAAACTTTATGTATATATATATATATATATATATATATATATATATATATATATGAATTCATATATATATATATATATATATATATATATATATATATATATATATATATATATATATATATATATATATATATATGAATTCATATAGATGACCATTATTATTATGGCAATTTCATTCCTTTATCAAGGAACAGATTATTCCGAATAATTATAAACTTATTTCTCTTGATGTTACTTCTTTATTTACTAATATTCCAATAACTAAAACTATTAATATTATTGAGAATAAATGGACCTTGATAAAGGAATATACTAAAATTCCTAAAAAAGAATTTATTGATGCACTAAAATTTTGTTGTGAATCATCATATTTTCAATTTCAAAATCAGTTTTATTTACAAATATTTGGTGCTCCTATGGGTTCATCATTATCTGTAATTCTTGCAGATATTATTATGGAGGATTTGCAAGATGAAATTTTGAATAGGATTGATTTTGAAATTCCGTTTTTTAAAAGATATGTTGATGACATTATCACATGTGTTCCTGAAGATAAAATTAACGACATTTTGGAAGCATTTAATTCTTATAATAATAGATTAAAATTTACTGTGGAAATTGAAAATAATAGATCAATAAATTTTTTAGATATTAAAATAATTGTTACTAAATTTAATAAAATAGAAACTATTTGGTTTACAAAAAAATCTTGGTCAGGTAGATATTTAAATTATTTATCCAATTCGCCTTTAAATTACAAAAGAAATGTTGTTATTGGAATTATTGACCGTGCCATTACGTTTACTTCACCTAAATATAGAAAAGAAATTATTGAAAAAGTATATAAAACATTTATATTAAATAATTATCCTAATAATTTTATTTTAAATATTTTTAAAAAAAGAATTCACAAATTTTATAATTCGAAAAATTCAAAAAATAAAAAAATCAAATTCAGTAATGCTTCTGATGATTTAAATCAAAAATTTTTTTTTTCTTTTCCTTATATTCCCTGTTTATCTGAAAAAGTTAAAAGATTAACAAAATCATACGATTTAATTCAGTTAGATAAAAATTGTTTAACTTCAAAAATATTTTATTCTAAATTAAAAAGTCAAATTCCAAAAGACAAACAATCTAACGTTATTTATGAAATACCATGTCAAAATTGTGATTCTGTATACATCGGGCAAACTAAACAGTATTTATCTAACAGAATTAAATCTCACAAATACGCAAAAGAATCAACTGCTTTAAAATCACATGTTAATGAAACAAATCACGAATTTAATTTTAAAGATACAAAAATTTTAGATGTACAAAAAAATTTAAAAAATAGATTAATATCAGAATCATTACATATAATTGCAAACAAAAAATCTATAAATTTTAAAACACATACAGAAAATTTACAACAAAATTATAGCAATCTAATTTAAAATTTATATTTGTAACCATGAAAATAATTTTTATTTATATAAATAATTGTCAAATGAAATTTATTGAAAAGATGTAAAAAACTTTGTATATAATAATAAGGTAAGCTTTATTATTACTTTATATTTTGTTAAAAATACCAATATCATTTATTTGTTATAGCACTGAGGAAGGAACAGAAGTTCCGAAACGTCTGCTACATACTATTAATAAATTTATTTATTTATTAATTTTTGTTTATTATTGACCAATTAACCCATTCATTAATATTTATATATATATATACATATGTATATCTGCCGTTTCGAGTGGACTCTCTAGCCTTCCAGGATTACTTCCGATCTTTTTGAAACTTGGTTGAAAAATCGATCTCACGAATACCTCGGTTAAGTTCGTTAGTCAGCGAAATTCCTTTATGGATTTCAAAATGGCGGCCGTTCAAAACCGAAAAAAAATCATATCTCGGGTATTAAATATCGGATTGATAATATCAAATATGTTTTGGAATCCTCTCAATAAAACAAAATTATTGTGTCTCTTGTGATTTTTCGGTATAAGGTACCGTTTGGTTGATATATTAAAAACAAAAAAAATATTGTAGAGATTGTAAACTAAGAATGCCGAGTTCGAGTCCCGATGTGGAACTTTTTTTTTAAAAGTTTTTTATTTTATTTTTTTGTTTATTATGTAGAGTAAAAAGTTAATATTCAATAAAAAATTTAAAAAATTTCAAAGCCAACTTTTTTTTACACATTTAATTATTTTTTATTTTATTTTTTTATCAAATAAAATTCGCTTACCGCGGTGGTTGCGCGGACAGAATATTTTAATATTCTAATGTCAGTTGTAGAATAGACATTTTTGTAAAATAATAATTATCTGACATTTGAATTTAACTGCGTTTGTTTCCATGGCAACATGAATTTAATAGTATTTAAAATTAAAATTTTGATGGTGGTTTTCACCCCTTCAGTGGCTTTTTGGGCACGTTTATGAAATAAGTGCCCCTTAGATTGGATTGAACTACAAGTGTACCAAGTCTTATCAAAATTGGTGAGATAATACTCACTTTTTAGACGATAATTGGTACAAAATTTGGTATATTTCTGAAACCCCTAATCCGATTAGCACCAAAATCAATAGGTCTGGAGTACTCACTAAGGCAAACATTTTCCCCAAAAATAATTCAAATCGGTGCATATTTACAGTAGTTATCGTACACGGAAGAAAATTCTACATCCAGACACACAGACACACGGACACACAGACACACACACAGACACACACACGCACAGCCGCCACGCGGAAATTTACTTTTCCTTGCGTTTTGAAGTTAGTACAATCAGAATCTGTTCTTATCTCGGACACGATTTTTCGACGGTATTACAATACTTCCATTTCTTCGAACATGGAAGTAAAAAATCATAATAATCGGTGCTAATATCGACTAATAGCAACATACATGTATATTTTAAATAAACGTACCATATAAAAATTTCAAAGTGATTCATCATTTAGTTTTTGCGAAAAAAAAATACAGACTGTTCCAAAACATGATTTCGCGGCTTATTCAGAAAAATGATTTAATAATCTGTAAATAAAATTTTATATATGTGTATAGATGTATGCAACATTAAAATATATTTTGGGTCATAATTTTTAAACTATTACCCGTCTGCGCCCCAAACCGGGTATAGGTGTTATCAGGGGACCCCCCTTCACAACATATTTCAATATGAAGAAATGAAGTCAAATCAATTTCCTATAACTGATATAAAATAATTATTTTATATTAAAAATTAATTATATTAAAAATAGTATGTTAATCTTCATTTCTACATGTTAAGCAGCTAATTATTATCATAATATAATATTAATATACTATTGTATATTGTAGTTGGAAATTTATTAATAGATAGTGATTTAAGCCTATGTTCAATTGTTCATGACTATTTTGAATACCTAAGTTTCATAATATCTAGTGAATCTTTTTTATTCTTGGGGTGGGGGTCATGATCCCTTGACCCCCCTTGTTTACGCGCCTGGTTTAAGCCCAAGTAAATAATCTATAGATCTATATATGTATATACTTATTTGTTGATTTGTTTTTTGTAGGTGACTGAGTCAAATTATTTTGTAAATAATCCACCATCAAGACAGAAAAAAGTGCCAGGATAGTTACAGACCCTCGCTTTAACGCTGCAAGGTTCTATGTTACATATAGATATTGTAGACTTGACTTACAATTAGAAGATATCACGATTGGAGATTAAGGTAAACGTATTGTTTATTATTCTTTATTTAAGTTTATCTCTAGATTACATTCCTATCAGTAGTGGTGCGTTATTCTAGGACAGAAAATAATTTTTAATTAATTATGAAATTTTCTAAAAACAAAACCATCTGTTCGAGGCAGTGGCGAAAAAAAGGAGGCTGAGGCCCGGGGCGGAATGTTCATTTTGGACCCTAAAAATCCCCCCATCCCCACCAGCCCGTGGTATATTATGAAATATTTTATATAAATTTATTTTTTGTGAAAAAAAAATTTTTTTTAACGAAAATTTAAAAATTCCTCTAGTGAAACTTGAATCTGAATGAGTTTTTTTTACTATTCACGAAATATTTCAATTTTTCTTTCATAATAAAAATATCTCAACTCAAAATGTTCTTGTACCATAATTTTTTTATATGCGGACCGCTCCCCCTTAGTCCGCTACTGGTCCGGGCTTATTTTATTTGACTCGGGATTCTAAACAATTACCTAATTTGCCTACTTTGTAACACGCCACTGTTTCATAATCTATTCGGGAATCTATAGCTTATTCTGAAAACGCATTGCTTTTAATTTTATAATTATGTCAGTAAACAATAAACTAAAAAAAATTCGTGTAAAAATTCTTGAAAATGCAAAAACCATTGTCCTGTTAAATATATTGTAAAATTTAAATCATAAGAAAAATCTTTTCATAATATTGTGTACATAAAACAAAAGATATACATACTCGTATAACTATTTATATCCGGTATTATAAGAGAGCTAGCTTGCAAACACTTTCAAATTAGGTATCAAATCTATCGATCATTTTTGGCCAAGTTATTTGCAATCAAAGCAAAAATCACATGTTTAACGTTGAACGCCCATAAATAGTGAACAAATAATCGTATAAGAAATTCTAAGGGTAGATTTGGAAAGCTGAAAGTTTTTTCTCTAGCCCTTTATTTGTTAATTTGATGAAAAAAAAATATAGTGTAAAATTAATTTTAAAATGATTTAAAAATACGCTTTTTTCATTTTTCATAAAAATTTTTCGGGGAAATCACTAGATCATTAACCCATTACTTCCCAGTGTCCTATTTATAGGACATCATATTTTCTATTTTTTTCTCTGACATAATAACGTTGTTAATTTGATTTACATTACTAATATGTTTTTTAAGTCTCTCTACTTACAATAATTTTTAAAACGAACTCTAAATGTTTAATTCAATGACAAATTATAACACATATAAAATATATAAAAATATCATATAGGTCATTTTCAAATGAATTTTACACAATTAATTTTTATTACCAAATTAACAAATAAGCATTAAACTTAAAGAACAAAATTTCAGCTTACCAAATCTATCCTTAGATTTTTTATACGGTTATTTGTTCCCTATTTATAGGCGTTCAAAGTTAAGCATGTGATATTTGATTGCGAATAACTTAGTTAAAAAAACGTCTGATCTAAAATAATTATTTATTTGATTTGACTAACAAAACATTTTCAAGTCCTATAGAGCCTCTCAAAAATAAAATAAATTTTCGAATTATTTTTTTGACGTTTCATCATTAAAAAGGAGGTTAACCTGAAGGATAAAAAAATATTCAACCAATTATATAAAAGCTAGAACATTCAAGCATTAAAATTTTTCTATGACCATTTTTCTCTGAAATGCTATAATCTATAATTTAAAAATACCTTAAATGATCCTTTAATTTTGGAGTTCAGTGTATGTATAAATCTTCCGACATTATCGATTCTTGAATGTAATGCAACCTCCGATAACGTGAATGTATAATTGGTTGCCTACACAATACAGATACACTTATCGCTTGATTAACCGGCAGCTTGAATGTCCGACGGGCCAAACGCGCGATTTGCCGACCTTCTCCAATCCCCTCCATAATACTACCGTGATTGCTATCTCTGCGCGTAATTTAAATTCACTAATCAACGTTGAGGTTGGCACGGTAGTGAGGGCCCCTCTCGACGTCGGCAATTCAAGCGGTTCAGTTACCAACTACGTCGGTTAATCAAGCGGTGAGTATACAGTAGAAATCGGTTATAACGACATCGGTTAATACGACGTATCTGAATCCCATATAATTATCTTTTTACCGGTTATTACCAGGTCCGGATTTACCATGAGCGGCAAAAATTAAGGGTCGGCAAATTATGACGGAAAATTTGAAAAAAAGGTATTCACACTTTCTTTTTAATAATGTTTTTACATGAACACTTAAAAAAAGTCATCAATATCAAAAACATTACATTTTTTTATTTTTATTCAATTGAATTTTTTTGAAAAACTAGTACCACACAGAGGGCGGCAATTTTCGCTACTGCCTAGGGGCGGCAAATTTCTAAATCCGGGCCTGGTTATTAGTATCCGCTTTTTTCGAAAAATATGATCAGGTTTCTGCTGTACGTAAAATCCGTTTTACATAGAATATGATATCATAATTACGGCTACACACGAGACGAGAGTTAGGTATCTCACGAAAATAAAGTCATATCGTCTCGGTCTCGGTCACGTGTACGAGCCGAGACCGAGAAAACTGACGGTCTCATATGAGTTTTAAAAAGAAACTTTTTTAGTGTTCTGTAGAAAACTAAGAACCCTTATAGTTTCGCCATGTCCGTCCGTCCGTCCGTCTTGTAAAAATTTTGACATATTAATATTAATATATTAATTTATATTCTATTTAAGAACAAATTATCAACTGTTTTGTAATTTTACATACCCCTACCTCCCCCTTAAAAAACCCTCCTACGTAGATTATGTCCCGCCGGAGCATTTCAGAAATCTGACAAATCTGCGTAAATTCATATTTAAATGAAAAATAAATTAAGTAAATTAAATTAATCGATTTTAAAATAGTAAAAACGGGCAAGTGCGTGTTGGGCACGCACATGATAGGGTTCCGTAGTCATTCTCACTACGATTTATAAAAAGAGTTTTTTCAAAATTTTCGTGACCGAAGGGTTAAAATCAAAAAGTCATTTGACTTTTATTATTGCATTTTAGGAGACCTATCAAATGACACCCCACTCAATGGGGTAAATGAAAAAAATGTGAGTTCACTTTTCAATCTATGAAAGGGGGGTCCAAAATATTTTTGACAATGTTTGTTATAATTTTCAGTGAAAGTACTAATTAAAAGCTACATTCTGAATTTTTTTCAGATTTTTTGAATCAATAGTTTAGAAAATAGAGGGGGGACGCTGTGACAGCGACATTTAAAAGCAAATATTTCGTGACTGAAGGGTTGAAATCAAAAAGTTATCTGACATTTTTTATTGCATTTTAGGAGACCTATGAAAAATACCCTTCAATGGAGTAAGTGGGGAACAATGATAGTTCACTTTTTAGTCTATAGAAGGGGGGGTCCAAAATATTTTTGATAATGTTGGTTATAATTTTCAGTGAAAGAAATAATTAAAAGCTACATACTGGAATTTTTTCAGATTTTTTAAATTGATAGTTTAGAAAATAGAGGGGGGGGGACGCTTTTGTAACGACTTTGGAGAGATAATACATCGTGATCAAAGGGTTAAAATCAAGAAGTTTTGATACATTTTGTGTTGTATTTTAGGAGACCTTTCTAACGACATCCCATTTAATGGGGTAGGTGAAATTTTTTTTTACACTTTTCATTTTATGGAAAGGGGGTCTCAAATTTTTTTTTTCTTCAAAAATCTTATTATTTCTGTTTTTGGGCCATTAATCTACGACCGTATGCCAAATTTCATCTTATTATCTCAAAATTTTTGAAGACGGACGGACATGGAGAAACTATAAGGGTTCCTAGTTTTCTACGGAACCCTAAAAATATTTCCGAATATTTGGAACTCTGTAATAAAAAAAAATGTTTTATTAGTTAGGTACATAATAAAACAAAGTGTACCTTAATACTTTGTTTGTTTCATTTATCCAGTAAATAAAGGAATAATAACTGTTTATTTCTTAAGGTGGTCTTCCATGGTCCACCCACCTTGTTTTAAAATAGTAAAAATATTTCCAAATAATTGTATCTCTACTGTAATATTTTTACATTCTATATTTAAAGAACAAAGTTTATCTATATCTATAAAAGAGTTTGTCCTTAACCACTCACTCACTCACTCACTCACTCAAATATCAACGTACAGCCCAAACCCTTGGACCTAGAAACTTGAAATTTCGTAGGTGCCTTCCTTTTATGATGTAAGCATCCACTAAGAAAGGATTTTTCGAAATTCAACCCCTACGGGGTTAAAACGGGGTGTCAAAGTTTGTATAAAAAAATATTTTTTTTGTTCGTATTTAATTGAAACTTATCATAAATACTCTTCAATATAAATCATGAAACAGTTATTTCAGCACTTCCAAAAATTTAACCCCTAAGGGGTTAGGGGGGTGGAAAAATTTGTAAGATTTTTTTTGTATTCACTGAATGAAACACGGCATAAGTATGTAGGTACTCTTCAAGACAAATAGCATTTACAAAAATTCAACCCCTACGGGGTTAAAACGGGGTGTCAAAGTTTGTATAAAAAAATATTTTTTTTGTTCGTATTTAATTGAAACTTATCATAAATACTCTCCAATATAAATCATGAAACAGTTATTTCAGCACTTCCAAAAATTTAACCCCTAAGGGGTTAGGGGGGTGGAAAAATTTGTAAGATTTTTTTTGTATTCACTGAATGAAACACGGCATAAGTATGTAGGTACTCTTCAAGACAAATAGCATTTACAAAAATTCAACCCCTATGGAAATGGGGGGGGGGGTAAAATTTTGGTATATTTATATATTCATAACTGTTTATGATTTTAAGGTAAATTCGGACAAATTAATATTCAATTAAAAACGAAAGCTCGACATTCAACTCCTAATAGCATTGGACGGAGACGGGGATGATTTTAGATATGTTTATCTGTATACCTGCTTTAGTTATAAAGGTAAATTCGGGCAAAATAGTCATATATTAAAATAAAAATTTCGACATTCCACCCATAATGGCGGGGGTAGACAAGGTGTGTGTTTTTGATATGTTTATCTGCATAGCTTCTTAAGTTATCATGGTGGAGTCGGGAAAAATAATTGCAATAAAACAAATTCGATATTCAACCTCTAATGGTCGGGAGTAGGCAGGGGTTGGGTTTTTGCAATTTTTAACTAAGATCCAAGATGTTTACGATTTTGTATAGGTAATGAAAAAAAAAACAATATAAAAAATTTAATGTCATCCCCTATCACGTATGAAGGGTTTTAATTAGTTTCATGATGAAATTTACGCGGACGAAGCCGCGGGATTCCGCTAGTATTTTATATAGTTAGTATTTTTTTAATGTTTGCAGGTGACTATCCAGTAACGATAACTTTATTTGGAGAATCAGCTATAAACAAAATGGCCGACAAAAGCAAATTCCGTGTATCTAGCTCCGGTAAGTTGCACACTGTTATTATATTGCAAATATATTGGAGATTCAGACCAGCGGTTCTCAATATGTGGTTCCTAGTTCCATCATTGTAGACTACAATATTTTATCTTTTTGCGTAATTTCGCTGTTTAAATTATTACAAATAAATCACTAGTTATACAGTGCCTTCCAAATATTAATAATAACTTCTGAATGGTTTAAAATATAGGATTTGAATACAATGGGATCACCAAGTTTATAATTTAACTATTTAAAATAGTTTAGATTACCTATAACAAATAAATCAGTAGGTAGTTATTTTTTATTATTTTTACTGTACTATATTACTAATAATCTATAGTTGCACTGATTTTAAGGTAATTTATACACTGTTCTGGTTTCAGTTTTTTTACTTCTTATTAGCTATGCTATATTTATTTAAATATTTTTTCATATCATGTACTAGACGCGCTACTAACTGGTAAATTTCATTTAAATATTTTTTGTTTGAGTCCCCTATAATCTATGTAAAATATTATTTTTATCTACATGATAACTTAAAATATTTTGGGAACCGCTGGTCTATTTTTATTATTATTGTTTAGACTTCATTATTATTACAACAAAACCAAAATACACATCAAATTAATAAGGGATTACAATATTATAGACAAAATGGGCAATATTCAAAGCTCTGAAATGATGGAAATAATTGATTACATAAATTAATAAAATTTTTTTAAGGATTCAAATCTCTACTTTTCAATACTTTTTACAGTTTGAAATTTTACAATTTTTTTCGCATTTTGATGAACTTTTAATCAAAATTGTTATATTACTTTGCGAGCTTGTAAAGGGTTAACAAACCATCGCGCATCGTACGAAATTCTTTAAAAAATAGTAGAAAATTGAAACTTTCCCCCCTCCCTCTAACTCGATAACAACTGGCTCAAAAAATCTGAAAATAATTTGCAAATAGGGCTTTGGTGGGACTGCCAACGAAAAATACTAAAATCAACAATATGATTTCAAATTTTGAAAAAATAGGGAGGGGCGTCCTGGAATTTTTTATTATCATATATTGGCTTATACCCCATAAGCCAAGATAAATGTAGATCTAAATTAAAAGAATATGATACTATTTTGATATTTATTTTTAACTCAAAAATGCACCTTAAGTGGCTCCAAATAGTCCACGTAGTATATACTTGGAACCCTTATGGCATATACTGGTGTCTTGACAAATTTTTTTGTTTAATATCAAATAACTCCGCGGGAAAAACTGTAGATCAAATTTATAAAAAATGTTACATTTTTTTTTTTTTTTTTACTTGATTATCCTATAAGGATAATCATGTGGTAAATGAATTAAATGTTAATTTGCACATTTATACGAAAAGTAGAATGATATGTTGTTTATAAATATAAGTATTTATTAATTTACAATCATATTTACTATAATTAGAGAGCTTTTCAGATTGCACTCTTTTTTTCTTGCAATATTTTGATTCCTTAACTATTTTGATGACTGTATTTTAACATATTTACAATATTTAACTCATGCAATAATTTCCAAGCAAGTAAATCACAATTTTATTAAATTATACAATTTAAAAAATATTTTTTTTATTTAAATGCAATTATAATACGATACCTCGATATGGTTATATGAATGTAACAAAAATTAATGCAATTAATTAATATGGTACAACAAAAAATAAAGGGAACTGTACAGGGTAATTTACAACTAATGTAAAAAATACACTAGATGTGTCCGGAAATTTTTCGTAAGGGAGCTACTTCTTCCAAAAATTTTGCTCAAAATTAGTGTTTATTTAATAACTAAAGAATTCATTGTGGTACATGCAGTTATAAAATTTGATATCTGGTGTAGTATTAATACATATTCCAGTATCAAAAAATAATAATTTAGACAAGGGGAGTATGGGGCCAGTGGGCCCGCCGATTTTTTAAAGTATTTACTTGTTGATTATATGATACAAAAATATACTTTCTTCATTTATTATAAGACCAACCGTTTTTGAGAAATATTGATAAAAAACTATTGTATAATTTTATTCAATACGGATGCGTCAAATTAAACAAACTAAACTTATATTTTTGTTATATGAAAACAAGATATAAAGTTATATCTCTAAAACTGTATTTTTATCAACAAATAACCATTTATAGTTTCATTTTTAACATGATTTTTTAACAGTAATACAACTGGCTATGTCTACGAAGACAAGTATTAAGAGGTATTATTATACTAACTTTTTTTCTTGTTTTGAATCTAGATCTAGAACAAGAAGAATATACAATTATTTTGGGTAGCTTGAAGCTCCCGCGTTCAGTAAAATGAAAATCGTTAAAAAATTACTTTACCTATGTACCTTTAAACATTCATTTCATTGGTTAAAATATTAATATTGTTAAAAATTATGCTTCATCAGTATTCTTTAGAATGTTAGGAATAATTTGAGACCAATTTTGATTTGAACAAAAATTATTAATTTTTAAATTTTTTCCTCGAAATAAACAATTTTACGTTTTTTTAAACTCTCTAGAAAGAGTATTGTTCTGTCAAATTCAATATTTGTGGTCCCGATCGATTCGTCTAAGTGTCCCCAATAAATATCAAGCATAAAATCACCCCGTCATCGATTCAGATTTTGAGAAAAATTGAAAAAAAAAACTTGAAAAACAGGGTTTTCACCCTTCATCCCCTTTTTTAAGGATATTGCACCACTTTTCGCTAATCCGTGTTATTTTTCTCGAATTCTATGCCCCAAAATCTAAATAATCAACCATAAATTCGTTTGCCCCTAAAAGTTTGGATTTTGGTACTCTTCACTGCAAATTGGGTTAACCGTTTACTTAAAAAGTATTGATTTTACGAAAAAAGTATAAATACATTTTTAGGATTCCGTAGAAAACTAGGAACCCTTATAGTTTCTCCATGCCCGCCCGTCTTCAAAAATTTTGAGATAATAAGATGAAATTTGGTATAGAGTCGGAGATTAATGACCCAAAAACAGAAATGAAAAGATTTTTGAAAAAAAAAAAAAATTTAGGCCCCCTTTCCATAAAATGAAGTGTTTTAAAAAAAAAAATTCACCTACCCCATTGAGTGGGGTGTCAAATAACTTTTTGATTTCAACCCTTCAGTCACTTTGCTTTTTAATGTCGTTGTCAGAGCGTCCCCCCCCTCTAGGAATTTTTTGAATCTATTGATTCAAAAAATCTGAAAAAAATTCAGAATATAGCTTTTAATTAGTACTTTCACTGAAAACTATAACGAACATTGTCAAAAATATTTTGGACCCCCTTTCATAGATTTAATAATGAACTTACATTTTTTTCATTCACCCTATTGAGTGGGGTGTCATTTGATAGGTCTCCTAAAATGAAAAATAAAAGTCAAATGAATTTTTGATTTTAACTCTTCAGTCACGAAAATTTTGAAATAACTCTTTTTTTATAAATCGTAGTGAGAATGACTACGGAACCTTGTCATGTGCGTGTCCAACACGCACTTGCCCGTTTTATTTGTGTAGAATTTTATAAGATACGATATTCTTCATAACAATTTCCTCGAAAAATTGATAATTTTTGAGATATTTGAAAAAAAAATAGAATTTGCCCCCCCCCCCTTTACCTCTTAAAAAACAAAAACCCATCGCCCAAATTAAGGGTACTTTTTATGGTATGTTTGGGGAATCAAAATAAAAGTCTCCACCAAAATTTAGCTTCGTCGGAATTTTTTCTTACTAAAAACCTTTATTTCCTGGACTATTGGCCCTATAATAAATGAACAAAGTATACTTTTGTGTATTTTGTGCCACATAATTCTACAAGTCCCCAATTCAAAAAAATGAAGAACAAAAAAATTCTTGATGAAAATCGGTTAGCCTACTGGCCCCATAAACTCCTGGTCTTAATAACTATTGTTTGATATTGGAAACAGATAACACTTATAAATACTAAACCGGTTATCAATTTTTATAACTGTATCACAATAGGTTCTCTAGTTATTAAATAAACACTTAATTTAGGAATTTCCGGATATATGTTTATAAATACATGATAATTAATTAACTTCAATAGTTATTAAAATGTATAAAAAATTACTACATGTATAGTGTCTATACACAAAATCGCAAGAAATGTTGGTTTGCGTGGTATTAAAACTGTGGTAACTTGTTGTACAGAGAAAGAAACTACAAAGGACAGAGGCATTGAAGGTAATAAACGTGGTATCGACTACCACTACAACGTGGCAATGTCACTGTGTCTAGAGGGGCATCAACTAAAACAAGCAAATCCTGACTACGATTACAAATTACATCAGGAGGATAAAGAGGCCGGTAAATTCGATGATTTAGTGTATGAATTTACAATCAACCAAAATGAACCGTGGACACGTCTACTCATACAAATAAAAAACAAGAAATCCGAAATCCCGATCAAGACAAGCAATCTGCTCTCCGACGTAAAAAATGAAACTTTTAGCTTAAAAAAGTTTCTTAAATCTACTGAAAAAATTCCAAATGCTGAAAATAGTTTATACGTTATTTACACGACTTCCTCATTAGATATTCAAAAAGATGGTTACTTACAGAAATGTCACAAAACAAATACGAGTTTACATTCTTCTAATATAAATGTCATTCCTGTTTTTGATACTAAGTGCCAGTACAAATTTACAAAAGAAGAAAACATTGATATACTTTCTTCCAAACATGCAGATGTACCAAAAGAAGATTGGATAAACTTTCTGAATAAGTTGTTATTTGTTGTCGGTTCACCGAATCTTGATGAAATTAAATGTGATGTAGAAAAGAAAATAGAAAACATACTTCCTAAAGCAAGAACACAAATATGGTGTGGATTATACAAAATGCTGGATTACTCTTTATATAATAACACTGAAATAACATCAATCCAAATAGCAAATTTATTTGAAACTACTGAAACAGACATTCAATCAGTTTGTGATTGTAAATACGAAGAAAGTAAGCTCGATTTTGAAAGCAGTATACCATTGTACGAGTTTTTAAATTCTGATAATATTACATTACCTATCAAATTTGATAATTCAGAATTAACCCTTCGCAAAGTATGTCAACTTATAAAAAAATTGAGAGAAGAGAAAAACGATATAAAAGAATACACCATGAAGCACATGTATTGCATTAAGCAACTAGATGATATAGAAATTGCAAATGCATTTAACCTTTTAATAATAGTTATTAACAATAATGACCAATTGATGTTATTTAATTATATTCCAAAAAGAGATCGACAAAAATACATCATTCTACTTCCGAATGAACTAAACTTACCTGGCTTGGAAAGTTGTCATCCAGTTTATGAAGACAGTGAAAATACATTCAAAATGTTATCTGACGGCTCCAAACACAAAGTTTTAGAGAAAAAATGCATATCTTTTAATGGTCAAATGTCAAGTTTCGAAAAAATTCTTAATGTGAATATAAATTCTTTATCAAAAAAACAAGAGAAGCAACTATGTGAAGTAATAACAGCTGATATTTTATTGCATTTCCTTGTTGATGATGACATAAATTTAGAAATAAGTTTTAACCGTCCAAGTATTAATACATCAGACTTTTACATTCCTAGAGAGTTGTATTATACAGCAGTGATAGAAGAAAATAAAATAAATGAATTTGAAGAAACATATGTAATCGACAATTTACATAATTTTGAAACTCAGTGCAATGAAAACCCCGATCGTACAATACATCATTTTAAAAAATTCAAAAACATTCTGGCGTGGGATCAAAGTAATGGTGATACAACATACATCAGAGAATTCATGAATAAAAACAGAACTAAGGATAATGTACACAATCTGCCTAGTTATGAATCTTGGGATATAATATTGGATAATTTAACAAACCTAACTAAATTATATAACGAAAACAGAGCTACAGATATTTCACAACATCTGACTTTTATTGAATCTTGGAATGAAATTTGTCGCAATCTACAAAATAATTCACAAAATGTGCCATATATGTTGGATAAATTTTACGGCAATCTAATCAACCAAAAAGAAATCTCCCACAAAATCAGAGCTATGTGGGACAACAAATCCACAGACTTTGTAATAAACGAAGATGAACTGTGCGGCGAAAATAAAAATGTAATTTTAATAGTCGATAAACCCGGAATGGGAAAAACTTTACTAATGACTAATTTATTTAAAAATTTGCAGATGAAACATCCTAAAAATATAATTATTAGACTTAATCTTAACGACCATACGACCGCATTTAATGAAAACCCCATTTTTAGTAATCCGGAAATGGCACTAGATTTTCTAAAAAATAAATTATTAACAAAATCTTCTATATTATCACAGAATATTTTGACATTTTTATTGAAAAATCAACACATAATATTTTTATTACTGGACGGAGTCGATGAATTATGCCCTGACTATAGACATATAATCTTTAATTTTATTAAATCATTAAAGGAATCAAAAGTTGTTAGATTATTTCTGACGACCAGGCCAGCACAACAAACCAGTCTAGAAGAAATAACTTCCCAATTTGCGTTATCAATGAAACCGTTTACTGAAGAAAATCAACTGTTATATTTAAACAAAGTACTGAAAAAAGAAAATAAAAAGACAAAGGCTTTGTTACAACAATTAAATGAAAAATCTGACTTGAAAGAATTATTAGGAGTCCCTTTATTGTTGAGAATTATTACTGAAATCTTAAATGACTCGAATCAAAAAAAGTTTGATATTGAAGACGTTTCAAATATTTCAAAATTATTCAACAAATTTGTTAGCCAAAAGTTAAATATTTTTTCAAGAGAAAAAATGAAACAGGATGAAACAAACACGTTTGTTAAAGCCGGTAATGAAGTGTTACAGAAATATTATCATGAAAAACACGAATGTTTGGCAATGAAGTTACTATTTAGTGAATATAAAAATACAGAAGAATCTAATGGAAAAACTACAGACGGAATAACACAAGTAGGTATTATAACACAAATCATAGATGAAAATGCAGAGTTTGTTCATAGATCATTCGCCGAATATTTTTCATCGATATTTATACAAACGCACGTCAATGAAGATTGGGTAATTAAATTATTGTTTGAAAAAGTATTGACAGAAAATGATTTAACAGCATTAAGGAAATTCATTAACGATAACATCGAAAAAAAATTTAAGAAAATAAAAAGAAAATACAAACAGTTTGTTAAGGACAATTACACAAATCTAAATGAAAAAGATACTTTATTAAGTATTTTATACACAGCTGCATATGAAGATAACTTGGAAATATTAAATTTCATTTTGGAGAATTTTTCAGAAAATAAATCAAGTTTAGAAAAATTGCTTTCCTACCAATCAAATATTACTGGACTAATACCTCTTGAAGCTGCAATTAATAAAGGTAACGTACAAATAGCAAAAATACTTATAAACATTTCTATTGATAAAAAAATACAGAAAAACAGTCTGGCGTTCCAATATCTGCTGGGTAAAGGTGATGCAGATGGTATTACAGCGTTATTTGCAGCCGCTCTTAGAGGTCACAAAGATATAGTGAGATTACTATTAGATAAGGGAGTAGACATTAAAAATGAGGGAAATGTGTTAGCATTAGGTATAGCCGCTGTTGGAGGTCACAAAGATGTAGTAAGATTACTGTTAAATAAGGGAGCAGACATTGAATATGTGGGTAATTTTGGCATGACAGCATTACATAGAGCCACTTTTAGAGGTCACAAAGATGTTGTGAAGGAACTCTTAGATAAAGGGGCAGACATTAACAAGGTGTGTAATGGCGAAAAAACAGCGTTACATATGGCCGCTTTAATGGGTAATAAAGACATTGTGGAGGTACTGTTAGACAAGGGGGCGGACATTAATTTCATGAATAATGATGGCGAGACAGCATTATATATAGCCGTTCGTGGAGGTCACACAGACGTTCTAAGACTACTGTTAAATAAAAGAGTAAACATTAAACTGATGCCTAAAACAGGTATGGCAGTATTAAATATAGCCGCTTTTGGAGGTTACAAAGACGTAGTGAGCTTACTATTAGAAAATGGGGCAGACATTAACATGGTGAATAAAACTGGTATGACAGCGTTACATAGTGCCGCCTCTAGAGGGCACATAGACGTTGTGAAAGTACTGTTAGCTAAGGGGGCAGACATTAACATGGAGGATATACGCGGACTTACACCGTTACAAATTGCCGCCAGTGTGAGACAAAAATACGTTATAAATGTATTGTTGGACAAGGGGGCAAATATAAACATGTTGTCTAAGAATAAAGCAGGTTCAACAGCATTATGTATAGCCGCCATTGAAGGTAATAAAGATATTGTGAGTTTATTGCTAGATAAGGGGGCAGACGCTGACATGGTGGATAAACCCGGGTTGACAGCGTTACATTACGCAGTCTCTAGAGGTCACATAGACGCTGTACGTGTATTGTTAGATAAGGGAGCAAATATTAATGTGGCGAATAAAAGTGGATTTACACCATTACATAATGCCGTTTTGAATGATCATAAAAACGTTGTGAATGTTCTGTTGAACAAGGGGGCAAACATTAACATTGCGAGTAAAGGTGGATTTACAGCGTTACATTGCGCCGCTTTTAAAGGTTACAATGACGTTTTGAGTGTATTTGTAGATAATGGTGCAGACATTAACATGGTAACTACAGACGGTAAGACTGCGTTAACATTAGCATATTTAAAGGGTCATAACGACATTGTAAGATTACTGTTAAATAAGATGACAAACATTAAAAAAGTTGGTAATATCAGTGATACCATGAGTGAAAAATTTGATAAAAGTGTAGATAACATAATGGATAAATACAGTAACGTATCGTTACATGAAGCCGCCCTTGAAGGCCGCAAAGACGTTGTGAGTTTAAAATTAGATAAAGGGCTTGACATTAACATTGAGGATAAATCCGGAATGACAGCGTTACATACAGCCGCTTTTGGAGGCCACAAAGATGTTGTAAGTTTATTGTTAGATAAGGGGGCAGACATTAACATGATGGATAAATTCGGTCTAACAGCATTGCATACAGCCGCGTATGGAGGTCACAAAGACGTTGTGATTTTATTATTAGATAATGGGGCAAGCATTAACTTGGTGGATAAATCCGGTATGACAGCGTGTCATAAAGCTTCCATTACAAATCGCAAGGACGTTGTGAGTGTATTATTAAATAATGGGGCAGATATTAACATTGTCGATAAATCCGGTATGACCGTGTTACATGTAGCCGCTATTAGAGATCATAAATACGTTTTGAGTTTACTGTTACATAATGGGGCAGACATTAACATGGTTGATAAATACGGTGACACTGTGTTTAGTTTAGCATATAGAACTGGTGATTATGAACTAGTAAAGTTGCTATTGAGACATGGAGATTATCAGTATGACCACGATGTCAGTGATAGTGATAGTGAGTTACCTACAGAACTATTGCGCGCTGTGTGGAGACGTCGGTGTAAGTATGTGGAGTATTTGTTATATACAGGTTGTGATATAAACACAGGTGACAGTCACAACAGAACGCCCCTGTATTGGGCTGCCCTACTCGGTGATTGCGATATATTGAGACTTTTGTTGAATGAGGGTGCCGATGTGAACATTAGAGACATTAACGACTCCACAGTTCTACAAGCAGCGTTCAGGTCCGGTAACTACAAAGCAGTGCAAATTTTACTCAGACACAACAGTAATCTTTATAACTACTATGGTAGTGACAGTGACAGTGAGTAAACATAATTATTTTGCAATGTTAATTTAAATAATATTACAGCAGACATTTTAATCAATTATTTTAAATTTTGATAAAACTGTTTTTAAATTTCACTACTTAAAAGGACATAAGTATATAAAGCAAGAGAGGAAAGGATTACCTAACTCTCAAAAATATAATAATAATAACTTTTTAATGTAGACTTAAAATATATTGCTATTATTTGCTAATTATATTTAATTCAACTTAATATACTATAGATTTTTTGTAAAATAGGTTAAGAAATAAAACATGTTAATATTTAATAAGCATTAATATGGGAACAGCGGTGAATGTGAGTTGGGTGTTCATTTAATATTTAATGTAATATTTGCAAATAGAAAAAATACCTAACAATAGAGGTCCAGAAAATAAAATTCTACAATTGAAAATACAAATTCATATAATGTAATGTAATATTTTGAAATATTAATTCTAGTAGATAAGGTAGTCTTTCTTTCGGAAACTCTTAGCACTTTCTCCTATGTTGAATCTAGAATTCAAATTATTCACATGAATAGTTACATTAATTGAATATTTCGAAAGATTCGATATAAATTATAGAATTTATTTTAAATTATTTTGGAATTTAATGTAATATTTCAAAATATTCGTTTATAGTAGCTAAAGGTAGTTTTTCCTTTCGGAACTCTTAGCCCTTACATAATTCTATTTTGAATCTAGAATTCCAATTATTGATGTAATGAACAATTGTTGGCATGTAATGATGCAATATTGTAATGTATGCAGCATATTAACACATATTTTGATAGTGTTTATTTATTTTTAAGTAAATATGTATTATAACAACAAATATAATTGTAGTGTGCTTATTCTTTAACTATTACAATTGCATTTTTTCTACCCCGTACGAGGAGAGCTTCCTCCATTAAATGTGACCCCAAATATTGTCAAGGTTTGGATTTTTGCAATTATCTGATAAACTGTACATCCGACAAAAAATTTATAATTATGAAAATTGTAGACAATGAAATTATAAACAAGAAAAGTAGATGTGTAATGTTTTGTCTTTGCACAGGTAAGTGTTTGTATAATTATACTATAATTAATTATATACAGGCTGTTCCAGACCACCCGTCCAGTATGTTTTACGGCTAAACTATTGTGGATAGAGTTTTAGGATAAAAAATTTACTATACAGGATGTCCCATTTTAATCTATCACCCCCCTAATTTTTTTTATCTATCAATTAAATCAAAAAATGCTTCAAATAAAAGTTGTTTGGTTTTGAGGGGGACCCAAAATGGCGTTATTAATTTTTTATTTTTTGGACGTCTTCATGGTCAAATAGGCCCAACTTTTTTTTTTAAATGGAAACCTATATTTTTTATTACAATATCTTATTGTTTGGAAAAAAACAAGTAGCTTTTGTTTCAAAAATTTTTTTGTATGACTTCATTTTATTTTTAATATTCAACAAAATAATTTTAGATTTTAGTTTTTTAATAATTTTTTACTCGAAACCCATTAACTTTAGAGGAAAAATGTAAAAAACAAAAAATGTTTATTTTAATCTGATATAACTAGGAAAATTATATCAGGATTTTTGTTAACTTTTGCTCTTCAAAATATTAAAGCAAATAAAAAATAAAATAAAAAATTCTGAAATAATTTTCCTAGTTATATCATATTAAAATAAACATTTTTTGTTTCTTACACTTTTACTCTAAAGTTAATGGGTTTCGAGAAAAAAATTAGTAAAAATCTAAAATCTAAAATTATTTTGTTGAATATTAAAAAAAAATGAAGTCATACAAAAAATTTTTGAAACAAAAGCTACTTGTTTTTTTCCAAACAATAAGATATTGTAATGAAAAATATAGGTTTCTATTTGAAAAAAAAAAGTTAGGCCTATTTGACCATGAAGACGTCCAAAAAATAAAAAATTAATAACGCCATTTTGGGTCCCCCTCAAAACCAAACAACTTTTATTTTAAGCATTTTTTGATTTAATTGATAGATAAAAAAAATTAGGGGGGTGATAGATTAAAATGGGACACCCTGTATAGGTATATGGTGGTCTAATTTCGTTAAATATTAATGGAATTTTATTATTTTTTTTAATTTAGAAAGTAGAAATAATGAACTTTGTAAAGATGTATGATTCTTTAAGATTTTAATATTTTAATGTGTCATTCGCGACATATCAAAAATGCAGAAGTTCAATTAGGGATAATTCAAAAATTTCAAATACAATGGTATATCAATTAGTACTTTATCTTAATAAAGACATGCAAATAAACAACTTTTATTAAAAAAATTTTAAATTTAAAATTATAATTTTCAGTTTTCAATTTTAAAATTATAATTTTTAATTTTTTTTTTCACAAAAGTTGTTTATTCATTTTTTCGAAAAAAAAAATGTTTGAAATTTTTTTTTTTAACAAGTATCCATTATTAAAACATTTGAAATGGTTCATAGCAGAGAAGAAATATCTGCCATCTGTGTTATGGGACTTTCTTATACGTATTACAGAGATTGAACAGTGTACGTGTTTGCCATATGTATCATGGGTCTTTCTTATACGTAATACTGAGAAAAAATAGTGTGGATTATTCAAAACAATTATTTGAAAAAATTCTTTCTGACTTAATCATAAGTATTGGCAAAAATGTGTGGGAAATAAATTGTAGATAATAACATACTCGACATTTTTTACCTAAAACTTTTTTGTCTTATTTCAAAAATAAACGTGGATAACTCCCAACTCCTGAACAACACAGGTATAGTGCGCAGACTCAAAAGGACAATAATATTAGCTACAATTTTTAACTTGGCTATTTTTCTCTAAATCGCACTGTTTCAATGTTATTTGAAAAATTCAAAAATCGATCTAGGTAAATATCCGTAGTCTAGTTTTTTGTCGAATGCACCGTTTTTTGATAATTTAATTTATTTGAAACCTTCAACCGACATTTAAGGGTGTTTTTGACATTTAAGTGAGGAAGCTACCCTCGTACGGGGTAGAACTTGTTTAGTGATTGTTTCTATAATATTCAAGTGTATTAATACCAAATATCAAAAAATCAAAACTTTATATATCATTTCCATTTTTATTAATTTTACGGGCTATAATACCAACATGTTAAAACAAAATTCAATAGCAAAAATACGTTCATCCTTAAGATATAAAATTAAATTTTTAAAATTAAAATTACTAAAAAAAGAGAACTACCTCATGTTTTCTATAATTAATTTGTTTAATTCACGAGTAACACCCGGTTAATAATTAACATTATTATAAATAAAAACAAAAAAAAACATTTGGACAACAAAATCTATATTCCGAAGAAAAATAATCAAGTTCCAAGAGTCACAGTTTGAGAAGCGCTGGATTGGATCTGTAGAAGCAGCGGTCCTTGACGAGTGTGTTCTGTGTCTGTGCGATGCTGGAAACTGAGATGATCTAGTGAGATACGAGATTAAGCCAAAATGTAAGTGTAATTTACAATTATTTTTGTACAAATGCAACCCTATCTTATAAAATAATAAATTAAAATATTTTTAATAAAAAAATATCTTCATACATCAAAAAGACCTTCAAAATCTATTAACTAAAATTTAGGTCAGTTTTATAAAAGTATTTTGTATTTTAATTGTTAACCCTACATTGCATGAGTACATAAAACCAATGCAGTGTATTTAAGTGTAAATTTGCTATGAACTAGAGTGCGACAGTTAATATTACAAGAAAACAATTGTGTATCACCAGTGATACGCCATGAAGTGTAGGGTTTGAGAGGTATACAATGTAATATTTTTACTGATTGTACCATAAATATATTTGATATAGCTGCATACATATTTTTTCTGATAACTAGGTGATATTTTATTTAATACCTTTTATAGCCCGAGCAAAGATACAGACTTTTAGTCGATCGATAGTTTGATAGGTTTTGAGCTGCAAATAAACACATTTGTCCTCAAATAGGCTAGTTAGCATGCCAATCTGATTTCCAGTCGGTAGATAGTTGCCCATTTTTTAATAAAATGAAAATTGCTCAGCATATGCCTTGCTCCGAAATTGTACACTAAGTTATTTGCAAAACGGATGCTCGTACAAAAATAGTACATCGAATCTTGTAAGTAGAGAATTTTGTAGATACATATTTTTTAATAACTATTTTTTCTGTCCGATCAATAGGAACGAAGATATCGACGAACAAGTAATTTTTGGTGATTTTTGACCCCGAAAATTCGTGACGCAAGTGCAATAACGATGGAGATAGTTGAAATTCATTAAAAATGACAAAATAAAGGTGTATTGGTGTATACAAAAATCTGGTGAAATCCTAATACATTTGATGACAATAACTACTAAGTATTTTTCAAGTAAAATAGTCGGACTGAAGAAACTATCGGAATTTGAACTGGCCGACAGAGAGATATGAATACAGCTTCATCTCACTGATAATACGAGATGAGGTAAGTTTGATTTTCTTTGGGGATATTTCCCCTATCACTAAGCAAAATGTTCATAGATACAGGGCGATCGATCATCGTTTTCTGTATCTACGTAAAATATACTATCCCCCCAAATCTGTGTTTTCCGTCAACCTCATGAGGTATGTTCACATACTTAATGATGAATTTTAATTCAACATTAAGACTGACAACTATTTTTTCAAAAAATTCTTAGTTTGAAAATTTGAAAAAAATAGCACTTTTCAAAGTTAAGTAATTCTGGTGAGGGACCAGATAAAAATATGAAATTTCAACCCATAATGGTATTATGTACCAAAAAAATTGACTTGTTACTCCACCCCGTTTTACAAAAACATCCCCTTGAAATTGGTATTTTTATAAAATAGTCCGGTGTTGGGCCACTGATATGGAATAACCCACAAATAATTAAATAATTACTAGTAATATTTTTTTAATGAAAAAATAATGTATATTAAAGTCCTTACGATTAGAAACTCAATGAAAAAAGTCTCATGAAAATCCATTCACTACAGACGGGTTCCGAGGTAAAAAGCTACCTGCACCGGACTAATAATTTACTTTAATCGAAGTAGCATTTATAAATAGCAAATTATAAAGATCGACCAAAAATATTTTATCATAGCTTACCTGAATATAATGAGTGTATCAAAATAGGAACTCGCCATAATCATTCCTTTTCAAACCGTGTCTGCTTATAAAACGTATTGTCTGCAACTTACAGAAGAATAAAATTATATAAATAAATAATTTTTAAAAACAAGCTTTTATAAAAATGGGGCATTCCACGCCAAATCACTGAGGGCAAAATCTAAGGGCTAAATAGTCATCTATTAAAATTTCGACAAAAAACCCATAATGGCGGTGGTCGACAGGGTGTGTGTTTTTGATATGTTTATCTGCATAGCTGCTTAAGTTACAATGGCGAAGTCGGGCAAAATAATCTGCAATAAAAAAAATCGATATTCAACCCCAAATGGCGGGGGTAGACAGGGTGTGGGTTTTTGCAATTTTTTATTAAGATCCGAGATATTTACGTTTTTTATGGGAAATGAATAAAAATCAATATAAAAAGATGTAATATGTCATCCCCTATCACGTATGGAGGGTTGTAATTAGTTTTGAAATTTACGCGAGTGAAGCTGCGGGAATGCGCTTGTCAGTGTTATTTCTAGGTAAAATTTATATTTTGGATTCGTAAATTTAAATATCATTGTTTTTAGGGTTCCGTAGAAAACTAGGAACCCTTATAGTTTCTCCATGTCCGTCCGCCCGTCTTCAAAAATTTTGAGATAATAAGATGAAATTTGGTATAGGGTCGTAGATTGATGACCCAAAAACAGAAATGATAAGATTTTTGAAAATAAAAATTTTATTTGTTTTCAAAAAAAAATTTCACCTACACCATTGAGTGTGGTGTCGTTAGAAAGGTCTCCTAAATTGCAATAAAAAATGTATCAGAACTTTTTGATTTTAACCCTTTAATCACGATGTATTTGCTCTCCAAAGTCGTTAAAAAAGCGCCCCCCCCCCTCTATTTTCTAAAATATCAATTTAAAAAATCTGAAAATTTTCCAGAATGTAGCTTTTAATTAGTACTTTCACTGAAAATAATAACGAACATTGTCAAAAATATTTTGGATCCCCCTTTCATAGACTGAAAATTAGACTTACATTTTTTCCCCACTTACCCTATTGAGTGGGGTGTCATTTAATAGGTCTCGTAAAATGCAATAAAAAATGTCAAATAATTTTTTGATTTTAACCCTTCAGTCGCGATATATTTGCTTTTTAATGTCGCTGTCAGAGCGTCCCCCCTCTTTTTTCTAAACTATCGATTCAAAAAATCTGAAAAAATCAGAATGTAGCTTTTAATTAGTACTTTCACTGAAAATTATAACGAACATTGTCAAAAATATTTTGGACTCCCCTATCATAGATTGAAAAGTTAAGTCACATTTTTTTCATTTACCCCATTGAGTGGGGTGTCATTTGATAGGTCTCCTAAAATGCAATAATAAAAGCCAAATGACTTTTTGATTTTAACCCTTCGGTCACGAAAATTTTGAAAAAAATCTTTTTTATAAATCGTAGTGAGAATGACTACGGAACCCTATCATGTGCGTGCCCAACAAGCACTTGCCCGTTTTATTTTTTATTACGATCTCTTGTTATAGCGGGTAAACTGGTAATGCTATTGTCGTTTATTCTGTTTATATAAGGAAACAAACCCACCAAAATAGATACGTAGAGCACATTTTCGTAGAAGATTTTGTCCTAGGCAAAAATAATGGGTTTAAAAAAATATTACAAATCTTTTTTTTAGTAAAAAACAACTTATTGATGCCAGCTGACCAAAATTTCAACTTAAAATATGGATCCATAGATATCGAAGAAAAGAGAAGAGAACAGATTATAGTTACTCAAAAATCGAAGCTCTAGTACAAGAGAAAAGCTCTCTCATCTTACGACTGATTCAACTTACAATCAAGTCATTTTACAATGGACATACCTTAGTGATTTACATATTGTTAACATGCGGTGTAAGATAAGAAAATAAATATATTTAACTATTGATTCATTATAAAATTACCTTTTTTTAGGTGGATATCTCGTATATAATCAAAATTAATAAAAAACTGGAAGTGGACACCGGCCTGAGAACAATACCAGCATAGACAGCGATCACGAAAGCCTGCATTAGAGTAAATGTAATTTAATTAATCAAGGCCGGATTTATATTTGTAGGGGTACCCAGCAGTAGTGATGGGAGGGGCCTTTAACCTCAGAAATAATTCAATCTAAGCTAAGAAAATCCTTTTTAGGTCGAATAGTTGCAAAATGAGCAAAGTTTCGATGAATCCCCCCCCCCCCCTAAGCTGGAGCCCTATACAACTGCTTATTTTACTTATGAGTTAAATCTAGCCCTGAATTTAATATTATGTCTTAAAATTTAGTTGTATTGTTTCATAAACAGTAAGGTCAAGTTAGGTGCAAACAAATTTACAGTTTTTAAAAACATTTTTGCAATTAAAGTGTTATATTGTATAAATCCCATAAAATAATTATTGGTAGAGGAGAAGGGGCGAGAATACCGACTAATTAAAAAAAATTAATTTCACTTGAAATTTTTATTAGAAAATTTGGATAAACTTTAAACATGTAATAATCAGTTAGGTAAGAATAATTACTTTTATTTATGACCCCCTCCTTTGTAAGCAAAATAGGAAAGTTGTAATTTTCCACCCTTAAATGATAAAATGAGGAGGATTTTTATAATTTTATTAGACATCAAAATTAAACAATAATCAAATTATTTCTAAGATCAATGAAGTATGAACTACTATTTTTAAAAGAATTGAATAAGTAATGTCCATTCGTTTTGTTTCAATTCGTTTTAAGTCTGGAAATCGTTATATACGATGAATGTCCCAGGACTGTTTTTATTGTAAAAAAATAATATTTATAGTCCAAATTATTTTTGAAGTTTTATCGGCTTGGCGTCTGGTCTATAATAAATATTACACATGACTTATTAAATTACATTACCATGCAAAAATGGTTGCTTATCTATCACAGCTTCAACAACGATATCACAATTGTTTAGTCTATGTCCGGTATCGTAAAAGGGCTAGCAAAATTTTCTAGCTAGCAAGCACTCGCAAATGAGGTTTTAATTTTGTGATAGTATCTATGAATTTGCTATGGAATTTAAAGCAGTGATACTTTAACGTATTGTAACATAGTTGGCGACTTTGACCGTACAAAATAATATTTATTTTAATACCGTTAACGTTTATTTATCACGCCTGCGTGAAACTTGTTAAAGTCTTCATGAAACTTCAAGACCTAATTTTCTAGCTCTTTTATGATGTCGGACATTATTCTCTTCCAGGGAAACGATTGGAAGTTTTTTTTATAATCGATATGAGGTAGAGTGTTTAAAAGTGGACAAATTACTTCGTTTAATTTAAATTGTTGCCTGAAATGTATTGGTTTTAATAACACATTGGCTCGTATTCGCCCCATCTCCTCTTGGTACCGGAAAAACGAATATCTTATTTTATAATTAAAAAAACTGTAATTTAAAATTTTTGTGAACAAATAATATAATATTTTTGAAAAATGAATTACTATAACTACTGATGGTTAGGGGATGGGGGGGGATCTATGCTGATGTCGTGAAAATATATTAATCATATTAATGTCGACATCATTTTGGGTAAATTTTTTTTGTCATTGTTTTTTAGTAAAATAAATTCAAAAATTAAGTAACAAGGAGGGGGTGATTTCCGTTACTGTGTGGGGGGGGGGGCACATTGTTTATCCCATCAGTTATATGACAATTAGACCAGTGGTTTTTAATATTTACTTTGACATTGTAATTCAAATATGTATTGTTACTTGTTAGTAATTTTTTATAAATTGTCAATAAATATTTTGCGTATTATTATAATATTTAGTTAAATTGTTTGAATTATTTCCTATAACATTTATTTATTTTGTTTTCTTTGCATAGATGGACACTGTTATGTAGTAATGTATGAACGCAGAAAATATCATTTTTAAGTAATGAATGCAGTTACATACAAATTAAAGTTTATAATATTATAGAAAATACAATAAACTCCAAAATTAATTAATCATGTGTTCCATTTTAATAAACGAACCTACCTTAACTTTTTTACCTGTTAATTAAATCAAAAAATGTTTTAAATAGAAGTTGTTTGGTTTTGAGGGGGGAACCAAAATGGTGTTATTAATTTTTGATTTTTTTGACGTCTTCAAGGTCAAATAGGGCCAACATATTTTTTTCAAATGGAAACATATATTTTTTATTACAGTATTTATTGTTTGGAAAAAATAAACAGCTTTTATTTTAAATAATTTTTGTCTGACTTAATTTTTCTTTGACATTTAACATAATATTATGTGATTTTAAATTTTCATGAGTTTTTACTCGAAAACCGACAATTTTTGAGGAAAAGTGCAAAAAAAAAACAAAAAATATTTATTTTGACCTGGTAAAACTAGGAAAACGATTTTAATAAAAAAAAAACTTGTTTTTGCTTTAATATTTTGAAGAGCAACAGTTAATAGTGATGACAAAACGAGGTATCCTTTCATTAATCGAAGTAAGTGTGAAGCGTGTCCTTAATGAAAATAAAGATTTTTTACAAGCATTGGATGAAGTCCGTATTCACGATGTATGCAGGAAAAGATAATTTTCAATATTATTATTACACATTTTTTAAGAATAGATTCAGCCTGGACCCCTTTGGGTTCCGAGTCTCAATGATTTGCATCGCCTGCATTGCCCTCTTGTCGGTCCTGATTGAACGATCTGAAGATATGTTTTACTAGACTTACATTAATGAGTAGTAACTTTTGCGCATCCGTAAAATTTTCCTATTTTCGATCCACCCTAGTGTGCATGTATGTACATAAACATATAGTAAAATTTAGATAGGTACCATTGAATTTCTGTAAATGTCATATAGGACACCCGGTATAACATATGATTGATAAGATTGGCGTGTATTTTGTGATTGAGCTATATCTCACATTGTTAAGTAATCATTACTTATTGTCAGTATTTAGATACAGCGTAAATTAGTTCTCAAAAATATAGTGCATTTATAAACATTGTTGTGTGTTTAGTGATTGTTTTAATATTAGGTAAGTTAATAACCATCTTTAATATAATTATTTATTGCTGCAACAAACATGATTCTGTAGATATATATGTATAATAATGTATATTGTATATACCTACAGTAGAAACCGTTTATAACGACATCGGTTAATACGGCGTACCGGTTTTAACGACTCAAAATAAAAGTCCAACTGAATCCCATATAATTGCATTTTTACCGGTCATTACGACTATCCGCTTTTTACGACCAATATGACCTTCGATGTCGTTATAATCGGTTTCTACCGTATATGAAGGTACCTGGACCTGGTTTACACAAATACATACTTGTATTTAGTGTTTCCTCCCGGGAATTCCCGGGAAATTTTGTAGTTTTTTCAGTTCCCGAATCCCGGGAAAAATAAAATTATTTCTCGGGAATTTCGGGAAATAAAAATAATCAATTAGATATATACTTTCAACTGTAGGGGCACTTATATTGTTATTATATTCAATAATGTATGGTATGTACTTCTAGTTGAGAATATGGATTGGAAGTTAAATTTTTGTTTGGTACATCAGGATGTAATTTTAAATTATCTTACTAGCTTGAAATTCTTGTTTTAGCTGTTTGTGCAGTGTATTTTTCTGAGAAAGAATAAAAAATGCATTTTAAAGTTAAAAAGAAAAGGTTTATTATGGTAAAAATTCAAATTGTTTATAATAAACCTTTTATTATAAATATTACAATTAGAGTTTAGATAGAGTCTAAAGTATAAACTAACAATAAGACTTGGCATATTTGTTTGTTTTTAAAATTCTATTAAAATAGTATTTGATTTTATAACTTTATATAGTGTTACTACTGCCCATTTGCAGAGGGGGTGCCCACTTTGGGGCGCATTTTGCTAGAGACAGCAAATTTTGAAAAGAAAAATTAAATTAAAAAAAATATATTTTTATTTCCAATATAAAAAAATTTCTGCTTCCACTTATTGTTAGACTATTTTTCTATTTTATATAATATTTTCTTCATCCAAAGAATTATTATATCAATGACTCATTATTTCTTTCTTAATAATTTTCAATTAACAATTTTTCTTAAAATGTAATAGTATTGTGTTTAGATAATCACCGATTAATATTAAAATTCAAAAAGTGTTCTTAATTTTTTATTGTTCTTATTATTAGTTTTTAAGAGAAGCTATGAAAATGTAAAAAATATGTATATAAATTTCGTGAATTCCCATTTTTCCCGGGAATTCCCGGGAATTGCGATTTCCTGTTCCCGATTCCCGGCGTTGGAAAATTCCCGGGAATTTGGAAACACTACTTGTATTTAATCAGGTTGTGAAGTCCGAGTTGGAGTTTTAGTAATTTTGGTAAAAATGTACCGACTCGGACTCCTTTAATTAAATAATGGTTTATACTTTTTTACACACTTATTATTTTTTGTTCGTTTTGAATTTTGAAGTAAGTACAATGAATTAAATTTTCAAATCTGGCCGGAACCAGAATCACCGGAATAGGAATTCACCCAAAACGGAATTTAAATAAAATCTATATGAATTAATTTTAATGATTAAATAATATAAAATTAGAAAAAAAAAATTTTAAAAACAAGCTTTTACATATGCACTAAAAAGTAAAAAATAAGTTTTTTTTTCACAAAGTCTTCCAGAATTCGTATGACTAAAAAAGCTTGTGGCGTTCATTTAATATTTAATGTAAATTTTAGAAATATAAAAAATGTCGAAAATATCAATATAGGAAAAACTACATTTTTTACTATAAATTAATATTTTCAAATCTTCCATTAAATTGCATTAATATTATGTTAAAATGTATATATGTATAATATTGTATAATGTATATACATTATACATATATGTATACATTAATATTTGGAAATCTAGATTCAAATAGGACAAAGAACCTTTTGCTAGTTTAATTTAGTATTTTAAATTCCTGGTTAATTTATCGCACATGAAAGAAATATTTAGTAATCTAGATTCAACATGGGAAAAAAGTCTTAAAAGTATTTTATCTACCTTAAAATATTATTTCAAAATATTACATGAAATATTTGGAGTTCTAGATTAAAAATAGAATTAAGGGCTAAGAGTTTCTCAACGGAAAAACTACATTAGCTACTTTCAATGAATATTTCGAAATATTCCATAAAATTCCATATATGTACATAATTTATATCAAATATAATATAAAATATTATATCCTGTGAATATTTTGAAATTATATTCAACCTAAATGAATGTTTTCAATTAATATTATTTAATTGTACATTAAATTCCTGGATAATTTGATATAAACTACAGGAATATTTTGGCTTCAAGATTTATCATATGAAAAAGGGCTAAGAAATACCAAAAAAGAAATACTACCTTATCTATTTTATAAATTAATATTTCAAAACATTAACATACATTGAGTTTCAGGTTTATTTAGTATCAACATTACATTAATATTTGATCTACTATAGATTTTTCCAATATTGATATTTTCGACATTTTTTATATTTCTAAATATTACATTAAATATTAAATGAACGCCACAAGCTTTTTTAGTCATACGAATTCTGGAAGACTTTGTGAAAAAAAAACTTATTTTTTACTTTTTAGTGCATATGTAAAAGCTTGTTTTTAAAATTTTTTTTTTTCTAATTTTATTTTATCCATTTTTAGTCTAAAGTTATTTATTTTTTTACTATATTATATTATATTCATTGCATCATAAGACCAGGCCCAGATAGGGGGGGGGGGGGGCTAGGAGGGCCATATGGCCCGGGTCCTGGTATCAGGGGCCTCGGCGTCCCGAAAATTATTTATACTTTACATTTTTTGATACTAATACTATTTTTAATAGAGATTATTTAAAAAACATAAATATACTACAAAAAAACACACCTTTTAGAAAAAGTACTTAAAAAAACCTCACGGTTTTTAATACTAAATAATATCAGGAAGAAACAAGAATTTTACTAGTACGAAAGTTGTTTGGAATGTCCTTACGTTGAAGCTCTCTCAGGGTCTGCATAAGACTAAAAACCCTTTTTACTTCCATGTTCGAAGAAATGGAAGTATTGTTATTACAATACGTCAAAAAATCGTTAGTTTTTATTTTAAAATGAACACTAAAAATTTGATTGTATATTCGCTTCTTTAGAAATGAAGCGCAGATCCAGGGGAGGGGGCATGGTGAAATGACACCCCACACAAACCTAAAAAGTAAAGAAAATTAAATAGAAAAATGCTTATTAAATATACTAAAGTAAATTTTTTTGTCTATTTCACAGACCATGACCCCCTCCTCCATTGTAAAGTTAGACTCGCGTCTCTTAGAAAAACAATACCTACCTATTTAGATCTACAAAATTACACTAACATAAATTAATTTATATTTAATATTTTTCAATAATGCCATAACAATATAATACATATACATTACATGTATGCATATAGGATGATATAATAACAATAAAATGAGATACTATAATACATATTTATGTATACATACATTTAAATGAAGAAATAAAGCTAAAACGGCTAAATCTTTTCTATATGTCAATATAATCACTACAAATAAAATTTATAATACATACCTGATATTTATATAAAATTCGATAATTTTTCAATAATTTTCTTCAATTTATAATTTATAATCTTCAATAATAATTATCATTTCTATTATTATGAATTATTTGTATTATGAGTATTATATTGCAAAATATTTTGACAAAACATAATTTAATGTTATTGTCGAAGCAAACCATGGTTACGAAATAATTTGAATTATGAAATAATACTTGATCGCGCAGGCAGGATATATTATTATATTAGATACATCAAAAAAGACCTTATAATGAAATAACATAGCTATAAAAATGATAAAAAAGTGCATTGTCACGGAGAATACACCATATTTGAAAATTTGACGAAAATCGTACGACGGGAAGTTAGTTAAAAAACGGTCGTAAGATTTGTGTTCCGTCTCATACATAGTTACATAGCATTTGAGTTAAGTAAAAGCTTGTAATAAATACATAATTTATTTAGAAATTTTTATTTAGGAATTTTATTTCCATTTTCAAATGTTCTATCAATCTAACTAAATTAAAAATTCACGTAATGGCGTTAAAATGCCTCTTACAGTAAAGAGTCGGAGTCATAAGTTTTTTTACCGGCTCTACAACCCTGATTTAAATGCACTTTTTTTAAATAATAAACACTTTTTATTAATTATTTATTCAATAATAATTCTAACATTTTATTTTTACTTGCAAATATAAAATTAGATAAAGCCCAAGAAAGGCCCCTCATTAATCTTTGATATTTTAAGTATCTATAAAAGTGATAACGCTGATAATAACAATGAATAATTTTGCACTAAATGCACGTAGTCAATATTTAATAAATTGATTTTTGAAAACTTGTAACTAAATGTCACCAAACCATACAAATGATTAGATATTCTTGAGGGGGGGGGGGATACAATATATATCACAACATTAAAGTAGTACAACTGAATATACATATAGAAGATAAAACACAATACAAATTATTTAATATTTTTTTTGTAAACAAAGCAGTGGCGTAGCAAGGGTAAGGGGTCGACTTGAGTCAATTGTCCCTGGGCTCCAAGCACGGGGGGGGGGGGGGGGTCTCATTTTGAATATGATTAATGTAAGATAGAAAATGTAATCTGAAATGAGAAATATTATCATGATAGCAGTGACGGAGTAAGGAAGGTTGGTACTCAGGGGTGGAAAGTTAGATACGCACCCCCCTCTCACAAAAACTATTAAAATCACCTTTTTTTGTTGTCAAATCAATTTTTGCACACTAAAAACGAACTTTTGCGATCCCCCTGGTGAATTTGAAGATTTTTTTTTAATTCTCATGTCATTTTTTCCTACCTCGTTTAGCATCCCCCTATACCAGTGGTTCCCAACCCTTTTGTGACCAGGGACCACTTTCATATAATTATTATCACCAGGGACCACAAGGTTAAAAAACTTTCATTTTTTTTAAATTTTATATAAATTTGAAATGAAAAACCCTAAAAAACCTAGAAAAAAGGTATTTACGTTGCTTTTTTATGTTTTTTTATAGATTAAAAAACCTATAAAACCTAAAAAAAGGTCACCGATAATTCTAAGTTCATTCTTTAGTTTTAAATCTTTTCCAGGGACCAAATTAAACCCCTTGCGGACCACCGGTTGGGAACCACTGCCCTATACCTTGGCATTGGGCGGATTTTTGTGTCTTATATAAGAATGATTAAGTCATATTTTGTAAAGCATTTTTCTCTGGCATCAACAGTTTTCCCGCTAAATCTATTTAAAGATTGCAATTAAAAAAGCGTTTAAATTTCTGGATCGACAATACCTATAGATTTACGTTTAAAATTCAGACATCATTTTGCCTCAAGGTATATAAAGACAAGGTAGCCTGGTCAGCTCCTTGACCAATCAGCGTTAGCGCTGGAATTGACGTCACCACGAAGAGATATTCAAATGTCATAAATGTATAATTGAATATAAATTACAAAAAATTACTTAATTTATTCTTATTTTCGTATTTTTGATATTTTATCAACACATACCATCAAAGAAGTATAAATTCGACATTGCAAAATCATTAAAAGTTGTCAGAATCTCAAAACGTATTGCCAACTTTGATTGTATGTGTTGATATAATAATAATAATAATATCAAAAATACGAAAACAAAAATAAATAAAGTAATTTTTTGTAATTTATATTTAATTATACATTTATGACATTTGCATATCTCTTCGTGGTGACGAAGTGACGTCAATTCCTGCGCTAACGCTGATTGGTCATGGAGCTAACCAGGCTACCTTGTCTTTATATTCCTTGATTTTGCCTTGAAATAAACCCGTTTAGCCAATCAGCTGATTGATTTTGTTACTTTTGGTCCAAATGCTAGTGGGGCAAAAGCAGTGGTGGATCCACCCATATGGGCACGGTGGGCATGCCCACAACCTAATTGAAGACACCGTTCCTTTTAGCAACACAACGTAATAGAAATAAGCATAAAAAGCGATAGATGTACTGAATTGTATAAGTCTCTCTCGTTTTATTAGAACAGGTTTATTAAAAATTAGAAAAAAGTTATTTTAAATGAATCCCCTATGTGTGATGTTAGCCCCACTTTTGTTGAAATTAAAAATTTTTAAAATTCTGCCAAATGGTGCTATATTTGTGCTATATTGTTTCAAAATATTGCCCCCCTAAATTAAAAACAACAATAGAAAAACCCAAAAAAACCTCCCCCGAAATATTCAATCTTCTAAAAAAATAAATGTTTTGAGAAAATATCAGTTCAAAATACCTTTGAAAATTTAACACATAAAAATATCCCCCCTCCGAAAAGTACTACCCCCCTGAAAATTTTTCTTACTACGCCACTGCTAAATGCACTGGATTATATTGGCCGATTTTCGGGTGGCCGTGACCACAACATTTCTTGAGGGCTGGATCCGCGCCTGGGCAAAAGCACACCCCCCCTTTCTCCCCGCCAGGTTACACCAGACGCGTATACAGCTTAACTTCTTGGGGTGGGGGTCATACAGATTTATTTTTTTTTAAATAACATTCTAATATAGTCGTGTCAATGAACGTTTTTACTTCGGAATTCTCAGAAACAGCACTGATTTGTTTTTTTGATATCAGAAACATACCTAATATAATATTATCGAACTCAAAAAAGTATTTTTTTGTTCGAAATATAAAAAAATAAATAAATAAATTTCTTTTCGATGATATTTCATCAAAAATGATTTTTTTATAATTAAGTTTAATCAATTTTATTTGAGAAAATTAGCAAAAAATATATTTAATTTTCTTTGAAAAACATTCATTTTCAATTATTTAATTGATTTTAACGCAAAAAATTATAAATTAATATACCTACATATTTAGATTTTATTGAATATTGATAAAATTTTGCAAAATTGATCGAAATAGCCGAATTAAGAATAGAAAATTTTAGAGCAAATAACGTGCATTAATTTTGATTTTACACGTATTGCTCCGAAATTTTGTATAAAATTGATTAAAATAATAAACGTTTGCCGTTTTTTTAAATAATTATTCGATTTTGACAAAAAAAATTACGCCATGTTTTAATTCTCTAGTTTTTTTTTCAGTAATACAATGTTATTACTCTCAAATTAAAAATTTCCGTGAAAATTTTGGAAAATTTCCAGAAAATTTTTGTATAACTCAACTTTTTTTGTGATATTAAAAAAAAAAACACCTCGAATACACATTTTTAGCAAAAATTTTAATAAATTTACAAAAACAATACAAAAAATTTTTCGAAAATATCGGGAAAATTCCTGAAAAATCCTCATTTTGACAACGTATTCTTAATCAGTGACCCCCAAAACCCCCAGGTAAAATTTTCTCATCGAAAATCAGACTTAATAAATTATGAAATCAGTAGTTTTAAAAATACAGATTTCCAAAATTAAAGGGGGGGGGGGGGGTAGTCTAACGTTTCTGATTTCAAATAGTATGATATAACGGACATAAAAAATCATAATAATCGGTGCTAATATCGACTAATAGCAACATACATGTATATTTTAAATAAACGTACCATATAAAAATCTCAAAGTAATTCATCATTTAGTTTTTGCGAAAAAAAAATACAGACTGTTCCAAAACATGATTTCGCGGCTTATTCAGAAAAATGATTTAATAATCTGTAAATAAAATTTTATATATGTGTATAGATGTATGCAACATTAAAATATATTTTGGGTCATAATTTTTAAACTATTACCCCAAACCGGGTATAGGTGTTATCAGGGGACCCCCCTTCACAACATATTTCAATATGAAGAAAATCGAAAGCGGCCCTTAGAGGGAATAATGGTAACTAGAAATGAAGTCAAATCAATTTCCTATAACTGATATAAAATAATTATTTTATATTCAAAATTAATTATATTAAAAATAGTATGTTAATCTTCATTTCTACATGTTAAGCAGCTAATTATTATCATAATATAATATTAATATACTATTGTATATTGTTGTTGGAAATTTATTAATAGATAGTGATTTAAGCCTATGTTCAATTGTTCATGACTATTTTGAATACCTAAGTTACATAATATCTAGTGAATCTTTTTTATTCTTGGGGTGGGGGTCATGATCCCTTGACCCCCCTTGTTTACGCGCCTGGTTTAAGCCCAAGTAAATAATCTATAGATCTATATATGTATATACTTATTTGTTGATTTGTTTTTTGTAGGTGACTGAGTCAAATTATTTTGTGAATAATCCACCATCAAGACAGAAAAAGTGCCAGGATAGTTACATACCCTCGCTTTTACGCTGCAAGGTTCTATGTTACATATAGATATTGTAGAATTGACTTACAATTAGAAGATATCACGATTGGAGATTAAGGTAAACGTATTGTTTATTATTCTTTATTTAAGTTTATCTCTAGATTACATTCCTATCAATAGTGGTGCGTTATTCTAGGACAGAAAATAATTTTTAATTAATTATGAAATTTTCTAAAAACAAAACCATCTGTTCGAGGCAGTGGCGAAAAAAAGGAGGCTGAAGCCCGGGGCGGAATGTTCATTTTGGACCCTAAAAATCCCCCCATCCCCACCAGCCCGTGGTATATTATGAAATATTTTATATAAATTTATCTTTTGTGAAAAAAAAAATTTTTTTTAACGAAAATTTAAAAATTCCTCTAGTGAAACTTGAATCTGAATGAGTTTTTTTTACTATTCACGAAATATTTCAATTTTTCTTTCATAATAAAAAATATCTCAACTCAAAATGTTCTTGTACCATAATTTTTTTATATGCGGACCTCTCCCCCTTAGTCCGCTACTGGTCCGGGCTTCTTTTATTTGACTCGGGATTCTAAACAATTACCTAATTTGCCTACTTTGCAACACGCCAGTGGCGTAGCTAAGAGAACGGGGGCCCGCCCGCAAAATATTTTTGGGGGCCCCCCTAAAAAAACAAAAAAAACTTACCCCAAATTAAATCTCTGTGGGCTTCTTTTATATGCAATGTTGTGTTCTTATTAATCAAAATTTATTATTATTTTATTTATTATTAATTATTATTTTATTTATTATTAATTATTATTAATCTAAATTTATTTCAAACCACGTCTTGTTTTACACAAAAATTCCGAAATTATTTCGTCCAAATTAATATTTTCAGTATGTTCATGTTCTATACTAAGTACACCCAGGGCCTTTAGACGGTATTGTGACATTGTGCTTCTTAAATAAGATTTGATTAATTTTAGTTTTGAAAATGATCTCTCTGCTGTCGCTGATGTAACAGGAAGCGTCAAAAACAATTGCAAAGCCGTGCATAAATCAGGAAAACTACTTAAGATGCAACTATTGTTTATAAATAAAAAATTCGCTAAATCTAGAATACTTGATAAATTTGAATTATCCGGTAACAATATAGTTTTAAAATTCATTATTTGTTGAACTATGTCTTCAGAAATGTCTTCAGGATAAATATTAGCGAGATATTTTGACTTTGCAACAATTTCTTCTTCAGTTAATCCAATTAATATTTTAGGATGTAAAAACGAAAATATATCATATACATGTTGCATTCCTTCAAATCTGTTATTTAATTGTTCTATTAGTATATCTAGAGAACTGTTAAATACCTGTATTTCAAATCTTTTTAAAGGATCTCTAATTGATTCATCAAGTGCTAATTCATCAAAAAATATTTTAACTTTTCGTAATCTTTTATTTTCCAAAGTAGTCTTAATGTTCCAAGATCTTGCAGTTTTTTCAGATTCTTCTAAAATTTCGTCAAATCTTTGTCTCATATTTATCAAATTGATTTTAGCAGTTTTTAATAAATTAGTTGCTGTTCCTATATCGGTTTGTGGTTTTTGTAAAAATTTTGACACAGTGTTGATTATTGACAATATTTTAGTTTGGAAAACTAGCATCAAAACGAAGTCAAAACAATTCATTTTCTTTTCTAAATTAACAGCTTCTTCACGCTCTGTTGGTTTTTTACTTATACTTATAATATTATTTAAACATTGCATTACTAAGGAAAAATTATTTTTCAAAGCGGATAAACTGTCAAACCTTGAAGACCATCGAGTTGGGCATAGCGATTTAAGAGTTTTATTAATAGTGTTGGTTTTTAATGTTTCATTTAAAGTTTGCCAACGAGGAAGACTTTCGCTAAAAAATACGTAAATTGCTTGAACTAAATCATAAAATTTTTTGTTTAACAAGATATTTTTTACGGAATCATTCAAAATCAAATTTAAATTATGAGATGCACAATGAATGTAACTTGCAGTTGGAACTTTTTCTTTGATCCTTGCTTGCAACCCACGATATTTTCCACTCATATTTGCAGCGCCATCATATCCTTGACCTCTGCATTTTTTCAAGTCAATATTATTTTCTTCAAATATTTTTATTATTTCAGTTTCAAAATTTGCCGCACTTTGATTGCACATTTCATAATAACCAATAAATGATTCTGATATTTTTACTGATTGACCGTATTCAATAACAACATATCTTATAATAATACTGAGTTGATCTATTTTCGCTATATCTTGAGTTGTATCTACAATAATTGAATAAAAAGGACATTGTGCAATATTGTTCATAATATTTTTTAATACATGATTTGCTGAAATTGTTAAAATCTCATTTTGAATTGTTGGACTTAAGTATTTATTTCTTTTATTTTCATCCTTAAAATGCGATTTTAGTAGTGGATCATATCTTGAAAGTAAATCAATAATATTTAAGAAATTTCCTGATTTGCTGGTAATGTTAGAAATGTTTTCACGATGCCCGCGTAAAGGTAAATTGCATTTAGCTAAAGTTAAAATAACGTCTATAATTCTTTTTAAAAAAGCTTTCAATTCATCTGTTTTTTTATTTAATGTTATTGGTAAAGTTTTATTATGCTTCCAAATGTCATAAACCATACATGAATTTATATGAATGTTTGAATTTTCATGACGACTTATCTTCTTTCTTAAACCCTGCCAATCATTAATTTTACTTTCACACCAAACCTTGCTTGCAGAAAATTTTTTATTATTCCTATCAGCAAATAACCAACACGGTTCACAGTATACTGTATCGGTAATTTTTGAATATCGTAACCAAAATCTCTCAATTTTTTGTTCCGTTAATGTTCTTTTTTCAAAATAATCTGAAGTAAACGATCTATTGGTTATTGAATTTTTTGGGAATGGGCCGCAAGGTTTTAAATAACCAGTGTGTATAATATTTATACTCTGTCATTGTTTGCTATATACTGTTGGTTTTGTATATCAAAATTTCTACACTTATTTTCATTTTGATTACCTCCATTAATTTCATCAGTATCCATATTTTCATTCTTGTCGGGTATGTTCACATCTTTCTCTTGATTTTCTTCTCTCACACTTACAACACTATTATTATTAACACATTGTAATGCACTTAAACCTTCACCTAAGTCATTAGTTTGTATAATCACTCTTTCTTTATTATTATTATGATGTATTTCAACTTTGTAGTCTTCTGCAAAATCTTTCTTTTGAAAAAAAGTATTAATTTTTAACAACTTATTTTGCTTTTCAGTATTTTCAGCCGTGATTTTCCGTTTTTTTTGCTCCACTAAGATAATGTCTTTTTTTCTCACTCATTTTTAATAACTTATTAGACAATAAAATTATCGTAAAAATTAAAGAAATGGTGATTTTTATATGTACAGTGGAAATTGATGTGCCACTCACATAAAATTTAAGGATAGAATGAAATCCTTTTTTTGCCTGAATACATATCCTTGCTGCAGACTAAAACATTTGTTTAACATTTGTTAAAAATGGTACATACCTAAAGTTTATGGCTCAAAAGTGTCATTTACAGTTTAAAAAATTGGTAACACGTGTGGCCAGTATATTTGTACTTTTGAGATGTGAAATTTTTTCGAGTTAAGGTGGCCGCACATGTCCGGTTGCCGGTTATTGTATCCAGGTTCCTTGACACTGATATTTATTTATTGATATCTTATTTTTGTATGCATATGCGTATTTTTATGGCTTTCCGGGGCCCCCTTTCGTGTGGGGGCCCGCCCGCATTGCGGGCTCTGCGGGCCCTATTCCTACGCCACTGTAACACAATCTATCTGGGGACCTTTAGCTTATTCTGAAAACGCATTGCCTTTAATTTTACAATTATGTCAGTAAACAATAAACAAAAAAAAATATTTTCATAATATTTTGTAGTTACTTAAAACAAAAGATATACTCGTACATACTCGTATACCTATTTATATCCGGTATTATAAGAGAACTTGCAAACACTTTTAAATTAGGTATCAAATCTATCGATCATTTTTGGCCAAGTTATTTGCAATCAAAGCAAAAATCACATGTTTAACGTTGAACGCCCATAAATAGGGAACAAATAATCGTATAAGAAATCTAAGGGTAGATTTGGAAAGTTGAAAGTTTTTTCTCTAATGCCCTTTATTTGTTAATTTGATGAAAAAAAATATAGTGGAAAATTAATTTTAAAATGATTTAAAAATACGCTTTTTTTTCATTTTTCATAAAAAATTTTCGGGGAAATCACGAGATCATTAACCCATTACTTCCTAGTGTCCTATTTATAGGACATCATATTTTCTATTTTATTCTCTGAAATAATAACGTTGTTAATTTGATTTACATAACTTATATGTTTTTTAAGTCTCTACTACTCTACTTACATTAATTTTAAAACGAACTCTAAAGTTTAATTCAATGACAAATTATAACACCGTCTTTAAAAGTAACCGAGCAATTATTCCAGTTAGCCGAGATTTCTAGTTACTTTTTTTCACTTCGTAAAACTTTTTTTAATTAACGAAACTATATACATATATAATATTACTAATGAGAGTGTAAATAAAGCATAACAATATCAATAATTTCAAAAATAAATCCATGTAAAGACTATCGCCGTTAAAGAAGTGCTATCCTATAAATAGGGTTCTCATGATAATAATCTAGTCTGCGACTGATAATTTGTATGTTTTGTATTGAATTAATCTTTTTGGTCATATTTTCAACAAAAATTGAGAACTTGATAAAAAAAATTCGAAGAAATAAAAAGTCGGGAAGTAATAGGTTAAAGCAGTGTTTCCCAACCTTTTTTGTGCTATGCCCCACCTGATCCTATCTAAAGTTCTTATGCCCCCTCCCCCATCATATACATAAATTTTAATATTCAAAAATTAAATGTTCACTGAAGAAACTTGAATGATAAGTTTTAGGATGAAATCACTAGGAAATTATTGAGCAAACACAGTAAAAATTTCAAAACATATAATGGAGAACTGAAATTAAAGTACAACATAATTTTAGTGAAAGATTTTTCTATATTATTTTATTTATTAGTAATTATTTATTATTTGAATTTAGTGAGATTTTTGCGCTTGATGCTTAATGCAAAGTGATTTTAGGTTCCTAAGAGTCGCTATACGATTAACTTAAACTCTGAATGAGTCCATTTTCAAATTGCCCCTTTTAACAATCGAATTGCCCCCCTGTGGGCGTGGGCCCCACGTTGGGAAACACTGGGTTAAAGTATAGTTTTTTTAGTTAAAAGTATCTTTAAAATATCTGCGAAACTCCATTTTTTTTATTTAAACCTCAAGCTATCAATATTGCCATATTACTCTGAGAGAGTTATGATTACTCAAACTTTTCAACTTTTAAAAGGTATTTTTGAATGACTGTTTCTCCGCAAAAAATGTTCATAAAAGTTTTCAAAAAATGGTTTTAATGCTTAAGCGTTTTCTAATTATTTATTGAAAATTTTGTTGTTCTTCAGGATAACCTCTTTTTTTGATGAAGCGCCGAAAAAAAAATTGCAAAAAATTATAACAATTTTGAGAATCTCAATGGGCCGTGGTACATTTTTTTAATTTGATTATGATTTACTGTACGATCATTTTTGATTGAGTTATTTGCGTCTACATATTTTCTGTTGCTTTTTCATCGTACTGCATTGAAATTAAGAAAGTAATTTTTTTATCAGAAATAAAAATTATTATTTTTAAAGAAATGTAACATTTTCCTAAAAATTATAAAAATATCTTTATTAATATCGTTTTCTATTTTATTTTTTGCAAAATTTCAACATTTGTTTCAAAATGACAATGTTTTTATCTAATAAAAAATTCACTTTTTAAAATTTCAATGTAGTACGATGAGAAAGCAACAACAAATGTTTGGACACAAATACCTCGATTGCAAATAGTCGTACAGTAAAACGAAAAAAAAAATCAATTTGAAGAGATGACTCTGAGTAGTGTGTTGATAAAGTAAGGAACAAAATTCATAACTGCGTCATTTAATGTTTTCAAGCAAAACGCTCGGACACGTCGATTAGTATTTTTAGTTGCGGATTTTTTGACATAAGAAAATGGTATACAGGGTGTCTCAAGAAGAACATACGCAGTCATAATTGATTTCTTTAAATGGAATACCCTATATATTATACCATTTTTGAATTATAGGGTCATTTCGGGTGAGACGCGCCATAAGGAGAGATGCACCTTTTTTTGTTCCGGCTAGATCAAATAGGTTGACAGCAATTGTTCAACTGTCAATAATGTCATTCTTGTCTATGAAGATAATCTCATTTAAAAAAACATGTCGATTGTTTTGTTTTCGTACAAAAAAAAATTAAAAAACTTTTCATTGCCTTAAAAATTGTGCGAAATATTTTTGTGAACGGTGAATAAAATTTTCATTACTTTGTTGTTACGAAGTTTAAACTAAATTAGATGAATTAAATAGTAACATTAGTTTCTTCTCTCGCTATAATAACATCTTTTGACATTTTTTTCGGCACGGTTTTTATAGGGCACATCTCTCCTTTAATATAAGGATAGATTCACCATCAATTTATTATCTTTTTTTAAACATGTAAAGGATGTATAAAATGAAAGTAAATGCCTCTTTCCAGGGCCCCTACATAAGGGGACTGGCGGGACTTTAGTCTTGGGGCCAGGGGTTAAAATGGGCCCGACGCGGTGAGCAAAAAACTAATGGGTTGGTATTTATAAAAAAAATAATTTAATTGAAAGACCTACATAAAAAAAAGTATTTTTAACATTCCTATGATATTTTTTTTCTCTTGAAAGACCAAAAAGTAATAAAAAATGTCATCCAAACTTATTGAGAGAAAAAAATCTTAGAGGGCCCTCCAACAATTCCATTTGGGGTCCCGTGATAGGATGTAGGGGCCCTGCAACAGGGCCCCCATATCTTAGTTCTGCCAGAGCAACATCGACAGTAAAACAATTCAAAAAAGCTATTTCAAATCTACAGGCTAAAGAAATAAGTCTGAATATCATATTCAGGCTAAAAGTTCAAAAATTGACACCAGTAAACATCCGTTTCCTGGTTTAGTGATCGTTTTCAAAAATAGGAGGTGCACATCTAGAGTATACAAGATCCTTAAGTTTAAATTTCCACGTTCGTAAGTCTTACAGTTTTGGCTGTAGAGCGTTCACAGACATACAGACACACAGACGTCATTGAGTTAATGGTTGTATACGATTCAGGGACGCTCAAAACGTGTAATTCCGTTAAAATCTCGAGTTAGAATTTTTTCGTGATCACTATACTTTATTTATACATTACATTTCATGTATGTATGTATAAAAAAGTAAAAATGACTCTGTAGAACAATGTCTTACGAACTACATTTTTTTGATAATTTGATTGGACTATATAATATTTTTTACATTTTATAATTAAAGAACAAAGTTTATATTTTATATACAGTTAGTCAGTGGCGTAGATAGCTTTTTGCGATGGGGGGATATGACAGTATTAAATTTCATAAAGTTATATTTTTCATTATGAAAATCATCTTTTATCTGGTGCAAAGTACAAAAATGAACTCATAGGGGGTATTAATCCCCCCTATGAGTTCATTGGCGTAGGTAGGGGGGATTAAGGGGATTAATCCCCCCATATCTACGCCACTACAGTTAGTATTTTTTAATGTTTGCAGGTGACTACTCAGTAACTGATTTATTTCGATAACTTTATTTGGAGAATCAGCTATAAACAAAATGGCCGACAAAAGCAAAACCCGTGTATTTAGCTCCGGTAAGTTGTACACTGTTATTATATTACAAATATATTGGAAGTTCAGATCAGCGGTTCTCAATATGTGGTTCCTAGTTCCATCATTGTAGACTACAATATTTTATATTTTAGTGTAATTTCGCTGTTTAAATTATTACAAATAAATCACTAGTTATACAGTGCCTTCCAAAAATTAATAACTTCTGAATGGTTTAAAATATAGGATTTGAATACAATGGGATCACCAAGTTTATAATTTAACTATTTAGAATAGTTTAGATTACCTATAACAATAAATCAGTAGTTATTTTTTATTATTTTTACTGTACTATATTACTAATAATCTATAGTTGCGCTGATTTTAATATAATTTATACAATCTTCTAGTTTCAGTTTTTTACTTCTTATTAGCTATGCTATATTTAGTTAAATATTTTTTCATATCATGTACTGACTTGTTAATTTCCTTTAAATATTCTTTGCTTGAGTCCCCTATAATCTGTAATATTATTTTTAGTTGACAACTTAAAATAATTTGAGAACCGCTGGTATATTTTTATTATTATTGTTTAGTCTTCATTATTGTTACAACAAAAGCAAAAAAAAAACACTCATCAATTTAATAAGGGATCAAAATATTATAGACAAAATGGGCAAAATTCAAAGCTCTGAAATGATGGAAAGAATTGATTACATAAATTAATTAAAAAAAAAACATTTTAAAGAAATCTCTACTTTTCAATATTTTTATTATTTTTTACAATTTTTTTCGCAATGAAATTTAACATTAAATCAAAATTGTTACTTTACTTTGCGAGCTTGTAAAAGGTTAACAAACCATTTATTGTATGAAATTCTTTAAAAATAGTGGAAAATTGAAATAAAAAAAAAAATTATTCCAAGGCGTGTCAAATTGTAGATCTCAATTGATAAAATATGACCGTATTTTTATAATTTCTTTTAACTCAAAAATGGCGGCAGCAAGGAGCCCCGGCAGTATTTTATTTTATCCCCCCTCCCTCTAACTCGGTGACTACTAGCTCAAAAATCTGAAGAAAAAAAAACAGATAACGAGGCTTTGGTGAGACTACATACGACAAATACAAAAATAAAGTCACCCATATCATTTCACATTTTGGAAAAATAGGGAAGTGTCATAAAAATATTTATTTTTATTTTTTTTTATCTAGGCATGTTGGGTGTCAAAATGTAGATCTCAATGAGTAGAATATGACACTATTTTTTTAAATAAAAAATGGCGCCTGCAGGGGATTCCAAGCAAACATTTATTCTGTCCCCCTCACCCTCTAACTCGGTAACTACTGGCTCAAAAAATCTGAAAATAATTTGGTAATAGGGCTTTGGTGGGACTGCCAACTACAAATACTAAAATCAACAATATCATTTCAAATAGGGAGGGGCGTCATGGATTTTTTTATTATCATATCTTGGCTTATGGGGTGTCAAAATGTAGATCTCAATTAATAGAATATGATCCTATTTTTATATTTATTGCTAACTCAAAAATGCACCTGTAAGTGGCTCCAATTAGTCCACGTTGTATATACTTTGGAACCCTTATGACATATACCCGTGTATGTCTTGACAGATTTTTTTGTTTAATATCAAATAATTCCGCGGTAAAACTGTAGATCAAATTTATAAAAAAAGTTACATAAAAAAATATAATTTTTTACTTGACTATCCTATAAGTCTGTGGAAAATGAATTAAATGTTAATTTGCACATCTACATATCTGAAAAGTAGAATATACAGGGTGGTCCGGTTTGGGATACAGATATTTTAGGAGCTGATTCCCTGACTCATTGTGAGTAAGAAATTTTGCGGGAAGTGGGGGTCTATCTTTAACACCCTCTGAGTTACAGGGTGTTTAAATAACTTCCTTCAGAGTAGTTCTTACTTCAAAGATTATCTCATAACATCTAAAGTAATGTATCTAGAGCAATAAAAATGTGTCAGTTTCATAGGTAATTAACTAACATATTTTTCAGTATTCTATGGCTGCTATCCGTAGATATTTTTATTTCCGAGTTATAGCTCATCAAAGTCGAAAAATATCTTTTTTTGGTAATTTTTTTTATGAAAATGACATTTTTAAGTACCCCTACTAACATGTTGTATTTTTTATCATTATTTTGGTACATCATAATGTTACCTACAAATTCACTATACAAAATTTGGACGTGGGTCTTATAGTTTTCCAGTTATTAATTAATCCCCAAAGTTACTATTTTGCTACCTGCCACATTAAATGAAATAGTCAATAAATTTATTTGTTTATAACTACATAATTTTATTATTAATTATTACTTACCATAAAAATAATTATTTTCCGGAAAACTGTAAGACACATTTGAAGGTAACATTATGATGTACCAAAATAATGATAAAAAATACAACATGTTAGGGGTACTTTTGGAGAAAAATGTCATTTTCATAAAAAAAATTACCAAAAAAAGATATTTTTCGACTTTGATGAGCTATAACTTGGAAATAAAAATATCTACGGATAGCCATAGAATACTGAAAAATATGTTAGTTAATTACCTATGAAACTGACTCATTTTTATTGCTCTAGATACATTACTTTAGATGTTATGAGATAATCTTTGTAGTAAGAACTACTCTGAAGGAAATTATTTAAACACTATTACATTTTTTTTTATAGATTAATTTTTGTAAATAATATTTCAATTAAAATTTAATAATTTGCATCCGTTTAATACTGGAATGGATTTGAACGACGGAACAGGCTTGTGCGTGATTTTGAAGGCAATTCAAGATCACGCACTGAGAAAACGGACAGACGGATATCGGCAGCGGCAGATGTAGTATAAATAGACAAAAAGTAGTGTTTTAATTGTTGAAACCGTTTTGAAGAATAATTCAATCTTTTTGTGACCCGTTGCGGGGATATTATTGCCGTAGTGCTGAAAGGAGGGAAAAACGAGCGTGATAAACGAGTTCCCCTCCATCACGTGTGGGTTTTTGGTCCCCATCACCGCCAAGGACCAAATGGCGTCCAACATTGTAAATAATTTGTAAATAAATGTATACAGGGTGACCCATTTTAAGTGCACACCTCTAATAACTTTTTATGGTGAATTGTTATCAAATTATTTTTCAGATAAAAGATACACGGCTTGGAGGGGGACATAGACATATGAGGATGAAATTTTTTTAGGTGGTGTATTCAGGGTGATATGAAGGTCAACATCATTTTTTTAAATAGGAACCTATAGTTTTTATCAAGTAATTTTATTTTACGTGAAAAACACGTATCTTTCATTGAAAACATTTTTTGAATAAATTAAACCTTTCCAAGATATCTAACAAAATAATTCGAGCTTTTGAACTTTCAATATTTTTTTACTTAGAAACAATCAACTTTAGAGAAAAAGTACAAAATACAAAAAATGTTTATTTTGATCTAATAAGACTTGAAGAATTATTTTTAAAATTTTAAACCTTTTTCAATTTATTTTATTTAAGCAAAAAAAAAAAAATGTTAAAAAAATTAGAATAATTCTTTGTTTTATTAGACCAAAATAAACATTTTTTGCATTTTATAACTTTTCCCTAAGCCTGATGGTTTGTGAGTAAAAAATATTTAAAGTTCAAAATCTCGAATTATTTTGTTAGATATCTTGGAAAGGTTTAAGTTTTTCAAAAAAAGTTTTCAATGAAAGATTCGTGTTTTTTCACGTAAAATAAAATAACTTGATAAAAACTATAGGTTCCTATTTAAAAAAATGATGTTGACCTTCATATCACCATTAAAACACCATCTAAAAAAAAATCATCCGAGTACGTCTATGTCCCCCTCCAAACCGTGGACTTTTATCTGAAAAGTTTTTTGATAACATTTCACCATAAAAAGTTATTAGAGGTGTGCACTTAAAATGGGTCACCCTGTATAGTTGTAAATAAAAAGTGTACAGAAATCTAGTGTTTCCAAAAATAAAACCGAACCACTCCCACTTCCTACGAGCTAGAGGCACCCTTAGGCGAAGGACAGCCGGGGGACGTGACAACACCCTGTAGCTCAGAGGGTGTTAAAGATAGACCCCCACTTTCCGCAAAATTTCTTACAATGAGTAAGGGAATCAGCTCCTAAAATATCTGTATCCCAAACCGGACCACCCTGTATAAGTATTTATTAAATTACAATCACTTTTACTATAATTAGAGAGCTTTTCAGATTGCATTCTTTTTTTCTTGCAATATTTTGATTTCTTAAATATTTTGATGACTGTATTTTTACATATTTACAATATTTAAGCAAGTAAATCACAATTTTATTAAATTATACATTTTAAAAATAATTTTCTTATTTAAATGCAATTATAATACGATACCTTCATATGATCATATGAATGTAACAAAAATTAATACAATTAATTAATATGGTACAACAAAAATAAAGGGAATTGTATAGGGTAATTTACAACTAATGTAAAAAAAATACACTAGATGTTTCCGGAAATTCTTCGTAAGGGAGCTACTTCTTCAAAAATTTTGGTCAAAATTAGTGTTTATTTAATAACTAAAAAATTCATTGTGGTAAAGTTATAAAACTTGATATTTGGTGTAGTATAAATACGTATTCATAATTTTCAGTATCTAAAAATAATAATTTAGACAAGCGGGGTATGGGGTCAGTGGGCCCGCCGATTTTTATCAAGTATTTATTTGTTCTTTAAGTATTTCTTGAGTTGGGTACATACTTGTTGATTATATGATATGATACTTTCTTCATTTAGACCAACCGTTTTTGAGAAATATTGATAAAAAACTGTTGTAGAATTTTATTTAATACCGATGCGTCAAATTAAATAAACTAAACTTATATTCTTGTTATATGAAAACAAGATATAAAGTTATATCTCTAAAACTGTATTTTTATCAACAAATAACCATTTATAGTTTCATTTTTAACATGATTTTTTAACAGTAATACAACTGACTATTAGTCTACGAAGACAAGTATTAAGAGGTATTATTATATACTAACTTTTTTTCTTGTTTTGAATCTAGAACAAGATACATTTATTTTGGGTAACTTGAAGCTCCCGTGTTTAGTAAAATGAAAATCGTTAAAAAATTACTTTACCTACCTTTAAACAGAAATTTTCATTGGTTAAAATATTAATATTTAAAAAAAATATGCTTGTATTCTTTAGAACTTTAGGAACAATTTGAGACTAATTTCAATTTTAATAAAAATGATTAATTTTTAAATTATTTCCCCCAAAATAAACATTTTTACGTTTTTTTAAACCCTCTAGAAAGAGTATTTTTTTGTCAAATTCAGTATTTGTGATCTCAATCGTTTCGACTAAGTGTCCCTAATCAAATGTCAACCATAAAATCACCCCGTCATCGATTAAAATTTTGAGAAAAATTGAAAAAAACCTTGAAAAACGGGGTTTTCACCCTTCATCCCCTTTTTAGGGTTCCATAGAAACCCTATTAATTTCACTTTGTCGTCCGTCCGTCCTTTTCACTCAAAGCTCAATAGCTCGTAAACTATATAAGCTAGAACTTTGAAATTTTTACTGAATATGTAAAATGACACCCTCTAGTAAAATATGTACACATATTTTGGAAAAATATTTTTTTAGGGGGGGGGGGTGTTAAGAAGCTAAAAAAGCCAAAAAAAATATTTTTTTTATACCAAGGCAAGTGGCACATCAAAATGTGTAACCAAGCTAGTGTAATTTGACCCTTATTCTTATTTTTTTATAAATCAAAAATGGCGCCTACAGGGGGCTTTAAAGCAAATTCAAAAAACAAAAAAAAATGTATTCCAAGTCGTGTGGGATGTCAAAATGTAGATCTCAGTGAGTAGAATATGACAAATTTTTTTATTTTTTTTTTAATTAAAAATGGCGCCTACAGGGGGCTCCAAGCAATAATTTTGTCTGCCCCCCCCCCCCCTAACTCGGTAACTACTGGCTCGAAAAATCTGAAAAAAATAGGTAATGAGGCTTTGGTGAGACTACCAACGACAAATACTAAAGTCACCAATATCATTTCAAATTTTGGAGAAAAAGGGAGGGGTGTCATACATTTTTTTATTTTTATTTTTTTATCTGGGCATGTGGGATGTCGAAATGTAGATCTCAGTGCGTAGAATATGACAGTATTTTTTATTTTTTTTATAAATCAAAAATGGCGCCTACAGGGGGCTCCAAGCAAAAAAAAATTGTCTCCCACCCTCTAACTCGATAACTACTGACTCGAAAAATCTGAAAAAAAATAGGTAATGAGGCTTTGGTGAGACTACCAACGACAAATACTAAAGTCACCAATATCATTTCAAATTTTGGAGAAAAAGGGAGGGGTGTCATACATTTTTTTATTTTTATTTTTTTATCTGGGCATGTGGGGTGTCGAAATGTAGATCTCAGTGCGTAGAATATGACACTATTTTTTATTTTTTTCCAAATTAAAAATGGCGCCGGCAAGGGACTTCAAGTAAACAAAAATTTGTCCACCCCTCTCTAGCTCGGTAAATACTGACTCAAAAAATCTGAAAAAAAATTGGTAATGGGGTTTTTATAATACTAGTAACGACAAATACTAAAATCAACAATATAATTTCAAATTTTGAAAAAATAGGAAGGGGCGTCATGGAATTTTTTTTATTTTCATATCTAGGCTTGTGGGGTGTCAAAATGTAGATCTGAAATAATAGAATATGATCCTATTTTTTATATTTATTTTTAACTCAAATATGCACCTGTAAATGCCTCTAAACAGTCCACGAAGTATATACTTCGGAACCCTTATGGCATACACTGGTGTATGTCTTGACAAATTTTTAAGGATGTTGCACCACTTTTCGCTAAGCCGGGTTATTTTTCTCGAATTCTATGCCCCAAAATCTAAATAATCAACCATAAATTCGTTTGCCCCTAAAAGTTTGGATTTTGGTACTCTTAACTGCAAATTGAGTTAACCGTTTACTTAAAAAGTATTGATTTTATGAAAAAAGTATAAATACATTTTTAGGGTTCCGTAGAAAACTAGGAACCCTTATAGTTTCTCCATGCCCGTCCGTCTTCAAAGATTTTGAGATAATAAGATGAAATTTGGTATAGGGTCGGAGATTAATGACCCAAAAACAGAAATGATAAGATTTTGAAAAAAAAAAAAATTAGGCCCCCTTTCCATAAAATGAAGTGTTTAAAAAAAATCACCTACCCCATTGAGTGGGGTGTCATTAGAAAGGTCTCCTAAAATGCAACAAAAAATGTAACAGAACTTTTTGATTTTAACCCTTCAATGAAGATGTATTTGCTCTCCAAACTCATTAAAAAAGCGTCCCCCCTTTATTTTCTGAACTATCAATTCAAAAAATCTGAAAACATTCCATAATGTAGCTTTTCAATAGTTCTTTCACTGAAAATTATAACGAACATTCTCAAAAATATTTTAGACCCGCCTTCTACAAACTGAATAATAAACTCTCATTTTTTTCCTCACTTACCCGATTGAGTGGGGCGTCATTTGATAGGTCTCCTAAAATGCAATAAAAAACGTTAAATAACTTTTTGATTTCAACCCTTCATTCACGATATATTTGCTTTTTAATGTCGTTGTCAGAGCGTCCCCCCCTCTAGTTTCTAAACTATTGATTAAAAAAATCTGAAAAAAATTCAAAAAATAGCTTTTAATTAGTACTTTCACTGAAAACTATAACGAACATTGTCAAAAATATTTTGGACCCCCCTTTCATAGATTTAATAATGAACTTACATTTTTTTCATTCACCCCATTGAGTGGGGTGTCATTTGATAAGTTTCCTAAAATGCAAAAATAAAAGTCAAATGACTTTTTGATTTTAACCCTTCAGTCACGAAAATTTTGAAATAACTATTTTTTTATAAATCGTAGTGAGAATGACACGGAACCCTATCATGTGCGTGCCCAACACGCACTTACCCATTTTATTTGTGTAGAATTTTATAAGATACGATATTCTTCATAACAATTTCCTCGAAAAATTGATAATTTTTGAAATATTTGCAAAAAAATAGACCCCCCCCCCTTTACCTCTTAAAAACAAAAACCCGTCGCCCAAATTAAGTGTACTTTTTAGGGTATGTTTAGGAAATCAAAATAAAAGTCACCAAAATTCAGCTTAGTCGGAATTTTTTCTTCGTAAAAACCTTTATTTCCTATAATAAATGAACAAAGTATATGTTTGTGTATTTTGTGTCACATAATCTTCTATAAGTTCCCAATTCAAAAAAATGAACAAAAAAATACTTGATAAAAATCGGTTAGCCTACTGGCCCCATAAACTCCTGGTCTTAATAACTATTGTTTGATACTGGAAACAGATAACACTTATAAATACTAAACCGGTTATCAAATTTTATAATTGTATCACAATAGGTTCTCTAGTTATTAAATAAACACTTAATTTAGGAATTTCCGGATATATGTTAATAAATACATGATAATTGATTAACTTCAAAAGTTATTAAAATGTAGAAAAAATTACTACATAGTAATAGTGTCTATACACAAAATCGCAAGAAATTATGTTGGTTTACGTGGTATTAAAACTGTGGTAACTTGTTGTACAGACAAAGAAACTACAAAGGACAGAGGCATTGAAGGTAATAAACGTGGGATCGACTACCACTACAACGTGGCAATGTCTCTGTGTCTAGAGGGGCATCAACTAAAACAAGCAAATCCTGACTACGAATACAGATTACATCAGGAGGATAAAGAGGCCGGTAAATTCGATGATTTAGTGTATGAGTTTAAAATCAACCAAAATGAACCGTGGACACGTCTACTCATACAAATAAAAAACAAGAAATCCGAAATCCCGATCAAGAAAAGCAATCTGCTCTCCGACGTAAAAAATGAAACTTTTAGCTTAAAAAAGTTTCTTAAATCTACTGAAAAAATTCCAAATACTGAAAATAGTTTATACGTTATTTACACGACTTCCTCATTAGACATTCAAAAAGATGGTTACTTACAGAAATGTCACAAAACAAATACGAGTTTACATTCTTTTAATATAAATGTCATTCCTATTTTTGATACTGAGTGCCAGTACAAATTTACAAAAGAAGAAAACATTGATATACTTTCTTCCAAACATGCAGATGTGCCAAAAGAAGATTGGATAAACTTTCTGAATAAGTTGTTATTTGTTGTCGGTTCACAGAATCTTGATGAAATTAAATGTGATGTAGAAAAGAAAATAGAAAACATACTTCCTAAAGCAAGAACACAAATATGGAATGGATTATACAAAATGCTGGATTACTCTTTATATAATAAGACTGAAATCACATCAATCCAAATAGCAAATTTATTTAAAACTACTGAAATAGAAATTCAATCAGTTTGTGATTGTAAATACGAAGAAAGTAAGCTAGATTTTGAAAGCAGTATACCATTGTACGAATTTTTAATTTCAGATAATATTATATTACCTATCAAATTTGATAATTCAGAATTTACCCTTCGCAAAGTATGTCAACTTATAAAAAAATTGAGGGAAGAGAAAAACGATATAAAAGAATACACCATGAAGCACCTGTATTGCATTAAGCAAGTAGCTGATATAAAAACTTCAACTGCATTTAACCTTTTAATAATAGATATTAGTAATAATGACCAATTGATGTTATTTAATTATATTCCAAAAAGAGGTCGACAAAAATACATCATTCTACTTCCAAATGATCTAAACTTATCTGAATTGGAAAATTGTTATCCAGTTTATGAAGACAGTGAAAATACATTCAAAATGTTATCTGACATCTCCAAACACAAAGTTTTAGAGAAAAAATGCATATCTTTTAATGGTCAAAAGTCAAGTTTCGGTGAAATTCTTAATGTGAATATAAATTATTTATCAAAAAAACAAGAGAAGCAATTATGTAAAGTAATAACAGCTGATATTTTATTGCATTTCCTTGTTGATGATGACATAAATTTAGAAATAAGTTTTATCCATCCAAGTATTAATACATCAGACTTTTACATTCCTAGAGAGTTGTATTATACAGCAGTGATAGAAGAAAATAAAATAAATGAATTTGAAGAAACATATGTAATCGACAATTTACATAATTTTGAAACTCAGTGCAATGAAAACCCCGATCGTACAATACATCATTTTAAAAAATTCAAAAACATTCTGGCGTGGGATCAAAGTAATGGTGATGCAACATACATCAGAGAATTCATGAATAAAAACAGAACTAAGGATAATGTACAAAATCTGCCTAGTTATGAATCTTGGGATATAATATTGGATAATTCAACAAACCTAACTAAATTATATAACGAAAACAGAGCTACAGATATTTCACAAAATCTGACTTTTATTGAATCTTGGAATGAAATTTGTCGCAATCTACAAAATAATTCACAAAATGTGCCATATATGTTGGATAAATTTTACGGCTATCTAATCAACCAAAACGACCTCTTCCACAAAATCAAAACTATGTGGGAGAACAAATCCACAGACTTTGTAATAAACGAAGATGAACTGTGCGGCGAAAATAAAAATGTAATTTTAATAGCCGATAAACCCGGAATGGGAAAAACTTTACTAATGACTAATTTATTTAAAAATTTGCAAATGAAACATCCTAATAATATAATAATTAGACTTAATCTTAACGACCATACAACCGCCTTTAATGAAAACTCCATCTTTAGTAAACCGGAAATGGCACTGGACTTTCTAAAAAATAAATTATTAGCAAAATCTTCTTTATCATCAAAAAATATTTTGACATTTTTTTTGAAAAATCAACACATAATATTTTTATTACTGGACGGAGTCGATGAATTATGCCCTGACTATAGACATATAATCTTTAATTTTATTAAATCATTAAAGGAATCAAAAGTTGTTAGATTATTTCTGACGACCAGGCCAGCACAACAAACCAGTCTAGAAGAAATAACTTCCCAATTTGCGTTATCAATGAAACCGTTTACTGAAGAAAATCAACTGTTATATTTAAACAAAGTACTGAAAAAAGAAAATAAAAAGACAAAGGCTTTGTTACAACAATTAAATGAAAAATCTGACTTGAAAGAATTATTAGGAGTCCCTTTATTGTTGAGAATTATTACTGAAATCTTAAATGACTCGAATCAAAAAAAGTTTGATATTGAAGACGTTTCAAATATTTCAAAATTATTCAACAAATTTGTTAGCCAAAAGTTACAAATTATTTCACGAGAAAAAAAGAAACAGGACGAAACAAACACGTTTGTTAAAGCCGATAATGAAGCGTTACAGAAATATTATCATGAAAAACACGAATCTTTGGCAATGAAGTTACTCTTTAGTGAATATAAAAATACAGAAGAACCTAATGAAAAAACTACAGACGGAATAACAAAAGTAGGTTTAATAACACAAATCATAGATGAAAATGCAGAGTTTGTTCATAGAACATTCGCCGAATATTTTTCATCGATATTTATACAAACACACGTCAATGAAGATTGGGTAATTAAATTATTCTTTGAAAAAGTATTGACAGAAAATGATTTAACAGCATTAAGGAAATTCATTAACGATAACATCGAAAAAACATTTGATAAAATAAAAAACAGACAGTTTGTTAAGGACAATTACACAAATCTAAATGAAAAAGATACTTTATTAAGTATTTTATACACAGCTGCATATGAAGATAACTTGGAAACATTAAATTTTATTTTGGAAAATTTTTCAGAAAATAAATCAAGTTTAGAAAAATTGCTTTCCTACCAATCAAATATTACTGGACTAATACCTCTTGAAGCTGCAATTAATAAAGGTAACGTACAAATAGCAAAAATACTTATAAACATTTCTATTGATAAAAAAATACAGAAAAACAGTCTGGCATTCCAGTATCTGCTAGGTAAAGGTGATGCAGATGGTATTACAGCGTTATTTGCAGCCGCTCTTAGAGGTCACAAAGATATAGTGAGATTACTATTAGATAAGGGAGTAGACATTAAAAATGAGGGAAATGTGTTCGCATTAGGTATAGCCGCTCTTGGAGGTTACAAGGATGTAGTGACATTACTGTTAAATAAGGGAGCAGACATTGAATATGTGCGTAATGGTGGCATAACAGCATTACATGGAGCCACTTTTGGAGGTCACACAGATGTTGTGAAGGAACTCTTAGATAAAGGGGCTGACATTAACAAGGTGTACTATGGCGGAAATACAGCGTTATATATCGCCACCTTTATGGGTAACAAAGACATTGTGGAGGTTCTGTTAGATAAGGGGGCAGACATTAATTTCATGAATAATGATGGCGAGACAGCGTTATTTATAGCCGCTCGTGGAGGTCACACAGACGTTCTAAGACTACTGCTAAATAAAAGAGCAAACATTAACCTGGTGCCTAAAACAGGTATAACAGTATTAAATATAGCCGCTTTTGGAGGTTACAAAGATGTTGTAATTTTACTGTTAGATAATGGGGTAGATATTAACATGGTGGACAAAACCGGTATGACAGCATTACATAGTGCCGCCTCTAAAGGGCACATAGACGTTGTGCACGTACTGTTAGCTAAGGGGGCAGACATTAACATGGGGGATATAGGCGGACTTACACCGTTACAAATTGCGGCCAATGTGGGTCAAAAAGACGTTATAAATGTATTGTTGGACAAGGGAGCAGATATAAACATGTTGTCTAACAATAAATCGGGTTTGACAGCATTATGTATAGCCGCTATTAAAGGTAATAAAGATATTGTGAGTTTATTGTTAGAAAAGGGGGCAGACGCTGACATGGTGAATAAATCCGGGTTGACAGCGTTACATTCTGCCTCCTCTAGTGGTCACATAGACGCTGTACGTTTATTGTTAGATAATGGAGCAAATATTAATGTGGCGGATAAAAACGGTACCACACCATTACATAATGCCGTTTTGAATGATCATAAAGACGTTGTGAATCTTTTGTTGAACATGGGGGCAAACATTAATATAGTGAGTAAAGGTGAACTTACAGCATTACATTTGGCCGCCATTAAAAATCGCAAATTCATTTTGAGCTTATTGTTAGATAAGGTGGCAGATATTAACATGGTGGATGAATTCGGAATGACAGCGTTACATTGCGCCGCCTCTAGAGGTCACAGTGACGTCCTGAGTGTATTGGTAGATAATGGTGCAGACATTAACATGGTAACTATAGACGGTAATACTGCGTTAAAATTAGCCTATTTAAATGGTCATGAAGATATTGTAAGATTACTGTTAAATAAGATGACAAACATTTAAAAAGTTGGTAGTGACAGTTACAGTGAGTAAACATAATTATTTTGCAATATTAACTTAAATAATTTTACAGCAGACATTTTTAATCAATTATTTTATATTTTGATAAAACTGTTTTTAAATTTCACTACTTTAAAGGACATAAATATATAAAGCAAGAGAGGAAAGGATTACCTAACTCTCAAAAATATAATAATAACTTTTTAATGTAGACTTAAAGTATATTGCGATTATTTGCTAATTATATTTAATTCATCCTAATATACTGTAGATTTTTTTGTAAAATAGGTTAATAAATAAAACATGTTAATATTTAATAAGCATTAATATGGGAACAGCGGTGAATGTGAGTTGGGTGTTGATTAAATATTTAATGTAATATTTGCAAATAGAATAAATGCCTAACAATTAGAGATCCAGAAAGTAAAAATCTACAATTCAAAATACAAATTTATATAATGAAATATTTTGAAATATTAATTCTAGTAGATAAGGTAGTCTTTCTTTTGGAAACTTAGCACATTTTCTTATGTTGAATCTAGAATTCAAATTATTCACATGGATAGTTCCTTTAATTGAATATTTCGAAAGATTCGTTTATAGTAGCTAAAGGTAGTTTTTCCTTTCGGAACTCTTGGCCCTTACATAATTTTATTTTGAATCTAGAATTCCAATTATTAATGTAACGTACAATTGTTGGCATATGTTGATAGTATTTATTTATTTTTAAGTAAAGTAAATATGTAGTATTATAACAACAAATACAATTCTATAGTGCTTCTTCTTTCTCTTTTAACTATTACAATTGCATTTTTATCCCCCCCCCCCAGTGATTTTTATACTGTATCACTGTATAGATCCTTCGAACTGATATTACATCTGGTAGGATAATAATTTTTCATTGTTCAAATACCTTTTCTGGGGAATTATCTTTATCACAAGAAATTAAGAATGTATTGATAAATTACACATTATTTTATTAACTTACACATTAAATTGAGTACAAAAAGATAGATACCTACCTATTTTATAAATAAATAGGCATAGATACCTGATACCTACTTCTGAATATAACAGAAACAATTATGTAGCTAAAAAGTTCTACCCCGTACGAGGAGAGCTTCCTCCATTAAATGTGACCCCAAATATTGTCAAGGTTTGGATTTTTGCAATTATCTGATAAACTGTACATCCGACAAAAAATTTATATTTATGAAAATTGTAGACAATTAAATTATAAACAAGAAAAGTAGATGTGTAATGTTTTGTTTTTGCACAGGTAAGTGTTTGTATAATACTAGCGACTTTGTCTGCGTTATTTAGTTTTTTTTATACAAATATTCTTTTATGTTGGTGATTTACTCCCATTGTATTTTTTCTGCCGGATCAAATGAAACTAATTACAGCCTTTCATATGTGATAGGGGACGGAATATTATTTTTTTTATTTTTTGTTCTAAATTAATTCCACAAAACGTCAGAATCTCGGTCTTAAGTTAAAAATTGCAAAATCCTACCTACTGTCTACCCCCGCCATTAGGGGTGTAATGCCATTTTTTCTAAATTTTTTACAACGTAAGCAGCTATGTAGATAAACATATCAAAAACCCACTCTCTTCTCTTGCCAAGATATTAAGGGTTGAATATCTAAATTTTAATTTTAATTGAATATTATTTTTTTACGATTTTACTTTAATATAAGTATAAACAGTTATGAAGAAAAATATATCAAAATTTAAAAAGTTTAATACCTATTCTCTCTCCTTCCCAACCCCTAAGGGTAGAATTTCGGAGAGTACTATTTGTCTTGTAGAGTATTTTTGTCAGAAATACTGCAATCTTTTTCAGTGTCAAAATACTAAGCTTGTTGCAAATTATAATATGAATCTAATCGCAAGTGATTTGTAACTAAATTTTCTGTTGTTTTTTACTTTTTTGAAAAAAGCAAATCGTAGAAGTTTGGAGACTTATTAAAAATATCTGCCATGGGTGCCACTTGGGTGGGACTTTCTTATACGTAATACTGACAGTGAACAGTGTACGTGATTTTTATTTTATTGAAAGATATTTCTGACAAACTAATAAAAGTTAGAATAAAATGAATGGGATATAAACTAAAGAAATATTATTTTATACAATACGTATCGAACGGATTTTGTTAAACGTAATTACTAAAACGGAAACGGATGTTTACTCTTGTCATTTTTTTAAATTTTCGATTTATTTTTGAAATAAGACAAAAATGTTTTAGATAAAAAATGTCGAGTATGTTATTATTTACAATTTATTCCCCATACATTTTTTCCAACACTTATGATTAAGCCAGAAAGAAATTTAAAAAAATATTGTTTTGAATAATCCACACTGTTTATTCTCAGTATTACGTATAAGAAAGACCCATGGTACCTATAGCAAACACGTACACTGTTTAATCTCTGTAATACGTATAAGAAAGTTCCATAACACTCATGACAGATATTTCTTCTCTGCTATGAACCATTTGAAATGTTTTAATAATGGATACTTGTTAAAAAAAAATTTTTCAAACATTTTTTTTTCGAAAAAATGAATAGAACATAAATTACAGACAATAATATTAGCTACAATTTTTAACTTGGCTATTTTTCTCTAAATCGCACTGTTTCAATGTTATTTGAAAAATTAAAAAATCGATCTAGGTAAATATCCGTAGTCTAGTCGAATGCACCGTTTTTTGATAATTTAATTTATTTGAAACCTTCAGCCGACATTTAAGGGTGTTTTAGACATTTAAGTGAGGAAGCTACCCTCGTGCGGGGTAGAACTTGTTTAGTGATTGTTTCTATAATATTCAAGTGTATTAATACCAAATATCAAAAAATCAAAACTTTATATATCATTTCCATTTTTATTAATTTTACGGGCTATAATATCAACATGTCAAAACAAAATTCAATAGCAAAAATACGTTCATCCTTGAGATATAAAATTAAATTTTTAAAATTAAAATTACTAAAAAAAGAGAACTACCTCATGTTTTCTATAATTAATTTGTTTAATTCACGAGTAACACATGGTTCTATCAGTTAATAATTAATAAAAACAAAAATCATTTGGACAACAAAATCTATATTCCGAAGAAAAATAATCAAGTTCCAAGAGTCACAGTTTGAGAAGCGCTGGATTGGATCTGTAGAAGCAGCGGTCCTTGACGAGTGTGTTCTGTGTCTGTGTGAGGCTGGAAACTGAGAAGATCTAGTGAGATACGAGATTAAGAGTGTAAGTGTAATTAACAATTATTGTTGTACAAATGCAGACCTATCTTAGAAAATAATAAATTAAAATATTTTGAAGAAAAAAGTATGTAAGAAACATCAAAAAGTCCTTTAAAATCTATTAACTAAAATGTTAGTTAGTTTCATAAAAGTATTTTGTATTTTAATTGTTAATGTAAGGTACATAATGTAATATTATTACTGATTGTACCTCAAATATAGTTAATATAGCTGTACTTATACATATTTTTTCTGGTAACTAGGTGATATTTATATAAAATATAATACCTTTTATAGCCCGAGCAAATATTCAGACTTTTAGTCGATCGATAGTTTGATAGGTTTTGAGTCTACAAATAAACACATTTGTCCTCAACTAGGATAGTTAGCACGCTAAACTGATTTCCAGTCGATAAATAGTTACCTATTTTTTTAATAAAATGAAAACTATCCAGCATATGCCTTGTTCCGAAATTGTACACTAAGTTATTTGCAAAACGCATGCTCGTACAAAAATAGTACATATAATCTTTTAAGTAGATAATTTTGTAATTTACACATTTTATAATAACTATTTTTTCTGTTTGATCAATAGGAGCGAAGATATCGACGAACAAGTAATTTTTGGTGATGTTTGACCCCGAAAATTTGTGAAGCAAGCGCAATAACGATGGAGATAGTTGAAAAATTCATTAAAAATGACAAAATAAAGGTGTATACAACAATCTGGTGAAATTCTAATACATTTGATGACAATAACGACTAAGTATTTTTCAAGTAAAATCAGTCTGAAGAAACTATTAGAGTTTGAGCTGGCCGATAAAGAGATATGAATACAGCTTCATCTAACTGATAGTACGACATGAAGTAAGTTTGATTTTCTGTGGGCATATTTCCCCTATCACTATGCAAAACGTAAAATATACTATTTCTCTAATTCTTTGTTTTCCATTAACCTCATGAGGTATATTTACATACCAAAATTCAACATTAAGACAGACACCCCTTTTTTCAAAAAATGTTTGAAAATTTAAAAAAAAATAGCATTTTTCAAAGTTAAATAATTCTGGTGGGGGACCAAATAAAAATCTGAAATTTCAACCCATAATAGTACTACATAATGGTATTATGTACCAAAAAAATTGACTAATTGACTCTACCCTGTCTTGCAAAAACATGAAAAAAGTCTCATAAAAATCCATTCACCACAGACGGGTTCTGAGGTGAATGGTGAAAGCTAACTGCACCGGATTAATAATACTAAAATCAAAGTAACATTTATAAATAGCAAATTATAATGATCCACCAAAAATATTTTACCATAGCTTACCTGAATAGAACGAGTGTATCAAAATAGGAACTCATCATAATCATTCCTTTTCCACCGTGCCTGCTTATAAAACCTATTGTTTGCAACTTAAAAAAGAATAAAATATTATAAATAAATACTTTTTAAAAACAAGCTTTCATAAAAAATGCAGTAAAAAGTAAAAAAAAAAATTTCAGCTAATACAAAATTTTCAGGTTTTTATGGCTAAAACCAATAAAAGCTTTTGAAGTTATGAATAGCTTTTAATTTTAATTAATTAATTATTTCATTATTGTATTTATAAAATTGTTAAATTGCTACCAAAAATTCTATATACCTACCTATGTATTTACTTAAGAACTTTACTAATGAACTTTTAATAAGAGGGGTGGAAATTTTTTTTTTTTTGTATTCACCGAATGAAACTAGGCACAAGTAAGTACTCTACAAGACAAATAGCATTTACGAAAATTCAACCCCTATGGGAATGGGGGTAAAATTTTGATATATTTATCTTCATAACTGTTCATGACGGTAAATTCGAACAAATTAATATTCAATTAAAAATTAAAGTTCGACATTCAAGCCCTAATATCATGGGACGGGGACGAGAATGGATATATGTGTATCTGCATACTTGCTTTACTTATACAGGTAAATTACGGCAAAATAGTAATCTATTAAAATTTCGACAAAAAACCCATAATGGCGTAGTAGTAGGCGTGTTTTTGATATGTTTATCTGCATAGCTGCTTAAGTTATAATGGTTGAGTCGTGCAAAATAATCTGCAATAAAAAAATCGATATTCAAGCCCTAATGGCGGGGGTAGACAGGGGGTGGGTTTTTGCAATTTTTTACTAAGATCCGAGATATTTACAATTTTTTATAGGAAATTAATAAAAATCAATATAAAAAAGATGTAATATGTCATCCCCTATCACGTATGAAGGGTTGTAATTAGTTTTGAAATTTACGCGAGCGAAGCCGCGGGAATGCGCTAGTCAGTCTATATAGGTTAAACAGTAGTTTCTAGGTAAAATTTATATTTTAGATTCGTAAATTTAAATATCATTGTTTTTTTATTACAATCTCTTGTTATAGCGGGTAAACTGGCATAGGTGGGCACAGTTAATCGATAAGTTAACTTCGTTAATCGTTAATCCGTTAATAAAAAAATTAACTTCGTTAACCGTTAAAGCATTAAAATTCAGAAAAAGTAAAGGAAGTTACAGTTAATCGAAAAATCGAAAATTTAACGAAAGTTAAAGTTAATCGTTAAAAAGTTAACCATCCAAAATGTTTGAAGACCTTTTTTTTTGCTTTTTCAACAACTCTTATGTATTTTTCATATCAAACAACCATTGTATCGGACTAAGTTAACGGAAGTTGAATTTAACGGAAGTTAACAAAAGCGTTAACATTTTTTTTGAGTTAACTTAAAAGTTAATCCGTTAACCATTTTGTTAAGTTCGTTAATTAACGATTAACGGATTAACGAATTAATGCCCACCTATGTAAACTGGTAATGCTATTGTCGTTTATTCTTTTTATATAAGGGAACAAACTCACCAAAATAGCTACGTAGAGTACATTTTTGTAAAAGATTTTGTCCTAGACAAAAATAATGGGTTTACAAAAATATTACAAATCTTTTTTTTTAGTAAAAAACAACTTATTGATGCCAGCTGACCAAAATTTCAACTTAAAATATGGATCCATAGATATCGAAGAAAAGAGAAGAGAACAGATTATAGTTACTCAAAAATCGAAACTTTCCTCGTACAAGAGAAAAGCTCTTTCATCTTATGATTGATTCAACCTACAATCAAGTCATTCCACAATGGACTTCTCTTAAGGTTTACATATTGTTAACATGCGGTGTAAGAAAATAAAATATTTATATTTAACTATTGATTGATTGTAAAATTATCTTTTTAGGATGGATATCTCGTATATAATCAAAGTTAATAAAAATCAGGAAGTGGACACCAACCTGAGAACAAAGCCAACATAGACAGTGGTCACGAAAGCCTGCATTAGAGTATATGTAATTTAATTAATCAAGGCCGGATTTATATTTGTAGGGGTACCCGCAGTAGTGATGGGAGGGGCCTTTAACCTCAGAAATAATTCAATCTAAGCTAAGAAAATCCTTTTTAGGTCGAATAGTTGCAAAATGAGTAACGTTTCGATGAATCCCCCCCACTAAGCTGGAGCCCTATACAACTGCTTATTTTACTTATGAGTTAAATCTAGCCCTGATTTAATATTATGTCTTAAAATTTAGTTGTATTGTTTCATAAACAGTAAGGTCAAGTTAGGTGCAAACAAATTTACAGTTTTTAAAAACATTTTTGCAATTAAAGTGTTATATTGTATAAATCCCATAAAATAATTATTGGTAGAGGAGAAGGGGCGAGAATACCGACTAATTAAAAAAAATTAATTTCACTTGAAATTTTTATTAGAGCATTTGGAAAAACTTTAAACATGTAATAATCAGTTATGGAGCGTTCAAGTAATACATAAGAATAATTCCTTTGATTTCTGACCCCCTTCCCTTTTAAGTTAAAGAGGACAGTTGTAAATTTCCCACCCTTAATGAAGAAGATTTTTATAATTTTATTAGACATCAAAATTAAACAATAATTAAATTATTTCTAAGATCAACGAACTACTTTTTTAAAAAGAATTGAATAAGTAATGTCCATTCATTTTGTTTCAATTAGTTTTAAGTCTGGGAATCGTATATCTAGGATTCCCAGAATTGAGCATCGCTAAATTTAAGTACATAGACTGCCACGTAATATTGTACACCAGACACCACTAAACTCTAGTCCAAGAGGTGAGCGCCAAAATTTGCAACTATCTACTTTCTAAAAGCTGATATTTCGATATTAGGTCACAATTGTGGTGTAGATATATATAGCCTGCCGTCGCGTCAGTCAGCTAGTTTCGTTAGCGTTTGGCGCGGGGGTGGTTTTAACTTTGTAAATAAAAAACTATACACGTTGCAACTACTTTCTAAGATCTGAAAATTTAGTTTTAAGCAGTATACTAAGTAAGAACCCCTTTTATCATAGTCAATCATCAAAATCTTGCAACTGGGCGCGTCAGCAGTGCGTTTAACTCCTAAAAAATCTATACATCGTTAAAGTACTTTCTAAAAGATTAAATTCGGTATAAGAGTTAGGAATATTATTATTATTAAAAAAAATAGTCAGTCCGATTTTACCTTAACAAATGCCGTCAGCAGCACCACCCCCGCGCCAAACGCTAACGAAACTAGCTAACTAACGGCAGGCTGTAAATCTACACCACAAATGTGACCTCATATAAAAAATCAGCTTTTAGAAAGTAGTTGCAAATTTTGGCGCTCATCTCCCCGACTATAAGGGTCAATCTAGAGTAATCTAGCTAGACTAGTGAGCCGATCTCGTTCCAATCAAATATATGTAAATAAACAATAAACCATGAAATCATTCACACTATAGGTATCACTCCAATCACGCTCCGATACAGTATTACAATGAAGATACAATAAGGAGGTTAAACTAGAGGTAGGTCAAAAAAATTGAATCTAGAGGAGGCGGTTTGCATTTTTCAATATTCTGCGCAGAAGTAAGAAATTTTCTTTGTTCGCGGCATGAAGAATGAAGACGTATTCCCGCGCAGCCGCTGATTGGTTAAATGATACATGGTTGCGAAGTTAACTACTGCGCGTTGTCTCAAACACGAAAAACCACCCAAGTCGGGGGTCATATTTTGACTCAAAAAATTATATTACAGAGATACATAGTTCACACTCCTTATTCTATGCTTCATGAGTATTACTATACTAAATACATATTTGACCGGAGCGAAATCGGCTCTAATCTAATAGATCGAACCTAATGCAGTACAGATAACAGGAATTCTTGGAACACATGTTTATTTCTTATAAAAAAATATGTAAACAAAAGTATGGAAGTAAAAAAAGTAATTTTATTAAATTTAAATAATGGTTATAATTTTTAAAATATTCATTATTTTGTAGTTTTTACCGTGCTGGTCTCCCCTCCTATCATTTTGTCAGCAAAAGTAAGAAAAAAAGTGCCCCCACCCCAAACCCTAAGCCTGCTTAAATAAATGCGGCCATACTCAAATGCCATCTAAAAAAAATTAACTTACAGGTTAAAAAATAATCATTTTGGTCCATATTGCCTATACAGTTGTGGATAAAGGGAACTGTATACACTCATATTAATAATTCTATGTGGTTTAGGTGGTACACCAAAAAAACTAAAGATTTGGAATTTATTTAAATGGCCATATATTTTTTGTTAAATAAGTTTTTTGTGTAGAATTGATTGATATTTTTAGAATGTTTATATCACTTTTCGTTTCCGAGTTATAAGCAGGGCTGTGGAGTCGATACAAAAATCTTCGACTCCGACTCCAACTCTGACTCTTTACTGTACAAAAATTTGTTTGAAAAAATCTGTTTCGGCCTGAATTGAAAATTTCAAATCATTGTACATCAAAATTCAAAACGAAAAAGAAGTAAAAACCATTATTTACTTAAAGGAGTCGGAGTCGGTACCTTTTTACCGACTCCGACTCCACCCAAAATTACTAAAACTCCGCTTCCGACTCCACAGCCCTGGTTATAAGTCCTAACTTTAGTTTAACTTATAAGTCACTAAGTTGTCTAAGTGTATTATAATTATTAAAAAAAAAGTCGGAGACTAAATGCCAGTGATATTTATAAAGTATTTTATTACATTTAAGTAGACCATGAAAAACAAAAATTGTTAAAGTAAAATCACAATAGCAACAATCAAAATAACAAATGAATATTTGAAAACAAGAAACTAATACAAAAAATAATGTTTGACTTTTTTTTCATAATAAATATGACAAGTTACATATCTTTGAAAAGTAGGATAAAAAACACGTTCAAATATACTATAAACTATAGCGAACTTAGTGACTCATGAAAAAATTAAAGTAACTCGGAAACGAAATACACCAATTAATTATAAACAGAAAAGTGCTTCAAGAAACCGCAAAAATAAAGTACCTATCTACTTTGATTTATAAGTTACACTCGTCGCTCCAAACAAGGTAGGCATTGGTAATTCAAAACCTAACAACGTCAGCTAGAGGGGCACCCATCACAGTGCCGACTTTAACGTTAATTGGTGAGTTTAAATTTCGCGCAGAAATATAGCAGTCACGGTAGTACTGTGTAGGGATAAGGAAAGGTCGTTACATGGAGTGGTTAGCCAACCGTTTCTCGGAGCGTACGTTAATAGGATGGCCGTTGTTTAGAGATTTGAGTGTACAGCCATTTAAAGAAATTCAGATTTTTTACTTTTTTGGGTATACTCATTGGTAATACTCATATCATCCCTTCTGTACAAATAATTTAATCTCATTTAACAAAATCTGTATCTTTTACCTCTTAGGAAATCCCTATACATTTCACACTTATCTTAGACATCCTGTATAGAGGCAATATGGGCCGACATAACTTTAATCTCTGAATAAAACAAATAAAATAAAATTTTCTCTTCTAATATTTAGAACCCGCGCACACTATAGACTTTTAGTCGGCCGATAGTTTTTGTTTTGTTAGTTAGAATATAAATTAAGTGTGCACACTTACTATAGGCCGATTATCACAGTGGTGTGCGATAACCAATTTAACTATTTAATAGGGGACAAATCGGAATTTTTATACCGTTTGATTAATTAATTAATTACACTGGTCAACAAAAAATACTTTTGTAATGTAACAGAGATCTGAATAAGTAATCTAGGAGGCTTTTGGCATGCCGAAACCAAATTTGTTGCCCAATTGGTTTCATCGCGTCAGGGTTTTGAGATATTCTAACCTAAAAGTACAAAAATGACTATATTGCAATGTCAAATAATTTATTATCAAGCAAGGAATGTAAAGTATAAGGTAGCCTCATGGCTCAGCTCGAGAGAAGGAAATACATCATCTGGGGTGCCAAAATGAGGAGAGAGGGAATGATGTGTCCAATCATAACATGTGTAGCCTCGGATGATGTCATTTGGGGTGCCCAAGCTGGTTGGTCAAAAGCTCATGAGGCAACCTGTGTATTTACTAACCTTGTTACCAAGTAGGAAATTTTTTTCTAAAGTTTTCGGTCACGGTAACAAATAGTATTATCTTTCCTCTTTAAAATGAGGTTTAACTTTTTATTGTACGTTTTTTTAGCCGAGATGTACTAGTTTGAAGATATGATATATTTGTTAATAGAGTGTAGTATTAGTGGGCTTTCAGACCGGAGCAATATAGCAATATAGCAACTAGCACCTTTTAACTAGTGATCGATATTATTGCTATCGTTCAATATACATTGAATCGGACATATTGTCTCACACCAAAGCAATATGATATCGCTATATTGCTAGTTGCTAATTGGTTGTTACTTTATTGCTGTGTTACTATATTGCTATATTGTTCCGGTGTGAGAGCCCACTTATAGACACCATGAACTTTACTACATATATCTTGAAAGTAACAAAGTAGTATATTTCGGTGAAGAAAAGTCGCAAATGAAATGTAAATATCATTTTAAAGAGAAAAGATAGTACTATTTGTAATCATGAAAGAAAACTTAAGAAAAAAATTACCTACTCAGTAATAAATTCTCCAACATTGCCAAAATCGTCATTTTTGGGAATTTTAGGTTCGAATATCTCAAAAACTTGACGTGATGGAACCATTTGGGCAACGAATTCGGTATCGGCATGACAAATACCTTCTAAACCACCTATTCAGATCTCAGTTATTTTTTTTGTTGGTCAGTGTTATTAGATTACAGTTTGTACGCGATCAAGTTATCAGCCGACTAAAAGTCTGTAGTGTGCACGGATCTAAATTAACAAAGTTTATTATAAATAAGCCAGACACCAAGTATTTTGGAATAGAAAGAATTCAGACGAGATTTTTTTTAATATAATGGTAGTTTAAGGTGTCACCAATAAGTTTTCCCCACTTCAATGAAATCGTTGTCACCTCATTAATATTTCGACAATTATTTCCAGTATAAAAATGATTAATTATAGAAAAAAAATATATCTATAGTCATAATTATTTCGTAAGTTTTATCGGTTTGGTGTCTGGTCTATAATAAATATTACACTTGACTCATTAAATTACATTTCCATGCAAAAATGGTCGTTTATCTGTCACAACTTTGACAACGCTATCACAATTGTTTAGTTATATGTCCGGTATCGTAAAGTGGTTAACAAAATTTTCTAGTTAGCAAGCACTCGCAAATGAGGTTTTAATTTTGTGATAGTATCTATTAGTTCGGGAGGTGAGCGCCAAAATTTGCAACTACTTTCTAAAAGCTGATTTGTAGGGTTCCGTAGAAAACTAGGAACCCTTATAGTTTCTCCATGTCCGTCCGTCCGTCTTCAAAAATTTTGAGATAATAAGATGAAATTTGGTATACGGCCGTAGATTGATGACCCAAAAACAGAAATGATAATATTTTTGAAAATAAAAATTTTTTAGACCCCCCTTTTATAAAATTAAAAGTGTTTTCAAAAAAAAAATTCACCTACACCATTGAGTGGGGTGTCGTTAGAAAGGTCTCCTAAAATGCAACAAAAAATGTAACAGAAATTTTTAATTTTAACCCTTCGATCACGATGTATTTTCTCTCCAAAGTCATTAAAAAAGCGTCCCCCCCTCTATTTTCTAAACTATCAATTTAAAAAATCTGAAAAAATTTCAGAACGTAGATTTTAATTAGTACTTTCACTGAAAATTATAACGAACATTGTCAAAAATATTTTGGACCCCCCTTTCATAGACTGAAAATTGAACTTACATATTTTTCCCCACTTACCCTATTGAGTGGGGTGACATTTGATAGGTCTCATAAAATGCAATAAAAAATCTCAAATAACTTTTTGATTTTAACCCTTCAGTCGCGATATATTTGCTTTTTAATGTCGCTGTCAGAGCGTCCCCCCCCTCTATTTTCTAAACTATCGATTCAAAAAATCTGAAAAAAATTCAGAATGTAGCTTTTAATTAGTACTTTCACTGAAAATTATAACGAACATTGTCAAAAATATTTTGGACCCCCTTTTCATAGATTGAAAAGTGAACTCACATTTTTTTCATTTACCCCATTGAGTGGGGTGTCATTTGATAGGTCTCCTAAAATGCAATAATAAAAGTCAAATAAATTTTTGATTTTAACCCTTCAGTCACGAAAATTTTGAAAAATACTTTTTATAAATCATAGTGAGAATGACTACGGAACCCTATCATGTGCGTGCCCAACACGCACTTGCCCGTTTTATTTGATATTACTTCACATTTGTGGTGTAAATATACAGCCTGCCATCAGTCAGCTAGTTTCATTAGCGTGGTGTATCAGCTGTTGACGGCATTTTTAAGGTAAAATTCGGACTGACTATTTTTTTTAATAATAATAATATTCCTAACTCTTATACCGAATTTTATATTTTATAAAGTACTTTCACGATGTATAGATTTTTCCGAGTTAAACGTGCTGCTGACGCGCCCGGTTGCAAGATCTTGATGACTGACTATGATAAAAGGGGTTCTTACTTAGTATACTGCTTAAAAATAAATTTTCAGATTTTAGAAAATAGTTGCAACGTGTATAGCTTTTTTTACAAACTTAAAACCACAGCCGCGTCAAACACTAACGAAACTAGCTGACTGACGGCAGGCTGTATATCTACACCACAAATGTGACGTAACATAAAAAATCAGCTTTTAGAAAGTAGTTGCAAATTTTGACACTCACCTCTTGGACTTTATGGATTTGCTATGGAATTAAGAGCAGTTATATCACAGTTGGCTACTCTGACCACTATTTTAATACCGTTAGTGTTTATTTATCACGCCTGCGTGAAACTTGTCAAAGTCTTCATGAAACTCCAAGAAAACTTTCATACCTAATTTGCTAGCTCCTTTATGATACCGGACATTATTCCCTTCCAAGCAAACGATGCTTAACGACTGATTGGAAGTTTTTTTATAATCGATGTGAGGTAGAGTGCTTACAGGCGGACGAATTACTTCGTTTAATTTAAATTGTTGCCTGAAATGTATTGGTTTTCATAACCCATTGTCTCGTATTCGCCCCTTCTCCTCTTGGTAACTGAAAAACGAATATTTTATTTTATAATTAAAAAAAACTGTAATTTAAAATTTTTGTCAACAATAGTATATTGTGTAGCAAGGGTTGAAACAAGACGATTTCTGACGAGGGCGAGAGTTGACTGCCCGAGCGAAACGAGGGCTGTCATCTCCCTGGTCTGAAATCGTCTTTGTTTCATCCCGTGCCACACACGCTATTTTTCATATCACATGCATTGAAACAACGAGTTTTGATTTCTGTAGCGAGTCGAAGTAAGACTATTTCAGACAAATAGCGCAGTAATATCTATTTTAATAATAGAATAATTCAGAAATAAGATTCGCTTTTGTTTATTACAAATGCGATTCTGACAGACTTGAAATAAATAATAAATAAATGAATGTGCCGGGCAGAAACAACGTTGTTTCTTTGTTTCTGCTCGGTACAATCGCATTGGTCTGAAATTGTCTTGTTTCGACTGTCAAAACAGGGTTCAAAACTAGTTGTTTCTATGCATGTGATATGAAAGTAATATATCGTGAAAATATATTTATCAAATTTTATTATATTTATGTCAACTTGATTTATTTTTTTGGATTACATTTATTTGTGAATGTTTTTTAGTAAAATAATTTCAAAAATTAAGTAATAGGGAGGGGGGATTTCCGTTACTGTGTGGGGGCACATTGTTTATCCCAGTTATATGACAGTTAGACCAGTGGTTTTTAATATTTACTTTGACATTGTAATTCAAATATTGTTACTTGTTAGTTATTTTAATAAATTGTCAATAAGTCAGTATTTTGTGTATTATTATAATAGTTAAATTGTTTGAATAACTTCCTATAATATTCCTTTTAGTCCAAGTAAATTAGATATTTTAGAAGAAAATAATCATAAAGTTTTGATATTTTTTCCACGTACTCTCAGAAGGGTTCGGAATAAGAGCCCGAAAAGTTCCCACCTAAATCGTGGATGGAACATCCCCTTTCACGTGAAAAACTACCCTCGGAGTGGATTTTATTCCAGTTTTTCCCATTTTTCATCCGAACTACCGCTCGGAGAAAAAAATATTATGGGAATTAAAGATTAAACATGAAATTTTACGTAAAAAATGTCATATACACTATTCGACTAATCCTCAGCCTACTCTCGCATTCAATGCTCAAAGTGAAGGGTAGTTTTTGGAGCGCAAGGAAAAATCGGTATGACAAGATTTTTCACCGTAAATATTTCCATAACGGTTAATTTTACCAAAAAGTTGATAAGAGTAAAAATTGTAGAACTGAATCTCCTCTATAAGATCCAAGTACCACAATTTTGTTTTAAACGTTTTTTCATTGATTTTTTACCTTTTTACACAAACGTAAATTACATTATTTTCAGATATTTTTCATAGAACCCATTAAGTAAATATTTCGCACGTTTTTTTAGTGGTTTACCATCGTAAGTCTATTCTATCAAAGTCTTGTATATTTTTGCAGATTTATTCCTGTTTTTTGATGTAGAAGTAGCCTTAACTATGAACTACCTGTTTATTCATTCAAAGTTTAATTATTTCATACAGGATATCCGTTAACAGGACTTAAGGGACAAACACACATATACACACACGTTGGCAACATATCAACATAGTTATTTTAAAATATAAATTGTAGTTGTCCCACTTTTTTATTACAAAATTATATTCGTGTAAAATTATGGTATGTACATTTGTGTAAAAAGATAAAAAATACAATAAAAAAACGATTGAAAAAAAATTGTAATACTTGAATCTTATAGAGGAGATTCAGATTTATAATTTTTATTATAATAATTTTTTTGGTAAAATTAGCCGTTATGGAAATATTTGTGGTGAAAAATCTTGTTATACCGATTTTTCGTTGTATTCCAAAAATTACCCTCCACTTTGAGCATCGAATTCGATAGTAGGCTGGAGATTAGTCGAATAGTGCACATGACATTTTTTACGGAGAATTTAATCAGGTATATTTAATTCCCATTATATTTTTTTCTCATAACGTCTGTTCGGAAGCCAATTATTGTATAGGAAATATTTTTAAATCCACAAATAATTAGTTCGTTTCATTTGTTGAAAATATTCCCATAACGGCTAATTTTACAAAAAAATGATTAAGATAAAAATTATAGATCTGAATCTCCTCTATAAGATTCAAGTATCACAATTTTGTTTCAAATGTTTTTTTTATTGTATTTTTTATCTTTTTTCACAAATGTACATACAATAATTTTACACGAATATAAATTTATAATAAAAAAAGTGGGACAACTACAATTTATATTTAAAAAAACTATGTTGATATGTTGCCAACGTGTGTGTATATGTGTGTTTGTCCCTTAAGTCCTGTTAACGGATATCCTGTATGAAATAATTAAACTTTGAATGAATAAACAGGTAGTTCATAGTTAAGGCTACTTCTACATCAAAAAACAGGAATAAATCTGCAAAAATATACAAGACTTTAATAGAATAGACTTACGATGGTAAACCACTAAAAAAAACGTGCGAAATATTTACTCAATGGGTTCTATGAAAAATATCTCAAAATAATGGAATTAACGTTTGTGAACGTAGGTAAAAATTCAATAAAAAAACGTTTAAAACAAAATTGTGGTACTTGGATCTTATAGAAGATATTTAGTTCTACAATTTTTACTCTTATCAACTTTTCGGTAAAATTAGCCGTTATGGAAATATTAACGGTGAAAAATCTTGTTATACCGATATTTCCTTGTATTCCAAAAACTACCCTTCACTTTGAGCATTGAATGCGAGAGTAGGCTGAGGATTAGCCGAATAGTGTATATGACATTTTTTACGTAAAATTTCATGTTTAATCTTTAATTCCCATAATATTTTTTTCTCCGAGCGGTAGTTCGGATGAAAAATGGGAAAAACTGGAATAAAATCCACTCCGAGGGTAGTTTTTCACGTGAAAGGGGATGTTCCATCCACGATTTAGGTGGGAACTTTTCGGGCTCTTATTCCGAACCCTTCTGAGACTACGTGGACAAAATATCAAAACTTTATGATTTTTTTTTTCTATTTGGCAAATTTTAATCTAAATACCGTGGACAATTTCTTTTGTTTTCTTTGCATATATGTAGTAATGTATCAACGCACAAAAATTATTTTTAAGTAATGAATGCAGTTTCATTGTAAATAAAGTTTACAAAATTATAGAAAATACACTAAACTCCAAAATTAATGTTTTTTGCTTAATTAATTAATATTAAATAATATAGAAGAAATATTTTTATTAAAAATTTTCCTAAAATGATTTTTTCAGCTTTTTTGTAGGTACCTAAAAATTTCCAAAAAAATGTAACTTTATCAGGATCTCTCGTAGAACTACTAGTCCCGGGTTCCGCCTTTAAATTTTTTTAAAATGTACTCTGAAACTTCGTAAGTGGATTAATTTTAGCGTAACCTACACGTTTTATTTTGGAAAATTCTGAGGATTGGGGCGTTTTTGATGTGGCATGCGTCAAACATGTCAATTTAACGATGTATGGAAAATTTACGAATAACCCTTTCTTTTCTACTTGAACTATAAGATTTAATAACGCAAACATCGGGAAATATGTTGACTTACAAAAATATTGGGGCATTTAGCGAGACATACACCCTCAACATGTCAAATTCATGATGTTATGTAATTTATAAATAACCGGTTGATTTTTAAACAATTGCTAGATAAATAATAATAAAATATTATAGTTATACTGGCCTACAAAAATCATGGGTCTTTTGTCCTGACCTACGCCCGAAACATGCCAATTCCACGGGGTGTTGTTTATTTAAAATTACTCATTTGTGATTTTGTTTTTCTTATTTGAAATGAAATATAGAACACAGTTAAACATGTTACCTACAAGGTAAACAGGTCATATTTGAAAAAAATGAAAAAAAACATACCAAAATAATTTTAATTTCACCTGCTGCGTCCATCGTTCAATTGACACGTTTGGACGCATGCCACATCAAAAACGCCCCAATCCTCAGAATTTTCCAATATAAAGCGTGTAGATTACGCTAAAATTAATCCACTCACGAAGTTTCAGAGGAGTATATTTAAAAAAAAAATTAAAGGCGGAACCCGGGACTATTCTGATTCACATTCAGAAAGATGTAAAGAATGAAATTCTGAAGGTTGCTGGAAAAAAAACTCGGAACTTTTTTTGATACGAGCATTATAACGGAGTCCTTCCAGTTATAAAAAAAGTAGATGTTGCACCAATTTTAATTTTGATGAAAGTTTAGTCAGCTGTTATTATCGGTATTAGTTAGCAAAACTGTAATTAGAAAATTTTAAATGTTCACAGGTTAGAGGTGGTGATCGTTTTACCCTCGTAAGATATGAAGATTTCGTCGATTTTTTAACGGTTGTTCGACTCGCTATAGCATGCGTTCTGATTAAACAATTATAATGAACTTGGGGTCATTTGTAAGCCTAAAGAGTCTAGCTTCAAAATGATTTAACTCAATTTTAAGTTTAGGATATTTTCGTTGTAGATATTCGTTATAAAGGCTTTTCAATTCCATTAATGAAATAGTCATTTTATCTATATTTCAAAATTTTCAGTGGCTTTCTAGTTTAACTGAGAAAGCAGTTATTATATGTAAGTTATGTTCACATATAGTACTCAGTACCCACAAAAAATCAGCTTGATTGATGCATATTTTCTATTAAAAAATTAAGTTAAATATCACAAATATCACGGAAACATCGTGATTTTTTCCGGCAACCTTCAGAATTTCATTCTTTACATCTTTCTGAATGTAAACCACCAACTCTTATGAATCTTAACGGTTTTTGAAACGGAATATAGCCTGGATTCCGGTCTACTGTTTGACCATGAAGATGTCCAAAAAATCGAAAATTTTATTTGAAACATTTTTTATATTAATTGATAAATAAAAAATAAGGGGATGATAGATTAAGATGGAACACCCAGTATAATTATTTCAAAATTTTTGAATGCAATTTTTTTTAACTTAAAAAAAGGAAAAATAAATGACCTTCAAAATAATTGAAGTTTTTTTTAGACAAAACTTGTTTATTTTTTTTCTGGAAAGTATTGGACCAAGAGTCGATGGTAGTTTATCACTCGTCATCGAACATCCTTAAAATAATTAGCGGATATGCAAGTAAACATACTAGAGAATATCGGTCGCCCCCATCAAATCCTGTGCATAATTAAGATAATTAATGCTAATTAACGCAATTTTCGAAACGAATTCCCATCATAGAACATTCGAATGAAATTTATATGGAAATATATATATAGTTGAAGATTATACCGGTCGCCCTCTCCATATCCTGTGCAAACTACCCCAAAAACCGATTTTAAGGGTGTAAAAAATATGACGGTAGTTTATCACCCGTTATCGAACATCCTCAAAATAAGTAGCTAATATGAAAGTAAACATACTAAAGAATAACAATACATCGGTTGTCCTAATCAAAACCTGTGCATAATTAAGATAATTAACGCTAATTAGCGCACTTTTCGAAACGAATTCCCGGCATAGAACATCCTTAAAATAAGTAGCTAATATGAAAGTAAACATACTAGAGAATAACAATACATCGGTTGCCCTAATAAAAACATGTGCATAATTAAGATAATTAACGCTAATTAGCGCAATTTTTGAACCGAATTACCGTCATAGAACATCCTTAAAATAAGTAGCTAATATGAAAGTTAACATACTAGTGAACAATAATACATCGGTCGCCCTAATCAAATCCTGTGTATAATTAAGATAATTAACGCTAATTAGCGCAATTTTCGAAACGAATTCCCGTCATAGAACATCCTTAAAATAAGTAGCTAATATGAAAGTAAACATACTAGAGAACAACAATACATCGGTCGCCCCCACAAATCCTGTGCTTAATTAAGATAATTAACGCTAATTAGCGCAATTTTCGAAACGAATTCTCATCATAGAACATCCTTAAAATAAGTAGCTAATATGAAAGTAAACATACTAAAGAACAACAATACATACATCGGTCGCTCTAATCAAAACCTGTGCATCCGTATCAAGTTAATTCTGCATGCTTTCTTTTCCATCGATATTTCTCGAAAACGGTTTATCCTATGACAAATAAGCAATGTATGTTTTTGTGTATTTTATGTCATATAACCTTAAATAAATGCCCAACTTTATAAAAAAATTAAAGAACAAAAAATACTAGATAAAATTCGATGGGTCCACTGGCCGCATACATCCCTAGTCTAAATTATAACTAGTTAATATGAGAAAATGATAACACTTATTATTACTAAACAGAAAACCAATTTTCATAATTTTATCACAAAGGGTTAAATAAAAACTCATTGCAGTAGTTGCACCGTCATATTTTTTACACCCTTAAAATCGGTTTTTGGGGTAGTTTGCACAGGATATGGTGAGGGCGACCGGTATATTCTAAAACTATAAATATTTATAGAGGGTGACCTATTTTAAGTGCACACCTCTAATAACTTTTTATGGTGAATTGTTATCAAAAAACTTTTACACGGTTTGGAGGGGGACATGGACGTATTCGTATGAAATTTTTTTAAGTGGTGTTTTCAGGGTGATATGAAGGTCAACATCATTTTTTTAAATGGGAACCTCTAGTTTTAATTAAGTAATTTTATTTTACGTGAAAAAACACGTATCTTTCATTGAAAACTTTTTTGAAAAACTTAAACCTTTCCAAGATATCTAACAAAATAATTCGAGCTTTTGAACTTTAAATATTTTTTTACTCACAAATTATCAGGTTTAGGGAAAAAGTATACAAAAAATGTTTATTTTGGTCTAATAAAATTTTAAGTATTATTCTTATGTTTTTTAACAATTTTTTTTTTGCTTAAATAAAATGAATTGAAAAAGTTTTAAAATTTTAAAAATAATTCTTCATACAAGCTGTCTAAAGAGACCAGCAGGTTTCATAGACAAATCCCTTTTTTATAAAAAAATATATAAAAAATAGTTCTTCATGTCTTATTAGATCAAAATAAATAACCAAAAATGGTAATAGAGCTTTGGTGGGACTATCATAGGATAGGTGTGGTTTAGTTTCTTGATCACGACACTTATTTGTGGCGCTGTGTTATGATAAAACTGAATACCGTCGGCATTAGCATTACCCGACGTGCACTACAAGGAGGTTGCCGATCGGATTTGATAGTCCCACCAAAGCCCCATTACCATTTTTGGTTAATTATTTTGATCTAATAAGACATGAAGAACTATTTTTTATATTTTTTTTTATAAAAAGAGGGGTTGTCTATGAAACCTGCTGGTCTCTTTAGACAGCTTGTATGAAGAATTATTTTTAAAATTTTAAAACTTTTTCAACTCATTTTATTTAAGCAAAAAAAAAAAAAACAAAATTGTTAAAAAAAATTAGAATAATACTTTAAATTTTATTAGACCAAAATAAACATTTTTTGTATTTTATACTTTTTCCCTAAACCTGATGGTTTGTGAGTAAAAAAATATTTAAAGTTCAAAATCTTATATTTGGTTAGATATCTTGGAAAGGTTTAAGTTTTTCAAAAAAAGTTTTCAATGAAAGATACGTGTTTTTTCACGTAAAATAAAATTACTTAACTAAAACTATAGGTTCCCATTTAAAAAACGATGTTGACCTTCATATCACCCTGAAAACACCACTTAAACTAGCAGTCGGATCCAATTTTACCCGGGGATATAAAATTAAACTATATAACGTATAATGCTGTGGGGTGCGATCCTTTAGGTCCACACAATCAACTTCCCAACATGGTATGACTTACAATACTTGAATACTGATTACTTATTGTTTCCATAATTAATATTACTATGTTATAGTTTGTAAATATTTTTTTTAATATGTATATGAAAAATTTTAATGGAATTTATCAGAAATAAAACTCACCCTTTGTATATCCTAATAATGTCAATAATATAATGCACATTTTTAGAAAAACTAATCTGACAGTTTGAATTTTGAATTGTGTTGTTTCCAAGGCAACACGAATTATTAGATGTATTTATTAGTATGAAATTCAAATTTTGATGGTGGTTTTCATCCCTTTAATGGCTGTTTGGACCCATATAAAAAATAAATACTGAAATACACGTTTCATTATTTGTATTGTATAGTATTTATTCTAAGTTCCGACTAAATTCGACCAAGAAAAAAAATAAAAATGAAAAAAACACCCTTTTTACCCCCGTAGGGGTTGAATTTCAAAAAATCCTTTCTTTCAGATCATATTCACGTCAAGACGCTTCGATTAGCACCCCAACGAAGTCAATAGCATTTTTTGTTCGCGAGATTTCGTCCCGGAAAAAAATGACACGTACGTACGTACGTACATACGTACGTACGTACGTACATACACACACACACACACACACACACAGACATTTTTCTAAAAATAGTGTCAATATACTCTAATACCCTTGAAACATGAAAATATGTTAAAATTTTTGATTTCGATTTTCGGACCAATTACAATAACTCCCTATTGGGAAGTTAAAAATTTAATCCGAGTACGTCCATGTCCCCCTCCAAACCGTGTAACTTTTATCTGAAAAGTTTTTTGATGACAATTCACCATAAAAAGTTCTTAGAGGTGTGCACTTAAAATGGGTCACCCTGTATATATTTTCATATAAATTTCATTCGGATGTTCTATGACGGGAATTCGTTTCGAAAATGCGCTAATTAGCGTTAATTATCTTATTTATGCACAGGATTTGTGGGGGCGACCGATGTATTGTTGTTCTCTAGTATGTTTACTTTCTATTAGCGACTTATTTTAAGGATGTTCTATGTTGGGAATTCGTTTCATAAATTGCGCTAATTAGCGTTAATTATCTTAATTATGCACAGGATTTGATGGGGGTGACCGATGTATTGTTGTTCTCTAGTATGTTTACTTTCATATTAGCTACTTATTTTGAGGATGTTCGATAACGGGTGATAAACACCGTCATATTTTTTACCCCCTAAAATTGGTTTTTGGGGTAGTTTGCACAGGATATGGTGAGGGCGACCGTTATATGATAACACTATACATATTTATCTATATTTCCATATAAATTTCATTCGGGTGTTCTATGACGGGAATTCGTTTCGAAAATTGCGCTAATTAGCGTTAATTATCTTAATTATACACAGGATTTGATGTGGGCGACCGATGTATTGTTGTTCTCTAGTATGTTTACTTTCATATTAGCGACTTATTTTAAGGATGTTCTATGACGGGAATTCGTTTCGAAAATTGCGCTAATTAGTGTTAATTATCTTAATTATGCACAGGATTTGATTAGGGCGACCGATGTATTGTTGTTGTTTAGTATGTTTACTTTCATATTAGCTACTTATTTTGAGGATGTTCGATGACGGGTGATAAACTACCATCGGCTCTTGCTCCGTATGAATTTACAAACAAAAATATAGGTTTCCATTATAAAAAATAAGTTGACCACAAAATGACCTCAAAACCTGCACTCAAGGTAAAAATTGTTACCTCCATTGGTTTTGTTACATTTTCCAGATATTTACAGTCTCAAGATAAAAAACTCACCTGTATAACAATTATCAACATGAAATTATTAGGAAAATATTAAAAATAATTTGTATCGTGCATAAAAGACATTTTACTGCAGACTAGCAAAAATGATAACTGAACATCATATAATCTCTGATAAAATCAAAACTTACCACTATACGGATTATATCTGTTCCTTTCTTGATTAAAATTACTCCTTACTGCTCCACCTCGATTTCTCCTCCACCAAGTCTGATTCTGTTTAATCCAGAATCTGACCCCATTACCCCAGCCTCCCCAAATGGAGTTGTAGCCTCCCTGGCTTCCATCATTCCTGTATTCTCTTCCTCGATTACCTCCTTGGTTTCTCCAGTTTCCACCGTTTTGATTATATTCTCTTTCAAAGTGTCCCTCCGTATTTCTACCTTCACCTAAGTTTCCGTGCATCTCTGCATTGCTAAATGCTTTTTGGACACCAACATATTTGTTTTTAATAACATGAAATCGCTGTAAACATATTTTATCAACTGGATCGTAATCATCGAATTCGATTAAACCGAAGCCATATTTTTTCCCTGTTTCATTATTGGCAACTATCTTGCACGATACGATATGGCCATACATTTTAAAGTAGTCTTTAAGGTCGTTTTCTTTGATGTCTTCTATGGGAACCCCGACGTATATATTATTCACGTTTGCAGTAATTATTTGGCGTAATCCTGTTCGTTTAGATTTGACTACTCGACCATCGACTCTGTGAGGTCTGGCAATTTGGGCGGCGTCTACCATAAATGCATGGGAGTACGTGACGACACCGAAACTATGTTTGGTTTGAGGCTGTTTCTTGATTGCCACATCTATGATCTCCCCCCATTGTTTGAAATGAAATTTTAGAGATTTGTCTGTTGTCCGGTAGTCCAAATTACTAATGAAAAGTGTTCTCATATGTTTAGGTTCTAAAATCGGCTTGCGATCCTGTTTTATAAAAATATCATTATTTTTCTAATATATGTATTTTCTTTATACACATAATAACACACTATGTGTATATAGAATGTATACAGGGTGATTCAGCACTGTCGTGCCAAACTTGAACACTAGATTGAAAAAAATATTTTAAGCAAAAAACTCCCAATAAACATGTGTCCGGAAATTATTCCTTAGGGAACTACAGGCTTCCAAAGATTTTACTAAAAATGAGTTTTAATTTAATATCTAGAGAACCCTTTGTGATAGAATTATGAAATTTAGTATTTGGTTTAGTAATAATATGTGTTATCGATTTCTAATATTAACCAATTATATTTAAGCCAGGGCTGTATGGGGCCAGTGGGCCCATCGATTTTGATCTAGTAATTGTTTGTTCCTTAATTTTTTTCCTGAGTTGGTATTTTTATAAGATTATTTGACACAAAATACACAAAAACATACTTTGCTTGTTTATCATAGGATGAACCGTTTTCGAGAAATATCGATGGAAAAGAAAGCATGCAGAATTAAACTTAATACGGATGCTTGAAATTATAAAAAAATAAATTTAATTTCTTATTTCATGATAAAAAATAAGACAAAAAGTTAATATAAATATACCTCCGAAAATGCACCTATATCAACAAATAGCCATTTTTAATTTGTTTTTTAGTCATGTTAATAAAGTACATGTAACAGTAATAGAACTGGCTATAGATCTTAGAGGATTCATATTAGGAGGTTTATTTATACAGAATGTCCCATTTTAATCTATCACCCCCCTAATTTTTTTATCTATCAATTAAATCAAAAAATGCTTCAAATAAAAGTTGTTTGGTTTTGAGGGGGACCCAAAATGGCGTTATTAATTTTTTATTTTTTGGACGTCTTCATGGTCAAATAGGCCCAACTTTTTTTTTTCAAATGGAAACCTATATTTTTTATTACAATATCTTATTGTTTGGAAAAAAACAAGTAGCTTTTGTTTCAAAAATTTTTTTGTATGACTTCATTTTTTTTTAATATTCAACAAAATAATTTTAGATTTTAGATTTTTACTAATTTTCTTCTCGAAACCCAATAACTTTAGAGGAAAAGTGTAAGAAACAAAAAATGTTTATTTTAATATGATATAACTAGGAAAATTATTTCAGAATTTTTTATTTTATTTTTTATTTGCTTTAATATTTTGAAGAGCAAAAGTTAACAAAAAAACCTGATATAATTTTCCTAGTTATATCAGATTATAATAAACATTTTTTGTTTTTTACATTTTTCCTCTAAAGTTAATGGGTTTTTTCTTCTTACCTTTAATCATAGAAAAAGAATATAAATTTATTTTTTATAATTTCAAGCATCCGTATTAAGGTTAATTCTGCATGCTTTCTTTTCCATCGATATTTCTCGAAAACGGTTCATCCTATGATAAACAAGTATGTTTTTGTGTATTTTGTGTCATATAATCTTATAAAAGTACCAACTCAGGAAAAAAATTAAGGAACAAACAATTACTAGATCAAAATCGATGGGCCCACTGGCCCCATACAGTCCTGGCCTAAAATATAATTGGTTAATATTATAAATCGATAACACATTTTATTACTAAACTAAATACTGAATTTCATAATTCTATCACAAAGGGTTCTCTAGATATTAAATTAAAACTCATTTTTAGTAAAATCTTTGGAAGCCTGTAGTTCCCTAAGGAATAATTTCCGGACACATGTTTATTGGGAGTTTTTTGCTTAAAATATTTTTTTCAATCTAGTGTTCAAGTTTGGCACGACAGTGCTGAATCACCCTGTATAGTATACAGGCTGTTCGCGGGAACCGAGTGATCATTGCTAACTTATTATTGGAGCTAGAAGATCGGTTAAATGGACAAAGTATCAGTATTTTTTCCGGGATGAATAATGACGGTGTTAAAAAAACAATTGAATATCAAATTTCAGAGATATATTGAAATATAACATTTTTTGAAATGGAATACCCTGTATATTATTATTGAATTTTGTAGCTGAGGATGTTCTCTTTATAAAAGTGTAATACATGTATGATGGTAAAATTGATAGAAAACAAGTTATAACAAGTATAAAATTAATAGAAAATATCGAAAATCAGGTGCTATGAAGTTTTAATAAATTGAGAACAAATGATTAAAACATATAAAACAATAGTTTAAGGTTTGATGTCATTTGTTCGCTTTTAAATGTTTTTGAATTTAATTGAACGAAAAATTTATTATAATTAATTATATTTTTTTATGAATAATGCTCAAAAATGTTAAAAATCTGCGAAATAAGGCACAAATATCTGAAATTATTGTTTTAAATTTTTTTATCATTTGTTTGTATTTTATTAAATCTTCATAGCACACTATTTTTCGATATTTTCTATTAATTTTATACTTGTTTCTATCAATTTTACCATCATACATGTATTACACTTTTATAAAGAGAACATCCTCAGCTACAAAATTCAATAATAATATACAGAATGTTCCATTTAAAAAAAGTTATATTTCAATATATCTCTGAAATTTGACATTCAATTGTTTTTTTGATACCGCCATTATCCATCCCGGAAAAAATACTGATACTTTGCCCATTTAACCGATCTTCTAGCTCCAATAATAACCAAGTTAGCAATGATTTCTCGGTTCCCGCGAAAACCCTGTATATGTGGACGTTCTTTGTCAAACGGAACAAGGCTGTGCCCAAAATTCACGTTGATGGAGATTAGTGATCATGGGCTCAAAATGCTCGTTATTGATCCCTCTTTGTGGGCTAGTGTGGCTTTTTGGAAAATTTCAAAATGGCGGCCAGAAGTCAGCGAAAAATCAAGATACTGGAGAAAAATATTCGGAAAAGAAAAAATTTAGGACCGATTCGATTGGTTTTTGATACAAGTTGTTTGTAATTGACAGCCCTAAAAAGTTGAAGATGTAGGTTGGTGAAATCCAACATGGCGGATTCAAAATGGCGGCTGAAACCTGAAAATCGTCGAAAAATGAAAAAATCAAGACTTTGACTAGAGTTTTTGACACTTAACCTCATTATATTGGCCTCAAATGTTGAGTTCTTATCACTCATTACATAAACAGGTTATTATGAATCAAAATATAAAATGGCGGCTTCGATTAATCTGAAAATGTAATAAAATCGGTAAAAAACGGTGAAATTTAGGTGGAAACAGTTCCGAACGAGTATATTGATGGTTCATAGATCGTCAAAGAATTGCTTTTTTGTATTATAAAATCAAACTTCGTAAATCAAATATGGCGGAATCAAAATAGCGTCAAGCAATGCCATATATAAGGAAAAACCCACTGTCAAATGAACTCGCACAACCCATTTACTTGAAATTCTTAAGCGAAACGTGTTGTCTTGTAGTTTTCTTCATTCTGGATACGAATACGCGCTCAGAGTTGATCAGAATCAGATTTTTTTAAATTAATTTTTTTTTTATATTTTGTTGATAATATTTTGGACGCACTGGAGTCACACTATTTAAATGCAGTAAGGGTTTTATCGAACGAGACATTGAAAGCATGAGCTCTAGAAATTTTTTATACCGCTGCCTGGTGCTGTGGCAAATCTTTTTGCCAGTTTTTTAGACGTTCTATTATAGTCTTGAATATAAATATATTGGATACTCTAACTCTAGTGCATCCAAAATATTATCAACAACAAAATATTTAAAAAAATGTTTCTGATTAACTCTGAGCGCGTATTCGTATTCAGAATGAAGAAAACTACAAGATAACACGTTTTGCTTAAGAATTTCAAGTAAATGGGTTGTGCGAGTTCATTTGACAGTGGGTTTTTCCTTATATATGCCATTGTTTGACGCTATTTTGACTCCACCATATTTGATTTACGAAGTTTGATTTCATGATACAAAAAAGCAATCATTTGACGATATATGAACCATCATTATACTCGTTCGGAACTGTTTCCACCAAAATTTCACCGTTTTTTACCGATTTTATTACATTTTGAGATTAATCGAAGCCATCATTTTATATTTTGGATTCATAATAACCTGTCTATGTAATGAGTGATTGGAACTCAACATTTGAGGCCAATATAATGAGGTTAAGTGTCAAAAACTCTAGTCAAAGTCTTGATATTTTCATTTTTCGACGATTTTCAGGTTTCAGCTGCCATTTTGAATCCGCCATGTTGGATTTCACCAGCCTACCTATCCAACTTTTTAGGACTGTCAATTACAAACAACTTGCACCCAAAACCAATCGAATCGGTCGTAAATTTTTTCTTTTGCGAATATTTTTCTCCAGTATCTTGATTTTTCGCTGACTTTTGGCCGCCATATTGAGCCGCCATTTTGAAATTTTCCAAAAGGCCACACTAGCCCATAAAGAGGTATCGATAACGAACATTTTGAGCCCATGATCACTCAAATCCATCAACGTGAATTTTGGGCGCAGCCTTGTTCCGTTTGACAAAGAACGTCCCATGTGTAAATAGAATGATCTAGAAATCCATAGAATGTTCTAGAAATTTCGAGAAAATGTTAAAATGGAATTGTATGGAATATTTTGGGAATATTCAAATCGTAATTACAAAAAAAACTTTTCTTCCCATTAGCCAAAAATGAAACACGTATGTAATGTATCTAGTCTATGGTAGGCCTAAGCCATGGTATAGGTGATTTCGCTCAATGAAATATATTGAAAACAATACAGCTGTAAAAATTAAATAAAACAACTTAATCACCAATAAAAAAAATATTATTATAAAATCTTTAATTTGGACATTCAAGATTTTTTACTATAAAACAATCAACTAGGAAGAATAAGTATTAAGGTAGTTGTCGTGGTTAGGGCACACCGTCAGAAAGTTATAAATTTTTGTATACTTGTTAACGACACGATAATACATATACCCTAAAAATTTGAAGTCGATCCACCGTATAGAATCCGAGATAAACTTAATTAAAAATTGGATAATTAACATTGAGTATATACGATTTCTGTAGTTCAGAACCAGTTTGTTATTTATAAAAAAAGAACTAACTGTCAGAAACGTCCCAAAAACTCACAGTCTTTTAATACATTTATTATGACTTAAAAAAAAAATAATCAAATTTTTTTACCGTCTAATTATTTATAAATAACGGTTTAAAGTTCAACAATTTATATAAAAGTATACATTCACGGAGTCGGACAGAAACAACTTGGCAACGCTGTGCGCGAGTTGATATATTATTTGCGCGGTAAATTCGAACGGACTGATGCATATATATTTACTACGTATAAAAATTTTTAATTTCTAGTAATCCAAAAAATGATATCAGAACATCTTTTTATCAAATACAAAGAGAACACAACACAAAATTTTACAAAATTACCTGGAATTCAAAATTAAAAGTAGAAATAGCAACGAAATAAAATATTATTTAACTTAATAATGTTTTCAAACTGATTTATTTTTGTGTCTTCAAAATGCACTTATTTCTAGTGACTTCTTATAAATAAAGAAAAATAAATATTTAATAATAAATAACTAAAATTAAATATACTGTTCTTAGAAATGGAATAAATCCTATTTTTAGTAACACATCAAGTAATATAATTAAATAATACTATTTAATTACATAAATATAATTTTTATAGAATACAAAAATAAAACAAAGCATAATGGTAGAATGCTTCAAGTCAAACCCTGATTTTTATTCTGCAGAGTTCAGGAACGCTAAAGTATATCTGTGTAAGTATAAATAAAATATAATAGGTTATAAGTTGTTATAAAATAGGTTGCATGACTTATCAGAAAACTACATATTGATTTTTATAGAATATATCGTAATATTTTTTACATCTACATAATGTTTTTATTTTTCTATTAATAGATCTTCAAGACAATCTAATGGTGATGATCATATTGTATATGAGCAGCTGAGACGATACATGGACGAATACATAACGTCTATTCAAAATCCAATTCAGTTACGATGAAGCGTTCAGTGCCACGATTGCTGCAAGAAGAGGCTGCAAACATGCCGTTTATTGAATTTATTCAATGAAATTACAAAATTTTATATTTATTTTTATTTACTTTGTACTGTACAATAAATACATTGTTTGAACATATAAAATTTATTTAACAATTGAATTCTGTAAATTTAAAAGAGTACAACCTATCGTAATAGCTTCGTAAAGATTAATCAAGAATACAAATTAAATTAAAATTAATCACAGTATGTGGTTTTAACATTGAAAACTTTCGTATTGTCCTTTCTACGTGAATTGTCAAACTAGTAATTTCTTTAGTTTGTCGAGCTTCTTTTTTTTGATAATTTTGAACCAGTCGCAACATATGAAGGCTTCGGTAACTTAATTTATTTTCAAATTTTGAAGGTAAACATCCCTTTATCATTTGGATTCTTTTGATGGAACTAATTATTGAGTATTGCATGTAATTCGCCATATCCTTTGGTAACTGAAATCAATAAATATATTTTTTTAAACAGATTACAAAATAAAGTAGTTTTACGATATCCTAACCTCAACTGTCATTTTTTGTTTACATTAAAAGCATTATAATTTTCACGTTTGTGACTTCAATGTATTTATGTAAAGTATTACTTACATTAAAATGATCTTCATAAAAGTAAAGCACTGATTTGGCTGATAACTTCTTTAGATCTCACCTTGCAAGATAAAACCATTTTTTTCGGATATCTTCTTTATGTGGCACATGTATAAATTCATACCGTTTATTTAACACTTTCGTTTTAATAAATTTTCCTTTATACCTCAACTGATCGGACATTATTACAAGAGTTTATTATTATTATTATACAATAATAAATAAACACAGAAAACTGTTTGACATATCGATACTGTACATATATTTTGTCTCCAATATATCTACTGGTTGCGCGCGCATAAGCTACGTTGCCGGATTTAAACTTGGAAAAATATGTAAGAGTATTTGTGTATATATACACATGAATACTGTGTGTGTTGGTACAGTCTTGTGTAAAAATTATGAATCACTTAAGCTACAAGCTAGTATACTTTTGTGGCGCGTATAATCTATAACTGTCTGACAAGATTGTACCACGACAACTACCTTAATGACGAAAAATGTTTGGTTTTGATTTAATAAAGCTTGCGGATTTTTGTAGATTTTGTTACTTTTTCTATTCAATTTATTTTAACAATTTTCTGCAAAAATAACGAAAAGAATTTATTTATGTTGGATAGCATTAAATAAATGCCATATACAAAATTATTTAAGAACTAATTAACATTTTAATAGATATTTACCCTTGAATATGCAACACCAATTGGCAACGTTGCAGAATTTAAATTTGCATAATCCGGGAAAATTTCAGTACTGAAAAAAATCACACGGTTTAAATACAATAAATAAAATGGTTAAGACATACACGGGTGTATTCCATAAGGGTTCCGAAGTATGTACAACGTGGACTGTTTGAAGCCACTTACGGGCATTATTTTTGAGTTCGAAAAAAATAAATAAATAAGTTAAATTATACTAATTGAAATCTTCATTTTGACACCCAACATGCTTAGATATGAAAAAAGAATATTAACTCTAAGACGCACCTCTATATTCCTCCAAAGAAATTATATGTACATCGACTTGAGCTCTTTGCAGGTGCTTATTTTGAATTAAAAAAAATAAGGCCAAATTATACAGATTCTGTTATACATTTTAACATGTAACATGCCTTGATATAATTTTTTTTTAACAGCTTTAACTGTTCAACCCCCCCCCCCCCCCCCCCTAACCCATTTTTATTCACTTTGTTAAAAGAGCACAACTTTAAATCTTTACTATAAATTTCATGTTTTTAGCTTATGGAGCAAGAGCCGATCGTAGTTTATCACCCGTCATCGAACATCCTCAAAATAATTAGCGGATATGCAAGCAAATATACTAGAGAACAATTCGTCGGTCGCTCTAATCAAATCCTGTGCAAAATTAAGTTAATTAACGCTAGTACGCGCATTTTTCGAAACGAATTGCCGTTATAAAACATCCGAATGAAACTTATATGGAAATATAGATAAATATGTATAGAATTAGAATATACCGGTCGCCCTCACCATATCTTGTGCAAACTACCCCAAAAACAGATTTTAAGGGTGTAAAAAATATGACGGTAGTTTATCACGAATATTCTCAAAATAAGTAGCTAATATGAAAGTAAACATACTAGAGAACAACAATACATCGGTCGCCCTCATCAAATCCTGTGCATAATTAAGATAATCAACGCTAATTAGCGCAATTTTCGAAACGAATTCCCGCCATAGAACATCCGAATGAAATTTATAAGGAAATATAGATAAATATGTATAGTTTTAGAATATACCAGTCGCCCTCACCATATCTTGTACAAACTACCCCAAAAACCGATTTTAAGGGTGTAAAAAATATGACGGTAGTTTATCACCCGTTATCGAATATTCTCAAAATAAGTAGCTAATATGAAAGTAAACATACTAGAGAACAACAATACATCGGTCGCCCTCATCAAATCCTGTGCATAATTAAGATAATTAACGCAATTTTCGAAACGAATTCCCGTCATAGAACATCCGAATGAAATTTATATGGAAATATAGATAAATATGTATAGTTTTATAATATTCCGGTCGCCCTCACCATATCCTGTACAAACTATCCCAAAAACCGATTTTAAGGGTGTAAAAAATATGACGGTAGTTTATCACCCGTTATCGAACATACTCAAAATAAGTTGCTAATATGAAAGTAAACATACCAGAGAACAACAATACATCGGTCGCCCTAATCAAAACCTGTGCATAATTAAGATAATTAACGCTAATCAGCGCAATTTTCGAAACGAATTCCCGTCATAGAACATCCGAATGAAATTTATATGGAAATATAGATAACTATGTATAGTTTTAGAATATTCCGGTCGCCCTCACCATATCCTGTGCAAACTATCCCAAAAACCGATTTTAAGGGTGTAAAAAATATGACGGTAGTTTATCACCCGTTATCGAACATACTCAAAATAAGTTGCTAATATGAAAGTAAACATACCAGAGAACAACAATACATCGGTCGCCCCCAATCAAAACCTGTGCATAATTAAGATAATTAACGCTAATTAGCGCAATTTTCGAAAAGAAATTCCCGTCATAGAACATCCGAATGAAATTTATATGGAAACATAGATAAATATGTAAAGTTTGCACAGGATATGGTTAGGGCCACCATATCCTAAAAACCGATTTTAAGGGTGTAAAAAATATGACGGTAGTTTATCACCCGTTATCGAATATTCTCAAAATAAGTAGCTAATATGAAAGTAAACATACCAGAGAACAACAATACATCGGTCGCCCTAATCAAAACCTGTGCATAATTAAGATAATTAACGCTAATCAGCGCAATTTTCGAAACGAATTCCCGTCATAGAACATCCGAATGAAATTTATATGGAAATATAGATAACTATGTATAGTTTTAGAATATTCCGGTCGCCCTCACCATATCCTGTGCAAACTACCCCAAAAACCGATTTTAAGGGTGTAAAAAATATGACGGTAGTTTATCACCCGTTATCGAACATACTCAAAATAAGTTGCTAATATGAAAGTAAACATACCAGAGAACAACAATACATCGGTCGCCCCCAATCAAAACCTGTGCATAATTAAGATAATTAACGCTAATTAGCGCAATTTTCGAAAAGAAATTCCCGTCATAGAACATCCGAATGAAATTTATATGGAAACATAGATAAATATGTAAAGTTTGCACAGGATATGGTTAGGGCCACCATATCCTAAAAACCGATTTTAAGGGTGTAAAAAATATGACGGTAGTTTATCACCCGTTATCGAATATTCTCAAAATAAGTAGCTAATATGAAAGTAAACATACTAGAGAACAACAATACATCGGTCGCCCTCATCAAATCCTGTGCATAATTAAGATAATCAACGCTAATTACCGCAATTTTCGAAACGAATTCCCGCCATAGAACATCCGAATGAAATTTATATGGAAATATAGATAAATATGTATAGTTTTAGAATATACCAGTCGCCCTCACCATATATTGTACAAACTTACCCCAAAAACCGATTTTAAGGGTGTAAAAAATATGACGGTAGTTTATCACCCGTTATCGAACATACTCAAAATAAGTTGCTAATATGAAAGTAAACATACCAGAGAACAACAATACATCGGTCGCCCCAATCAAAACCTGTGCATAATTAAGATAATTAACGCTAATTAGCGCAATTTTGGAAAAGAAATTCCCGTCATAGAACATCCGAATGAAATTTATATGGAAACATAGATAAATATGTAAAGTTTGCACAGGATATGGTTAGGGCCACTATATCCTGTGCAAACTACACCAAAAACCGATTTTAAGAGTGTACAAAATATGACGGTGCAACCACTGCAAACTTAATATGAAATATAGTATATTTAACGCTAATTTCCTAAACGTTTTTCCGGCATAAAACAACGTTTTATTTTAATTTTTAATGTAGGAAAATTAATTTAAATAAATAGGAAATTATTATTTTTTTAATAATATTATTATTTTAGTATGAAGATTGTTACTTAAATTTACATCTTCTTTGGAACTTCTAATAAAATTGCTTTTTTATATTTAATAATAGAATAAAAAAATATATTATATTATATAAATGTTACGTCAGCATTTTATTGAAATATATTTTATAAACGTTAATATATTTCAATAAAATGCTGATGTAACATTTATATAATATAATTTTTTATTCAATTATTAAATATAATAGAGTAAAACTAGATAGTATGCCCCATTTTTTTTTAAACCATAATAAATAAAAATTCATGAAATGTATTTGAAAACTCTTTATTAAAAATTAAACAAAATGGCACTGGGTTATCTAATTAGGAACAAAAAAAAATGGTTAAAAAAAATGTTTCGGTGGAGCATTTTGTAATGCAATCGTTGGGTAATATGCCTCACTCGTGTTACAAAATACCCCACGTATCTCAATTATAATTTTTATTCATTTAAAATACAACTTACAGTTATTCATAGACTAATTACGACTTAAATCTATTTTACGAATATTTATGAGGTACATATTCAGTCTCTTTGTTCAACTAACAAGGAAAGATCCCGAGGTGTCAGACTCGGATTTTAATGAAACTTGGTAAAAATGTTCTTTGGGTAAAAATTAAGGACACCTATTTTTTATACGTGCCCGTTTTAATATTTAGGGGGTGAAATCGGCCCTTGAAAATGAGGGTAAAATTTTTAATTTGTAAATAGCTCGTAAACCACTTGGAATAGTGACTTGTGTATAATGTAACATTTGTTTGGTATTACAAGAGCTATAAAATAGCATTAATGTGGTACCCCCTAAATATTTTATTTGGGGGGCATAATTGACACCCCTCAATTTTTTTCAAAAATTATTATTTTTTCTTTCATAAATCAATAGAGTGTAGTATTCTGAATACAATGATATCAAATTTCAAAATAACGTGTCTTCAAACTTCGGAGATATCGGCAGTTTTGTAGTTCGCCATATACTTTATACACTGTATAAAGATACTGCATGCCGCGCCGCGCACTGGTCAAAGCTAGTGGAACATTTTTCAAAGTAGTGTGGATCTATTATAAGGTGTGATATTAATTTGAAAATTCACAAATATCATTAATATGGGTTTATTTTAAATTATAAAGAGTACAAATTTTGTACTTTCTTCGCTACAGGGTATGCAAGCCTTAAATTGAGAAACAATGGAATGTAGCGATTTCAAGTATTGAAAAATTGGTTTTAAAAGTATTAATATAAATTAGTTACACTTACCCAAATTAAATACAGTAGAAGTTAAATATTAAAGGTACATTTTATGGTTGAAAATATTTTTGAATTCTTTTAACCATATTAATAAACACTTTGTTTGATTCTATCAACCAATACCAATTATTTAAAAAACTATTAACATTTTCTCATATTTTCTTTGACTTGGGAGTGATGCGAGAGCGAGTATGACGTAAAATATTAATTTATAAATTAGCTGGTACCTTAAGGATGCAATGAACAATTTAAAATAAAAAACAATGTGAATATTATGAATGCCTGGCATGAATAGTTTTAAAAACAAAATTTAACTCTTTGTAATTTAAAATAAACCCATATTGATGATATTTGTGAATTTTCAAATTAATATCACAACTTATAATAGATCCACACTACTTTGAAAAATGTTCCACTAGCTTTGACCAGTGCGCGGCGCGGCATGCAGTATCTTTATACAGTGTATAAAGTATATGGCGAACTACAAAACTGCCGATATCTCCGAAGTTTGAAGACACGTTATTTTGAAATTTGATATCATTGTATTCAGAATACTACACTCTATTGATTTATGAAAGAAAAAATAATAATTTTTGAAAAAAATTGAGGGGTGTCAATTATACCCCCCAAATAAAATATTTAGGGGGTACCACATTAATGCTATTTTATAGCTCTTGTAATACCAAACAAATGTTACATTATACACAAGTCACTATTCCAAGTGGTTTACGAGCTATTTACAAATTAAAATTTTACTCTCATTTTCAAGGGCCGATTTCACCCCCTAAATATTAAAACGGGCACGTATAAAAAATAGGTGTCCGTAATTTTTACCCAAAGAACATTTTTACCAAGTTTCATTAAAATCCGAGTCTGACACCTCGGGATCTTTCCTTGTAAGACTAAAACTATGATATTTATCTCAATAAGATATTCGTGATACACACATATATATTTAACAGCTGTGAATAGAATTTTAACGTAAATTAACAAAAATATCACAGAAATCAACAAAATTATAATACTAATAACGTAAATGAAAAGTGTTTATCTTAACCCTTCTGTCAACCATTAGGTCTGGCCAGACCTTTTTGATCTTTCCATAAGTTTTTTTGATAGAAATATTTTATGTCTCTTTATCAAATTCCTTGAATTCCTTAATCTACCTCTTTTCTATGATTCAGTGCAAAAAAATAATAATAGGGGGTGTGGGAGTGCGAAAAAAAATGATATTTCTATTTGTATACCTCTTGTCTACCTTATAGGTCTGGCCAGACCTTCATACCTTTAATTACCTTTAAAATGGGGCAACGTTACAACATAATATTCCACAACCGACCACTAGCCAAACAGCAGCAAACCAGAAGAAATCCTGCAAGATTTGCCGAATAAATGATAAATTTCAAAGAAAAACAAGATTCACGTGCATTGCTTGCGCAGACCCGGTATGTTTGCAACATAGCCGGCAATATTTAAAATGTTACGAATGTGTAAATCTAGAAGATAAATTAAAATACAAAAAAAAATTAAATAAAATTCAAAATGTATTAAAATAGGAGAAAATATATATTTTATATTCAAATTAATCTATAAAAAAAGTTTTATTCATTTTTTCCATTTATTTTATTTCATTCTCATACAAAATATATGAAGGTCCAGCCAGACCTATATGGTAGACGAAAAGGTTTTAGAACTGTGGTTGACAGAAGGGTTAAACTAAGTATTTCAGTTAAATGAGACTACAACAGTTCATAATTTTAAAATTACAAACGCCTTCAAAAAACAATGCAACAATTAAATGTGATCCACAAAGATTGGTTAACTTTTACTATACAATGAAATAACAGATAAATTTTTAAATATTGTCTATAAATAATTAAAAAAGATAATGTGATTTTTCAAAGAAAGTATATTCACTTTTATACCTATTTGTATTTGTTGTATTAGTTAAATAACAATAAGTTAACAGACACTAAGACGTAAGATAATAGAGTTGTATGTAATAAAGCCTAGTACGTACTGGGATTCATTGTTCGAACTCTTTGTCGCGGAGCTGCGTCTCGGATTCATTTTCTTGCATCCGGGACGCTCCGCGACAATGAATTTTGCATCTCGTGTGTTGTGTTTTAGTAATTTTTGAATCCCATCCGGAATGGGATTCTTTACACAATGTCGCGCAACATTGAGTCAGTGCGTACGTGAATCTTGAACAGAGTGGGCCTCTCACCGTTCTCGCGCATTCATCATTGTTGTTATCGCTTATATAAGTTCTCAACGCAATGTTCATGGCTGTGCAGACTTCAGGAACAAACTCGGATATTATCTGTTTCGAAATTTTGAAAGTATACATGAGGGTTGTATATGAATCTCCACTTGCGAGGAACCGGAGAGTGACTGCAAGCGTGTTGATTGCAGAAACTGGCTCCCTAAAATTGGTCATCGTTTTCGAAATACTTGGTCCAACCATTTTCAGGAGACATTCAAAATCGACTGGACTTATACGAACGAAATTGCGAAAACTTATTCCATCCTCCAATTTCAGTGTGTCAAGAAGATCGTGCCCATGGTTATTCCGATCCTTGAATAAATCACGCATCCACCAACGCGGTGGCTTTTTTTAGTAGTATTTTTTTTACTCCGTAGAGCTATTTAAAGTGCTACTGCAATTCCCGAAAGCGCGACCTCGTTCGACATTGCTCAGATTCAAACTAGATGCGTACACGATTTCCAGAGCGACAATGTTGCGGGGCAAAGAGTCTGCGACATGAATCCCAGCGTCTGCGACAAAGAGTCCGAACAAATAATTTCAGTTCCAACATTAGCCTAATATGTGGTTCTCATACTGGGGCGTTTTACATTCCAGTCAGTGGGCGTTTTGTAAATTTTGCTTTTTAAAATTCCCCACCGAGGCCTTAGCAACAGATTCAAGGTTATAACGGTCGACAAAATCTAAATAGGTAGGTAATTTTATCTATTTTACCATGGTGTGAGTGATTTTAATACAAAAAATAAAGTATTTCAAGGATATGATTTTTTTCGAAACTTACCACAAATTGTTTTCACGTCAAAAACCATGTATCTTAATATTTCTTAAAACAGTAAAGACAGAGACGCGTGGATGTCAACCATGTTACAGACGACTGTTGTGCAAGCATGTGTATTCAAAGTTCTAGGATAGCTATGTTTGTGTGAGTGCTAGGATAATGGGGCGTTTTGTCAAATGTGGCGTATTACCTAGTTTTACCTTAAAGCAATTTTATAAGAAGTTCCAAATAAGATGTAAATTTAAGTAACTATTTTCATACTAAAATAATAAATAGTTAAAATATTATTAAAGAATTTTAATTTCCTATTTATTTAAAGTAATTTTCCTACATTAAAAATTAAAATAAAAGGTTATTTTATTCCGGAAAAACGTTTCGAAAATTAGCGTTAATTATACTCTATTTCATATTACGTTTGCAGTGGTTGCACCGTCATATTTTTTACACCATTAAAATCGATTTTTGGGATAGTTTGCACTGGATATGATGAGGGCGACCGGTATATTCTGAAACTTTACATATTTATCTATATTTCCATATAAATTTCATTCGGATGTTCTATGACGGAAATTCGTTTCGAAAATTGCGCTAATTAGCGTTAATTATTTTAATTACGCGCAGGATTTGATGGGGGCGACCGATTTATTGTTGTTCTCTTGTATGTTTATTTTCATATTAGCTACTTATTTTATGGATGTTCTATGACGGGAAATTCGTTTCGAAAATTGCGCTAATTAGCGTTAATTATCTTAATCATGCACAGGGTTTGAGTAGGGCAACCGATGTATTGTTGTTCTCTAGTATGTTTACTTTCATATTAGCTACTTATTTTGAGGATGTTCAATAACTGGTGATAAACTACCGACTTTTTTTTACACCCTTAAAATCAGTTTCTGGGGTAGTTTGCACAGGATATGGTGAGGTCGACCGGTATATTCTAAAACTTTATATATTTATCTATAGTACCATATAAATTTCATTCGGATGTTCTATGACGGGAATTCGTTTCGAAAATTGCGCTAATTAGCGTTAATTGTCTTAATTACGCACAGGATTTGATGGGGGCGACCGATTTATTGTTGTTCTCTTGTATGCTTACTTTCATATTAGCGACTTATTTTAAGGATGTTCTATGACGGGAATTCGTTTCGAAAATTGCGCTAATTAGCGTTAATTATCTTAATTATGCACAGGATTTGATTAGGGCGACCGATGTTTTGTTGTTCTCTAGTATGTTTACTTTCATATTAGCTACTTATTTTAAGAATGTTCTATGACGGGAATTCGTTTCGAAAATTGCGCTAAGTAGCGTTAATTATCTTAATTATGCACAGTATTTGATTAGGGCGACAGATGTTTTGTTGTTCTCTAGTATGCTTACTTTCATATTAGCTACTTATTTTGAGGATGTTCGATAACGGGTGATAAATACCATCGGCTCTTGATCCATTATATATGTAGTTAACAAGATATTTTGCTTTGATTGTAAAGGATGGATGCAAGGACATCAAAGTGAGATTAATAGGATTTCTTTGGAACCCTAAAAAACAGATAATGAAAAGTCACCTATTTGAAATAAAACTGCCTGTTTCAAGATCACTGTCACTGCTGCAGTCTTTGGTTTCGCTATTGAAATGTTCATGAAACACATCTAGAAATTCAGAAATACTTTGATTGACGCCAGCTGTCATTATAGATGTGGGAGACTGTCTGTGCATTACTAGCTGTCCATCCTGTGGACAGCCCTCAATCATTTGTTGCAACTCTTTTAAATTCTGTATCTCTTGTTCAGACTCTACGGAAACTATAAGTTTTGTTTCCATTTCAACTGGATTTTTAACTTTGGATAACTCCTCGGATCTCTCTGTTCTTGTTTTTAGTCGTGTCTTTTGATCATTATCAATATTACTTATCGAGTTTGACTTAATACTTAGTTTGCAATTATCATCATCATCATCGATTTCTATTGTTTCAATATCAGCAATTTTACTTTCAGGAACTTTATACAACAATTGAGTTTCATTATTATGAGGAGCTTGATTTGTTTTATTATCAATATTACTTATTGGGTTTGACTTAATACTTAGTTTGCAATTATCATCATCATCATCATCATCATCGATTTCTATTGTTTCAATATCAGCAATTTTACTTTCAGGAACTTTATACAACACTTGAGTTTCATTATTATGAGGAGCCTGATTTGTTTTATTATCAATATTACTTATTGGGTTTGACTTAATATTCAGTGTGCAGTAATCATAATCATCATCATCGATTTCTATTGTTTCAATAGTAGGAATTTTACTTTCAGGAACTTTATACACTTGAGGCTCATTATTATGAGGAGCCTGATTTGTTTTATTGATAACACTCGTCACATCTGTTAACTTTTTGACTGGTGTAGTTCGATTTTTAGTTAATTTGGAAGTTTGATCTACCTCATCGCTGTTTGATTCTATTACATTCTGGAAAAAAATATGTAGATTAAAATAAAATAATGAATATATAATAGTTATATTACCATACGAATAAAATCTATCATCTAAAATAAATAAAAGATGAAAGTATAAAAAATATTGATATAAATTACCTATACCGGGTGTTAAAAAAGGGTGTAAAATATTTAGAGGTAATAGCATGGACCAAAATTTTAGCATTGAGCAAAATCTTTGGAGGCCTGTAGTTCCCTTACGAAAAATTTCCGGACACATGTTTATTGGAAGTTTTTTGCTTATAATATTTTTCTCAATCTACTGTTTAAGTTTGGCACGACAGTGCTGAATCACTCTGTATACATATAATGTACAAATAAAATACGCTTCTAGCTTAATAAAGTTACATAAGATGTTCAAAGTGCCCTCCTTCCATTTCCAAGCAGGCACAATATTTTTGTCTGAAAGATATTCAAACTCTTTTTAAAATCCTCTCATTGGCTCAGATTTGTTGGCATTTTTGATTAATTCGTAGCTACAGTTCCCCGAGGCTATTTACTGGAGTACCATAGACACATGTTTTCAAATATCCGCAAATAAGGAATCTAATCAGGCAATCTTGCAGGACATAATACAGGTCTTTCTACCCATCTAGGTGGAAAAGTTTGGTGTAAATATACAGGGTGTCCCATTTTAATCTATCACCCCCCTATTTTTTTTAATCTATCAATTAAATAAAAAAATGCTTCAAATAAAAGTTGTTTGGTTTTGAGGGGGACCCAAAATGGCGTTATTAATTTTTTATTTTTTGGGCGTCTTCATGGTCAAATAGGCCCAACTTTTTTTTTCAAATGGAAACCTATATTTTTTATTACAATATCTTATTGTTTGGAAAAAAACAAGTAGCTTTTATTTCAAACAAATTTTTGTATGACTTCATTAGGGTTCCGTAGAAAACTAGGAACCCTTATAGTTTCTCCATGTCCGTCCGTCCGTCCGTCCTGAAAAATTTTGTCATAATAAGATAAAATTTGGTATACGGTCGTAGATTGATGACCCAAAAACAGAAAAGATAAGATTTTTGAAAATAAAAATTCTTTAGACCCCCCTTTCATAAAATGAAAAATGTTTTAAAAAAAAATAATTTCACCTACACCATTGAGTGGGGTGTCGTTAGAAAGGTCTCCTAAAATGCAACAAAAAATGTAACAGAAATTTTTAATTTTAACCCTTCGATCACGATGTATTTTCTCTCCAAAGTCATTAAAAAAGCGCCCCCCCCCCCTCTATTTTCTAAACTATCATTTACAAAAATCTGAAAAAATTCCAGAATGTAGTTTTTAATTAGTACTTTCACTGAAAATTATAACGAACATTCTCAAAAATATTTTGGACCCCCCTTTTATAGACTGAAAAGTGAAGTCTCATTTTTTTCCCCACTTACCCTATTGAGTGGGGTGTCATTTAATAGGTCTCGTAAAATGCAATAAAAAACGTCAAATAACTGTTTGATTTTAACCCTTCAGTCGCGATATATTTGCTTTTTAATGTCGCTGTCAGAGCGTCCCCCCACTCTATTTTCTAAACTATCGATTCAAAAAATCTGAAAAAAATTCAGAATGTAGCTTTTAATTAGTACTTTCACTGAAAATTATAACGAACATTGTCAAAAATATTTTGGACCCCCTTTTCATAGATTGAAAAGTGAACTCACATTTTTTTCATTTACCCCATTGAGTGGGGTGTCATTCGATAGGTCTCCTAAAATGCAATAATAATAGGTGAGACATCTTAGCTATACAACTATGGAAAATCGAAAACTTTTTGATACAGGAATTTCGAGCTAATTTCGAGCTTTCCAAAAGTAATTTCGAGCTGTCCCAAAAATTTTCCGTTTTTCTGAAAATCGAAAAAAACTTTTTGTACGGCTAACAAAAATAATCTGATCTCGAACCAACTCGTAAGACACATCAGCGGAAAAAATATCTTAGACAGGAATTTCGAGCTTGTTTCGAGCTAATTTCGAGTGCAAACCATTTTTCCAAAAAACCCAAAATTTGCCGAAAAAAACTTAACGAGAGGAGATATCTTAGCTATACAAATATGAAAAATCGAAAACTTTTTGGTATAGGAATTTCGAGCTAATTTCGAGCTTTTCAAAAGTAATTTCGAGCTGTCCCAAAAATTTTCCGTTTTTCTGAAAATCGAAAAAAACTTTTTGTACGGCTAACAAAAATAATCTGATCTCGAACCAACTCGTAAGACACATCAGCGGAAAAAATATCTTAGACAGGAATTTCGAGCTAATTTCGAGTGCAAACCATTTTTCCAAAAAACCCAAAATTTGCCGAAAAAACAAGAAAAAATTTAACTATACAAATATGAAAAATCGAAAACTTTTTGGTATAGGAATTTCGAGCTAATTTCGAGCTTTTCAAAAATAATTTCGAGCTGTCCCAAAAGTTTGCCGCTTTTCCGAAAATCGAAAAAACGTTTTGTACTGATTGTTGGTGAAATTTTTGTTTGTTGCACGCTTGTACAGTTAAAAGTTGCGTTTGCAAAAAACACGTGCATAATCAAGGTTTTACGTACAAAATTAAAGGTAGGTAAACTATTTTTTTAACATACTCCCGAATTTTATACTGTATCGTATCTCATGTAAAAATACTTTAAATTATTTACCTACCTTTTCTTTTGTACGTAAAACCTTGATTATGCACGTGTTTTTGCTAACGCAACTTTTAACTGTACAAGCGTGCAACAAACAAAAATTTCACCAACAATCAGTTTATTTTTCGCACTCGACTAGGACAAGTCGACAACCTCAAAATATAAAAAAAACATACTCCCGAATTTTAAATGAAATTGAGATAAACAAAAAGATAAAGGACTATTTTACAACTCACATTTTGTTGTGGTTACCTATATTATAGGAAACTGGATTTTCTACAAAAAATATTGTGTATAAAATCGTTTGGGGGGGGGGGGCTCATTTTGTTTGTAAGTACAAATCGAAGATATTCGCGTTGATTTTACAAAAAAATATTTAACAATTATGTTTTTAATTAAATTTTAGTAAAATGAAAATTTTCTATAAATTTATGTCACTTACCCTTAAACATTAGCGATTTTCATTGGTTAAACTATTAATATTTTATTAAATTATAGTTTATCATTATTCTTTGGAATTTCCCGAACATTTTGAGACCAATTTCGAGTCATTTGGATGATTTTAACGGATGTTATTAATTTTTAAACTATTTTCACCAAAAATAAGCATTTTTACCTATATTAAACTTTTTAGAAGGGGTAATTTTGGGTCAAATTCAGTTCATGTGGTCTTAATCGATTCATCTCAGTGTCCCCAACAAATATCAACCATAAAAATACCCTATTGTCGCTTTAGATTTTAAAATAAATTGAAAATACACATGGAAATGGGATTTCACCCTTCAACCCCATTTTTAAGGGTGTTGCACCAATTTTATTTAGTCTGGGTTATTTTTTTCGAATTCTCCGCACCAAAATCTATAATAATCAACAATAACATTGCTTGTCCCTTAAAAGTTCTTGTCAAAATGCTTCTTTTACTGGATTACCATTCATATCATATATTTACGTTACCGTAAACAAATAATTTTTTTCAAATAAATTTTTTTATTTTTCATGGAAAATAATAAATATTCGAGATATACTATGAGAACATTTTTTATAGACAATTTTACGCTCTACAATAAATGTTATATCCATATTTATGCTAATTGCTTTATTTTTTTAATTAAACGCAAAAAAACATAAAACTATCCTATTTGAACTTTTTTCAACCCTAAGTCGGCACGGGAAGGGGTTGGTTGATCATGACCAAATTTAACAGAAATTCAAGTCTCATGATAATGAACAAATTTGGGGGGTACGGAGTTCAAAATATCAAAAAAAATTTCCTTCACCTATAAATAAGGACCACCCTAATATATACCTACTTTAAAACTAATTTTATCATACTTTATATTTTTTTATAATCTTTAAATGAATGTTAACAATATGGTATACTTCAATTTCAAGATTCTTACCGGCAACCACCTTTATTGTAATTAACAACCAAGTGCATTTCTTTACTCTGTGCGTTCATTTGATACTCGCTGAAACGGTGAATCCCTGAATTTGCATGAAAATTGCACTGCGTAACTTCAAAACCGCGTTTGAAGACCCTACTGTACACGTCTATTAAACTCGATTTTTCAATGATTACACAGGTTTACAAAAAAAAGTTTATGAATATTTGACGAAACCATTGTATCCTTATGTATTTTGACGTCCCGAATTCGAATCTGAGGTCCGTTGACCTTGGTTAGCTCACAAGGAAACCTTTTCAGGTCGAAAACTCGTATCGAGTTTAAACTTCGTATAAAGTTAGAGGAGGTCAAGAGAAGTAACAAAAAAATTATTATCACAGCTGCGGTAAAACGGTTTAAGGGGGTGCCACACCCCTATGGAAATGTGCAAAATAATCATATTTTTTCAAATAACTCTGAAACTAATGAAAATTTAAAAAAATCTACGATACAAAATTTTCATGATTTTTTATGCTCTTTCGAATGGCGATAGTCAAAATTCGAAAAAAATAAGTGGGTAGAAGGTGGGGGTTAACGGTTTATTTTTTTCGAATTTTGACTGTCGCCATTTGAAAGAGCATAAAAAATCATAAAAATTTTGTATTATAGATTTTTTTAAATTTCATTAGTTTCAGAGTTATTTGAAAAAATATGATTATTTTGCACATTTACCGCAGCTGTGATAATTTTTTTACTATATACAAAGTTTAAACTCGATACGAATTTTCAACTTGAAAAGGTTCCCTTGTCAATTTCAAGGTAAAATTTATAAAAATCTCTAAATGAATCTGGTAAAAGGTGATTTATAGGTTTCTTTGATCGCTGATTCTGAATTTGACGTCCGTTAACCTCTACGAAGTCAAGTTCAAGGTCAAAGTGGGAAAAATCGCTCGAAAATTCTGAAAAAAAAAAACAGTACATATATGTAGGTTTTTGGACCTTGAATTTTAATTCAGTAACACCGAAAACCTAAACATCTTATTATTTCAAATTTATTTAGCAATTTGTCAAATTTTGACATTGAAATGACCTTGAATCTGACATTGTAGGAGTCTACGTACCTCAAATTTTGATTAAGCGACACGAAAAACCTACATGTACTGTTTTGTCAGAATTTTCGAGCGATTTTTCTCACTTCGACCTTAAATTGACCTTGAACCTGGCCTAGTAGAGGTCAACGGACGTCAAATTGAGAGACAGTGATCAGAGAAACCTATAAATCACCTTTTACCAGATTAATTTAGCGATTTTTTTAAATTTGACCTTGACATGAACTTGAAACAGAGATAACCAAGGTCAACGGACCTCAGATTCGGATTCGGGAGTCAAAATACAGAAGGATACAATGGTCTCGTCAAATATTCAGAAACTTTTTTTTTGTAAACCTGTGTTATGAACACCCGTAACTGGGGTTAAAAATTGTTCCATTTTTGTATGAAATATAACATACCAGTAAACTATCTTCACTATCTTTGTCCTGTTGGTCCTTCCCCATGCCACAAATTGGCACTGGGTCTCTATTTGACACGTGCATGTTGGAGAATATATCAAGAGTGCTTTGTAAGGAACAACCTTTACACTGAAAAAAGTTGATATTAACAAACAAATTTATATTTGATATTTTATAATTTAGAGGTGCATTCCTTTTATAATGTAAATATCTATGTACCTACTTAAAATAAATTTTCCGCAATTCAACACTTATGTGGGAGGAAACTTTTTTTATTTTGAAATGTTTATCTGACAAGGGAACCTTTTCAGGTCGAAAGTTAGAGGAGGTCAAGTTAAGTAAGAAAAAAATTATCCTAGCTGCGGTAAAACGGTTTAAGGGGGTGAAACACCCCTATAAAAATGTGCAAAATAATCATATTTTTCAAATAACTCTGAAACTAATGAAGATTTTAAAAAAACTATAATGCCAACTTTTCATGATTTTTTATGCTCTTTCGAATGGCGATAGTCAAAATTCAAAAAAATAAAACCGTTAACCCTCAACCCCCACCCACCCCATTATTTATTACAGATTTTTTTTCTGTTAACTAAAATTAATTGTAGTATTTAATAATAATCCAAATATATAAGACATATTTCACAAAAAAATTGTTTAACCCTTACATCGTCACATTATCATATTTCGAAAAATATTAATTTAATTTTTTTATTACGTTATGCCAGGTTTACACGGGTTGATTTTCGCCGAACGACTAGGCCGCACGACGAAAATCGACCGTGTAAATAGCAATTCGACAAGGCCGCAAGTGACTAAAATCGAAAGCGTCAAAGTAGACCATCTTTCGACTTTCGCCGTGCGGCGACAGGTCGCATGCGGCGGGTGACTTAAATCGACCGTGAAAATGATCAGTCGCATGCGATCGCTCGCCGCATGAAGGTGTTTTCGTTCATCTGTTCTGGTCAACATTTTTAAACAAATGAACTAATCGCATGTGATTTTTATCGACTGTGAAAATGGTGTTACTGTGCGGCCTAATCAAGCGATTTGGTAGGTGACTAGTCGCACGGCGGAAATCGACCCGTGTAAATACACCTTTAGAGATATAAAAAGTATTGAAAAGTTACCAATTTAGAAGGATATTTACATTTTAGGACCCCTAGAATCCAGTAAAATTTTTTTTAGCGAATGTTAGTCTAGAAAACGGCCGGTTAAAATCGTTATTAGTTATACGTTTGTTACTTGTATTAGTCCGATTTACTTTATATGAATTCAATCCAGCTTCAAATATGAATTAATTTAGAATTTTCTTCGAAACTAATAAAGATATACATAAAAGTTTAGTACGACATTTTATTGAATTTTTAAACTCTTTCCAATGATTATAGTCGAAATTAATAACTCCGGCCGTTTTTGAGATCATTTGGTTAATTTGCCGGAAAACCATCGACTTACATGTGGCATTTGTATGTTTGGAATCTCATCAACATTTTCGACCAAAACCAATAATTTTGTTATCTTTAATAAGAAAAATAAAAATAAACTGTTTTTTTTTTAATTGCAATGAAAGGGTTAAAATATTTAAATGAAAATTTGTAGTTAAGATGGATTTAAATAACTTTTCTATAATATACTAAAATTTATTCAATAGAAATAAAAATTATAAATAATTAATGGGGTCAGGGTTAACGGTTTCGTTTTTTCGAATTTCGACTATAACCATTGGAAAGAGTTTAAAAATTTAAGAAAATGTTGTACTAAACATTTTTGTATATCTTTATTAGTTTCGAAGAAAATTCTAAATTAATTCATATTTGAAGCTGGATTGAATTCATATAAAGTAAATCGGATGACCATGAACTTAGCGAAGCACCTATTGCAAATCAAAACGAAATTAGGTGGATTATTTGTTGCTAATTAGTTACGCTGATTTTGATTTTGTTGCTCAATTTTTTCTTTATTTTTTGGGTGCTTCGCTAACTTCATATGAACTTAGCGAAGCACCTCCACTGAAATTAGTTAAAAACGAATCAGACACGGCTGAGAATTTGTTGCTAATTTGTTACTAATTAGTTACGCTGATTTTGATTTTGTTGCTAAATTTTTTTTGGGTGCTTTGCTAAGTTCATATGAACATAGCGAAGCACCCCCACTGAAATAAGCTTCAAACGAATCAGATCACGGCTGAGAATTTGTTGCTAATTAGTTACGCTGATTTTGATTTTGTTGCTAATTTTTTTCATTATTTTTTTGGGTTCATATGAACTTAGCGAAGCACCCCCATTAAAATTAGCTTCAAACGAATCAGAACACGGCTGAAAATTTGTTGCTAATTAGTTACGCTGATTTAAATTTTGTTGCTCATTTTTCTTTTATTTTTTTGGGGTCATATGAACCCCCACTGAACTTGGCTTCAAACGAATCAGAACACAGCTGAGAATTTGTTGCTAATTAGTTACGCAGATTTTGATTTTGTTGCTCAATTTTTTCTTAATTTTTTTGGGTGCTTTGCTAAGTTCATACCGCCACTGAAATTAGTTTTAAACGAATCAGAACACGGCTCATAATTTGTTGCTATTTAGTTATGCTGATTTTGATTTTGTTGCCCAATTTTAAAATAATTTTGATCCAACAATTAAAACAAAAATAAATTCAAAAGACAATAATGAATTTAAAACTAAGTATTTACGGTGAATATATTCCAGTGGCCTTTCCACTATAACACCCCGCAAAAAAACCTATTGCATAGGTTTTGATACTATTTTGTGCCACCAAGCCCGATTTTGCTCTGTTCTCGAGAAAAATGGGGGGGGGGGGGGCAGCGTCAGTTCTCTCTAGCAGTACGCTCAATTACTCCGTAATTAATAAAGCTAGATACAAAATCTTTGCAGGATATTTTGTTGCTAGTTAAGTACTTCCGGATACCAATAAAATTTTTACCTCCCCCCCCTCAAATTTTTTGTTTGATTCATAATAAATCAAAAATTAATATTCAAACCAGTTTCTAATTCGTTGCATCCCGCAGCCCCACTTCCCCAAAAAATCGTATTTAACATAATGTATTTGTTCGGTGATAGACCAAAAATGTACACGCCTTAGGACCAGTTAACTCGAAACACAATGTTAACACTATTTAAATTAATTTCCTTCGATAATAGCGGTTTTAAATTTAGAAAAATTATAATTAATTAGATGAAAAAATTACACTTATTTAATGGCATCAAATACCACGCCTCGAAATCACAAACAATATATTTTAATAATATGTATATTGATAATAACTTTACATATCTTTTCACACAATATATTTTCGAATATATTATTTTCAACTTGTTTATTATAACAAAAAAACACATAACAACTAACAAATGGCAAAGCCACCTTTAAATTAATAATAAAAACAAATAAATATTTAAGAGATACTCAGAGGTACTCAACATACACCCCTCCGTTGAAATATTATATTTCAACCGAAACTATTCAATGGGTAATACACAAATTTTTGTTATAGGCCTAGTATAAATACCAGACTTCGTTTTAATGGAAACAGAACGAACATGCTCGTCTTTTCCTTTAAATGTTTCTATTACTCTGGCCAAGCACCAGTCAAGAGGAGGAATGTTATCTTCCTTGACTAGTACCATAGCACCAGGAGTAATATCATCCTTCACATGAACCCATTTGGTTCTTTGCTGCAGAGAATTAAGATAATCTGAGCTATAACGACGCCAAAACAATTGACGAAGTCTTTGAATTTGATTCCACTGAGGCAGGCGATGTACATTAACATCCACAAGTCCAGCCTCAGGGAGATCAGATAAATTTTCATTTATTAAAAAATGAGCTGGCGTGAGACACACTATGTTCTCAGGTTCACTCGACAAAGGATGGAGGGGTCTGGAATTCACAATGCCCTCAATTTGCACAAGTAGAGTATTAAGCTCATTATAAGTGTACAAAGTATTCAACATTATGCGTTTTAAATGATATTTAATGAGTTTGATACCCGATTCCCAGAAACCTCCCCAATGCGCAATGGGGAGAAGCGGGTGGTATAAAATTCCATTCCACTGCATCCTGAGTCATACTGTTATAAATATTAGCGATACTTAATTTATCATTGAGCATTTTATATAAATTATTGAGCTCATTTCGAGCACCTTTAAAATTAGTCCCATTATCACTATATATTCTTTTGGGTTTCCCACGACGTGACATAAATCTACGTAAAGCACCTTTAAAGGTAGAAGTCGACATGTCGGAAACAAGTTCCAAATGAACTGCCTTAGTAGACATACAAATAAAAAGACATATGTAACCTTTAGTAATAAGGGTTTTACGTAAACGCGACTGTTTAATATCAATAGCTCCACTATAATCTAATCCTACATAAAGGAAAGGTCTGTGGGGTGTAACACGCACAGATGGTAGATCTGACATGATCTGTTCAGCAGGTTTAGCTACAAAACGAAAACATTTAATACATTTATGAATTAGATATCGTATTTTATTTCTGTCGTTAATGATCCAGAAACGTAAACGTAAATTGGCTAAAGTAGACTGAGCACATGCATGCAACAGTCTTTCATGCTCATTCAAAATGATCAATTTAGTAATATGATCTTCCGCTGGAAGAATCATAGGATGACGTTGTGATTCAGAAACAGATGAATAATTAAGTCTGCCACCTACACGTATAATTCCATTTTGATCCAAAAATGGATGAAGATATTTTAATTTACTAAAACTTAAATCTACATTATTAGGAGATGCTTCATTTCTAATAAGTAACAATATTTCCTTTGAAAAATAATGTTGTTGTAACTCACGAACTATTAATTTCAGTGAGTTATCTAATTCGATAATTGATAAAACATCTTTTGGTTTGTTAACATTTTTAGATGTAGTATTATACATGAAACGAAACCCAAACTCAAAAGCTTTTTGTAAGTAATTAAAAGACGAAAAACGATCAACTTTTTCTAATGGATAAGAATCATATTTATTATCATTAGTTTTAAATAAAGTTGTCATTGGTTTAGGTAATTCTATAACATTTTCCGTTACACGTGAAAGTAATGTGACGGCATAATTAGTGTTACCCTTATTTTTGACATTCAAAACACCACCAAAAATCCAACCGAATGCAGTGTTTTGTAAAACAGGGGCATTGTTACCTAATTCAATTTTACCTTTGTATAAAATTTTATAAAACATTTCTGATCCAATGAGCATATCTATTTTATCAGAATTATTAAAGTTTGGATCAGCTAAACGAACAAAAGATGGCCAACGTATTTCATTTTTATTGAAACTACGCAAGGGTAAATTATCGGTTATTTTATCAATAACCCCAAATTGTATTTTAATTTTATAATTTGACACTAATTCGAGTTTAACTATTTCTGAAACAGAAGATGTCTTTCCCCCGAACCCTGAAACACGCCAGTTAGATTTACATCCAGAAATGTTTAAACGTTTTAAACATGTACTAGTGATAAAGTTACGATCACTTGCACTATCCAAAAGCACTCGGCAATTCTGATGAGCACCATTGGCATCAACTACTTTAACAATATAACTTTGTGATTATTATTAATCACATGTTTTTGACAACTAATATTTGAAATTACATATTCATCTACACGATTGAGCGATTCACTTTCATTATTGTTAGAAATTATGCATGAAGTGCCTTTAGCAGAAGAGTTAACATTTTCCTCTCCTGGAGAAATGTCTTTATGAAGTAGTTCATGATGATTTTTATTTGAACATTTGGGACAACCCGCATATGCACTATTACATTTAGAGAATTGGTGCTTATCACTTAGACAAAAATAACAAAGCTGTAATTTATTTACAAATGAACGACGTTCGTCAAGTTTTAATTTTTGAAACTGATAACAACGATATAAGAAACGAGAAACCCCTTTACAATAAAGACACTTTTGATGTAAGTTCTTTGAAGCAAGGCAAGAAATAGATTTTTTACTAAAACTCGACGTGGAAACAGATTCTCCGCGAGTAACAGTTTCAAGAGCTCGACATTTATTGTTTAAATATTTTTTGAATATCTCCAATGTTGGGAACTCGTTATCGTTTCTTTGAATTTCAAATTCTCTAACAGTATCGAAATCGACCTTTTCCGACAAAATATGAATAAGAAATAAATCATGCATATTTGGAATTTTTAAAGCTTCCAAACTATCATGATGCTGTGTAAATTCATTCAATAAATTTCTTTAACTGGTAGATGAATTTTTGGTTGCCTTTGTTAAATTAAATATACCTCTCAAATGTGTATTTGCTGTTAATATTTTGTTGTCATATCGCTCTAATAGCGTTTCCCAAGCTCTAATATAATTAGCATCTGTACATTCAATGCTGGAGATAAGTGACAATGCATTACCTTTTATACATGTTTTGAGATAGTAAATTTTTTTAATATTTGATAACTGTGCATTATCATGTACTAAGCTGGCATATAAATCTTTAAAATTCATCCATTTCTCATAATCACCCGCAATGATGTACTTGAATGAGATTTTACATCCTTTATAACTGTTAGATTAGCAAGAGCTATCCTTATATTTTCATGTAGTTCATAGCGTTTGTCAAAAATAATATTCAGGAGCATATTTTTTTTCGTCATGTACTTCTAATTCGATTTGTACATTTTCAAAACTACTGAACACATCAGTTAACATATCTAAACCACATTGCAATTTGGTAGAATCGGTGATAGAATGTAAGTCACCTAATTGATTTTCTATATCAGTTATTCTACCCCTTATATACCTCCTCTTTGCTACCAAAGCTTTAATACTGGCAGTCATTTTTAGTGAAGTAAAAACAATATAGGAAGTAGCAAATGAAATTAATAATTATAGAAAAGAACGCTCAATGTAAAATAAATTATCAAGTAAATAACTTTAAATATCCAACATACATGAAAATTACTGCAGCTGTCAAAATCACAACAATGAATATTTTTTGAAAAATATTTTCGACAACAATCAGTTAACCTCAAATACCAAATATCGTATAAACAATCATCTATTTGACAACTACGAAAATTAAATATAAAAAACAACTCACAGTCTCAAAATTAAAGGTATTTAAACATAAATCACACCTTAAAAACACAAGTGACATATAAAATTTGTCACAAACAATCAAAGCTAAACACAATGCACAATGCGCCAAACTTATCTTGGCGCCGGCGCTATCTTCGAATAGGCTATTTGACAACATTGAAAATATACTACAAATTGTGGTCATCCTATCAGATAATAGCATAAAAGAACATATTTCACTTTATTTTAAAATAAATTATGTATATTTTTTGCAAATTACACGAAAAAAAAATATAATAATTTTTGAAATTTTATCTATGACGGAAACGCTATGTGATTGGTTGCAGCTCTAGTGACGTCACACGCAAGTTGAGTTCGCGTTTTATGCTTTCTGTGTATTATATCAAAGTATTATATTCGATTTTTCAGCTATTTTTGAAGCAGTTTTTAGATAAATTTTATTACTAGTGGCATAAATATTCGTTTCGAATTTCAAAATGGAATTAAATTTTGTGCGAGCTGATTATAGCAACCTATCTAAGGTAGACGCTTTTATGGTTGCACTTTTTTTTAAGAATAACGCTGATTACTGTGCTGCGGAACTTAAAAATGTGAAAACAGCAGTGTAAGTACCACATAAAACATTTGAAATCCTATATGCCGCAAGATTAAGCTATATTAAGAGGTTAGGTACCTATTAAAGATGTTGGTTAATACGGAGTGTACGGGTGGCCGCTGTCAGAATTGTCAAAAATCACGTGTATAGTAGTATAGTTATTCAGAAAAGATGTTATTTCGTTTTATAAGAACCGATATTTTTAGCTACTATCTAGTTAAATATTACTTATATCAAAGTGATCTTCACACATAAAAACATTTGTATTCAATAAAATACTCGTTGGATCTTTTCAATTATTGTAACCACATTTTTCGTCTTTTGGGATTCTTTGGAACAGAAACAAACAGTTTGTGTGGACTTTTTATAGACGTGTCTTCAGGCTTCCGCGGTGATCTTGAAATGGATCTTGGCTTCTGGGTGTAAGCCGCGTCGATTTGGTCATTTTACTGGCCAACGTTTCGTCACACATTGCAGTGGACATCTTAATGACCAGTAAAATGACCAAATCGACGCGGCTTACACCCAGAAGCCAAGATCCATTTTTATAGACGTATTTATACATTGTGGCACTACACACAGTGGCGGCGTAAGGTAGGTTGGTACCCGGGGCGGTTTTTTTTTTGCACCCCCCCCCCCTTTTTTTTTTCGTTCTCAACTCAATATTAATATCAGTTTTCTGGGTTTTTGCACCCCCTTCTAGAAAAAAGTGCTGTCTTTTTTTTCGTTCTCAACTCAATATTAATTTCAGTTTTCTGGTTTTTTGCACCCCCTTCTAGAAAAAAAGTGTTGTCCTTCATTTTATTTTTATTTTTTCGTTGTCAATTCAATATTTTTATTTTTATTTATGATCTTAATGACATGTTATACACACTTTCCAGAGTATTTAAAGAATAATTTGTCACCCCTTGGTGCTTGGCACCCGGGGCGGGCCGCCCCCCCCCCTTACGCCGCCACTGACTACACACCATTATACACCATTCTATCCACTAAATTTGAAGATGAAATTCACTTCAGATGCACTGTTTTATTAAGGCAATGACTTATTTACGTGCGTGTGACGTCACACGCACCATATGACCAGCGCCATGATAGAAACAGCGTTTCTGACGCAGTTTTGAAAATTTAAACTTTAACATTGATTTTTATTGATAATACAGTAGATCTCCCCGAAATATCAATGTAGTGTGCTTATTATGTAATAAAGAATAATTTAAAAATATTTTCTAAAATTAGTCAAATAGCCTATTGTTTATGTCCAAATGATGCCCTTGTTTCAATCCACCTTTATAAACACATCTGACATATAAAATTTGACACAAACAATCAAAGTGTAGTCCACTCGACAATGCAGCCAACTTAACTTGACTCCGGTGCTAACTTCGCTATTGGCTATGATATGTATTTTTATTTTATGTATCTGAGCCCTTAAACATTTTGTTGCTCCGTCATTTTATATAAAAAGTTAACATAAGCGCCAGCAGTATAATCATATTACATAAATATTAATATTCAAACCAGTTTCTAATTTGTTGCAACCAGCCAAAAAAATAAAGAAAAAATTGAGCAACAAAATCAAAATCAGAGTAACTAATTAGCAACAAATTCTAAGCCGTGTTCTGATTCGTTTGAAGCTAATTTCAATGGGGGTGCTTCGCTAAGTTCATATGAACCCAAAAAAATAATGAAAAAAATTAGCAACAAAATCCAAAATCAGCGTAACTAATTAGCAACAAATTCTCAGCCGTGATCTGATTCGTTTGAAGCTAATTTCAGTGGGGGTGCTTCGCTATGTTCATATGAACTTAGCTAAGCACCCAAAAAATAATGAAAAAATTGAGCAACAAAATCAAAATCACCGTAACTAATTAGCAACAAATTAGCAACAAATTCTCAGCCGTGTTCTGATTCGTTTGAAGCTAATTTCAATGGGGGTGTTTCGCTTAGTTCATATGAACCCAAAAAAATAATGAAATAAATTAGCAACAAAATCAAAATCAGCGTAACTAATTAGCAACAAATTCTCAGCCGTGATCAGATTCGTTTGAAGCAAATTTCAGTGGGGGTGCTTTGCTATTTTCATATGAACTTAGCAAAGCACCCAAAAAAAAATTGAGCAACAAAATCAAAATCAGCGTAACTAATTAGCAACAAATTAGCAACAAATTCTCAGCCTTGTCTGATTCGTTTTTAACTAATTTCAGTGGAGGTGCTTCGCTAAGTTCATATGAAGTTAGCGAAGCACCCAAAAAATAAAGAAAAAATTGAGCAACAAAATCAAAATCAGCGTAACTAATTAGCAACAAATAATCCACCTAATTTCGTTTTGATTTGCAATAGGTGCTTCGCTAAGTTCATGGTCATGTAAATCGGACTAATACAAGTAACAAACGTAGAACTAATAACGATTTTAACCGGCCGTTTTCTAGACTAACATTCGCTGAAAATTTTTTTACTGGATTCTAGGGGTCCTAAAATGTAAATATCCTTCTAAATTGGTAACTTTTCAACACTTTTTCAATACTTTTCTTATCGCTAACGTAATAAAAAAATTAAATTAATATTTTTCGAAATATGATAATGTGACGATGAAAGGGTTAAACAATTTTTTTGTGAAATATGTCTTATATATTTGGATTACTATTAAATACTACAATTAATTTTAGTTAACAGAAAAAAAAATCTGTAATAAATAATGGGGTGGGTGAGGGTGGGGGTTAACGGTTTTATTTTTTTTTAATTTTGACTATTGCCATTCGAAAGAGCATAAAAATCATGAATAGTTGGCATTATATTTTTTTTAATATCTTCATTAGTTTCAGAGTTATTTGAAAAATTTGATTATTTTGCACATTTTCATAGGGGTGTTTCACCCCCTTAAACCGTTTTACCGCAGCTAGGATAATTTTTTTCTTACTTAACTTGACCTCCTCTAACTATATACAAAGTTTAAACTCGATACGAATTTTCGACCTGAAAAGGTTCCTTTGTGAGTAACTGTTTATTTTATAAAAGTGGATTGCAAGTATTTTTTTAGTAAAAATAAAAATATACGCATACTTTTTTAATGATTACATTTCTAAACCCAACAGTAAAGTAAGAAATAAAGCAACATACCAGTACATTGTCTTCACTATCCTTGTTATGTGGCACCAGGTCTCTACTTTGGACGTGAATTTCGGCCAATATATCGAGGATACTTTGTAAGGAGCACCCTTTACACTGAAAAATGGTTAAAATTAACATACATACATGTTAAGTTGAAAATATTTAAAATAATAAATACGGGTTGAAAATAACAATAATCAGGAACAAAGCTACCTATAAAAGCAAGCTTGGTCAAGCTTGCACACCCTTAGGCCTATTTCACACATATACGGTTTCATTCGGTTCGGTTAGTTTTCGGTTCGTTTTCGGTCGCTGCCGACAAGTGTGAAACGATGATTCAGTTTGTATTCGGTACCTAATACAAACCGTACAGAGCTGAATACTCCCTCCACACGGACAGATTTCATCAGGTTTCAATTCGTGTCCAGGGAACACAAAGCAATGAACGCGTTCACACATACTCGGTTTAGTTTCGGTTTTAACCTGATAGCGAGTGTTATTTTTTTTAAGTTTTGTCGCGGATTTTCTAATAAAATGAGCGGTTTTTTAGATGTTGATGTGGATCGTCTTCATGCTCTTTAGTTTCAGGAAAATAGTGTAGAATGCTCCAAATTCCTGCTGTAAAGTGATGAGAGGGTGCTCGCAATAAATTCTAGTATTCCTCCTTCATTTTTTAATTTTTTGATAGAGAAACAACATGGCAACAACTTGCTTTCTCTCCATGATAACTACTGAGTTTACGGAAAAAAATAAAACCTAATATGAACCGTATGAGAACCGTGTATGTGTGAAAGGGTTTGATTCGTTTTCGGCTGAAACCGAAAACGAACCGAACCGAATGGAACCGCGTATGTGTGAAACAAGGCTTACTGTCAATTTATTAAGACACAAAAATGGGGGTAATTATTTTTATCTTAATTATATTTTTTATAAAAAATGGATAATCAAACATTTTAATATAAACTGTGAGTATATTTATTAATTTGTTTATTTATATATTTGTAGGGGACCCCGGGGCGGAACAGGAAATAGGTGGTGCTCTCCATATGGGTGACGGAGACACGTGTCTTTTGCACACAATGTATGTATAGTTCGCTGTGTTACACTGTACGAAGTTGCCGTTTTCAGTGTAAGAGTGCATTTAGTGTGAATTCTACCGAATGTCCAAGAAAAAGCTTACAAATTGTAATTTTTGCTTTACGACACCAAGGTAAGTACACTGTATACTATTTTTTATTCGGAAATTTACATTACATGTTTGTTTCATCATACTCTTGACTAACTAAAAGTCTAGTGATAACTCAAGGTCAACACATATAACGGCCATAATACTCATGTTATAAAGAACGATACATTGGGGCAGAATGGGGTATACCTAGTGGTGTGCTGGAGCCGGTTGTTAAATTATTTCGCGAATAAAAGTTCGGACCATTTCTATATTTTCGGCGAACATATTCAAAATTTCAAACATATCTATTCTTTCATTGATTGAAATTGAATGTCATTTCCAGAACTGATATCATATAGTTACAAGAAAATTCATGAACTAAAAGAACTAGAAGAACGAACTAGTTCTTTAAAGACAATTGAACTATAAAGAGCGCTCTCTGTCACGAACTAAAATGCCCAACTCTATAAGAGATACAGGTTTGGTTAAATGAGATGAATTATTTGTAAGAAAGAGGTGAGTATTATTACACCAAAAAATATTCATAATTCTATGTGGTTTAGGTGGTATACCCAAAAAACTGAAATTTCGGAAATTCTTTAAATGGCTATAACTTTTTTGACAAAGTAGAAAGGTACTTTTTGTAGGTGGTTTCTTAAAGCACTTTTTTGTGTAGAATTGATTGGTGTATTTAGATTTTTTATATCACTTTTAGTTTCCGAGTTACGAGCCCTAACATTAGTTTTTTTTATGGGCCACTAAGATGACTATAGCATATTTGAACGTGTTTTTTACTCTACTTTACAACGATGTGTCAATTGCCATACTTATTATCGAAAAAAAGTCGAAATACTTAATATCAGTGATATTTATGAAGTATTTTATTACAAACTTTTAAGTGAGCTATGAAAAACAAAAATTGTAAACAAAAATCACAATAACAACAATCAAAATAACAAATGAATATTTGAAACAATGAACTATTTGAAAAAATATATTATAATTTTTTTTTGATAATAAATATGGCAAGTGACACATCGTTGTAAAGTAGAGTAAAAAATACGTTCAAATTAGGGATTGCAATCCCGGTCAAAATATTCAATCCCGGGATTTCGAGATTGGACCATTTTCAAATCCCGGGATCCCGGGATTAGAATATGTTTTTGTAAAAGAAATATTTAACCATTTAATAACTTGTAAATTAGTTTTGAAATGTGTACTTACGGTTTTATGTGTAATTATGAAAATATCCAAACAGTTAACTTTCGTGGCAAAATAATAAATTGATTTTATAAATAAAATTTAAATGCGTACAAGTCCTTTTGTGGAACCTTAATTCTTTGTTTGCTTATTTTGCATTTTGCAGATTGTTCGTTCACTTCCCGCAAAAAGTATTTCCATACAGAAAATTCTTGTGCACTGTTTAATTCCACATATTTTTTATTAACACATTTATCTGTTTGACCATAATAAGTAACTACTTACAATTCACCGTTCAAAAACTTTATTATGTAGATACGTTTACAAGTGTTTATTACGATATTACGGCCATAAATATTTGATATATTCAGATCTATGTAAAAAGAAATGTAATCAGATACTAAAAGTCACTATGGTGTTGCTATAGTTCTATGTCGATAACTTTATACGCCCAGACGTAAATAGTAAATATATTGTATAGTGTATACCGATCCTTAAATTTTGTTAAAATGCATTTTTTTACATTCTTGGAAAAGACAATGCAGCCAGTAGAACCTTGTAAGGTTACAGTTTCTAAAAGGGTCGTCTTTATTGCAACCAGATGTGTTGGCGCTAAACTTAAAAATTTCACTTTCTATATGGGTTAGCGTTACAATATCCTCATAAAAATATCAGAATGCAAATGCAGATTCATTTATTAAAAAATCCCGAAATCCCGGTATTTATGTGTTTCTAATCCCGGGATTTCGAGATCCAATTATTAGGCGGGATCCCGGGATTCGGGATCCCGGGATTGCAATCCCTAGTTCAAATATGCCATAGCCAACTTAACGGCCAATAAGAAAAACTGAAGTTAGGGCTTGTATCTCGGAAACTAAAAGTGATATAAAAATTCTAAATACACCAATCAATTCTACACAAAAAAGTTCTTTAAGAAACCGCAAAACAAAAAGTACCTATCTATTTTAACAAAAAAGTTATAGCCATTTAAAAAAATTCCGAATTTTCAGTTTTTTGGGTATACCGCCTAAACCACATAGAATTATGAATATTTTTTTATGTAATAATACTCACCACTTTCATACAAATAATTCATCTCATTTAACCAAACCTGTATCTCTTATAAATACTGAGATCCCCATGCTGGAAATGTTATCTGGGACACCCGGTATTCAAGATTATACAAAATTTTGAAAAAATATTATTTGGAAATCTATTTTCCTATCAAGTTTAACATATTTCAATTTTATTGAAATTCGTGACATTGCATTTTTATTGTTGTCACAAAAATTAGTATAATTTCAGTCAAGGTTGGTAAATGAACAGGTTCATAACAAGACCAATCAGCGGACGTACGAAATTACGTCATCCTGAGGAACCTTTATACAGGTGTCCAAGATAAGCGTGCAATGCATGGGGATATCCTAAACGGTAAGAGATACAGATGTGGTTAAATGAGATGAATTATTTGTAAGAAAGGGGTGAATATTACTACATCAAAAAATATTAATAATTTTATGTGGTTCAGGCGGTATACCCAAAAAACTGAAAATTCGGAATTTCTTTAAATGACTATAACTTTTTTGGCAAAGTAGATAGGTACTTTTTGTTTGCGGTTTCTTAAAGTATTTTTTGAGTAGAATTGTTTGGAGTATTTAGAATTTTTATATCACTTTTAGTTTCCGAGTTACAAGCCCTAACTTTAGTTTTTCTTATGGGCCGCCAAGTTGGCTATATCATATTCGAACTTTTTTTTTACTCTACTTTACAATGATATGTCACATGCCATACTTATTATTAAAACAAAGTAAAAACCTTTTTTTTGTAATACATAGTTTATTGTTTTTAAATATGCAATTGTTATTTTCATTGTTGTTATTGCGATTTTTGTTTAACAATTTTTGTTTTTCATGGCTTACTTAAGGGTGTTATGGAGGTATTTAAAAATGCTACGGATTCAAAAGTTTTGTATTTAAATTATTGATACATCTGTTCTGAAGCTCCAAAAAAAATTTGGAGTCGATTCACTAAACAAATAAAAAGTTACAACGATTTTAATTTATAAAGAATTAACATGCATTCTTATGGCAAATATGTCTTCGCATCAATTCAAATAGCTTAAAAGTATTGAAAAAATGCTACCAGTCATTCCAAAACTTGTCAACATATACTTCAGATATCTGGGCAGTATATTGCGAAACAACATTAACATTCACTAATTTATTCTCAAGTTATTAAATAAAAGGTAACAAAATTTGGAACAATTTCATAGTTAACGCATCACTCACTGTGTAAACGTGGCAACATGGGAAACAGCTGACAGAGATAACTCGAACGAAACTGGCAACATTTATGTTTGTTTTGCCGCCAATTATTTGAAATTGAATTCCAATGGGATACAGCTGACAGATAATTTATTTTTAATATATTTTTTTAAATGTTTTCGTTGCAAAATAGTACGGTAAAGAAAAATAATTAAAAATTCAAATTTGTAGAACTAAATAATGTGGATAAGTATATTTATAATACTTATATAATAATTCTAATAGGTATTTTATAGAAATTGCACATTTAGAGATAAATATTTTTTATTATGAGTATATTTTTACATAACTATAAAATAAACATACATAATGTGACCGGCGTGGTTTTTTAGGGTATGATAATAAATACATATTTTGACTCAACATCTGAAATGCACCCCTGTCACAATAAATTATAATAATAAATAAAAAAAATATGTTGATTAAATTTTATTTCAGTATTATAAATAAAAAGAAATGGGTCAATTAAATGAACTGAATTTATTTATCAAAATTTATCATTTTCACTTTTATTCAACACAAAAAAAAATATCTTTATTTTCTTAACAAACTAAACAAAACTATTTTACTATTATTTAAATTCTATAAGGAATTCCTTTTCTTTATATTTCACAAATTCTAATATTATATTCTTTCCTTTCTTAAATCTATATCCTTGATAATTAAATTTTCCTTTATCTTAAATCTAAAAAAAAAACTATATGCTAATATTTAAAACTTATCTCGATCAATACTATATTCTTCTCTTGAAACCGATGGCGTGCTAATCCTCTTTCACCGCACCAAACTTTGTTCCTCTCAATTCTGTTCAAATAATATTTTACCTAGGCTGCTATATCTGTCTCTTATTATCAACTGTCTTTCCCATCTACTGTCTCTTGCTTTATCACTATAGTTATATTTGCTTTCTATTTTTGTATAGTTTTTAAGTTTCACAATATTTACACATATCGTTTTAATTTATATATTTTCTTCTCTTTCTCACTTGTTTTTGTAAATGTCTCTTCTTTCTTTATCTGATTCCCGCATATAAATTTCTGTTACTGTTTTTAACTGTTGTTAACTTGTTTATTTCAATGTTTTATTTTCTTATTATTGTTGATTAATGTCTTTTCTTTATATTTGTTTAATTTAATTCACCTTTTCCTTTTACGTAGTTTATGTGTTTTAAATAATATATATTGTCGCTGGGTTAATACGTCATTATCAATTTTATATTGTCTATCTCTTTTACACTTTACTTAGCTTATGTATTTTCTCTATCGTCGCCATGTTAACGTGTCGCTGTAATTTTTATATTGTCTATCTCTTTTACACTCTATTTAACTTATATATCTTCCTTCTCCGTCTGTTTCATGTATCTGCTCCTTTATTGTAATTGTTTATTATTTAAATTTTATTTATTTATCTGTTAATATATTATCGAAGATTTCTTCTTTTTAATACTTATTTACTTTATTTAAATTTATTTAATACTTTCTTCAACTCTAACTATTTAACTGATCTCCAAACTCACACTACTTTTTAAATTCTATTATAGATTCTTTTATTTCCACTATATTTATTTAATACTTCTTCTTTCACCACTTGGTTTTAACCACTTATATTAAACTTCAGAACTTATTACTTTTCACCACACTACTGTTTAAACAAATACCTCTTCCAAACTTGTCTCTACAATAATACTTTTTTCAACCTGACGCTACTAATCGCTACCCTCTTCCTACTAACTCAATCTCCTGTTGCTAAGCTAACTAACTTCACTCCTCTCCCTTGACACCCCCTACTAGCCCATCCCTACCACTGTACTCTGTCTGGTTTATGTTACAGGTTGTCGAAACTCAAATAATTCCAGTGGTATTTAACCAAAGGTTTTATGTTAAAATAATGAAATAATTAGGTGGTAAGTCTGTGACTTGTCACAATAAGTATAATATATTCAGTAATTATTATAATAATATATATTATATAAATAAGTATCTTATTAATTTTTGTTAAAAATGTGTTTTACACAAGACTAACCTCTGTTCACAAAATATTAAACGCGTACCCGCACACCAAAAGAGCCAACCTACGAAAGTAACAGTGTTGCAACGTTCAACTATCCGCAATGGAGCATTTTAAAACATTGAAATTGTTCATTTAGCTATTAATTATATTTAATTCTTATGTATTTACTGCTTAATTACGGTTATACTGTTTCATTGAGCATCATAAAGCACTGTGTAATTAGTACAGTAAAAATAGTCAAATATTTCCAAAATAAACACAAAAATTCCTTCATCAACGAAATTTGGTACATACGTAGTTTTATACATAAACTTTAAGAAACCGTTGAGCGTAGTCGACTAAGGGGTGCAGGGGTAGTTTGATAGGGGGTGAAAGGGGTAAAAATGTGTTTTTTCATAAATAACATCAAGATGGCTTATTTTATTGAAAAATATTTCAGATGTTTTTTGTAGCTCTGCGTTAGACCTTTAATTTGTTTTTTATTTTATTCCAATACAATAAAAATTGACCGAGATACGGCCGTTACAATCCGACCTGTTTATGTACGAAGCGTGATAACTCAATTTTTGTCTCGTTCCCGTTTATAATTCACGCTACTATAGCACTGATCCATCAATTTTAAAGGATATTTATATTTTTGTATCTAAATTAAATTCTCTTTACGTTGGTATCAGTAAAATTACAAAAACTTGAAAATTAAGAAAGATATAACGGTTTAAAGGTAATTAAAAAACACAATAATTATGAAAAACTCACATTAATTTTTGACAACCTTCGAGTTGAGATAAAACCAAATTCTATTGATGAATCCATAAGATATGGTATGTACTTTATAAAATTCATTGGAATTTTTTTTAATTCAATTATCATTCAAATTATGAGCATTCAAAGATATATGTACATATTTTTATTCGCGTATATAAGAAAAATCTTATACCTTTTATGATATTCGTAACTCAAAGAATAATTTAGATTTTAAAAAAATTCCAAAGAAATTTGTGAAGAACTTATTATAATCTATAGGATCCCCAATAGATTTTTTTAAATCTAAATTATTCTTTGAGTTACGAATATCTTAAGAGGTATAACATTTTTCTTATATACGCGAATAAAAATATGTGCATATATCTTTGAATGCTCATAATATGAATAATAATTGAATTAAAAAAAATTCCAATGAATTTCATAAAGTACATACTATATCTTATGGATTCATCAATAGAATTTGGTTTTATCTCAACTCGAAGGTTGTCAAAAATTAATGTGAGTTTTTCATAATTATTGTGTTTTTTGTTTACCTTTAAACCGTTATATCTTTCTTAATTTTCAAGTTTTTGTAATTTTACTGATACCAACGTAAAGAGAATTTAATTTAGATACAGAAATATAAATATCCTTTAAAATTGATGGATCAGTGCAATAGTAGCGTGAATTATAAACGGGAACGAGACAAAAATTGAGTTATCACGCTTCGTACATAAACAGGTCGGATTGTAACGGCCGTATCTCGGTCAATTTTTATTGTATTGGAATAAAATAAAAAACAAATTAAAGGTCTAACGCAGAGCTACAAAAAACATCTGAAATATTTTTCAATAAAATAAGCCATCTTGATGTTATTTATGAAAAAACACATTTTTACCCCTTTCACCCCCTATAAAACTACCCCTGCACCCCTTAGTCGACTACGCTCAACGGTTTCTTAAAGTTTATGTATAAAACTACGTATGTACCAAATTTCATTGATGAAGGTATTTTTTTGATCAAATTATCTATTTTTACTGTACTAAATAGTAGATTATTGTATTTATATAAAATTAATTTTCGTTTTGTTAAGATGAATGTGATGTATAGTCAAGTAAAAAAATTTTAATAATAATAATTCATAATTCTGAAAATTTATCGGAAATAGCACACACATAAGAAATAAACATTTATGTGTATTCATTTCGTTAGTGTATTTCAAATTTTAAACAATGCTATGATGGAAATTTTCATCAAACTAGAGTTTGAGTTACTTTTTATAATAGTGTACACTGTACATCCATAACACCCTTAAATGTTTGTAATAAAAATAATAAAATACTTTATAAATATCACCAATATTTAGTACTTCGACTTATTTTATATAATAAGTGTCATGTGATATATCGTTGTAAAGTAGAGTAAAAAACACGTTCAAATATGATATAGCCATTGGCAGCCCTTAAGAAAAACTAAAGTTAGGGCTTGTAACTCGGAAACTAAAAGTGATATAAAAATTCTAAATACACCAAACAATTCTACACAAAAAAGTGCTTTAAGAAACCGCCTACAAAAAGTACCTATCTACTTTGCCAAAAAAGTTATAGTCATTTAAAGAAATTCTGAATTTTCAGTTTTTTGGGTATACCGCCTGAACCACATAAAATTATTAATATTTTAAAGTGAAACTTTTATTACATCGTCTCAAACTTTTTCGTCTGTGTGTTGCATGTCGCATTACACTCGGCAGCGAAGTAGGGATAAATACGTCATTACTTCATAAAGTACAATTGTAGGTACCTCTAACTTTAATACATATAACGTTTCCCCAAATAGAATAATATAAAAAAAACCTTAATATATCATTGTTAAAATTAAAATAACATACCAAAGAACTATGATGTTTGTCATGTGAAAACATCTCCATATTCCATATCACAAAACAACTAACAAAAAACAAATCAATAAAGTCCATCGAAACAATTCGATGTTAAAATACGCACAGTAATATCACGAAACCAATCATTACATTTTCGTGATTCACTTAATTTGCTTGAACAAAACAATAAAACAACAACTGCAAAAACAGTGTCTAGCTAGATGTACGAAATAATATGATAATATAATATGTAGTTAATATTTAGCACGCACTTGATATTATCTGACTGGTCTTGTTTTAAAACGAAAATAATAGTTTTTAAGACGGTTATTGTAAATTGTAACTCAACAAGTGAATACCAACTGGCTGGCAACCATCCAGCGTTGCCAACTGTCCGGCGAGAAATTATGATGCCATCCTTTAAAAATTATGATGTTTACAAAAAATTATGATATTCCTTGAATCATTAACTAATTAACTATGTAGTAGAAAAATGGTAAATTATATATTTAAAACAAATACTCAAGAATATAAAAGAATATAAAATTTTGCCATCAGTCTTATAATGTTATAGGATTAATTACAACTATACAGTGGCGTAACTACCGCCGGTCTGACCGGTTAGAATGTCCGGGACCCCGAGCATCTAGGGGGGCCCCAAAAGTGGTGAAATATTTTTTTTAATTGCTGTTTTTTTTTGTTTTTTTTTTAATCGAAACGATCAATAAAGTTTTGGTGAAAAGGCTGATCACCAGTTATTTTATTTTAAAATTCTAAAATTAAATATCAAAATCTCAAAAACTTGAAAATTTGGGGTTTTATTGATTGTTTTTCATTTTAGTATTGTATTTTTTTACATAAATCAATTTTTCTCGAACGTTTCCGTATCCATACCTCAAATATTTACATCCCTTCACAATTCTAAGCAATAATTATTATTGAGGGGGGGGGAGGGGATAATGTAAAAAAAAATCCTGTCAAGGGCCTTCTTCTGAAAAATTGTCTGGGGTCCCCATTTCTATAGTTACGCCACTGCAACTATAATTAGGAAGATCACATGTATTGAAGTGTTTTAAAAGATAATTGGTTTTAAAGAAATGTTACAGAAAATCATAAAACAATGGTTATAACTTAAACATTTCATTATAAATATAGGATTTATTTTAAACAATTTTATGACTTAACAGGGCAGTGCAAATATATAATTCTACATAATACAGATAACAAAAGGTTTGCCAAATGTGCATTTCGTTTGAAAATTTTAAGATGTAATAAAACATCTGTGTTTTATGGACGCCTTTGGGTTTTGTGGAATCCGGCAATATTGTAAAAATTAAGGCACTTTTTTAATTTTTTATGTTGACGAAATTATTATATATTATGCATATCATTTTAATATACATATTATACCAAGCTCAAAAATATGATATACCCATCACGGGTGTTCAACTCAACGTTAAAAAATTTTGATCGCAATATGTGCTGCTGCTTGGCGACTGTTGAACTAACTATACCATTCCGTAGCGCGAAATTCAAATCCCTTTTCATTCCAATATATATTTTGTATTATACTCAACAGTTTAGATGCAAAATATTGCAAGTACAATAAAATATATCACCAAATATGATATAATTTATTGTAATTACAATATTTTGCATTTAAACTGTAAATCTGTAATGAAAATAATTCAAATAAAACAAAATATTTTTACAAATATTTATTATCATTTTTTTCTAGAAAGCATGCAAACATAAATATATTATATAAATTGGAAAAACAAAAAAAAATGTGAAATTAATTAAAAGATTAACTATAATTAATACAATATTTATCATATTTAATTAAGGTATTTCTCTGGAAGCAACAAGGTTTGATAAATGATAGAAAAAGATAAATATTGCATGATTTGTAAAATTTCTCAGAAAATTGAAAAAAATCAACTGTAAACTCAGATTTTATAAATAAATAACAAAAGAAGTTCCATTCAAAATTCTGAAAACATTGCGAGTACAATTTCTATAGTTGCATTGTTAAATACATTTATTTTATTTTGATATCTTTTGCTCGCAGGTATTATATCATTTGAGGATTTTATTTGGAGCTTCTTTTACTCTTCTGTTATTTATTTACAAAATTTGGACTTACTCTTCAATTTCTTAATTTGCCAAGGAATATCTCAATAAAAAAATTTAATATTCATACAAATTAAGTAACAACTACAACTGCATTGTTTCATATTCAATATTTCATTTTATATCTTACATTAAATTCAAGATTTCAAACAATTTGCATTTGCTAATTAGTATTTTAGAAATAATTTACTAACAGTGACTTTTTCGATATTCATTTAATTGATTAATGTCAATCTTTTTTAAATTACAAAAAAAAGTAATAAAAATCTTCATTATGTGATTAAAGCTACAAAAATATTTAATGGAAATCAGATTTAATCATAACTGGATATTGTTCAGATTTTAATCAACATTGAAAGCGAAATATCAAATGAGATAATAAAATGTGCTTAATCTTGGTAACAAGCATTGTGTACAGAATGTACACATACAATGTCTGTCTTTACTAATAACACTGGTCCAGATTTCCAGATATTATAGTTTTCTCTGAATTATTGTTGTCCGGTACATCATTCTGATGATGGGTCCTGATTAAGGCGTTTTCATTATCCTGACACCAGACGATTTAATCTCTTGCCAAACGTTCTTCACAGCTTGAATCGTTGCCCACCATCCCTTGAGTCAAAGTGATCGATAGGAACTGTCATTCCGGTTAAAACTCCAATTTAGAAGATCCTGTTCTATCATTGTCCAGAATCTGTTCATATAAAATAAAATTTAAAATTAGTGAATCATAAATATTGTTGTTTTAAGATGTTTTTATAAGAAATATCTATTATTTCAATATACACTCACCGCTTGATTAACCGACGTAGTTGGTAATTGAACCGCTTGAATTGCCGACGTCGAGAGGGGCTCCCACCACCGTGCCAACCTCAACGTTGATTGGTGAATTTAAATTACGCGCAGAGATAGTAATCAAGGTAAATCAAAGGTCGGTTAATCAAGCGATGAGTGCATTATTTTATGTTAACATACCTTCAATGTTCGGATTCTTCTGTAACAAAACAAGATAGAACATTCTGCCACTTTGGAGTCTTTTCTCTGCAGTTTATACTGTCGAACAGATCATTCATCATCTTCACAAATTCAGCGGGTGGCACTGTAATCATACAATAAGTAGGTATATATGATTATATATTTATATTATAAATAAAACACATCACTAACATTTAAGTAATGTATAAATACAAAAAATATATTTCAAAATGAAATTGTATTTCATAATTTTTATTAGTAGGTATATTCAAAATAATGGTAAAAATCATATTAATTTTAATTTGTGGAATTTATTTGCACCATAAACTATCTTATTTGTTTTATTTCCTTTACTTTTTTGTTTCGTGCCCCTAAATATTTATGCTTCATACATAAGAAACAATCATATTAAATTAAATATAAAACTATTTCAATGAAATTCAGTTATTTTCAACTTATGTATTTTTTTTTATTTCAATATACATAATCAATTAAAATTCAAAATAAAGTTTTACTTACCGATGTCCAAATTACGACGTAATGTATGAAATTTTACACCAATTCGTTCTTGATTAATTATACACACTTATTGTTAGCATAAATGTTTATTTTTATTAGCACTAAACTGATCAGACATACTTATTCAATTTAAAGTCGAAACCACAGAATATACTGTCGAAACACAGTTAAAATCATAGACATAGAGATATAGACAGCGCATTCGTATTTAACATAATGGTGTTACATTTGTTATGTAAGTGAGAGAGAGATGCAAGTCGTTTGGAAAATAACATATATGATTTCCAAACATCTTCTGTCTCTCTCATTTGACACGGCTCTTTTTACGAGTCAGATGCGCTGTCCATTTCTTTATGTCTATGGTTAAAATAGTTTTTAGCACAAATACATTTTTGCAAATGGCGACAATGATTCTGAAATGTTCCTCTTACCGCTCGCCCTCCTCATCAATGGTATGACTTTTTAATACTAGTGCTGCCATCTAGCACTTGTTGAACCTTACTAAAAACGACGTTTACATAAAGAAAAATTTCCTCATTCTCAGTCGGTAACAGTTGGACCCCCGTGATATCCATCATAATTATGATACGGTTGGCAACGCTGCAACCATCAACTGTTTGTTGCGAGTAAAACTTGTACACTATAGACCGGGAGGCAACGGCCAATTTGGTCATCATAGCAGCCCGCAATTGTTTTTTTTTTTAATTGTTGGCTGGGCTGATATACAGATATTCGCAGCATGTGCGATGACATCGCCAACTAGCGGTTGCAACTAGGGTGGACTTTGATGTATTAACAATCAAATAATTTAAATAAAATATCGTAATATACAGGATGAGTCATTTTAAATGACCATTCGAAATAACTCGCGAGGGAAACGCGATCGAGACAAACTCTTCGGACAAAAGTTGTAGGTTTCGAAGGGGGACATCCAATGGTGACCTTGGATTTGACCTTGAACGTGACCTTGAAGGTCATTTGGAGGTCAACTTTGGTTTTTTAAATAGGAACATCCTTTTTTGACCCCGGCAATGGAAAAAGACGCAGTCCAGACGAGCTAGAGTCCCGTTAGGCAAATTACCAAGGTTTGACCTTAGCGGAAAGGTCAAATTGAAGGTCATTTCTGGACGTAAAATTTCCCGCTCTTTCCATTTCCGGTGTCAAAAAAGGGTGTTCCTATTTTAAAAACCAAAGTTGACCTCCAAATGACCTTCAAGGTCACGTTCAAGGTCAAATCCAAGGTCACCATTGGATGTCCCCCTTTGAAACCTACAACTTTTGTCCGAAGAGTTTGTCTCAATCGTGCTTCCCTCGCGAGTTATTTCGAGTGGTCATTTAAAATGACTCATCCTGTGTCCTATATACATTTTAGACGATTATTTATGACTATTCGCTATGTATACGAAGTCTACTAGCGCCGCGCCGCTAGCATGTTAATAGAGAAGGATTGAATGGATTGAACTCTCTTTTTATCATTGTTTATTATGTTTAATACCGTGAATTTTTTTGTTAAACAAATATCATTTAATTTAGCTGTTTGCATATAATATAAATAGTATAGAATACAAGGTACGTGAAAATTATTTAATTTGGGTATTTTTAGGGTTCCGTAGAAAACTAGGAACCATTATAGTTTCTCCATGTCCGTCCGTCCGTCCGTCTTCAAAAATTTTGAGATAATAAGATGAAATTTGGTATACGGTCGTAGATTAATGACCCAAAAACAGAAATGATAAGATTTTTGTAAAAAAAAAATGTATGCCCCCTTTTCATAAAATGAAAAAAAAAATCACCTACCCCATTGAGTGGGGTGTCATTAGAAAGGCCTCCTTAAATGCAACAAAAAATGTATCAGAACTTTTTGATTTTAACCCTTTAATCACGATGTATTTGCCCTCCAAATTCGTTAAAAAAGCATCCCCCCCCCTCTATTTTCTAAACTATCAATTTAAAAAATCTGAAAAAATTCCAGAATGTAGCTTTTAATTAGTACTTTCACTGAAAATTATAACGAACATTGTCAAAAATATTTTGGACCCCCTTATCATAGATTGAAAAGTGAAGTCACATTTTTTTCATTTACCCCATTGAGTGGGGTGTCATTTGATAGGTCTCTTAAATGCAATAATAAAAGTCAAATGACTTTTTGATTTTAACCCTTCGGTCACGAAAATTTTGAAAAAACTATTTTTTTATAAATCGTAGTGAGAATGACTACGGAACCCTATCATGTGCGTGCCCAACTAGCACTTGCCCGTTTTATTTTCATTTTACTAGTTGGGCTACGAAATTTACTATCCGCTCGATCCGCATATAAGACAGTACACGTTTGCCATTTTGTAAATAAACAAACAATTTTAACAAAAAAAGTATGCTTATTTAATATACATGTTTCTAAAAATTTTAGCCCTCTAGGTTAATTTTTTAAATGGTACAATGTTATTTATTACAAATTCAAAATTTTTGAGGAAAAATTTTAAAAAACTTTTGGAAAATTTCGGGAAGATTCCCGGAAAATCCTTATTTTGACAACGTATTCTTATTCAGCGACCCTCAAAACCCGTACAGGTAAAAAAAATTCGTCAAAAATCGGACTTAATATATGAAACTAGTAAATTATACAAATTTTCAAAATTTAGGGGGGAGGGGTTAAATCAGACGACTAGAATGTTTCTGATTTCAAAACGAACATTTAAAAAAAAATTATATCAAAATCGATGCTGTTTCTGAGGGTTCCGAAGTTTTGGCCATTTTCGAGCTTCATTGACTCGGCTAATTGTAATAATACTTTAGTTGGAGACCGTTGTACAATAAGAGCTAATGGAAAACGGGGTTGTAAAATTAACAATCGATTGTAAAATAACATGCGATTATGGGTTTGTAGGAATTCGAGCAGTCCAGATTTTTCATTCGACATTTCTAGGAAAAAAGTCGCATCGAGAATACGGTTTTGAAAACTTGAATCAATTCTCTACAAGGACATACCATGATTTTTTAAGAATTTTTTTTTCTGGAAAACCGGGAAAAGTCAGGGAATTTTGCTACACCGGGAAAAGTCAGGGAATTTGGTTGGAAGTCAGGGAAAAATGCAAATTCTGCAAAAATCTTTAATGTATAAGACCTTTTTTTTAGCTTTTTTATCTAAATTTTTATTATAAAAAACAGGGAAAAACGGTAATATTCTCCTGGAAAACCGGGAAAAGTTAGGGAAATTTGTTCCAGAGAAATACTGGCCATCCTGTATATACTTTTTTGGTAATACATTTAAAACTAAAATATTATCGTTATGATAGATATTGATAATTTTATTGACAGAAAAATAAAAATCAATTGAATAAAAGAAAACTTTTAATTACATACCAATACTAGACGTTGTCATTATTAATGAGGACGCGCGGACGTGATGAAGAATAGTGTTGATATGTTATTAAAAAAAAAAAAAAATCTCAATTGATTTTTATTTTTGTCAATAAAATTATCAATAACTATCATAACAATAATATTTTAGTTTTAAATGTACTACCAAAAAAGTATATAGTTCATAAAAATTACACAAATAAAAAAAGTTTATGCATATTTGACGAGACCATTGTATCCTTTTGTATTTTGACTTCCTGAATCCGAATCTGAAGTCCGTTGACCTTGGTTAGGTCAATTTCAAGGTCATTCCAATGTCAAATTTTTAAAACTCGTTAAATGAATCTGGTAAAAGGTATAAATAGTTTTTACTGATCGCTGATTCTGAATTTGATGTCCGCTGACCTCTACGAGGTCAGATTCAAGGTCATTTCAATGTCAAAGTGGGAAAAAACGCTCAAAAATTCTGACAAAACAATACATATAGGTTTTTGGGGTCGTTGAATCAAAAATTGAGATCTGTAGACTCCTATAATGTCAGTTTCAAGGTCATTTCAATGTCAAATTTTGAAATTTTGAATTTTCGAGCGGATTTTCCACTTTGACCTTAAAATGGCCCTCAACCTGACTTCGTAGAGGTCAACAGACGTCAAATTCAGAATCAGAGAACAAATAACCTACATATTGCACTTTTACCAGATTCATTTATAGCGATATTTAAAAATTTGAACTTAAAATGACCCTGAAACTAATGACATTGTAGGGGTCTACGGACCTCAAATTTTGATTCAGCGACCCCCAAAAACCTATATGTACTGTTTTGTCAAAAATTTTGAGCGTTTTTTCCCACTTTGACCTTTAAATGACCTTGAATCTGACCTCGCAGAGGTCAGCGGACATCAAATTCAGAATCAGCGATCAGTAAAAACTATTTATACCTTTTATTAGATTCATTTAGCGAGTTTTAAAAATTTGATATTGAAATGATCTTGAAATTGACCTAACCAAGGTCAACGGACCTCAGATTCGGATTCAGGAGGTCAAAATACATAAGGATACAATGGTCTCGTCAAATATGCATAAACTTTTTTTATTTTGTAAACCGGTGTTATTAAAATTTTTACTTCAAAAATCAAAAATAAAAAAAAAAAATTTTTTCAATATTTTTCGATAATTTAATTGATTAAAATAAAAAGCGATAAAGTAACAGAAAAAATTATAATCAAAAAATTAAGAATAGAAAAATAACCAAAAAGTGGACTTTTTAACAAAAAAAAAATGGTTTTAATTTTTTTTAACTTTGATCTAACCCTTCGAAAAATCTGAATAAATTATATGTTATCTAAAGGGACATGGGCTTTGCAAAAAAATATTTCATAATTGTGTTCGAAAAGGATCATAGTGAAAAAAAAAAAAAATAAATAAATAAATTATTTTTTTTCCAAGTTTTCTACAGATCATCTACAGATCAAAATATATCATCCATTAAAAATTCAGGAATGCTCAGATGAACAATTTTCATTAAAAAATTGCATGTTTAAGGGCATTTGCCGACCCCTTATCCCCATCCTACGCATCTGCCATTGTTTTACGGTCATCTACAGATCAAAAACTGCCATCCCTATAAAAATCAGCAATGCTCAAATGGGGCAATTTTAAAAAAAAAAATTGCATGTTTGAGTGCGTCTGCCTATTGCACTTTCACTATCTAACTTTTCATAAACTAACTCCCTGAAGTCATTTTATTTGTGCAAACTTTTTCTTTACATGTTCATTAAGGAATTTAACCCCTTAATCCCCTGGTGTCGAGGTTGCAACTTTTTTCCCATAATGTACAACACATGAATTAATGTTTTTCGTAAGTCTGCCTAGTGCTCAGATGGGGCAGAAAAATATGTAATCAACTCTTGAACTATAAATGCGAAGTTTACTTACGTTTTAAAAAACATTTTTTTCAAAACTACTCTTTTTTCTTATATTTTTTTTATCAAAAGTTTCTTGGTATCGTGCATAAGCGCGAAATACGACTGATCCACCCTATATCCGACATTGCGATGGATGTAACCCTCTTCAATTGTTTGTAAAAAAATATATTAAGTTCTTTTTCAAAATTTCAATTATTTTTTTTATATTTTATCATAGTCAGGCGGCCCTTGAGCCGGAAGCTGCTCTTGTTTTTAACTGAAAATATAAAGATCAACATGGTTAACCCCACTATAGACTATGTGCAAGGGGGTGGAGTTAGAAATAATGTCGATGCGAGTGTTCGTGGTGAGCAACATTGTAAAATCATCGGCGTCATAGTTTGAGGTTATGCTGTCAATGTAAACGAATTAATTATTTCTCTATTATACGTCATAATTAAAGAGAAATAAAATGGGGAAGTGCTAGTTGGGCACGCACATGATAGGGTTCCGTAGTCATTCTCACTACGATTTATAAAAAAATAGATTTCATATGACACCCCACTCAATGCGCAATGGGGTAAATGAAAAGAATGTGAGTTCACTTTTCAATCTATGAAAAGGGGGTCCAAAATATTTTTGACAATGTTCGTTATAATTTTCAGTGAAAGTACTAACTAAAAGCTACATTCTGATTTTTTTCAAATTTTTTGAATCGATAGTTTAGAAAATAGAGGGGGGGGACGCTCTGACAGCGACATTTAAAAGTAAATATATCGCGACTGAAGGGTTAAAATAAAAAAGTTAATTGACGTTTTTTATTGAATTTTACGAGACCTATTAAATGACACCCCACTCTAAAGTACTATTAGTGAAAGTACTAATTAAAATCTACGTTCTGGAATTTTTTCAGTTTTTTTTAATTGATAGTTTAGAAAATAGAGGGGGGGGGGGCAAATATACCTATATACAAAGTGCTACAGTTTTTTTATATCGGCCTTTTTAGTAAATTTTTGAGAAAACCCAGATTTATACATATTAATGGCAAAAATTCAAATGTTAAAGAGCCCATCTTTTGCAAACATGATGTTTATATTACTTAAATGTCTATGCTACACAATCAGAACAAAATAAAATTGATGAATAACATTAACAAAAAATGGCTGCAGGTTAACATTTGAAAACTTATAAAACTTGGATAAAATTAATTCTTTAAAAAATTATTTTATAAAATCTAGCACACTTACAGATGTTCAAATGGTTTTAAAAACTGCTCTATTTTATACCCTTTCGAAAAACCTACCGTATTACCTACATGAATGGGCTACTTTTGTGAAAAAAACATACATTTATCCGAGAATAAGTAAGATTTCTACATTTTTCCAGTGAGTTGATCCTATAGTATGCTAATCTTAATAAGTCGTAAAAAATGGGATGCGATACTTTTTAAACATTTTTTTTCTACTCCTTGGACAGTGTAACACCAACTCATATGTAAATGATTGAAAATGATGATCCTGTCAAACTAATAACGATTTTTTTGTCGTTTTTTGGTTAATTAAAATATTAAAGACTGCAATTTCCTCAAAGTATTTTGTAGACCGATGAATCCACTTTCTCCAGAGAATGTACGAAAACTTTTCATAATATACTACTGGAATGTTAAGACACAATCCGCGTTTGAAAAAAAAATACGTTGTTCCATCATAATACACTTTGGGCTAGTGTGATTGGTAATAGACTGATGGGTCTGCACTCTGCACTATCGTCCGAACACATTAAATTGTGAGAATTACCTAGAATTCTTCAAGAACTACCATTGATTAAACATTTAACGATGAATGATCTTCTACATCTTCGAATTGCCGTCTTTGATATTTTAACTTACCAAAAACCGACAAAAAAAAGTTATTATATACTTTGACAGGATCATCATTTTCAATCATTTGCATATGAGTTGGTGTTACACTGTCCAAGGAGTAGAAAAAAAATGTTTAAAAAGTATCGCATCATTCGCATCCTATTTTTTACGACTTATTAAGATTAGCATACTAGGATCAACTCACTGGAAAAATGTAGAAATCTTACTTATTCTCGGATAAATGTATGTTTTTTTCACAGAAGTAGCCCATTCATGTAGGTAATACGGTATGTTTTTCGAAAGGGTATAAAATAGAGCAGTTTTTAAAACCATTTGAACATTTGTAAGTGTGCTAGATTTTATAAAATAATTTTTTAAAGAATTAATTTTATCCAAGTTTTATAAGTTTTCAAATGTTAACCTGCAGCCATTTTTTGTTATTGTTATTCATCAATTGTATTTTGATCTGATTGTGTAGCATTAAAGAAATATAAAAATCAAGTTTGAAAAAGATGGGCTCTTTAACATTTAAATTTTTGCCATTAATATACATAAATCTGGGTTTTCTCAAAAATTTACTAAAAAGGCCGATATAAAAAAACTGTAGCACTTTGTATATACATAGGTATATTTGCTTAAATCACTTCCAAATGACTCATTCTACCTTCCTTCCCTGTATACATTTGTAAAATTTCTTGATAACATACAAACGGATATCCACCTGATTTCTGGTTAGTGAATCATGCAAGAAAAATAATAGAAAAACAAGTTAGTTACCTACATTCTAATAAAACTTTATACATTACAAATAAAGCTTACGCGTTTATAATAATAAGGTCAATTTAAAAAAATCACTGAAAATATACGAATTAATACGTTAAATTTTCGGATCTAAGCCCAGGTCTAATGCAGAATATATTTTAATGATACATTTAATTTACTAAGAACAATCCTAGGCAAGTATATAATAAACAAGATAATTCAGTACTGTCGTGCCAAATTTGAACAGAAAATTAAGAAAAATATTTTAAATAAAAAACTTTATATAAACAACTGCCCGGAAATGTTTCATGAGAGAGCTACGGCCTTCCAAAGATTTTACCCCAAATTATATAGTTTTTATTTAATATCTTGAGTACCCATTGTGATACAGTTCTGAAAGTTTTACAGGGTTTATACAGACTGTACAAAATAGCCCGTACCCCGGAATAACTCTTTTTCTTTGCCTTGAACCAAAAAATGTTCGAGAAAAAAGTTGCTTGGTTTCGAAGATAGGATCGTTTGCACACCAAACCACCTTTCAACCCCTTACGGGTTGAGTTAAAATTTTCAACTAGGAATCCTTATTTTTATTAGCTTATCAAGTTCTCCGATCGAAAGTAAATATCTTTTGGCCGAAACTTTTTTTTTGCTGGGGCTAAGTAATGGCATGAAACAGCAAAAATTAAAATTGTTCAAAAATCAACTTTCACTCCCCGGAATAATTCATTTTCTTTGCCGTGAACCAAAAAATGTTCGAGAAAAAAAATGCTTGATTTCGAAGATAGGATCGTTTGCACACCAAACCACCTTTCAAGATAGCCATCATTTAGTAAATTTTCTCAGCTTTGAAATTCTTTTAAAAAAATGTTTGTCACATTTTTTGATATTGAGGTATTCGAGTTTGAATGAATAAAATACCATATTAAAAATAAACGTGATCCCATAATATTGATACAAAACATCTGAATTTTTTTTAGAATATTCCTTTACAAAACACAAAAACTTTTTCCCTGTTACAAATTTTCTCAAAAGTTGATTATTTTACAAAAAAAAATCTCAAAGAAAATTTTGTTTTAAAAAGTACGGTCAAGTCCTCAACGTATGCAAAATATTCAAAAAGCAATATCTCGGCCAAATTAAAAGATTTTTATTGGAACCTTAATTTACATTGAAGGTAACATGTCTAATTTTCATGTTCTTTGATAGAACTTAATTTCTGAATATGTTCTTAACATATTAACATTATAGATTAAAAAAGGGTCATTTTTACAGGATTATTTAAATTCGAACATGGTTTTGTTTTCCGTATTTGAAGGGTTAAGTTGAAATGAATCATTTTTTAAATGCTACTAGAGAATAGATAATTGCTTAAGATTGAATTTTTTTTTTTCTTTTTGTATGATACAAATTAGGCTTTTTATGGCCTTTTAAAACATTTTGGTACTTTTTTCATTCAAACTCAGATATCGCCAAAAAATGTTAATTTTTTTTTGAAAACAGCGTTTTAAAACTAAGAAAATTTCCTAAAATGTGTTTATCATAAAAGTTGAAAAAAAAATTTAAACATCCCCTTGTGCAACTTTCAAAATTGCAAAAAAAAACATTTTTTTTATTTTTTATTCAAACGCAATTTGGTCATAAAAAAACGTTTAATAACACAAATATACTCCTGAATTCCAAAGAATATAAAATTTCCTTCCATTTCCACACCCTATATGTAAAAAATAATCATATTTGGCCTATTGCCACTACTCTGAAAATGAGCAATTTTTTCGATAAAATCAAGTGTTCCTTTAATTGTTTCCTTGAGTGTATATTAAATGTTTCTGTTATACAAATATGTCTTTGGATATTAACCTATTACTTGAATGATTTTGAAATAATCATGGTCAGACAGAAGCCATTATTTAGGGCATTAAATGTTCTATAGATTCCTAGCTGGAATTTAATTTTTTCGGTGTAGAAGGTCTTCTCTGGGGTCGTCGAAAAACATGAATAATTTTCTTTAAATTTTTGTAATATCTAGAACTTTGAGTGCTTATAACTCAAACATTTTTCGAGATTCCGACATTGGGTGTTGAGCATTATTTAGGGCACTCTTTTCTCTATTATAATTTAAAATTTCATTTTGAAATTCAATTAAATACATGATAAACACAGCGATCGAACGTAACTCTACATTTTAGGCGTGATCTCCAAATTCGACGTCGCTAAATGATTTTTTCGCGAGCTCTATTTCAATAACTATTTACGATACTCAATTTTTAAAAAACACTATTTTGTTCGTAATTTTATCAGCTTTAAGATTTATTAAACCTCTTTTCTTCTAAAACTGACAGCCCCAGTGATATACCCAAATAACTGATTTTAGACAGCTTTGTAAGTCTCTAGAAAGTTATGCACCCCCCTGTGAAGGAGGGAAAAGTTATCACCATGTTCTATACATTGAAATCTACCAATTTCTTGAAAAAAACGTACTCCGTCATTTTGTTCTAGCTCAAATATTATATTGACTGGACTATTATAGTTTGAAAAACAAACACTAAATCCGTAATAAAAACAATTATTAGACATCTTTTATAACGAAATGAAATTATTATAAATTAATTTAAAAGTGTGATATACGTATGCGAAAATATGAATATACATATACATAAGTATAAGGATATAACATAAAAAAATGAAAACCACGAAATGAACGTTTAAAAACGCTGCCGGTTGATACTGAACTTATAAGGAAAGGTCCCTAGGTGCCACACACCGATTTTAATGAAACATGGTAAAACTGTGAATCGGATAAAAATTAGGGAAATATATATTTTTATACATGCCCAAACAAAAGTTTAGGGGATTAAATCGACAATTTAAAATTTGTAAATAGCTCGTAAATTACTTGGAGTAATGACTTGTGTATAATAGAAAAATTGTTTGGTATTACAAGAGCTATAAAATAGCATAAATGTGATACCCCCTAATTTTTTTTTATATTTCCTTTGACTTGGGAGTGATACTAGAGCGATGATATAAAAATTTTAAACTAGTTGATACCTTATGGATGTAAAAATGGTAGGTACAAACATTAAATATACATAAATTTCCATCATGAGATGCAATGTAGGGGAGAGTGGGGTACGTTCGGGCATGGGGCACGTTCGGACTTCTTGAAATTTCCGCCTAAATGACGTGCTACTTGACAACTGAGGTTTACGATAGGTAGCCAGAACAAAGCGTTATTGTGTGACAAACATCCGGTTTTTCAGCGTAACAAACAAAGTTTTTATAAGCAAAAAACTGTTTTTTGAGATGTTGTAATAATATTTGAGGCAAATATCATAAGCTTTCGCGTTTTTATTTTTTCACTTAGCTTTTTGGCAATTGTAGTTCACCAAATGCCATTACATGACCTATAATTTCATGTAAATGTAACCTCACCTGTTGCTCAGGGAATTAATTTTATCTAGTTAGATGAAAAATGTACATGTGGGGTACTTTCGGACAAGTAGACTGGGGCACATTCGGACATACCCCGCAGTAGTGGTAGAAAATAGTGCGCAAAAATTCATGCGCAAAAAGGAACCCGATGATTTGTTTTTCTTGTTATAGACGATATTTATTTTGTAAATTGTCAAAATATCGCCTCCAAGCTACTACGTCCAAATATTATCAAGGGCACAGCTAGGCATGCGGACTTATAAGTTTTATTGTGAGTTTTAATAATTTAAATGTTCAATAATAATTTGTATTAAAATATAACAATATTTTTTGAGAACAAAGAATAAAAAAAATTGTTTTGTAGAGTTTTTGTGCTTTATTGGGTTTTGTCCGAATGTGCCTCAGATGTTGTCTCTCCCCTACTCTTTTAAATAAAAAAGTCATGTGAATTTTATCATTGCCTTAGCATGAATAGTTTTAAAAACATTTTTTTCAATACATGAAATCGCTAAATACCATTATTTATTACTTTGGGAACATCCATAAACCACGTAACGCTTTTAGGGGGGAGGGGGGTCCAGCTATTTTGTTACATGGCGTTACATGGGGGATGGGAGGTCATATTCAAATGTTACGTAACATTAATTCATATACAAATAAAAACTAACCATTGTTGGACGATTAACCGATATTTATTATAATGTCTAGTTCAAACATAAATAGCTTAAAAACATAATGATACTGTATTACGTAACGTTAGGTGGGGGAGGGGGGGTTGAGTCGAAGGTTTTTGTTACATGGCGTTACATGGGGAGAGGGTCAAAAAATTCTAGAAAAAGGCGTTACGTGGTTTATGAACGTTCCCTTTAAGGATTGCAAAATTATTACATGTACAAAATTATTACACTTTGTAATTTAAAATAAACCTATATTCATGATATTTGTGAATTTTCAAGTTTAGATCACAACTTATATATAATAGAGAACTACACTTCTTTGAAAAGTGTCCGTAAGTTAATGTATAAAAATACCGATATCTCCGAAGTTGAAGATACTTATTCAGAATAGTCCATTCTATTGACATATTATGTAAGAAAAAAAATTGTTTGAAAAAAAATACGGGTGTTTTTTTAGGGGATACTACATTTATACTATTTTATAGCTCTTGTCATACCAAAAAAATTTTGTACTATACACAAACCAATATTCAAAGCGGTTTACGAGCTATTTACAAATTTTAAAATTTACCCTGATTTTCAAAGGTCGATTTGACCCCATAAACTTGAGTTAGGGTACGTATTAAAAATGGTGTCGTTAATTTGTACCTGATAAATATTTTGATCAAGTTTTATTAAAATTAAAGTTTAGCGTCTGGTGACCTTTCCTTGTTAACTAAATATATCACGACCTTAAGCGAACGACGCGCGTCGGTTATTTCACAATACCCCTACTTAACACGTTCAACGCTTTGGTCTACGTGCCAAATTAAAAAAGAATCACAGAAAAAAACCACGCCTGTATTATTACGGATGTGTTTTATTTTTCACTATCGTTGTTCAACGTAATCCAGTAATTGAGAAAATAATTCAAAAGGAATTAAATACCATTCTGTTTTATTCCGGAATCTGAACGTAAAAGATATAGTAAATTTTCAATTTGAATGACGTTTAGCGGACTCAAACGGAATCAATATGAAAATTGACAACTAAAAAAACTAAAGCAATGTGGGTTGGCAGTACTGCAAACTTCTTCAGACTGCTTGAATAATAAACAATAATTGAACATAATGAAATTATTGGCAGTGTATACTGAATTTTACAGAAACGGGAATGAAACGTGAAAATTTGATTTCCTTATCAATTACTGGGAAAATTACATACACGTTAAGTGGTTAAATAAAGTTAATTTTTCCACATTGTTTTTAGTGATTAGTGATAGGTATAGGTGAGTTAAAACGCATTAATATGTATATGATTATTATTATTTATTATTAAATAAAAATATGAAGTTATCGACGACATACAGCGTGACTTAAGTACACACCTCTGATAACTTTTTATGGTGAAATATTATCAAAAAACTTTTCAGATAAAATATTTTATTTAAGCAAAAAAAAAAAAAGTTAAAAAATTTTAGAATAAGTTTTAAAATTTTTAAAATAAATCTTCAAGTTTTATTAGACCAAAATAAACATTTTTTTGTATTTTATGCTTTTTCTCTAAACCTGATGGTTTCTGAGTAAAAAAATATTGAATGTTCGAAATCTCGAATTATTTTGTTAGATATCTTGGAAAGGTTAAGTTGTTAAAAAAAAGTTTTCAATGAAAGATTCGTGTCTTTTCACGTTAAATAAAATTACTTGACAAAAACTATAGGTTCCTATTTAAAAAATGATGTTGACCATTATACCACCTTAAAAACACCACCTAAAAAAATTTCATCCAAGTACGTCTATGTCCCCCTCCAAACTGTACAACTTTTATCTGAAAACTTTTTTGTTATTTCACTTACCGGTCGAGTTATTCTCCATTAAAGGTTAAAATGGTCCACCCGGTATATATATTTTTTTTCATATCACATGCATTGAAACAACTAGTTTTGAACCCTGTTTTGCCAGACGAAACAAGACAATTTCAGACCAATGCGACTATGCCGGGCAGAAACAAAGAAACAACGTTGTTTCTGCCCTAGGGGAGAAACAACGTTGTTTCTACCCGGCACATTCATTTATTTATTATTTATTTCAAGTCTGTCAGAATCGCATTTGTAATAAACAAAAGCGAATCTTATTTCTGAATTATTCTATTATTAAAATAGTATAAGATATTACTGCGCTATTTGTCTGAAATAGTCTTACTTCGATTGGCTACAGAAATCAAAACTCGTTGTTTCATTACATGTGATATGAAAAATACAGTGTGTGGCACGGGATGAAACAAAGACGATTTCAGACCAGGGCGATGACAGCCCTCGCTTTGCTCGGGCAGTCAACTCTCGCCCTCGTCAGAAATCGTCTTGTTTCACCCCTTGCTACACAATATACTATTATTAATTAATAATTTAATTAAAAAGTAAATATTTCGTGACTGAAGGGTTGAAATCAAAAAGTTATCTAACATTTTTCATTGCATTTTAGGTGACCTATTAAATGACACCCCACTCAATGGGGTAAGTGGGGAAAAAATGAGAGTTCACTTTTCAGTCTACAGGGTGTCCCATTTTAATCTATCACCCCCCTAAATTTTTTTATCTATCAATTAAATCAAAAAATGTTTCGAATAAAAGTTGTTTGGTTTTGAGGGGGACCCAATATGGCGTTATTAATTTTTTATTTTTTGGACGTCTTCATGGTCAAATAGAGCCAACATTTTTTTTTCAAATGGAAACCTATATTTTTCATTACGGTATCTTATTGTTTGTAAAAAAACAAACAGCTTTTGTTTCAAATAATTTTTGTATGACTTCATTTTTTTTTAAATATTTAACAAAATAATTTTAGATTTCAGATTTTCACTAATTTTTTACTCGAAACTCATTAACTTTAGAGGAAAAGTGTAAAATACAAAAAAGGTTTACTCTAATCTGATATAACTAGAAAAATGATTTCAGATTTTTTTCAATTTAATTTTTTTTTGCTTTAATATTTTGAAGAGCAAAAGTTTAAAAAAAACCTGATATAATTTTCCTAGTTATATCAGATTAGAATAAACCTTTTTTGTATTTTACACTTTTCCTCTAAAGTTAATGGGTTTCGAGTAAAAAATTAGTGAAAATCTGAAATCTAAAATTATTTTGTTAAATATTAAAAAAAAAAAAGTCATACAAAAAATTATTTGAAACAAAAGCTGTTTGTTTTTTTACAAACAATAAGATACCGTAATGAAAAATATAGGTTTCCATTTGAAAAAAAAAATGTTGGCTCTATTTGACCATGAAGACGTCCAAAAAATCAAAAATTAATAACTCCATATTGGGTCCCCCTCAAAACCAAACAACTTTTATTCGAAACATTTTTTGATTTAATTGATAGATAAAAAAATTAAGGGGGGGATAGATTAAAATGGGACATCCTGTATAGAAGGGAGGTCCAAAATATTTTTGACAATAATCGTTATAATTTTCAGTGAATGTACTAATTAAAAGCTACATTCTGGAATTTTTTCATATTTTTTAAATTGATAGTTTAGAAAATTAACGACTCTGGAGAGCAAATACATCGTGATTAAAGGGTTAAAATCAAAAAGTTCTGATACATTTTTTGTTGTATTTTAAGATACTTTTCTAACGACACCCTACTCAATGGGTTAGGTGAAATTTTTCATTGAAAACACTTTTCATTTTATGGAAGAGGAGTCTAAAAAAATATTTTTTTCAAAAATCCTCATCATTTCTGTTTTTGGGCCATTAATCTACGACCGTATACCAAATTTCATCTTATTATCTCAAAATTTTTCAAGACGGACGGACATGGAGAAACTATAAGGGTTTTCTACGGAAACCTAAAAATTAAAGAACAAAGAAAATACTACATAAAATCGATGGGCTCATTGGCTCCATACAGCCCTAGTCTAAATAGTTATTGTTTAAAACTGGAAATTAACACATAAATACTAAACTGATACCTATAACATTTCATAACTGTAGCACAATGGGTTTTCGAGATATTAAAATAAAAACTAATTTTGGGTAAAATCTTTGGAGGGCTGTAGGGTGGCTCCCTAACGAAACATTTTCAGACACATGTTTACATAAAGTTTTTTGCTTAAAATATTTTTCCAAGCTACGTTCAAGTTTGACTAGTTGTGAATCATCCTGTATTTTTATACAATATCTAAAAACGTGAAAGCTTAGGAGTGTTTTTACTATGACGTAAGCACCCAGTTAACATATTTTTTCCGAAATTTAGCCGCTATGTGGGAGGGGGAGGGATTAAACTTTCTTAATTAAACTCTAATCGGGTTAAAAACTAATCATATACCGGGTGTCCCAGATAACTTTTCCAGCATGGGGATCTCAGTATCTATAAGAGATACAGGTTCGGTTAAATGAGATGAAAAAACTGAAAATTCGGAATTTCTTTAAATGGCTATAACTTTTTTGTCAAAGTAGATAAGTACTTTTTGTTTGCGGTTTCTTAAAGCACTTTTTTGTGTAGAATTGATTGGTGTATTTAGAATTTTTATATAACTTTTAGTTTCCGAGATATAAGCTCTAACTTTAGTTTTTCTTATGGGCCACTTAGTTAACTATATCATAATTGAACGTGTTTTTTACTCTGCTTTACAACGATATGTCACTTGCCATATTTATTATCGAAAAAAAGTCGAAATACTAAATATCAGTGATATTTATGAAGTATTTTATTACCAACTTTTAAGTGAGCCATGAAAAACAAAAATTGTAAACAAAAATCACAATAACAACAATCAAAATAACAAATGAATATTTGAAACAATGAACTATTTGAAAAAATATATTATATTTTTTTTTTTCGATAGTAAATATGGCAAGTGACACATCGTTGTAAAGTAGAGTAAAAAAACACGTTCAAATATGCCATAGCCAACATAGCGGCCCATAATAAAAACTGAAGTTAGGGCTTGTATCTCGGAAACTAAAAGTGATATAGAAAAACTAAATACATCAATCAATTCTACACAAAAAAGTGCTTTGAGAAACCGTTTACAAAAAATACCTATCTACTTTAACAAAAAAGTTATAGCCATTTAAAGAAATTCCAAATTTTCAGTTTTTTGGGTATACCGCCTAAACCACATAGAATTATGAATATTTTTTGGTGTAATAATAATACTCACCCCTTTCATACATATAATTCATCTCATTTAACCAAACCTGTATCTCTTATAGATACTGAGATCCCCATGCTGGAAAAGTTATCTGGGACACCCGGTATACGTAGGTAATAGAAAATATATAGGGTGCTATTAAAAAATCTAAGACTCAAAGTTGCCAAATTGTGTTCGAAATAAAATCTATAAAAAAAAACATTATTTCATAAAGTTTATATTTTTCAGAAGTAGAAGACTATTTTCATAGAAAATGGCGGACACCAAAACAAACAAAGGAGCTTCATCATCAGGTGAGCTATGTTTAAATACTCTATTAATAAAATCTCTACGTGCTCTACAATTAATTCTAAGCGCACAATCAGGATTTTTCGAAACAAATACATATAATAAGCTGCCAAAAATGGAACGCGATCGTTCCGATATTTTTTTTCACTCATGTAAATATGAGTGAAAATTAAGTAAACTTAATTAAAAACTTAAGTAAAAACTTGCCATTCGTATTTTTTATATGGGAACTCCTTATTTTTAAACAGATTTCGATATTTTTTGCACCCCCCCCCCTCAACTCCCACTTTTTGTAAATACACCATGTTATTTTGTCGAAAATATCGATTTTTCCTCCCTAAAACTTCTGAGAATCATCAGCGATGCTTTTTTGTTCCATCTATTCCATTCCACTCTCTATGTGTGAGAGTAAACATTTTTCTGACATTAGAATTTGTTGTTTTGTCTTTTCCTACCGGGGTGGGGAAAATTCCCACTATGTCAAGATGGGACAAAAAAGCATCGATGATGATGAGTTTTTTGGAGGAAAAATCGATATTTTCGAGAAAATAACATGGTGTATTTAGAAAAAGTATTTGTACAATTCTGCAGTAATTTATTTTTGAAGTTATACTTCTTTAGGGACGTTGAGGGTAAAAATTGAGTAATGTAACGGAAATGAAATCAGTAATGTAACGAAAATGTAACGAAATTGTAACGAAATTTTATGCGGTGAAATATCCAGCCCGAGACTGAAAATACAGAATAAATAACACGACTGTAAAGAGTATTGCCTATATCAAAAAAAATATGACGTATTGACAAAATTAGCAATAAAGATTTTTACCTAAATAACACAACTATAAAGAGTATTGCCTATATAAAAAAATAACTTTATTCAAAGGCTGTAGCCGGGTAAGCATGCAAAATCGGCCTTTGCATGGATTTGGCTGATTTTTTTTTTGAAAGTCACATTCTATATAACATTCAACCTGACCAAATATCAGCTTCCAAAAATTTGTAGTTTTCGAAAAAAAAATTATTTTTGATTTTCAAAAAAAATTTTTTTTTTGATAATCTATCAATCGAATTTGATGGTGCTTACAGTATATTGTAGAGGTACTTATGATACATCAGAGGTAATTTTATTATGATCATCTGATCATAATTACCTGGAAAAAAAATTAATAAAATTTAAAAATTAAAAAAACACCATGATGTACTCGGGGGGCAATCACCATTTTTTCACCAAATATACCTAGTATGTACCCATACAACATTTCAAAATCTCAAATTGTTCCGAAGGGTATAACATACTCGTATAAATATTCAAAATATTTTGCATGCAATGATATGCCAACGGAGGCGTGGCTTGGTGCGGACGGACCATAGAGATACTATAATATAGATAAAAGTAACATAACATTTCATGTAAGTGGAAACAACATGTAAATAATTAATAATAGAGTTATTCTCATTTTTTTTAAACAGAGCTTGACTGGCCCGGTGGGATATCGGGAATTTGACGATGGCGCGTGCCCTGACAAGGTTAAAAATAATAATTTTTAGTATTAAAATTAAAATAAAATTAAATATTTTTCTCAAGTGCCGTTTTTGCGAATCACGTGATTTCGAATTATGTTATCGTGTAATAATGAGGTACCAAAACCTTGTAAATAGCTTTTGTATCACCTACAAATAAATTGTCGTTTTCTAATTTCATTATCTATTTTGATGCAGAAGGAGATAGAAACTATAGCAATACCTATTTGGTATTAAATTAAAGGTTGAATAATTTCGTCTTTTAAATCGTCAAACATTATTTAATTTATTTTTATTTTCTTAAAATATTAACAAAAATTTTTAAGCCTTTTATTTTATACAAAAAAAAAACATTTAAAACTAATATATAAAAAGAAAAATTTTCTATATCAAATACACTAATTATTTTCGCACTACGCACTTGAAAATTAATTCAGTAATGCAAACTAATCATAAAAACATTTGTTCTTGTACAAAAGTTTAATAAAAAAATTTTATTGAATTTTTTTTCATAATTTAACCTGTATTAATATTTAATCTATATTTTATTAAAAATTATTATTTTTAACCTTGTCAGGGCACGCGCCATCGTCAAATTCCCGATATCCCACCGGGCCAGTCAAGCCCTGTTTAAAAAAAATGAGAATAACTCTATTATTAATTATTTACATGTTGTTTCCACTTACATGAAATGTTATGTTACTTTTATCTATATTATAGTATCTCTATGGTCCGTCCGCACCAAGCCACGCCTCCGTTGGCATATCATTGCATGCAAAATATTTTGAATATTTATACGAGTATGTTATACCCTTCGGAACAATTTGAGATTTTGATATGTTGTATGGGTACATACTAGGTATATTTGGTGAAAAAATGGTGATTGCCCCCCGAGTACATCATGGTGTTTTTTTAATTTTTAAATTTTATTAATTTTTTTTTCCAGGTAATTATGATCAGATGATCATAATAAAATTACCTCTGATGTATCATAAGTACCTCTACAATATACTGTAAGCACCATCAAATTCGATTGATAGATTATCAAAAAAAAATTTTTTTTTGAAAATCAAAAATAACTTTTTTTTCGAAAACTACAAATTTTTGGAAGCTGATATTTGGTCAGGTTGAATGTTATATAGAATGTGACTTTCAAAAAAAAAATCAGCCAAATCCATGCAAAGGCCGATTTTGCATGCTTACCCGGCTACAGCCTTTCATGATTTATAAATATGGATTTTGAAATAATATCCAATTAAAAGTTAATTTGATTAAATAGTATAGTAAAATAATGTTACGAATTATTAAATAAAATATTAGTGCTGTTTATAAATTTATATGCATTACATTATTTTATTCATTTAATCAAGTTGAAATTGAGATTATTAATAATCATTTTTCAATCATGCCAAAGAAGTATAACTTCTAACGCGTGTACATAAGTACACACTCATTGTTTTTTTATCAATATTTCCCGAAAACGGTTGGTCCTATAATAAATGAACAAAGTATATTTTTGTGTGTTTTGTGTCATATAATATTTCACAAGTACTCAGGAAAAAAATAAAGAACAAAAAAATACTTGATAAAAATGGGTGGGCCTACTGGCCTCATAGACCCCTGGTCTAAATTATTAATGCTTGATAGTGGAAATCGATAACACGTATTAATACTAAACCGGTTATCAATTTTCATAACTGTATCATTGAGGGTTCTCTAGTTATTAAACACTAATTTTAAGCAAAATCTTTTAATGGTTGTAGCTCCCTTACGAAGAATTTTCGGAGAATATTCACACAAGATTTTTTGCTTAAAATAACATCCTCGATCTGCTGTTAATTTTTTTTGAAGTTATACTTCTTTAGGGACGTTGATCGTAAAAATTTAGTAATATAAGCTATGTAACGAAAAGTTACGCGGTGGAACTATAGATACGGTATGTAAAAATGGTGTTTTTTTACCTAAATAACACAACTGTGAAGAGTATTGCCTATATAAAAAAGTACATATGATGACTGTAATGACACCCATTCAGAGTTGGGCAAATTTCATCCGTAAAATTAAATTGACGAATAACGAATAAATCATCTGTATCTGTGGCACTCACAGATACAGAATCTGTATCTGTTACAGATGATTTATTCGTCATCCGTAGAACTAACAGATACAGATGATTTATTCGTCATCCGTGAACTAACAGATACAGATGATTTATTCGTCATTCGTAGAACTAACAGATACAGATGATTTATTCGTCATCCGTGAACTAACAGATACAGATGATTTATTCGTTATTTAAAATTTATCTAAGATAAAAAATTACGAATAAACTTTTGTCTACCTATACTTTAACTTAGTAATATAACTTTGATGCATTCGGTGGGCGGTGTGGATATTAAATTAATTTAAAAAAGTGTTAAGGGGTATTTTAGGCCCGTATTTTTAAAATATCAATTTCACATATACTATATAAAATCCTTGTTTATAATTTAATGAATTAAAAAAAAATGTACATATGCATATTAAGTGATATTTGAGGCCCGTATTGTTGAAATAACAATTTTACATGTACTATACCTATAGAATTCTTGTTTATAATTTCATCAATTTAAAAAAAATGTACGGATGCGTATTAAGTGATATTTGAGGCCCGTATTGTTGAAATAACAATTTTACAAGTACTATACCTATAGAATTCTTGTTTATAATTTCATCAATTTAAAAAAAATGTACGGATGCGTATTAAGTGATATTTGAGGCCCGTATTGTTAAAATAACAATTTTACATGTACTATATAGAATTCTTGTTTATAATTTAATCAATTTAAAAAAATGTACAGATGCGTATTTAGTGATATTTGAGGCCCGTATTGTTGAAATAACAATTTTACATGTACTATACCTATAGAATTCTTGTTTATAATTTCATCAATTTAAAAAAATGTACAGGAGCGTATTAAGTGATATTTGAGGCCCGTAATGTTATAATGAGAATTTTACATGTACTATATAGAATTCTTGTTTATAATTTAATCAATTTAAATAAAATGTACAGATGCGTATTAAGTGATATTTGAGGCCCGTATTGTTAAAATAACAATTTTACATGTACTATATACAATTCTTGTTTATAATTTAATCAATTTAAAAAAATGTACAGGAGCGTATTTAGTGATATTTGAGGCCCGTATTGTAAAAATAACAATTTTACATGTACTATATAAAATTCTTCTTTATAATTTAACCAATTTTAAAAAATGTACATATGCGTATTTAGTGATATTTGAGGCCCGTATTGTTGAAAAAAGAATTTTACATGTACTATATAGAATTCTTGTTTATAATTTAATCAATTTTAAAAAATGTACAGATGCGTATTAAGTGATATTTGAGGCCCGTATTGTTGAAATAACAATTTTACAAGTACTATACCTATAGAATTCTTGTTTATAATTTCATCAATTTAAAAAAAATGTACGGATGCGTATTAAGTGATATTTGAGGCCCGTATTGTTAAAATAACAATTTTACATGTACTATATAGAATTCTTGTTTATAATTTAATCAATTTAAAAAAAATGTACAGATGCGTATTTAGTGATATTTGAGGCCCGTATTGTTGAAATAACAATTTTACATGTACTATACCTATAGAATTCTTGTTTATAATTTCATCAATTTAAAAAAAATGTACAGGAGCGTATTAAGTGATATTTGAGGCCCGTAATGTTATAATGAGATTTTTACATGTACTATATAGAATTCTTGTTTATAATTTAATCAATTTAAATAAAATGTACAGATGCGTATTAAGTGATATTTGAGGCCCGTATTGTTAAAATAAAAATTTTACATGTACTATATACAATTCTTGTTTATAATTTAATCAATTTAAAAAAATGTACAGGAGCGTATTTAGTGATATTTGAGGCCCGTATTGTAAAAATAACAATTTTACATGTACTATATAAAATTCTTCTTTATAATTTAACCAATTTAAAAAAATGTACATATGCGTATTTAGTGATATTTGAGGCCCGTATTGTTGAAAAAAGAATTTTACATGTACTGTATAGAATTCTTGTTTATAATTTAATCAATTTAAAAAAATGTACAGATGCGTATTAAGTGATATTTGAGGCCCGTATTGTTAAAATGACAATTTTACATGTACTGTATAGAATTCTTGTTTATAATTTAACCAATTTAAAAAAATGTACAGATGCATATTAAGTGATATTTGAGGCCCGTATTGTTGAAATAACAATTTTACATGTACTATATAGAATTCTTTATATCGACCTTTAATATCGGACAGAGACTCTCTAAAACTATAATCTCATCTAATACACATATCCTATTCTATCAGTGGCGATGTAGGGGGGGGGAGGGGTCGGTCCGCCCCGGGTGCTAAGCACCAAGGGGTGACACAATGACTCGTACATCCAGTTATCTTTTTTTTATATGTAATGAAAAACAAAAGGTGATGACAGATTACAGAGGACTGGAATTAATATTGAGTTGAGAACGAAAAAAAAATCAACATTTTTTTAGAAAGGGGTGTGCAAAAAACTGCCTAGAGTGCCAATCTACCCTACGTCGATTATTTTTTTCTGATTCACTACTTATTCAATACAGAAAATTGTAAATAACTCGACTCCTGTGCGAGATAGAGGGTTGTTTTGCCCCCCACATCCCTCCAGTCCTAAAGTATTTTTCCCGCCGGATCGAATGGGACCAATTACAACCCTTCATTTGTGACAGAGGGCGAGTTGTGAATTTATTAATACACGGGCCTCAAATATCACTTAATACGCATCTGTACATTTTTTTATATTGATTAAATTATAAACAAGAATTCTATACAGTACATGTAAAATTGTTATTTTAACAATACGGGCCTCAAATATCACAAAATACGCATCTGTACATTTTTTTAAATTAGTTAAATTATAAACAAGAATTCTTTACAGTACATGTAAAATTGTTATTTTTTAAATACGGGCCTCAAATATCACTAAATACGCAACTGTACATTTTTTTAAATTGATTAAATTATAAACAAGAATTCTATATAGTACATGTAAAATTGTTGTTTCAACAATACGGGCCTCAAATATCACTTAATACGCATCAGTACATTTTTTTAAATTGATTAAATTATAAACAAGAATTCTATATAGCACATGTAAAATTGTTATTTTAACAATACGGGCCTCAAATATCACTAAATACGCACCTGTACATTTTTTTTAAATTGATTAAATTATAAACAAGAATTCTACAGGGTGTCCCAGGACTGTGTCAAAGCTCAATATTTCATTTAACCCATTAGTGCATGACGTTTATTTTTTCAAAATTAAATGTTTTGATTTTATAAAACGTTTTATTTTAATGTTAAAAAATGTTTTCTAGATAAAAAAAAAATTAATTATTGTTAGATTAGCCAATATCGCATGTCCATTTAAATGGACTCTATACATTGTGGGTACTTAACCCTCCGTTAGGCGCGCGGCATATATGCGTAGACCACTACTATAAAAACTGTAATAATAAAAATCACGTTGTATCTGAGCACGTGCCCTTTTGAGTAACTGTCGATTATGAATTCTTACATATTATCAGTAACTTAGTTGCAATTTTTTAGCCCGGTGTTTTCAGTTATAACGAATCAAAAACGGCTGGTCTACGCATGTATGTCGCGCGCCTTAGGGAACATCCATAAACCACGTAACGCCTTTTTCTAGAATTTTTTGGCCCCCCTCCCCCCATGTAACAAAATCCTTCAATTAGCTGGACCCCCTCCCCCCTAAAAACGTTACGAGGTTTATGGACGTTCCCTAACGGTGTATCAATTTTTGTTGTTTCGATTTTTTATTTTCATCATTTTTGTAAGAAATAGTAGTTTTACTTTGTGGGCGTGAATTATATTTTACTATTTTCGGAAATATAGACATGTTTGACAAAAAAAACCTTGCAGGGGTGTACTTAAAGCTCCACAAAGAGTTTAGAATAATACCGAGTGTACGAGATTTTCATAATTACAGAACCCCACACCATTCTAGGCATGGGCATCTACAGGGAGGGGGGGAGCTATTGGGATACTTACCCCCCTGACATCGAGAAAATAGATGTAATATCCGATTCTATAATGTACTTGTGAAAAAATATATTTTATATTTTGGGGGGGGGGGGGGAAGACCTAATTGATTGAAAATTTACAGATGAACATGACTATCCAAAATAGCTAAAAGTGAAAAAAAAATACCTAGTGCCCTTACTTTTTTGGTCAATGTGATAAGGTCTAGGTCATCAAGTCATCACCCCCCCACCCCCCCCCCATATTTTTTTTTTTAGATTTTCCTGCATATAGATAAAGTAATTATTTCGGACATTGTAATATTCTTCTGATGAAGAGATAATCTGAAAAAAGTTTTTATAGTCGCTATGCATAGTGTCCATTATAAGGGATGCAACTAAATAACGTATTTTTTGTAATAAAATAAAAATAAAAAAATATATTTCATTGTTAAAAAATATTCTAGATAATCATATAAAACTAATAGCATTTACAAAAATCACAATATTTAATTGTATAATATTAAAAAAAATACTAACCCCCCGTTTCGTGTAGAGTATAAATTGGGAGCCATTTAATTGGCACTAGAACACTTCACAAATCAAAATGTACTTAACTACTGTAAAGGGTTTGTTTGTTGTCAATATAGGAACAACAATTACATACAAACAAATCCAAACTTGCAAACGTGACGATTAAAAAAAATAAAATCTAGACGTCCATTATAAGACACATTATGCACTAATGGGTTAATATAAGAATTGGAAGAAAACTTTAAATGCAAAATTTGTCAGGCTAGAGGAGCAGCATAATATAAAAATAGTTACATTTATACAGTGTCCCATAACTGCGTTACAAACCAAAGTTATGTTTTTTTAAATACAAACTATATATTTTTATTTGATAATCTAAAACCATTCATTTTTCTGGGTATTTTGATGTAGGTATCAAGTATGGAATTATACAGAGGGGTTTAGAAATAATGACCAATTTTGTAAGAAAATAGGAACATTTTCAACGCCTTGTAATTTTCTAATTACATAAAAAAAAATTGTTTTCTGTTTGAAGTAGTTTTGGCATATTCTCTATTATTGCGATATTATGTCAAACATTTACAAAATCGTTTTGTTTGTACAGGGTGTATCAAAACACTGAACTTAGTTTTTTTCAAAAATTTCAAATGGAACACCCTATATATTTTTATAATTTCGAATTGCCTGTTCAATTCTCAACACATTTTACAAACCATGTTGTATACCTAAATCCAGCCGTTAATAAGGTATTAATTTTATATTAAAATCTAAAGATTTTTTTAAAAACAATACAATTTTATTATATTCCATAAAATAATTAAATTTTTATATTGTTAATGTTTGTACGTTCTATTAGTTTGTTAAATTATTTTTTAGCGAATTGTTTTATTGATTATAATAAAGTTGTATTGTTTTTATAAAACATCTTAAGATTTTAAAATAAAATTAATAACTTATTAACGGCTGGATTTAGGTATAGAACATAGTTTATAAAATGTGTTGAGAATTAAACAGGCAATTCGAAAATGTAAAAATATATAGGGTGTTCCATTTGAAAATTCTGAAAAAAACTAGGTTGTGTTTTGACACACCCTGTACAAATAATACAATGTTGTAAGTGTTTAACGTAATATCGCAATAATAGGGAATATACCAAAACTACTTTCAGAAGAGAATACATTTTTTTTTTGTAATTAGAAAATTACAAGGTGTTGAAAATGTTCCTAATTTCTTACAAAATTGATCATTATTTCTAAACCCCTCTGTATAATCCCATACTTGATACATCAAAATACTCAGAAAAATGAATGCTTTTAGATTATCAAATAAAAATATATAGTTTGTATTTAAAAAAACATAACTTTGGTTTGTAACACAGTTATGGTACACTCTGTATAAATGTAACTATTTTTAAATTATGCCGCTCCTCTAGCCTGACAACTTTTGCATTTAAAGTTTTCTTCCAATTCATTATATTAAATGAAATATTGAGCTTTGACACAGTCCTGGGACACCCTGTATATAGTACATGTAAAATTGTTATTTTAACAATACGGGCCTCAAATATCACTTGATACGCATTTGTACATTTTTTAAATTGGTTAAATTATAAACAAGAATTCTATATAGTACATGTAAAATTGTTATTTCAACAATACGGGCCTCAAATATCACTTAATACGCATCTGTACATTTTTGTTAAATTGATTTAATTATAAACAAGAATTCTATATAGTTCATGTAAAATTGTTATTTCAACAACACGGGCTTCAAATATCACTTAATACGCATTTGTACATTTTTTAAATTGGTTAAATTATAAACAATAATTCTATATAGTACATGTAAAATTGTTATTTTAACTATACGGGCCTCAAATATCACTTAATACGCATCTGTACATTTTTTTAAATTGATTAAATTATAAACAAGTATTATATATAGTACATGTAAAATTGTTATTTCAACAAAACGGGCCTCAAATATCACTTAATACGCATCTGTACATTTTTTTAAATTGATTAAATTATAAACAAGTATTATATATAGTACATGTAAAATTGTTATTTCAACAAAACGGGCCTCAAATATCACTTAATACGCATCTGTACATTTTTTTAAATTGATTAAATTATAAACAAGTATTATATATAGTACATGTAAAATTGTTATTTCATCAAAACGGGCCTCAAATATCACTTAATACGCATCTGTACATTTTTTTAAATTGATTAAATTATAAACAATAATTCTATATAGTACATGTTAAATTGTTATCTCAACAATATAGGCCTCAAATATCACTTAATACGCATCTGTACATTTTCTTTAAATTGATTAAATTATAAACAAGAATTCTATATAGTACATGTAAAATTGTTATTTCAACAATACGGGCCTCAAATATCACTTAATACGCATCTGTACATTTTTTTAAATTGATTAAATTATTAACAAGTATTATATATAGTACATGTAAAATTGTTATTTCATCAAAACGGGCCTCAAATATCACTTAATACGCATCTGTACATTTTTTTAAATTGATTAAATTATAAACAATAATTCTATATAGTACATGTTAAATTGTTATCTCAACAATATAGGCCTCAAATATCACTTAATACGCATCTGTACATTTTCTTTAAATTGATTAAATTATAAACAAGAATTCTATATAGTACATGTAAAATTGTTATTTCAACAAAACGGGCCTCAAATATCACTTAATACGCATATGTACATTTTTTTAAATTGATTAAATTATAAACAAGTATTATATATAGTACATGTAAAATTGTTATTTCATCAAAACGGGCCTCAAATATCACTTAATACGCATCTGTACATTTTTTTAAATTGATTAAATTATAAACAATAATTCTATATAGTACATGTTAAATTGTTATCTCAACAATATAGGCCTCAAATATCACTTAATACGCATCTGTACATTTTCTTTAAATTGATTAAATTATAAACAAGAATTCTATATAGTACATGTAAAATTGTTATTTCAACAATATGGGCCTCAAATATCACTTAATACGCATCTGTACATTTTTTTTAAATTGATTAAATTATAAACAAGGATTTTATATAGTATATGTGAAATTGATATTTTAAAAATACGGGCCTAAAATACCCCTTAATACACTTTTTAAAATTAATTTAATATCCCCACCGCCCACCGAATGCATCAAAGTTATATTACTAAGTTTAAGTATAGGTAGACAATAGTTTATTCGTAATTTTTTATCTTAGATAAATTTTAAATAACGAATAAATCATCTGTATCTGTAAGTTCTACGGATGACGAATAAATCATCTGTATCTGTTAGTTCTACGGATGACGAATAAATCATCTGTATCTGTGAGTGCCACAGATACAGATAACTATTTTTATTCGTGTGTTGCGGATAACAGATACAGATTATTCGTTATTCGTCAATTTTTCATCTAGATGAAAAAAGTATCTAGATCTAGATGATGCCCAACTCTGCACCCATTGGCTACATATGTGCAAGAGGGCGGAGTTGTAATCGATATTTATATTTCCGTCATGATTTCCGTATATTATGTCATTGTTATTTAATTAAAAGTGAAAATAATTATAATTTCCGAAAGTTTTTAAATTGCACACAAAAAATATTCAGTAATACATGGAAATAACAAAAGCGAAAAAAATAGAGTAAATTACAGGCCAAAAATATTGTTATTTTTCATTGTTAAAATATAAACAGATATAGGTATGAAGTAACAAGAAATACTATTTACGTGTCATAAAAAAATTCTACTATATTTTCAAATATGCTAGCAAAGCTAAGACTGTTCAGTTACTGAAGGTTTTGTTAAACGAAACTTTTCAAAAATGCTAATTTTGACATGTCATAAAAATGGACATATTATTATCTTTAATAAACTTGGCGTGGATTAAGCCGTGGTATGCCATAAACTGTTTTATCTAGGATATAAATGTATGTATATTTCGTATATACATATACAGGGTGAGTCATATCAGGTGGAACAAACTTAAACCGTTGATTTAGAAAAATATTTCAAGCAAAAAAGTTCATATAAACATGTGTCCGGAAACTCTTCGTGAGGGAGCTACAGACTCCCAAAAATTTTAACTAAAATTGATTTTTAATTAATATCTGGAGAATCCATCGTGATACAGCAATGAAAATTAATATCTGGATTAGTAACAATACGTGTTATCGATTTCCAGTATCAAACAATGGTTATTTAGACCAGGGATGTATGGGGCCTGTGGGACCTCTGATTTTTATCTAGTATTTTTTTGTTCTTCACTTTGTTCCTATGTTTGGTAATTTTATAAGGTCATATGATACAAAATACACATAAATATACTTTGTTAAGTTGTCATAAGATCAACCGTTTACGAGAAATACGATGTGAAAGATAATTTTGCTGAATTTAACTTAATACGGACGCTAAGAATTACACAAAATAAATTTATATTCTTGTTCTATAATTAAAAACAAGAATAAATGTGTATGTAAATATACCTAAAAAATGCATACTTAACATCAGATAACAATTTTTAGTTTCGTTTTTTAGTTAATTAATAAAGCACGAATTAAAGTATAAAAACTGGCTATAATTCTATGAGGAGTCATATTAGGAGGAATATTTACACCAACTATGTTTCTTATTTTTAGTACTAGAACAAAAATATATATTTATTTTGTGTAATTTTTAGCATCCATATTAAGTTAAATTCTGCAAAACTATCTTTCCCATCGTATTTCTCGTAAACGGTTGATCTTATGACAACTTAACAATGTATTTTTATGTGTATTTTGTATCATATGACCTTATAAAAGTACTAAACATAAGAAAAAAGCGAAGAACAAAAAAATACTAGATAAAAATCAGAGGGCTCACAGGCCCAATACATCCCTAGTCTAAATAACCATTGTTTGATACTGGAAATCGATAACACGTATTATTACTAATCCAGGTATTAATTTTCATTCCTGTATCACAATGGGTTCTCCTGATATTAAATAAAAATCAATTTTAGTCAAAATCTTTGGGAGTCTGTAGCTCCCTCACGAAGAGTTTCCGGACACATGTTTATATGAACCTGTATATCATTGTAAACAGTGATTTTATAAAATATAAAGGCCATAGGGAGATAAGGATGCTAAAATTGCCCCCGGGCTTTTCTGAACGATATTTTCAGGGCATGTTTGTACTATAATAGTACATCGATTTTGAAATTTTTAGATCTCAAAATCAATGGGGTTCCGAGTAAAAATTAAAAAAGTCGAAAACAGAAAAACATTTTTTTCTCTTAATTGGCTGCACCGATTTGAATAAAATTTTTATGGTAGTCTGATATCTATATAAGCACATTTTAAAAAAATAATCAACTGTATAGCTCTGCATTATCATAGGAAAAAAAATTATTTTTTCAGAAAAATATTTTTTTCTATTGTTTTCCTAAAGAGTACAATTCTGAAAATATTTTTTTCGAATTCTTCATCAAAAAACACATAAAATATATTTTTTTCATATTTTTCCTAGAGGTACGCCATATCGAAAAAAAATAAATACTGCGAAAAAGTTGTATTTCCCGTTCATTTAACTACAGTGCCCGAACACTGTGTCAAAGTTCAATATTTCATTTATTAAAACAAATAGAAGAAAACTTTAAATGCAAAAGTTGTCAGGTTGGAGAAGCAGCAAATTTTGAAAATAGTTACATTTATACAGTGTGTCCCATAAGTGCGTTACAAATAAAAGTTGTGTTTTTTTAATACACAACATACTTTCTTAATTGATAATCTAAAAATACGATTATGAAATTTTGTTTTTTTCGAGAATTAAAAAATTCGCCCTCGTTATGAAAAAGGTAAAATAAATCCTCACCGAGGGATTATCCTGTAGTTCAATTTTAAGAGGTGCCGCAAAGGGGGGGGGGTCCGTTTCCCAATTAAATAACACAGAAAAATGATTATTATTTAGAACTAAAGTTATTATTACTAATTCATGATAACTGATGAAATTTTTTTAAGGACATCATCTTGTAGAAGATAAAATTACCTACAAAAGTATCTGCAAAGTAATGTCCCCTCAATTCAAGGTATCGAATATTACAGACATTCTAATTGATTTATTTGTTAAATTGTACGTTTTAAAGGCTCTCACAGCTTAACTACTGTTTCTATAAAAATAAGTTAAATGCTAATTTTATTCTCTACAAAATGACAAATGATACAAAATATCAATTACCATTAGTCAGTAATAATAACTTTAGTACTAAAGAAAATTTTATACAGGTTATTTGAATGGGAAATAACCTGTAAACCTCTTATCATTGTTCTTCCGGAATGATGATTTAATCTATGAAAAAACTTTTTTTTATGGAAATAAAAATAAATACTAATTTTATTGTGAAAAATTGACCTTTTTATAACTTTTGCAATAATATGTTTTCTATTTGATTCTGTTATTGTTGGTATATTATAATTTAAAAATAACGTTTTAATTGTTCATTGTTGCCAATTCATTATTATGTTTAAAAAATGTTGTCATTGTGATGAGACCGTTAGAGTTTGTAGGTGTTTTCATCCATTTTTGTTGTTAATAGACAATGTAAAACATATTATTTATGTAAAAATATACGAGATGTTGTATTTGAAAATTTTGAAAAAAATTAGGTTCAGAGTTTTTATACATCCTGTACATAGACTATAATTTTGCACATATTTGATGTAGGTAATATCACAATAATAGAGCATATGCTAAAACTACTTCTAGCAAAGAACAAAAAAATTAGTTGTAATTAGAAAAATACGTGTTGAAAATATTCCAATTTTCTTACAAAAATGGTCTATATTTCTAAACCGCTCTGTATAATTCCACATATGCTTGTATCAAAATACCCAGAAAAATTAATACTTTTAGATTATCAATTAAGAAAGTATGTTTTGCATTAAAAAAAAACACCTTTTTCATAACGAGGGCGAATTTTTTTTGACACAACTTAACTGTATATTATGTATAATAATCTATATATCTATATAGTTAAATGAATAGGAAATACAACTTTTTCGCAGTATTTATTATTTTCATTGTGGCGTAACATTAAAAAAAATATTTTATGTGTTTTAAACTCGAAACAAAATAATTTCATAATCGTATTTTTAGATAATCAATTAAGAAAGTATGTTTTGTATTTAAAAAAAAACACAACTTTTATTTGTAACGCACTTATGGGACACACTGTATAAATGTAACTATTTTCAAAATTTGCTGCTTCTCCAGCCTGACAACTTTTGCATTTAAAGTTTTCTTCTATTTGTTTTAATAAATAAAATATTGAACTTTGACACAGTGTTCGGGCACTGTAGTTAAATGAACGGGAAATACAACTTTTTCGCAGTATTTATTTTTTTTCGATATGGCGTACCTCTAGGAAAAATATGAAAAAAATATATTTTATGTGTTTTTTGATGAAGAATTCGAAAAAAATATTTTCAGAATTGTACTCTTTAGGAAAAGAATAGAAAAAAATATTTTTCTGAAAAAATAATTTTTTTTCCTATGATAATGCAGAGCTATACAGTTGATTATTTTTTTAAAATGTGCTTATATAGATATCAGACTACCATAAAAATTTTATTCAAATCGGTGCAGCCAATTAAGAGAAAAAAATGTTTTTCTGTTTTCAGCTTTTTTAATTGTTACTCGGAACCCCATTGATTTTGAGGTCTAAAAATTTCAAAATCGATGTACTATTATAGTACAAACATTCCCTGAAAATATCGTTCAGAAAAGCCCGGGGGCAATTTTAGCATCATTATCTCCCTATGGCCTTTATATGCATTACATTATTTTTTTCATTTAGTCATGTAAAATTGAGATTATTCGTAGTTGTTTTTCAATCATCCCAAAGAAGTATAACTTCTAACGCGTGTACATAAGTACTATTGTTTTTTACACTAGTTGTAAATCACCTTGAATATACAGGGTCCTCAAATAGTGCGTCCGGCATTGTTTTACGCCTAAACTATTGAAGATAGAGTTTTAGGATAAAAAATTTATTATATATATTGACCCTAAAGAATTTCAGGAAAATATTTTCAACCCCCTAAAACCGCTCCTTGGGGGGTAGTTTGAGGGGTACATGCCCGTTTCTCAGTAAAATCAAATGGAATGGTATATCAAAAAGTACATATTTGTAAAGATCATAAAAAAATAAGAAACTTTTGTAAAACAAAAATGTTCATACTATCAATTGTTTAAAAAATATGGCGACTTGTTCTCAAATTTTCGGGTTTTACTGAAAGTGCTCTAATTTCGTTAAATATTAATGGAATTTTATTATTTTTTCAAATTTAGAAAGTAGAAATAATGAACTTTGTAAAGATGTATGATTATTTGTGATTTTAATAGTTTAAAGTGTCATACGCAATATATCAAAAATTCAAAAGTTCAACTAGGGATAATTCGAAAATTTCAAATACAACGGTATATCAATTAGTACTTTTTCTTAAAAAGGATATGTAAATAAACAACTTTTGCTAAGAAAATTTAAAATTATAATTTTAAAATTGAAAACTGAAAATTAAAACTTTTAATTTTAAATTTTTTTATCAAAAGTTGTTTATTTACACATCTTCTTTAAGAAAAAGTACTAATTGATATACCATTGTATTTAAAAATTTTGAATAATCCCTAATTGAACTTTTCAATTTTTTATATGTCGAGTATGATATTAAAATCTCAAATAATGATACATCTTTACAAAGTTCATTATTTCATCTTTCTGAATTTAAAAAAATAATAAAATTCCACTAATATTTAGCGAAACTAGAACACTTTTAGTAAAACCTTAAAATTTGCGATCAAATCGCCATATTTTTTAAACAATTGAAAGTATAAAAAAAATTGTTTTATAAAAGTTTCTTATTTTTTTTATGATCTTTACAAATATGTACTTTTTGATATACCATTCTATTTGATTTTACTGAGAAACGGGCATGTACCCCTCAAACTACCCTCCAAGGAGCGGTTTTAGGGGACTGAAAATATTTTCCTGGAATTCTTTAGGGTCGATATATATAGTAAATTTTTTACTCTAAAACTCTATCTTCAATAGTTTGGGCGTAAAACAATGCCGGACGCACTATTGGAGGACCCTGTATATAGCGGATTATAGCCTATATCACTCCCGGGATTAAAAGACATTTTTTGACGTTTTTTACATGAAAATTGATTCAGCCATTTAGGCTGTAGCATGGTACATGTCACATATATACATATTGATATATGTATGTATGTATATACATTCATATATGTAATGTATACGTATATACCATACATATATGATGTAAACACATTATCCTTTTGTTTTTGGAGCAGTCGGGTAAAAATATCTACCGTACGAAAACTACTGAACCGATTTGAAATCTAAAAACTCTAGAATTAATTTAGGCTATATTATTATTATTATTCTTATTATATAATTTGATTTTGTGTATCCATACATTCTTCAACTGTTGTAACTTTGAACTTTAATTTCAGATAATAAAGAAGTAGTGGAAGTAGCGAAACCCTCAAAATCACGAAGTGATCCTCCAAAGATTAAACAAAATAACAAAAATCCAAATGGTTCGACAACTTCACCCGGTAAGTTATGTTTAATGTCATTTTGAAAAATTGCTACATACTCGTAATATAGGCTCAATAAATTGTTATCAATATAAACGAAATACACTCATCAAAAAAATTAAAGGATAATTTTTAACAAGCAAATTTTTACCAATTTTCAAACAGTTATATTTCCGCGAAAAATGATTGGATTTGCATAATCCAAAACTCATTCGAAAGCTTGTACTTTCTAGTTTTTTAATTAAGAGCCCAATTATTTTTATCATCCCTTGCCGCTCTGGGCCTAGGGTTCAAACAGTTAAAAAAATTATTACACTCAATTTTGTTCATTCAAATTTTGCAGTATTGATTTTATTGCTACTGCGTAAAATTTTTTCCAATAGTTGTTTTTGTACTAAACAGACTCATAATCAAAGTCCGTAAATCATTAAAAAAAATTTTTGTTAATGCTTGGCGCGGAAGAGTAGGGTATGATAAAAATGTTTAGTTTATTGTTCAAAAACAAGAAAGTATCAGCTTCAAAAAAAACCCTAGTTCAATAAAATTGAATCATTTTTGGCGGATTTACGGTAGTTTGAAAATGTTCCATTTCTTATTGTTTTTCAACGTTAGAGAAGATGGAAAAAATACCCTTTAATTAAATCATGAACATTTGACAGCTGTGAACATTAAGAAGAAAAAATCGCAGAAACTTGCTATTCTGGATAACTTTTTGGGGCACTATTAACTTAAAAAAAACATGTTTACATTTTAGGTTTCATCATTTTTGACAAAATTGGGCCAGATAACTAAAAAATGAGAAAATACCGTTTTTACATGTTTTAAAAATGAAAATCATGGGAGGAATTTTTTTTACAAAATCGTATACAACGATTTTAAAGAGAATACTTCCAGCTTTCTAATGATATCAAGCCGATCATTGTGCGATCATTATTTCAGGATATACAGGAGTCTAAAGTCAAAAGTGTCCTTTTGACTTTGACAGTGAATAACGCGGTAAAAAAAATCGTACGGAGATGATAAAAAACAAATTTTCAAGAAAAAGAAACAAGCTTCGAAAGCTTTCATTGATTCTCTTGTAAAAAAATTTTGCAAAAATGTTACGCTTTCAAAGTTTATAAAAAATTAAGGGATAATTTTTTGAACTTTTTGAACCTTTGGCTCCGAGCGGCAAGGGATGATAAAAATAATTGGGCTCTTAATTCAAAAACTAGAAAGTACAAGCTTTCGAATGAGTTTTGAATCATGTAAATCCAATCATTTTTCGCGGAAATATAACTGTTTGAAAATTGGTAAAAAAATTGCTTGTTAAAAATTATCCTTTAATTTAATATGAGTGTATTTGGAACAACATGTACATAAGGTGTTTTTACATCTTTTATAAGTATAAAGCATGGGGCTGATTAAAAAAGAGTAAATAATATCTTGTTTTTAGGGTTGCGTAGAAAACTAGGAACCCTTATAGTTTCTCCATGTCCGTCCGTCCGTCCGTCTTGAAAAATTTTGAGATAATAGGATGAAACTTGGTATACGGTTGTAGATTAATGACCCCAAAAACAGAAATGTTTGTAAACAATCAATTTAAAAAATTTGAAAAAATTCTAGAATGTAGCTTTTAATTAGTACTTTCACTGAAAATTATAACGAACATTGTCAAAAATATTTTGGACCCCCCTTCTATAGACTGAAAAGTGAACTCTAATTTTTTTCCACTTACCCCATTAAGTGGGGTGTCATTTAATAGGTCTCCCGCTATATAACAAATAAATTTACTATCGTTTAATAAGTTTAAATATTCAAATATGTACTTGCTTAAATTATATGAATCAATTTTTAGGGTTCCGTAGAAAACTAGGAACCCTTATAGTTTCTCCATGTCCGTCCGTCTTCAAAAATTTTGAGATAATAAGATGAAATTTGGTATACGGTCGTAGATTAATGACCCAAAAACATAAATGATAAGATTTTTGAAAAAAAAAACATTTTTTTGGGCCCTCTTTCCATAAAATGAAAAGTGTTTTAAAAAAAATTTCACCTACCCCATTAAGTGGGGTGTCGTTAGAAAGGTCTCCTAAAATGCAACAAAAAATGTATCAGAACTTTTTGATTTTAACCCTTCAATCACGATGTATTTTCTCTCCAAAGTCATTAAAAAAGCGTCCCCCCTCTATTTTCTAAACTATCAATTTAAAAAATCTGAAAAAATTCCAGAATGTAGCTTTTAATTAGTACTTTCACTGAAAATTATAACAAACATCGTCAAAAATATTTTGGACCCCCCTTTTATAGACTGAAAAGTGAAATCTTATTTTTTCCCCACTTACCCCATTGAGTCATTTAATGGGTCTCTTAAAATGCAATAAAAAAAGTCAGATAACTTTTTGATTTCAACCCTTCTGTCACGAAATATTTGCTTTTTAATGTCGCTGTCAGAGCGTCCCTCCCTCTCTATTTTCTATACTATCGGTTCGAAAAATCTGAAAAAAATTCAGAATGTAGCTTTTAATTAGTACTTTCACTGAAAATTATAACCAATAACCAACATTGTCAAAAATATTTTGGACCCCCCTTTCATAGATTGAAAAGTGAACTCACATTTTTTTCATTTAGCCCATTGAATGGAGTGTCATTTGATAGGTATCCTAAAATGCAATAATAAAAGCCAAATGACTTTTTGATTTTAACTTAACCTTTCGGTCACTAAAATTTTTAAAAAACTGTTTTTTTATAAATCGTAGTGAGAATGACTACGGAACCCTATTATGTGCGTGCCCAACTTTTTATTCCTCTTATATTATTACTTAATAACAATTACAATGTACTAAAATTATTCATAATCAAAAAATGAAAAAAACGTTTTCTCACAATATGCCAAAAGCAAACGATTGGGGAAATCCCGTAATACCTATTTAATATTATTAATTAATTAATTAATTCTTCTATTGCTAAAAAAAAAATTTTTTTATTTTTTTTTTAATCAAGGTAATTATCGTGATTATTATCATTTCGTACCCTGTTCGTGACTAATACAATTGCACTATTATTCTATTTATTTAAGCTAGATACATTATTGTTATAATATTATTACACAGAATATTTATTACACAGATTCAGTTAAAGAAGATAACAGAGGTATTGTTGGAAACAAAAGAGGAATCGATTTTCATTACAACACAGTAATGTTGTTATGTCTCGAGGGTTACCTCCACAAACTTTCCAATCCCAACTACGACTACAGAGTACATCAAGAAGATGCTGAGGTTGGTAAATTCGATGATATTGTCTATGAGTATAAAGATAATAATGACGAAGAATGGAAAAGTTTACTTATTCAATGTAAGAACAAAAAATTATCTGAAAATTTAATTAAAACAAGTAATCTTCTGAGCGAACATAAAAAAGAGACTTTCAGTTTGATTAAATTTATAAACTCGTCAAAAAAAATCAAAAATACCGAAAATAGTCATTTTATCATCTGTACGAATACTTCTTTTGAGTTTGAAGAAAACGGATACTTGAAGCAGTGGTACAAGAAAGCAGATACTCCAGTTAGTCTTTTACCTTCCAAAACACATTGTTTCACTTTATTCGACAGTAATTCTCAGTACAAATTTGACAATGAAAGAAATATTCCGATATTTTGTAAACATTCCAACATTGTCGAAAAAGACTGGAAGACATTTTTAAACAAACTTGTGTTTGTTGTCGATCAACCAAACCTTGAAGATAGTAAACGTATCATTGAAAAGAAAATAGAAAACATTTTACCTAAATCTGTAGAAAAAATATGGAATAAATTATATGAGATGATCATTCGTTCTTTGTACTATCAAACAAAAATAACTTCACAAGAATTATCAGAGTTATTTGAAACTATGGAAAGAAAGATTCAAGAAGGTTATGATAATAAATATGAAGAGTGCAAGATTGAATTTAAATGTGATTTGTCAGAAGTATATCAATTCTTGAGTTCCGAATTCTCAACACTGCCTATTGTTTCCACGAATCCTGAACTGACACTTATTAAAGTTGGTAAAGAAATTAAGAAACTGAGAGAAAAAAAACTTGTCAGAAAATACACCATGAAACATGTGTACAGAGTGGAAGGTAAAAAAATACATCATCGCCTAATCTTGTTATAATTATTATTGAAGATAGTGGCCAGTTAAAAATATTCAAAACTTTGAAATATGATGACATAAAATACATTATTATTATTATAAACGATCAATATTTGTCTGAATTTCAAAATTGTTATCAACTGTATAGAGATGTAGACTACAGTTTTAACTTATTAACAGATAAATCTAAACTATATGTCTTAGATAAAAAATGTTTTTCATTGAACGGGCAGAAATTCAGTTTCAGAGATATTCTTCAAGTAAATATTAATAGTTTAACACAACACAAGGTGGAATGGTTGAATAGCGTAATTACAGAAGACATTTTAATTTGTTTGTTCAATGAAGAATATGAAACCTTAAAATTAAGTTTTAACAATGAAAATATCAATGATATTGGCATTTATATCAAGAGGCGACTGCGTTGTTCAGAAGATAGTAAAATAGAACAATTTAATGAGTTATATAAAACCAGCAATTACACAATAACAGAAGAAGAACTGTGTAGTGCTGATGTTAATACGGTGTTGATTTCCGACGTGCCTGGTATGGGAAAATCTTCACTCGTTAGCAGCATGTTTAATGAATTACAAAAGAAACCCCGGGCACAAATTATAATCCGTTTAAATTTTAATGATCACACAAATTCATTTAGCAAAAAAGACCTGACTTTCAATAATTTTGAAATGATGATAGATTTTATAAAAAATGAATTACTGGCAAAAGCCAAACTTTCTAAATTATCACAAAATGTACTTAATTATACACTTCAAAGTAAAAATAAAATATTTATCTTTCTCGATGGTTTCGATGAAATATGTCCGGATTATAATGATATCGTTGTTAATTTTATCCAATCCTTAATGAAATATACAAATAGCAAACTGTTTGTGACGACCAGACCGGGACAAACAAACACTTTGCAACGAGTTTTGTCAACATCCGCGCTGTCAATAGAACCTTTCACAGAACAAGACAAACTATCGTACTTGGATAAAATACTTGAATCAAAAAATATAAATACGAAAGCATTGTTAGAGAAAATTAATAAAAAATCGAAACTAACAGAATTACTTGGTGTTCCTCTTTTACTGAAAATCGTAGCGGAAACATTAAAAAATGAGAATAATGACAAAATAAACATTGATGCATTGTTTAATTTGTCTCAATTATTCAAGAAATTCATTAATCATAAATTTGTAATTTACTCAGCAGAAAAAAAGAAACAAGACAATACAATTCCGGCAAGTCAAGAAGATAATAAAAGGATACAGGAGTTTTATGAAGCAGAACATGAAGAATTAGCTCTAAAACTGATATTTAATAGAAAAACAAAAACTCACAAAAAAAATGATTATGAACAAATAACAAAAATAGGTGTAGTTACACAAGTTAACGATGAAAGTATAGTATTCATACATAGAACTTTTGCCGAATACTTTGTAGCTACACACATACAAAAACACTTCAACGAAGACATAGTTATTGAATTATTATTGACAGCTGTATTAGTTGACAATGATTTAATAGCTTTAAGGCAATTCATAAACAACTACATACAAGATGAGTTAAATAATAGTGAAACAATAAACAAAAACTATAGAAGAAAATAATCCTGTATCGGGTATTTTATATACAGCTGCGAAGGAAAATAACTCACAAATATCAACTTTTATATTAGAGCATTTTAAACAAAATCAAATTGTGTTAGAAAGCATTATGTCATATAGACTACCAGCACTATACATCGCAATTAGTAATAATAACATAGAAATAGCAAAACAAATAATTAATTGTTGTGATAAAAATATAATGAATAAACAATGTAAGGCATATCAGTTTACATTTGGTAAAGGAGTTGGAGGGGGTGTGACAGCTCTACACTGGGCTGCTAGTGGGGGTCACACAGAGTTGGTGAGTTTGTTACTAGCTAAAGGTGCAAGTGTGGACATATAGTCCATGGGCCAGCCAAGATATCGGTATAATTTGGGGGTACCAAATTTCCTTTTCACAGCAGTTAGATAGGTTTATTATGATGTTAAAAAACCATGATTGCCATCTCAAAATGGTAGCTAACAAAAATGGCCGCCAATCCAAGATGGCGGATATTGAGTTTTAAAAAATCAACCATAACTCGAGAAATATTCGTCCGATTTCATAATTGTTTTTTATAAACCAAAGCTCTATATGTGTGCTTCAAATTTTGTTATATAAACTATTTCGATAAAGTGAACCATTAATTAGAAATTAAAAGAAATATTGAAAATTTTATCATTTTTTGTGATACTTTTTATTTAAATCAAGTTTTTACAAAATATCCTTGTACGTTACAAAAAAAAACTTTAAATGAAGCAAAGTAGTGTATTAAATTATCTTTAATTTGATGTATAACATGTATGGGTTTGATGTCTGAAAACACATGGAAACATGAATTTGATTTTACTTCCGTTGAAATTCACCGTTAACTAAATAACAAGCGTACAGAACAAAAAGCTTCAGATAGAAGTTGTAGCGTACAAAAATGATGTTTTTAGTATATTTTAATAATTTTAGCGTAAATTTAGTAATAATTTATAATAATACTAGTATGATAGTAGAGTAAAGTCGGTATATATGGACCAGGCGGGTAATATGGACACCTCTTTTTTTGCTCCATTTTACATTTTATAAAGACAAAATTAATATGTATCTAAGCTTACACTTCTAAATAACTGTGTCAGTTGACATGACACTGTTTGGAGAATAATAGCAGTATGATAGTAATATTAGTTTTGATTTGTTACAGGTAAAAACTAGTATTCGGTTTAGATAATAATTTCTTCAGTGAAAATGTGTGCGGCTACAAATCAAGAAGATGATACAAATATGCTAAGTGAACTAGAAATGTGTATAATATGTGGCGAGATAGAACCATTAAGTGAAGTGCACCCCCCAAAAGACAGAGAATCTTAGACAGTGTTATTTAATGCAGCATTAATAAAGAATTTTGAGCCTATTACTAAACGACGTGATATACCGAATAAACTGGTACACACTGTGAAATATCACCGTCAATCTAGAGCCAATTTCACCAATATCAAAGCTTTTAGAAAATTATTGCAATAATTTGTTTACCTCCTCTTTCAATAGCAATTTCACGCAGTTTCTTATCAGTGCTAAGCTCAAAAATTAGATCTAATGGATTCCTAGATCGGCTTCCCTTCTTATGCGGTGTTTACATCGAAAAAACAAAACAGAAACGCATCGTGTCTTTAAAACACTTCGTATTTAAAAATGTATAGGGTTTATTGCTTTATTGTCAAAAAAACACTGTGTTTCTGTTTTGTTTTCTCGGTGTAAACACCGCATTATATTTACTTTCTTTCTCACAGAAAATGCATTGTTTTATGTGTATAGTTTGTTTTACATCTGTTTTTAACCGCTTAAAACGTAGAAGATGAATCTTCTGTCTGTAATTTTCTTAAAGCCATGATATTGGTGAAATTGGCTCTAGATTGGCGGTGATATTTCTAGTCCATGGGCCAGCTAGCCAAATTTACGGAAATGGTATAATTTGGGGGTACCAAATTTCCTTTTCACAGCAGTTAGATAGGTTTATTATGATGTTAAAAAACCATGATTGCCATCTCAAAATGGTAGCTAACAAAAATGGCCGCCAATCCAAGATGGCGGATATTGAGTTTTAAAAAATCAACCATAACTCGAGAAATATTCGTCCGATTTCATAATTGTTTTTTTTAAACCAAAGCTCTATATGTGTGCTTCAAATTTGGTTATATGAACTGTTTCGATAAAGTGAACCATTAATTAGAAATTAAAAGAAATATTGAAAATTTTATCATTTTTTGTGATACTTTTTTTTTAAATCAAGTTTTTACAAAATATCCTTGTACGTTACAAAAAAAAACTTTAAATGAAGCAAAGTAGTGTATTAAATTATCTTTAATTTGATGTATAACATGTATGGGTTTGATGTCTGAAAACACATGGAAACATGAATTTGATTTTACTTCCGTTGAAATTCACCGTTAACTAAATAACAAGCGTACAGAACAAAAAGCTTCAGATAGAAGTTGTAGCGTACAAAAATGATGTTTTTAGTATATTTTAATAATTTTAGCGTAAATTTAGTAATAATTTATAATAATACTAGTATGATAGTAGAGTAAAGTCGGTGGACCAGGCGGGTAATATGGACACCTCTTTTTTTGCTCCATTTTACATTTTATAAAGACAAAATTAATATGTATCTAAGCTTACACTTCTAAATAACTGTGTCAGTTGACATGACACTGTTTGGAGTACTGGTATGTCATTGAGGGCAACTTAATGAAATTTGTCTTTTTTGATTATTTTTGTTAAATTAGTTTAAATTTTAATTGTATTGAATTGTTTAAATTGATTATATTGCTGTTTAAACTTGTAGATACAAGGGTTTGCCGTATGAACAGTGCTTTTAATCCACGTAATAATTATTGCCTTGGTGATAACTAATTTTTTTAAAATACATGTAGTTGCGGAAATTATGAACTATGGGGTATTATATGGCAAAGTGTAATAATTAAGCAGAATCGAGGTGAGGCAAATATAATGAAAAGTATATTAATCATCCATTACTTCACACCTATTCACTTCAACAAAAATCCTGTTTTTAGTATAAATATTCATGATGGTGCCTAGTAAATGGGGTATCTTTTACGGAGATTCTATCCGCATATTCCTTGCTATGCTACTGCTATTTTTTTACAGTGTCAACATACTAGTTTGAAATAAAAACAACAAAATAAATTTTAAAAACAAATGCTCCAACCACCTAATATAGATAATCCTGTATTAAAGTAACAAGCGTGTAATATGGACCACTCTGTTTGTTTTTTTTATTTTTATTTTGTTTCATTTAATAATCATATTTTTGCTTGCTAGATCTCATTAAAAGATTAAATTCTCTGTTTAGTGAAATGATAAGTGCTGATTTTAAATATATTATCATAGTTTCCTTACCGAAAACATGAATGATGTTCCATATATATGCCGACTTTACTCTAATATTAGTTTTGATTTGTTACAGGTAAAAATTAGTATTCGGTTTAAATAATAATTTCTTCAGTGAAAAATGTGTGCGGCTACAAATCAAGAAGATGATACAAATATGCAAAGTGAACTGGATATGTGTATAATGATAGATAAAAGACAGACAATCTTTGGACAGTGTTATTTAATGCAGCATTAATAAGGAATTTTGAGCCTATTACTAAACGACGTGATATACCGGATAAACTGTTACACACTATGAAATATCACCGCCAATCTAGAGCCAAGTTCACCAATATCAAGGCTTTAAGAAAATTACAGACAGAAGATTCATCTTCTACGTTTTAAGCGGTTAAAAACAGATGTAAAACAAACTATACACATAAAACAATGCATTTTCTGTGAGAAAGAAAGTAAATATAATGCGGTGTTTACACCGAGAAAACAAAACAGAAACACAGTGTTTTTTTGACAATAAAGCAATAAACCCTATACATTTTTAAATACGAAGTGTTTTAAAGACACGATGCGTTTCTGTTTTGTTTTTTCGATGTAAACACCGCATAAGAAGGGAAGCCGATCTAGGAATCCATTAGATCTAATTCTTGAGCTTAGCACTGATAAGAAACTGCGTGAAATTGCTATTGAAAGAGGAGGTAAACAAATTATTGCAATAATTTTCTAAAAGCTTTGATATTGGTGAAATTGGCTCTAGATTGACGGTGATATTTCACAGTGTGTACCAGTTTATTCGGTATATCACGTCGTTTAGTAATAGGCTCAAAATTCTTTATTAATGCTGCATTAAATAACACTGTCTAAGATTCTCTGTCTTTTGGGGGGTGCACTTCACTTAATGGTTCTATCTCGCCACATATTATACACATTTCTAGTTCACTTAGCATATTTGTATCATCTTCTTGATTTGTAGCCGCACACATTTTCACTGAAGAAATTATTATCTAAACCGAATACTAGTTTTTACCTGTAACAAATCAAAACTAATATTACTATCATACTGCTATTATTCTCCAAACAGTGTCATGTCAACTGACACAGTTATTTAGAAGTGTAAGCTTAGATACATATTAATTTTGTCTTTATAAAATGTAAAATGGAGCAAAAAAAGAGGTGTCCATATTACCCGCCTGGTCCATATATACCGACTTTACTCTACTATCATACTAGTATTATTATAAATTATTACTAAATTTACGCTAAAATTATTAAAATATACTAAAAACATCATTTTTGTACGCTACAACTTCTATCTGAAGCTTTTTGTTCTGTACGCTTGTTATTTAGTTAACGGTGAATTTCAACGGAAGTAAAATCAAATTCATGTTTCCATGTGTTTTCAGACATCAAACCCATACATGTTATACATCAAATTAAAGATAATTTAATACACTACTTTGCTTCATTTAAAGTTTTTTTTTGTAACGTACAAGGATATTTTGTAAAAACTTGATTTAAATAAAAAGTATCACAAAAAATGATAAAATTTTCAATATTTCTTTTAATTTCTAATTAATGGTTCACTTTATCGAAATAGTTTATATAACAAAATTTGAAGCACACATATAGAGCTTTGGTTTATAAAAAACAATTATGAAATCGGACGAATATTTCTCGAGTTATGGTTGATTTTTTAAAACTCAATATCCGCCATCTTGGATTGGCGGCCATTTTTGTTAGCTACCATTTTGAGATGGCAATCATGGTTTTTTAACATCATAATAAACCTATCTAACTGCTGTGAAAAGGAAATTTGGTACCCCCAAATTATACCGATATCTTGGCTGGCCCATGGACTATTCATAGTGTGTAACAGTTTATCCGGTATATCACGTCGTTTAGTAATAGGCTCAAAATTCCTTATTAATGCTGCATTAAATAACACTGTCCAAAGATTGTCTGTCTTTTATCTATCATTATACACATATATCCAGTTCACTTTGCATATTTGTATCATCTTCTTGATTTGTAGCCGCACACATTTTTCACTGAAGAAATTATTATTTAAACCGAATACTAATTTTTACCTGTAACAAATCAAAACTAATATTAGAGTAAAGTCGGCATATATATGGAACATCATTCATGTTTTCGGTAAGGAAACTATGATAATATATTTAAAATCAGCACTTATCATTTCACTAAACAGAGAATTTAATCTTTTAATGAGATCTAGCAAGCAAAAATATAATTATTAAATGAAACAAAATAAAAATAAAAAAAAAACAAACAGAGTGGTCCATATTACACGCTTGTTACTTTAATACAGGATTATCTATATTAGGTGGTTGGAGCATTTGTTTTTAAAATTTATTTTGTTGTTTTTATTTCAAACTAGTATGCGGATAGAATCTCCGTAAAAGATACCCCATTTACTAGGCACCATCATGAATATTTATACTAAAAACAGGATTTTTGTGGAAGTGAATAGGTGTGAAGTAATGGATGATTAATATACTTTTCATTATATTTGCCTCACCTCGATTCTGCTTAATTATTACACTTTGCCATATAATACCCCATAGTTCATAATTTCCGCAACTACATGTATTTTAAAAAAATTAGTTATCACCAAGGCAATAATTATTACGTGGATTAAAAGCACTGTTCATACGGCAAACCCTTGTATCTACAAGTTTAAACAGCAATATAATCAATTTAAACAATTCAATACAATTAAAATTTAAACTAATTTAACAAAAATAATCAAAAATGACAAATTTCATTAAGTTGCCCTCAATGACATACCAGTACTCCAAACAGTGTCATGTCAACTGACACAGTTATTTAGAAGTGTAAGCGTAGATACATATTAATTTTGTCTTTATAAAATGTAAAATGGAGCAAAAAAAGAGGTGTCCATATTACCCGCCTGGTCCACCGACTTTACTCTACTATCATACTAGTATTATTATAAATTATTACTAAATTTACGCTAAAATTATTAAAATATACTAAAAACATCATTTTTGTACGCTACAACTTCTATCTGAAGCTTTTTGTTCTGTACGCAGTTATTTAGTTAACGGTGAATTTCAACGGAAGTAAAATCAAATTCATGTTTCCATGTGTTTTCAGACATCAAACCCATACATGTTATACATCAAATTAAAGATAATTTAATACACTACTTTGCTTCATTTAAAGTTTTTTTTGTAACGTACAAGGATATTTTGTAAAAACTTGATTTAAAAAAAAAGTATCACAAAAAATGATAAAATTTTCAATATTTCTTTTAATTTCTAATTAATGGTTCACTTTATCGAAACAGTTCATATAACAAAATTTGAAGCACACATATAGAGCTTTGGTTTAAAAAAAACAATTATGAAATCGGACGAATATTTCTCGAGTTATGGTTGATTTTTTAAAACTCAATATCCGCCATCTTGGATTGGCGGCCATTTTTGTTAGCTACCATTTTGAGATGGCAATCATGGTTTTTTAACATCATAATAAACCTATCTAACTGCTGTGAAAAGGAAATTTGGTACCCCCAAATTATACCATTTCCGTAAATTTGGCTAGCTGGCCCATGGACTAATAGCTGGTATAGACGGTTGGACAGCTCTATACTGGGCTGCTAGTGAGGGTCACACAGTTACAGTGCAACAGTTAATAGATCACGGTGCTGATGTTAACATTATTAATAACAAAGGACTCACAGCTCTACAAATAGCAATGCAAAACAAACATACCAGAACAGTTAAAGTGTTACAAAGAACAGTAAATAGTACATGACAATAAATTTTTTATTTATTAATTTAGGTTTATTTATATATTAATAATTATCATGTATTTGAGGAAATAGATATATTGAAAGATTTTATGTATTTTACAAATGTTTAATATTAATTATTATAAATCGACAAATCTTAAAAATAAAACATTGTACATAAAAAAATCACTTGATCAGTCACAATTACTTTTCCAGGAAAGCAGGCGAAATGTCCTGGGCAATATTAACTCGGTTACCCAGGAAAAAGCGATCAGATCTGCTCTGATCCAATTGGATCCAATCTGATCTGATTGGATCTGATCAGATCTGATTGAATCCAATTGGATCTAAAATCGGAAATAAAATTTTTCATTAAAAAATAGATCCAATCAGATCTGATCTGATCCGTAATTTGACCCATTCAAATCTGACAGATCTAATTGGATCAAATTTCAGATCTGCTCTGATCCAATTAGGTCTGATCGCTTTTTCCTGGGTATAATAAACTTCATCAACAAAACTGTTGTGTATCGAATTTTATTGAAAATACGTTTATATACATTTCAATTACAAACAAGTCTAATATTGTAATATATTACATAACGAATATTAAACTCTAGAGAATAGCCAAGTTAACATGTAGAGGTGTGCTCATGGTTATAGTAATAGACCAGTCTGTCGTGCTCTAAGTCTTTCCTTACTATGTGACTGTCGTTCTGCAAGCAGGAGGAATTATTGTAGATTAAAGAAATGTTACCAAGCAACACAAGAACATTGAGATTGTTTTTAATTTAGATGTAGAGAAACTGAAGAACATTTGCATAGAATATTTTAGTGATTATATTGTCATGTATTAAAATAAATAAGAAACAACAGAGACTGCATAGGTCTAATGTAAATGAATTTGGTATTAAAAATAAGAATACAAATTGTCAGCATTTAATTTATAATTGTATTTTTTATAAAGTGTAAATTTAGGTTAAGATATTATGTAAAACAAATATTTTGTTCTCGTTTCGAAATATGTTAGTTTTTGACTTAAAATAAATTCTCGCTGAAGGGAGTAGGGGTTCCTTTTTCCATTTTAACAACATGGGAAAATGATTCTTTAGTACTAAAGTTGGTATTACTGATTCATGATAACTGATGAAAAAATTTTAAGGACAACATTTTGTAGAAAATAAAATTCGATACAAAAGTGTCTACAAAGTCATGTCTCTTAATTCAACGGATCAAAAGTTACAGACATTCAAAGTGATTTATTTGTTAAATTGTACGTCAAAAAGGCTCTCATGGCTAAATTATTAAAAATAAGTTAAATGGTAGTTTTGTAGGAAATTTAATTTTCTATAAAAACAGTTCAAAGAGCTATAGGTTTAAATACAATGAGTTAAAACTTATAAGCGTTTTAAATATTTATTTTTTAACAAAAATCTTCTTTTTAACGTCATTTTTTTGTAAATATTAATTAAACAGCAATATGAGCTGTAGGAAAAGGAATAACCAAGCCAATAACTAATATGACTATAACATAATTTTATTTCTACAAAATGACGTACCTACTTAAAAATTTTTCATTAGTTATCATGAATAAGTGATACCAACTTTAGTACCTATTCGATAATAGGTAATATTTCCATGTTATTTAAATGGGAAACAAGACTCCCAATTGTGGCACCTCTTAAAATTGAATTACATGGAAATCCTTGTGGGGGGATTTATTTTGGGTAATAAACTAATAAACTACCTTATGTAGAGCGAGGAAATATAAAATATAGATTTTTTTTAACACACCCTACTGTAGGTACTTGAAAGAAAAATATATTTTTGAAGTAATGTTAATCTGATTGTCTTGGTTATAATACTTATATATAATATATTTGTTGTTTGTGAGCTATGATAATAAATGTGTAATGCAGCGTTTCTCAACCTTTTAGTACGTGCGACCCAATTTTCAATTACAATTCTCATTGCGCCCCCCCCCCTCCCTCATAAAAAAATTTCACTAATAAATAGATCTCAGCTGAATATAAAAAATGCTTAGTGTGTCAATTTCTAATGTTAAACCTTCTTTCGAAAAACTATGCTCTGCAAGACAGGCCCAAGGGAGTCACTAATAATAATCTTGTGTTAAAAATTATTAAATACATTGTGCAGTACTGATGCATTCCTATTTATAAGTGTATTATATCAGTGTAAATGTAAACGTTTATTTTATTATTAAATTTGCCTTATTTAACTCACCGCGATATTTATTTATTTATATGTTTGTGGCAATCCCATTTCCATAGCTACATGTTTTAAAAAATACCATTTGTCACTATTGTCAATTGAAAATATTTTTTATTATTGACATTGGACATCGATAGAAATAGAAGGAAATCTATTAAAATCAATAAATATTAATGTAAATATATACATAATACATATATATACGTGATGTGTTTCAGTGATAATTAATTTATAAAAAAACTTGATATAAAAACGAATTTAAAAATGGTTATTTGTTGGTAAAGATTCAGAAGGTATGTTAACATGAACTTTTTTGAATTTTGTTCTTTGTATATGTTTAACTAAAAAGTCAAAAATAAAAAATTATAAAAAAACCTTTTTTAAAAAACAATTTGCCTTTAAAAAACCAACTAAAAAGCTGAAAATAAAATTCGACTCGTTCGTTCTAAATATTGAATTTTAAAAAATGTTGATTTTGTTCATACTAGAAGATACTTTTTTTAACTCTTCTAGTATGAACAAAATCAACATTTTTAAAAATTCAATATTTAGAACGAACGAGTCGAATTTTATTTTCAGCTTTTTAGTCGGTTTTTTAAAGGCAAATTGTTTTTTAAAAAAGGTTTTTTTATAATTTTTTATTTTTTATTATGTCAGAATGTATTTTATTGCTTTCCTTTCAGTAAATTAAATACATTTTTTAACATGTTTTCTCATTTTTTTCTCGATATGCTCGCGCCCCCCATTCAGTTTTATCACGCCCCCCTAGGGGGGCGCGCCCCACAGGTTGAGAATCGCTGGTGTAATGTTAAATAATGGTAAATATGAAATAATAGATACGTAATATACATAGGTATCTATTTTTTATAAATACATTCTTATATAACTAGGTTACATATTGCATAGTTTTGTAATATTAATATACAAATTAAATATCATTAAAATCTTAGTTTGTTTTTATGATCATGCTAGCTGATTCCCGTGGCTTCGTTCGCGTGAATTACAACCCTCCAGACGTGATAGGGGATGACATATTACATTTTTTTATTGATTTTTATTCACTACCTATAAAAAATCGTAAATATCTCGGATTTTAGTTGAAAATTGCAAAAAATGTCTACCCCAGCCATTAAGGGTTGAATATCAAATTTTTTTATTGCAGATTATTTTGCCCGACTTTGCCATTATAACTTAAGCAGCTATGCAGATCAGCATATAAAAAAACACACTTCCTGTCTACCCTCGCCATTATGGGTTGAATGTAGAAATTTTTATTTTAATAGATGACTATTTTGTTCGAATTTACCTTTGTAACTAAAGCAGGTATGCAGATACACATATCTAAAATCCATTCTCGTCTTCGTACTATTAGGGGTTGAATGTCTTTGATTTTCATAATTCATACGAGGGTTGCAGCCAAAGGCTGAGACCCGAACAAGTTTGATATTGGGCAATTTTATACAAGATTACTAAAACCTGTAATAATGATAAGTGATTATCACCGCCAAATTAAAAAAAACTATAAAAAATAGTGGTACTATTTATGAACAAAAAAATTCAGTAAATGTACAAATTTCAACATTCAACCCCTAATGGGGTGGGGGGTTAACAGGGGGTATATTTTTGATATTTTTAATTACGATTCGTGATATTTACGATTTTGTATAATGAATAAAGAGCAAACAAAATTAAAAAAATATTTCATCCCCTGTCACGTATAGACGGTTGTAATTAATTTCATTTCATACTATACGATTGAATTACAATGAATAATTCATTTTGTATAAATTCATTATACAAAATCTTAAATATCTCGATATGGCAGGTCTTTTAGGTCAAGTGCAAAGTATTATTTTTTAGTGTAAATTTTATTTTTAGTGGAAAGTATTTATTTAAAGTGATATAATTTGTTTTTTTTTTTTATCACCTAACAAAACAAGAAAATGTTTAAAAGCTGTCTAAAAGAGACCAACAGGCCTCAAAAGACAAATTTATTATAAAAAAAAAATTGTTTTTAGTTCAATATATATTGTTTAATGTTGAATATTTAATTTTTCGTGCAGTAAAACATATTTAATAAAAAGTGTTTTATTTAAAAAATCTGTCAAAACATACATTATATGTCATAAGGGTTCCGAAGTATGTACTACGTGGACTGTTTGGAACCACTTACAAGTGCATTTTTGTGTAAGAAATAATATATAAAAATAGAATTATACTTATTCTACTAATTGAGATCGACATTTTGACATCCCGCAAACCTAGATATGAAAATAAAAAAAATCCATGACGCCCCTTCTTATTTTTCTTAAATTTGAAATTATATTGTTGATTTTAGTAGTTCCACCAAAACCACTTTACCAAAAATTGAAATGATATTGTTAACTTAAGTATTTGTCGAAGGTAGTCTCACCAAAGCCCCATTACCAAATTATTTTCGGATTTTATAAGCCAGAGTTAGAGTGGCTTGAAGCCCTCTACAGGTGCCATTTTTGAGTTAGAAAAAATAGTGTCATATTCTACATATTGAGATCTAAATTTCGACACCCCACATGCCTAGATATAAAAATAAAAATTTCTATGACACCTCTCCCCTTTTCCCCAAATTTGAAATGATATTATACTAAATGACTTTAGTATTTGTCCTTGATAGTCTCACCTATGTCTCATAACCTAATTTTTTTCAAATTTTTTAAACAGCAGTTAATGAGTTAGCGAGGGGGGGGGAGAATAAATTTCTGCTTGGAACCCCTTGTTGGCGTCATTTTTGAGTTAAAAAAATAATAAAAAATATGGACATATTCTGCCAATTGAGATCTACATTTTGATACCCCCGAATACATTTTTTTTAATTTGCTTTAAAGCTTTCTACAGGCGCTATTTTTGATTTAGAAAAAAATAATAACCAGGATCAAATCACACTATTTTGGTTACTCATTTTGCCACATGCCTTATTAAAAATATTGTTTTGCATAGTTTTAGCTCCTTAGCATCTTCCCTGAAAAAAATTTTTTTTTTCAAAAAATGTGTGAATATTCTACTGTATTTTTATACAGGGTGGCCCAAGTAAAACGAAACGGGCGCGCTTTTGGTCATTTAAAATAAGATTTTGAAAAAAAACTCGAACACGTCGATTTTGATTTCAAGGGGGACATCTTTTGCTATCAAATTTTTGGAAGAATCTTTTCAATCCTCAACGCTATGAGCACAACCCTTAAAATTTTAAATAGCATGATAGGGCAAGTGATACCTCATTTGAAAGGGTTTTTCATTCTGAATACGGTGCTTTTTGATTTTTTTCAAATCTGTTTAGTTTTAGTCAAGTTATTTACATTTTGAATTCCATAAATGCAATGATTTTCTGATCAAAAAACAAATATTTACAGCTAAAATTCAAAACAAAGTTGGCTTATTTTCTTATCAAATAATTCAAAAACACCCAATTTGGCCATTTATTGAATTAATTAAAGTTTTGGATGTTTTTTTAAATTTTTTAATTAATAAATGTCCAAATTGGATGTTTTTGAATTATTTTATAAGAAAATAAGCCTACTTTGTTTTGAATTTTAGCTGTAAATATTTGTTTTTTGATCAGAAAATCATTGCATTTATGGAATTCAAAATGTAAATAACTTGACTAAAACTAAACAGATTTGAAAAAAATCAAAAAGCACCGTATTCAGAATGAAAAAATCTTTCAAATGAGGTATCACTTGCCCTATCATGCTATTTAAAATTTTAAGGGTTGAGCTCATAGCGCTGAGGGTTGAAAAGATTCTTGCAAAAATTTTATAGCAAAGGATGTCCCCCTTGAAAGCAAAATCGACGTGTTCGAGCATTTTTTCAAAATCTTATTTTAAATGACCAAAAACGCGCCCGTTTCGTTTTACTTGGGCCATCCTGTATCTACATACTACAAATTATAATTTTACAATTAAAACAAAAAAATAAAATTATTAAATAAAGCATTAAGTTTCATTATATTTTATTTATTTTTTACTTTTTTTCCAGAAAAAACGGCGTTAGGTTAAGGGAAAAAAGATCGAAATAATAATGTAAATAAATATAAAATCAAAGCTGAAGACATAATATATCACGTTTTTTTTTTTAATCATATAGGTAGGTACATATTGATAAAAATAAATAAACATAAATGTTATAATTTAATTTGTTCGACTTGCCCTTTTTTAACAAAATTCTTATACAACAGTACTAAAATGTACAATACATACAGTAGAACACCTACTGCGGGTATTGCGTAATACCAGATAGTCCCGGGTGTACTACTGTATAACACACACCACAGTACAGGAAATAAAAGACACTCTAATGTATAAATTATGTAATTGAATGTTCGTAGGGTTATGTTGCAGCATAGAGAATGATGAGGAGAAAACCAATTATAATTAAATATACACACAGTAGTGTCAATCACAGTCATTCGGAGACTTTTAGTTATAGTATATTTTTCTCTATACCAGCGATACATGCCAACAGCACAGACACTCCAATGCACCAGCAAACAAATCCACGCCAGTTCTGCTAAAGCTGCAAACCCCATTGATATAACGACTAACCGTGAACCTGTAATACGTCAATTATAATTATAACACCCTATAAACCAGTGATTTCCAAACTGGGAGGCGCGCCTCCTTGGGGAGGCGCGGACTAGTGCAAAGGGAGGCGCGAAAAGTATAACAGAAATTTAATTTTCATAACATCACATTAAGGTGTATAAATAAAAAATATATAATTATAAATAAACTTTTATAACAACATTATTTGTGTATACATATACATACTATCTGTTTCTGAAAGAGACGTTACTGTGTAGTTTTCATAGGTGGACACAGTTAATCGAAAAGTTAACTTCATTAATCGTCAATTCGTTAATAAAAAAGTTAACTTCGTTAATCGTTGAAGCGTTAAAATTATGAAAATTTAACGAAAGTTAAAGTTAACCGAAAATTTAACGAAAGTTAAAGTTAACCGTTAAAAGTTAACCATCAAAAATGTTTGAAGGCCTTTTTTTGCTATTTCGACAACTTACGGACTAAAGTTAACGGAAGTTAACAAAAGCGTTAACATTTTTTTGAGTTAACTTAAAAGTTAATCCGTTAAGCATTTTGTTAACTTCGTTAATCAACGATTCACGGATTAACGAGTGAATGACCATCTATAGTAGTTTTTGACTGACAACTATTATTGAAAAAGCAAAACTGATAGAATTATCATAAAAAAATTCACTCCCCTTAATAAGACCTAGATTTAATGAAGTTTGTGCTAATAAACTTAATTATTTTTAATTCATCGCATTAAAAATAAATTTTACACGCAAAAAAATACATTTTATACCTGTTTAAAATATGTCTGTATAATTTTATGAAATAAAGAGGGGGGGGGGAGGCGCCAGAGATTAATTTCTTTTAAAGGGAGGCGTAGATACATAAAGTTTGGAAACCTCTGCTATAAACAGTGATGTATTGGTAAAATAAGAAGTAAGGGAACGCATAGTGGGAGCAAAAAAAGTCCTATTTTCAGCAAACTATTTTTTTCCATGTACCTAAGTTTTTATTTTTCTTATTCTTACTATACAAAATATTAACGAACACAAAAAATGAAATTAAAAAAAAGATGAAAATCAGAAAGATATTATTATTGTGTAGTACACTTATGGTGTACTACAAAAACTCCCAAATAGGATCACACCACAAATCACATATAAATAGATGATCAGCTCTTATGGCCGGTTTTGACACAACCAGTAAAACGAAAGGAGCAAGGGGAGTACACGTTCTAGTTATTTTCATGCCCTATGTTGGTTAAACTGTACCCGTTAGTTAGTAACTTTTTACTGAGATGTTGACAGTTATTTGAAATATATATTTGTTGCAAAATGTGATGAACGTTCAACTGAAAGTTATGAAGACGTGTTGTAGTTATTTGTGTGGTGTTTTCTATTTTAAATACATTTTTCTGTGTTATCGTGATTTTGAAGTAATATATTTCAACTTATATTCAAAAGTTTTTGAGATGGTATTGAAAAAAGTAAAAATTTGGTGTTTAATTTTAAAATTACTTACATTTAATATCATACACATTTGTCAATGTAATGAATAGGTAGATGTTTAACAGTAATGTGGATATAATGATAGTGCGTATTGTATAAGAAACTGTGTATAATTGTAAAAACTTAAAAAAATTAAATAATATATTATTGTAAAATTCAAAATATGTATATTATATAAATAAATAAATAACTTTTTTTAAGTTGAAACTGCTTTTTATTATTTTCCCCTTACTGGTAATATGTATAGTAGGCAACTTGCATAACAAACCGTTTCACCCCTCCTTTCGTTCTTTGTCCCCTCGCCTATGGTGCAAACTAGGGAGTGAATAATACTATACCAGTTGTTTATCTATATTTATGTGATTTGTGGATCACACACATTTTTATCATTTGCCCCTGCTCTTTTAGTTTGCTGGTCAGTAGCGGATCGATGAGAATGCAACCAGGTTTTTACTTAGAAAATTGGATTCCAAAATTCCAAGGATGGTCCATGAAGTTTAATAAACAGTAAATTTGCAACATGATCAATTAAAATGCGTGATCTTCTTTCCGTTACAATTAAATTCATGCTGCTAAAACCACGCTCGCCTTCTGAAGAACTGCAGGCTATAATTTTAGAATATTTTTTTAAAGTTTCCAAATCGTCTGAAATGTTACGACCACCACAAGCCAAGTAATCTCTAAAGGCATTTAATGTTCTCCCCAAAGGTAAATTAAAGCATTGGCAGAGAGATTCTACTTCCTTTTCTCCAAATTCCAAATTAAATTCAGATGGCCATTCGGTTGGTTCAAGAATTCGCAATTCTTTAACAATGTCGGAACTGTCGGAAGTCATAATTTCGTCTGAATTTTCATTTGAAATTAAAAAAATTTCTACTCAAAAAGTACTGGAACGCGTTCCGGTTCTGAAAAAAGTACTGGAACGCGTTCCGGTTCTGAAAAAAGTACTGGAACGCGTTCCGGTTCTGAAAAAAGGTAAGGGAACGTCGTTCCACCGCGTTCCCCTCCCAATACACCACTGCCTATAAATACATTTATGCAGGCCCGGATTTACTATGCAGGCAGTGTAGGCACGTTGTAAATCCGGCCCTGCATTTATGTGACTTTGTGTGTACGTATCTGTTGTCTAATAACCATAGATGGGCATTAACTCGTTAATCCGTTAATCGTTAATTAACGAAGATAACAAAATGCTTAACGGATTAACTTTTAAGTTAAGGGTGATCCTGCTTTATGAGGCCAAAACAAAGCGTTTTTTGGGTAATTTTTTGATGACAGAAAAAATAAGTAAGTGTAACGAACTTTTCAGATTATTTTATTGCATATTTGAATGTTAAAAATTTTTTTTTGAGACAAAAATATTCAAACGTAGCCAATTTATATGTAGATTTGTGCAACTCCTCTCCAATCGGCGGGAAAGAAAGCTCGTAATTTTTATCTGAGACAAAAAAAAAACAAAGTAAATTTTAATTTATATATATTTTCTTCTATGTGAACTAAGAAAAACCCAAAAAATTGTAAAATAAAAAAAAATCAGGTTTGAAAAAAAGAATTTGCTTTTTGCATGATAGAGATCATTTCAACTTGCTAAAAAAAGTTGTTTAGAATTTTGAATCTTTTAAGTTCAAATAGAAGAGAATTCAAAACTGAAGACAACAAGCTTTGGTTCATTTTGATTGGTTGTTTAGTTTTCTTGCAATCACGCCCGCCAATTAGGAAAAATAATAAAAATTAAAACTCGAGAAGACGTGCTTCAAAGTTTACGGTCTACAGTCTATAAATATTTCGAATTTGCCTATTAAACTTTACAAACATATTCGTAGATATATTAGGAAGAGATTTAAGCAATAAAAAATGTTTTTTTTAGATTTATAAAGCAGGATACTCCCTTAACTCAAAAAAATGTAAACGCTCTTGTTAACTTTCGTTAAATTGAATTTCCGTTAACATGAGTCCGTTACATTGGTTGTTTGTTGACATATTGTCATTATTTGTTTGAATTACGCGTCACGCGGGTTTTCTCAAAAGAGCAAGAATCTAGAGCCGATAAACTCTTATCCTGTTGATTACTTGCTATGTGCCAGTGAATACAAGTTATTATAACCTGACTTTTTAACGTTTGCGCCATTTTAACCGACTTCATTTAGAGTTTATCTTTTTCTTCCATATTTCATATTAGTATAGTAAGTAAAGAAAGCATGATGAAGGATTAAATATAAAAAGATATAATTTAATTCATTAAGGTTTCTTAAACTAAAATTGCACCTTAACCACAAAAGTTATGTCACTCGACACGTGTTTCGACTTCACAAGAAGTCCTCATTAGGAGTCTAACGATTCCAGACTTAAGGTTTTGTTTCGGTGCGCAGGTATATACTCTGCTACCCGTGCGAGTCCAGGGCAGGTCACTACTATCGTTTGTAATAATTTAATTAATTAATCTATCTACTTGTTTTTGTTTTATTTACCAATGTATCCCATCCCAAAAGGCTTCAAAAGCAGTATACGTTTTAGATGGTTAACTTCTAACGGTTAACTTTAACTTGCGTTAAATTTTCGATATTTTAACGCTTTAGCGACTAACGAAGATAACTTTTTTATTAACGAGTTAACAATTAACGAAGTTAATAATTAACGTAGTTAACTTTTGGATGAACTGTGCCCACCTATGCTGAGTACTTACAAATAATTAGCAACGTAGATATAAATATTGGAAGTGTTTGTTTCAATACAGTGTTGTGTGCACCCCTTGTTTGATAAGAATACTGTACTCTTGCTACAGTAAGCATAGACATGCCCATCGAAAACCACCGCAACATATCTGCAATGTTAATAATGACTATTAGTAAGGGAGTTAGTGGCAAAAGACCCCACAATATCCTTATGGGAAACTGAGTTCCGTTTAATGGATTGAATTTTTGATATGTTGCGTATTTTGTCCCTCTTATCAAATGTTTCAAGGGGCAGAAACTCCCAAACCTTCAGAATTTTGAAGTAAGAATTATTGTATATTGCATCTAAAATGCACGATAGTTCTAACTTCAACCAAATGTATTTCAAAATCCTGAAGTTTTGGGAGTTTCTGCCCATTGAGACATTTGATCAAAGAATTCAATCAATTTAACGGAAGTCAGTTTCCCATAAAATTATTGTGGAGTCCATTAGTATATGATCTGCACATTTCTCGCAGTGATTGCGATTAGTATGATAGTTTGGGTGTAGCCGAATAATTTTTTTTTTATACAGGGTGATTCAGCACTGTCGTGCCAATCTTGAACAGTAGATTGAAAAAAATATTTTAAGCAAAAAACTTTCAATAAACATGTGTCCGGAAATTATTCCTTAGGGAACTACAGGCTTCCAAAGATTTTACTAAAAATTAGTTTTAATTTAATATCTAGAGAACCCTTTGTGATAGAATTATGAAAAGTATTTGGTTTAGTAATAATATGTGTTATCGATTTCTAATATTAACCAATTATATTTTAGGCCAGGGCTGTATGGGGCCAGTGGGCCCATCGATTTTGATCTAGTAATTGTTTGTTCTTTAATTTTTTTCCTGAGTTGGTTCTTTTATAAGATTATATGACACAAAATATACAAAAACATACTTTGTTTGTTTATCATAGGATAAACCGTTTATGAGATATATCGATGGAAAAGAATGCATGCAGAATTTAACTTATACGGATGTTTGAAATTACAAAATATAAATTTATATTCTTTTTCTATGATTAAAGGTAAGAATAAAATTCATATAAATAAACCTCCTAATATGAATCCTGTAAGATCTATAGCCAGTTCTTTTACTGTTACATGAACTTTATTAACATGACTAAAAAACAAACTAAAAATGACTATTTGTTGATATGGATGCATTTTCGGAAGTATATTTATATTAACTTTTTGTCTTATTTTTTATCATGAAATAAGAATATAAATTTATTTTTTATAATTTCAAGCATCCGTATTAAGGTTAATTCTGTATGTTTTTTTTCCATCGATATTTCTCGAAAACAGTTTATCTTATGATAAACAAGCAAAGTATGTTTTTGTGTATTTTGTGTCTTATAATCTTATAAAAGTACCAACTCAGGAAAAAAAATGAAGAAACAAACAAATACTAGATCAAAATCGATGGGCCCACAGGCCCCATACAGCCCTGGTCTATAATATAATTGGTTAATATTAGAAATCGATAACACATATTATTACTAAACCAAATACTAAATTTCATAATTCTATCACAAAGGGTTCTCTAGATATTAAATTAAAACTCATTTTTAATAAAATGTTTGGAAGCCTGTAGTTCCCTAAGGAATAATTTCCGGACAAATGTTTATTGAAAGTTTTTTGCTTAAAATATTTTTTTCAATCTATTGTTCAAGTTTGGCACGACAGTGCTGAATCATCCTGTATATGTACTATCACTTTAGTTTCGCTCGTTCGTGAATTGTTTATTTCAATATTTTATTATTATTATAATTTTCAAATAATGAATGTATAAAATATTAACGCAGGGTAGCGTCAAAGCAATACTTTACAAACTGAAATTTAACCCTTAGCTGGGTATTGTGGGTCTTTTTATTTCAGCTTAAAATAATTAGTCGAGTCAATGAAGCTCGAAAATGGCTAAAACTTCGGAACCCTCAGAAACAGCACCGATTTTGATAGAATTTTTTTTTAAATGTTCGTTATACCATACTCTTTGAAATCAGAAACATTCTAGTCGTCGGATTCAACCCCTCCCCCCCAAATTTTGAAAATTTGTATAATTTACTGGTTTCATATATTAAGTCCGATTTCGACGAAATTTTTTTACCTATAGGGGTTTTGAGAGTCGCTGAATAAGAATACTTTGTCAAAATGAGGATTTTCCGGGAATTTTCCCGAAATTTTCCAATTTTTTTTTTAATTTTTGTCTAAACTTATTGAAAATTTTGATAGAAATGTGTATTCGCGGTGTTTCTTTTCACAAATAAAGTTGAATTATACAAAAATTTTCGGGAATTTTCCAGAAATTTCCCAATTTTTCCTCAAAAATTTTGAATTTTTAATAAATAACATTGTACCATTTAAAAAAAATGAACCTAGAGGATTAAAAATTTTAGAAACATTAGGTAAATGTATTTTAAATAAGCATAATATTTTTTGTCAAAATTGTTTGTTTATTAGCAAAACGGGAAACGTTTATTGTCTTATATGCGGCACGAGCGGATAGTAAATTTCGTAGCCTAACTAGTTGTAAAATGAAAAATATTGCTAGTGACGTGCTCGTAATTTTTTTACTGCTAAATTAAAGTATTTCAAACAATTATGTAAGATTTCATCAAAATTCAGTAAATATTTTTAACAGAGTAAAAGGATCTTGTCGACGAACGTGCCGCTGACGCGCGAAAAATCTGAGGAATATACTGCTATAGAATTGAAAATAATTAACCAAAAGGGCTAAAACTTTCAAAAACATTAGGTAAATACAACTCAAATAAGTACAATTTTTTTTGAAAAAATCGTTTGTTTATTTACAAAAAGGCAAACGTTTATTGTCTATACGCGACACGAGCGGATACGAAATTTCGTAGCAAAACTTGCTGTAAAATGATTATTAATGCAAGTAACGTGCTCTAAAATTTACTACTATTAAATAAGGGTATTTCAAACAGTTCTGCTAAATTTCAACAATATTCAATAAATTCTAAATATGTATATTAATTTATGAATTTTTGCGTCAAAATGTCAACGATAATTTATTAAGAAAATTATTTAAATAATTGAAAAGTAACGTTTGCCAATGAAAATTAAAAAAATTTTTTTGCTCATTTCCTCAAATAATATTTATTCAACTTAGTTATAACAAAAAAACACACTTTTGCTCAATAATCATCGAAAAATTTTTTATTTATATACATTTTTTTTGAGCAAAAAAAATATTTTTTTGAGTCCGACGTCTGGAATGTTTCTGATTTCAAATAGTATGGTATAACGAACATTTTAAAAAAAATTTCATCAAAATCGGTGCTGTTTCTGAGGGTTCCGAAGTAAAAACCTTCATTGACTCGACTAAATATTAATAAGTCAAGGAAATTTTCAGATTTATTTATTCCATTAAAAATTTACGTTTATTTTATTTTTTGATGGAGCTACATGCATTTCATATTCGCCATAAATTTAAGATAATATTTTCTAATGAAATACAAAACGGCATGCAAAACAAAGTAACGTAAAGTAGTACAGTGTTTTGTGCAACTTTCGCAATGCATGCCTCTATTTATCAACATACAAGTGTGCATGCCAAATTTTCTAGTATCAATAAATAATACAAATTAAGTATCCTTAAAATGGCATGCAGTTTGAAATCACGGAAAACCTGTACTGAATGTTTATTTATATAGTTTTCCCTACATTTTCCACCCTTGGACCAAAGAGGGACGCATGCCAATTTTTTCAGAGTGTTTTTGTGATTAAAATTTTTATATCGGCATGCCATTTGAAAACACGGAAATCCTCTGTAATTTTTCTCATTTTTTGAGCCCTTTCGGCTGCTGCGGATTGTATGCCTTAAATTATTAGACTTTCAATTTGTATGTACTACCTAACGTTACAAAGGCATGCAGTATAATAGGTATCACGAAAAAACACTAAAATTCTTCACAGAAAGAAAAACGATTTTCATTATGGCCGGAAATAATGCAGCGACCAAGAACCATTTTTTCTTTCTCATCTAAGGGTAGATTATCAACCCTTAAAAAGGCATGCGGTATAAAATGAGAGAAAGTCACCTGCCACCATCTCCTAGTTTAATTTAAAGATGAGCCAACTCTTGTTCATGATATTGAAACATGGATACAAAGGTCTAAAGATATAAAAAATAGATATTCAGGTATTTTACAAAAGTAGTTCGTTAATCTTATAGTTCAGGAAACAAAAACACAGCTCCATATAAACTTCTAAATAATTCTAATAGAAATGATACTTATACATAATATATTGTTCCCAGTAAATCATTTCAGAAATATCCCCATATTTAGGTGTTTTCTTAAGATAGTTGTATCATTTGAAATAAAGAACTTAACATTTTTTTTACTGACAGAAATGATTTAAAATCAAATATTTTAAAAGAATAAAAATGTATATTTTATGTATTTTTTTAATACACTCAAAAATGCATATTACCTCTATCTTAAGACAAAATAATATCTCGGTTGGACTCGCTTATTTCGAAAAAAGTTTCAGATAAAAGAAGGGGCCATTGAAAGGTCCATATTACGATTTCCGGTCTTATGAAGTATTTATGTTGTAAAATTATTTAAATTCAAATAAAAAGGGTAAGAGTGACATCTATGAACGAACGAGCAATGTGTAAATACAAATATTATAGTTGAGTAAATTGAATTTTAGTTTCATTCGTAAAGTGTAAATAATAATAAAATTATATAAAAAATACTTTTTAAAAACAAGCTTTTAACAAATGCACTAAAAAGTAAATAATAAATTTTCAGCTATTACAAAAATTTCAGGTTTTTATGACTAGAACCAATAAAAGCGCGGGGCGCTTACGAAAGCAAATGTATAGCTTTGTATAAATTAATAAAGGACCCCGCACATTCCTTATGGGAACTGGCTTTCCGTGAAAATCGCTAAATTTTTGGTATGTTGTAGTTTATGTTATGCTGATTAAAAGCTCTCACAGGCACAACCTCGAAAAATGAGCCGTTTCGGCGATAAAAATGTTCATGATAAAAAAATTAATTTTTTTTATCTTGTTTTATTTGAGTTTTTATTGTTTTAATGCTTTTTTGGCTAATTAGGTTTTCACTTATGCTATTTCAGAGGTAAGTTGTTGTTAATGATATTACAATGATGAAAAATGTAATTCATTTTTTTACTAAAATGTGTAAACAACAAAATTGATAAAAATTAAATTGAAGAATTAAGATTTATATTTTGTTTCATTTAAGTTTTCAGTGGTTGCTTATCAAATCACATAACAACCACTACAAACTTAAATGAAATAATATAGATGACAAAAAAATAAATGCTGTTCAAATCATCAATTATTTTAACTAAATAATAAAAATAAATTCCACTAAGGTATTTATGTAAACTAGTAATGATATATTATAAATGTGAGTTATTTATAACTTTAAAAATGTTAAAAGATCTAAAACTTAAATAAAACTTTCATTTCAATTTTTCATCTTCAAAAATTTTTATCGCCGAAACGGCTCATTTTTCGAAGTTGTGCCTGTGAGAGCTTTTGATCAGCATCACATAAACTACAATATACCAAAAATTTTGCGAATTTCACAGAAAGCCAGTTGCCATAAGGAATGTGCGGGGTCCTTTATACTTCATTTCTTATTTTGTATAAAATTCTATAAAGTTTTATAGTGCCTCGCGCTTTTATTGGTTTTAGTCATAAATACCTGAAATTTTTGTGATAGCTGAAAATTTATTTTTTTTTACTTTTTAGTGCATTTGTTAAAAGCTTGTTTTTAAAAAGTAATTTTTCATATAATTTTTTAAACTTATTTCAGAATTATTTTTCGTAACAGAATAAATTTTTTTTCAGTCTCTATACATGTTTTTACTCGCATCTTTAATGTATAAAAAAAATGGAAGTATATTTTATAATACTTTGTTTGTGTTTTTTGGGGTCAAAGTGGACTCTCGAAAAAAGTTTGTTGGATTGTAGGAAGCACATCTATTCTAAACAAAAATCTCAAATATATTTTTATTTTATAGACCTTTCTCTATCTTCGTATTCCATAGAATTAGACATTTATATTAATAAATAACAAAATTGCAAAAATCAGGTTTTTTTCGTTGAAAATCGAAAAAAATAATTAATAATAAAAATTAATAATTTTAGGTAATATGATTACTCCTAGTGCGCAGAACAATGTATTATTCAAATTATTTTTAATCCGGGTATCTCACCCTCCTCTCATTAACCACATAAGCATTTTGAACGAGACCCAGTCGTGCGACAAATGTGTACCGTTTTGCATAAAGCATAGTAACGCACGTCAGTAATGTGTTGTATTTTTTATCTTGAGCGATAAGTAGGTATTCACTTTTTTAGAATTCAGTTAATTGGATTGCAAGTGTTTTTTCTTGATTCTTTCGTTATTAGCATGTGACTTATCACTTATTATATTTTATATTTTAACGCCATGTTTGAAAATTTACCTTACTACATTTAATTTTTCTTTTCAACTTATTTAACTAATAATTATGCAAAACTGTAGTGTCATGTTGTATATTACTTACTCATAAAGCTCGTGTCTTGAGTTGCCTGTTCCACGTTATTGATTATAACGTATAACTGAAGCGTCAATTGTGGCAACGCCTCCAGATAATTGTCTATCATTTGCAGACTCAATAAATGTTCTGTTTTATTTTCATGTTCTCGTGCATCGAGTTTCTTTTTCCAAAATAGAAATAAATTGTTTGATGCTACCACAACTGACGCTGTAGGAACGATGGTGAAAATAATAAAGATCCATTTGTTATTTGCGAGTTTTTCGTATAACCAAGTGTTTTGGGTTCCACATCTGAAATAATAATAATTATACATAAACAATATTGTTAGTACCGCAGTAAACCTACAATTATAATAAGTTAGAAGTGACACAGGGTAAAAACAGTTCACATTTACCCAAAGCTATTATATGACAAGTTTATCAGGTATAGTAACTTGACCATTATTTATTTATTATTTATACATATAATAAACACACATTCCACAATTTTTTTTTGTCGTTTGTAAGAATATCATTTTTACAAACAAATCTTGTTCGAGATAAGAGCAGATTCTGATTGTACTACCTTCAAAACGTAAAGAAAAGTTGATTTCCGCATGTCGGCTATGTTTTAGGGTATGCTTAGAAAATCAAAATATGAGTCTCCACCAAAATCTAGCTTAGTCGGAATTTTTTCTTAGTTAAAACCTTTATTTCCTGAACTATAATGTATAATATTTCTATAGTTTATGTCCCATTCATTTTATTCTATCTTTTATTATTTTGTCAGAAAAAGTCCCCCACCCACCCATGGTAGATATTTATCTACAATTTGTTATATCCATTGTATAAAAAAATATTTCAAACGGCTCATAAACGAGAGGCAATATCTGCTGTGAGTGCCATGGGACTTTCTTATACCTATTACAGAGATTGAACAGTACGTGTTTGCCATATGTATCATATTTCTTATACGTAATACAAACTGAGACTAAATTATTTCTGGCGAAATCATAATGATGGAATAAATGAATAGGACATAATAATATACTCAACAGATTTATCTAAAACATTTTTCTCTTATTCGCACCTTTTCAATAATTGTTCGAAAATTCAAAAAATTGAAATACGGTTTGGTGATTTCGTTTAAAAAATTAATTTGATACATGTTAAAGAAAATTTTATTTTATGTAATAAGACCCGTTATATTTTTATTTTATCTTTTATTACTTTGTCAGAAATATTTTTTAATAAAAAACACGTACTGTTTACTCTCAGTATTACGTATAAGAAAGTTCCTCGCCTCCCATAGCAAATATTTTAATTGCATCAACCCAATACAATGATCATAATGTGCAAAAAAACTGAAAAAGTGGTCAAAATGGAGTTCCTTTGCAATTTTGAGTGTTGCCCCAAAAATTGAGAGTACGCATTATTTTTTCGTATTCTACGCCACAAAATCATTGTTTATTATTTGTGTAAAAGTATTATTATTGTATGTACTTACATTACATATAATCCATATGAGTTGAACAATCCCGGCACCCACATAAAGATAAATGTTAAAATGCTATATAAATATTGCCCACTTGAGTTGTACTGATACCCTAACCACGCGTCAGTAAATATATCAATCACACTAAATATTATTGCTAATATCAATGTGCAATATATTGTTACACGATCATAGTTAGAGATTTTAAGAGTTTGTTCTTCAGTTGAACTTCTATCCAACCTTAACCTTTTATCAAAACAGTTCAACTCTAATATAACTTGATTCCCACCATCGTTCGATGATGTTTTTTGTTCTTCATCCACAAGAGATACGTTAGGGAACCCATCAACTTGTTTTTTAGTTTTTGCCATTAACATTAAAAATCTGCCATACCACCGTAACTCCTTGATAACTTGTTCGCCATTACTTTGTTCTGCTACGGCCACTGCCTCTTCATCAGTGTTCAAAAGTGATCTATGTTCATCACCCAGATTGCCGTTGCTCGTTGCAATATTTTCTTCTGGTCTCTGATGTGCGATATCTCTCTCTACACAATTATTGTTAATTATAACAATGTTTTCTTTTGTATTTATACCGTGTTTGTCATAAAATTCAGTATTAGTTGAAACATCCAGACATTGTTGTGATGTACACTCAATGCTATCTCTTTCATTCACAATATTGGGCTTGACTTCTACCCGCACGGATTCCATTTTGTCGGTGTTTATTACTTTGCACACGACTTAGCGATATTAACAAATGTCATTTACAAAATAACTTTAAGCTATATAATAATATATAATGGCAAAAGTCTTATTGAATTTTCAATAATGGTGATACGCACTAACATACAATAAACTGTATTTTGATATTAAAAAACAAACACAAAAAAATGCTTTCACTAAATAAACTGACGACTTATAAAATCACAAAAGTGCAACAAATATCGCTACTTGACTGATATCAGATAACTATAATCAGAGTAAGGAATGTTTAACAGTACACACGTGGCCGGACGTGGGCGGCCCAAATAAGTTGCCGCCTGAGTACCAGAAATGATCTACCGACACCACCACATTATAATATATTACAAAAAAATATATTAAATATTAAAAAAGTGTCAAGTTCTACTGATTGAGATCTACATTTTGACATCCCACACGCATTGGTATAAATTTTTTTATTTGCTTTATGGCCTCCTGCAGGTTAGGAACAAAATAAGAAAAAGAGTCAATTACACTGATTTATTTACACATTTTGACGTGTCACATTCCTCTGTTCTAGCTCCTTACCCCCCCCCCCCCCCCCAACCGAAAAAAAATTGTACGTCTTCTACTAGAGGGCATTATTTTATATGTTCAGAAAAAATTTCAAGGTTCCAGCTTATATACATAGTTTACTAAATATTTTGCTTTGACTGAAGAGGACACACGACAAAGTTAGATTAATAGAGTTTCTTTGGAAACCTAAAAAGGAAGTATCTTTTCGTTATACTATATTTTTTTATTTCCCGAAACTCCTTTGGATTTTCCGCCCGGGTGCTTTGCATCTCTACAACCTCCGATTGGTGCGCCTCTGTAAGTTGTTGATTGCAATCACTGGCGCCGACTATGGGGGGGGGGGCGATCGCCCCCCTAGATGTTATACCAGGGGGGCTTCGCCCCTCCTGTGAAGCTGCACGCTAGTTTATTTTAAATTAAAGATACTTTTGTTAATAAGATTTTTTTGGTGCAATATTCAAATACTTGTCACTTAAGTAAAAATGATCACAAAAAATTTCTTAAAAAAAGAAATCAATACAATAGCTTAGTTAGATCATCAGCATTAAAAAATATCTACGATTTTTCTCCACCAAGTAACTGAAGTTTTCAGCTAAAATCGTCGTTTTGGTTCGTGAGCCTATGTAAATTAAAAAACTACTGCACAAATGAAAAAAAAAATTCAAAGATACAAATAACCGCTTTTCAATTATTTAAAATAATTAAAGTTTGATTGGTTTTTACTGAAACTACACTACAAATAATGAATGTTGTATCGTCGGCATTAGCGTTATCCAAGTGGATGTTGCATGGTCAGTTTTACGATGATGTTAGCAGTAAACTTCAACAATTTGATGAAAAAAATGTATTTTTTTACACTACATGCACCATTAGTTGTATTTCTGAAATTTTTTGGCGCAAAAAAATTAAAGTTAAATAACTTTTTAAAATGCAAATGAAAATAATTTTTTAAAGAACCTTAAGGTAGATTTATTTCCTCTTTTTAAATTTCATTGTGATCATTTGGTCGTTATTACGAAAGCTGGATATTGTAAATTTTTTAAGATAATTTTTAACCAACCCCCCCCCCCAAAAAAAAACTTATGAAAATCTCGCCCCCCAGGTGAAATGAAAAGTCGGCGCCTATAATTGCAATACATTATCTCAAGATGTTTCTTAGAATTTTATATTACTCATTCTTATCCAACATATAATTTAAACAACGCAGTTAAATATCGATAGCAACAGAAAATGATACGGTTGAATCACGTAGGTAGGTATATCAAAATTTAAGCCCAGTCAAGTATTATGCTTATCGTATTGTCACGTCCAGGGTAAGTAGAAAGGTTATTTGAATTTTGTGAACGTAACTTGTGACCGAAAAGTGAATGGGAATATTCAGAATGTCAAAAGATATGTTCATGATCGGGATTTTAAGGGGGATAGCCACTGTGACGGGTCAAAAAATTGTCAATGTTTGGGAATTTTTTTCAGAGATATTACTAATTATTTTTGAATCAGGTAAAGGACATTTTATTAAGTATATATTCAACTTATTTAATATCAATTTTTATTGAAAAATATTAAATATTTACAAAGTTATGATAGTTTGAAATTTTTTTTCATTTTTAAGACCTATTTTTTTTAATTAGAGCGGTTTTAAAAATAGAAATTATCAAAATTTCAAAAATCGGCTACGTGCAACGATAGCTACTACAATTACGAAAATTATAAAAAAAAATAAATGAAATCGGTTCATTAGTCTTTGAGGAATCGTGTCGACCAGGTCGAAAAATGTAATCTATATCTATAAAAGAGTTTGTCCTTAACCACTCACTCACTCATATATCAACGTACAGCCCAAACCCCTGGACCTAGAAATGTGAAATTTCGTAGGTGCCTTCCTTTTATGATGTAAGCACCCACTAAGAAAGGATTTTTCGAAATTCAACCCCTACAGTGTTAAAACAGGGTGTCAAATTTAATATAAAAAATATTTTTTTTGTTCGCATTTAATTGAAACTTATCGAACATACTCTTAAATATAAAAAGTGAAACGATTATTTCAGCATTTCCCAAAATTTAACCCGCAAGGTGTTAGGGGGGCGGTAAAATTTGTAATTTTTTTTTTTTTGTATTCACCGAATGAAACATGGCACAAGTAGGTACTCTACAAGACAAATATCGCAGTTACGAAAATTCAACCCCTATATGGGAATAAAAATAATAACTGTTCATGATATTAAAGTAAATTCGAACAAATTAAAACTCAATTAAAAATGAAAGCTCGACGGGGACTAGGATGGATTTAATCTGCAATAAAAGCATTCGATATTCAACCCCTAATGGCGAGAGTAGACGGGGGTTAGTTTTTACATTTTTTAACTAAGATCCGGGATATTTACGTTTTTTTATAAGTAATGAATAAAAATCAATATAAAAAAATGTAATATGTCATCCCCTATTACGTATAGAAGGTTCTAATTAGTTTCGAAATTTACGCGAGCGAAGCCGCGGGATGCCGCTAGTTCCGAGATAAACGTGTTTCATATTTTGTTATGTCATAACCGGCCGTGCTACATCGTCTCACTAAATTGACTGTAACTCCGTCAATTTTCAAAATTTTAACTCAATTTTTTGTATACATATTTATGAGTATGTAATCTTTAAAAAAATCTAAGAAAAAAAATTATATTTTTTTTCCGTCACAGTGGCCATCCCCCTTAAGTATTATACATAACATACAAATATAATAAAGAAATATACTTACCTTTATTTACAAAACCAGCCACCAAAATAACGAGGATAAACAGCAGGCAAACGAACAGTGGTAACCAAGATAGTATACAACACATTTATAATATATAAAAACTTTATTTATAACAGTTGATACTAAAAGTAATTACTAAAATATAGAAAAGAGATAAATGTACTTCAATAGTCGTCAACTATGAACCTGTTTTCCAACATAGCAAATGACCCTTTTATAAGTTGTTATAACTTATATCCAGGCCCGGATTTACCATGCAGGCAGTGTAGCGACGTGCCTATAGCGGCAAAAATTTAGGGGCGGCAGATTTGGAAAAAATAACCTAAAAAAATTTTTTTGACAACGAAAAAAAAAAAAAAAGGTAATTCATATGAAAAATATCCACTTTTTTAATTTTTTTTCCATGAAAAGGGCGGCAATTTTCGTAACTGCCTACGGGCGGCAAATTTGTAAATCCGGCCCTGCTTATATCCCTATGGAAAGGGTAAATTAGTTCAGTAAGAATGAGGACACAACCTCCAGAGATCTCATATGTGCGTTGGTAATAATTTATGGAAGATATACAGTATGCGCACGTATCAGGAAATCGTGCACAAGTTATATAAGTATACAGTATGATTTAGCACTGTCATGCCAAACTTGAACAGTAGATTGAGAAAAATATTTTAAGCAAAAAACTTCCAATAAACATGTGCCCGGAAATTTTTCCTTAGGGAACTACAGGCCTCCAAAGATTTTACTAAAAATCAGTGGCGGCGTAAGGTAGATTGGTACCCGGGGCGGTTTTTTTTTGCACCCCCCCCCCTTTTTTTTCGTTTTCAACTCAATATTAATATCAGTTTTCTGGGTTTTCACCCCCTTCTAGAAAAAAGTGCTGTCTTTTTTTTCGTTCTCAACTCAATATTAATTTCAGTTTTCTGGTTTTTTCACCCCCTTCTAGAAAAAAAGTGTTGTCCTTCATTTTATTTTTATTTTTTTTTTGTCAATTCAATATTTTTATTTTTATTTATGATCTTAATGACATGTTATACACACTTTCCAGAGTATTTAAAGAATAATTTGTCACCCCTTGGTGCTTGGTACCCGGGGCGGGCCGCAATCCCCCGGCCCCCCGCTTACGCCGCCACTGCTAAAAATGAGTTTTAATTTAATATCTAGAGAACCCTTTGTGATAGAATTATGAAATTTAGTATTTGGTTTAACAAAAATATGTGTTATCGATTTCTAATATTAACTAATTATATTTTAGACCAGGGCTGTATGGGGCCAGTGGGCCCATCGATTTTTATCTAGTAATTGTTTGTTCCTTAATTTTTTTCCTGAGTTGGTACTTTAATAAGATTATATGACACAAAATACACAAAAACATACTTTGCTTGTTTATCATAGGAATTCATAGGATAAACCGTTTTCGAGAAATATCGATGGAAAAGAAAGCATACAGAATTAACCTTAATACGGATGCTTGAAATTACAAAAAATAAATTTATATTCTTTTTCAATTATTAAAAGTAAGAATAAAGTTCATATAAAGAAACCTCCTAATATGAATCTTGTAAGATCTGTAGCCAGTTCTATTACTGTTACATGTACCTACTTTATTAACATGACTAAAAAAACAAACTAAAAATGGCTATTTGTTAATATGGATGCATATTCGGAGGTATTTTTATATTAACTTTTGTCTTATTTTTTAGCATAGATCAAGAATATAAATTTATTATTTGTAATTTCAAGCATCCGTATGTTAAATTCTGCATGCTTTCTTTTCCATCGATATTTCTCGAAAACGGTTTATCCTATGATAAACAAGTAAAGTATGTTTTTGTGTATTTTGTGTCATATAATCTTATTGATGTACCAACTCAGGAAAAAAATTAAAGAACAAACAAATACTAGATAAAAATCGATGGGCCCACTAGCCCCATACAGCCCTGGTCTAAAATATAATTGGTTAATATTAGAAATCGATAACACATATTTTTACTAAACCAAATACTAAATTTCATAATTCTATCACAAAGGGTTCTCTAGATATTAAATTAAAACTCATTTTTAGTAAAATCTTTGGAGGCCTGTAGTTCCCTAAGGAAAAATTTCCAGGCACATGTTTATTGGAAGTTTTTTGCTTAAAATATTTTTCTCAATCTACTGTTCAAGTTTGGCACGACAGTGCTGAATCACCCTGTATAATGCAACATGTGCAAATAGGAATAAAAATGATAAAGAATTTATGGTAACATTCTGGAAGTTGTGATTCACTTGCACAATATTGATTATGAATAAAATAGATCATATTATTGATAACAGTAATTGCAACACATATAACACGGTTATGATTCATAATGTAACATGCCCCTTCCCTCCAGAACATTTTCTAAAAATTATACATAATTAAACTAAATATTGTATTTATTATGAATAACTAGAGAATAATCTAAATATGTGAAATATCTTTATTAGGGAACTACCGTACTTTTTACTATTATAAATATTGTATGTATATTATGAGGAAAAAAAACTATAAATACAATTTTACTACTATTTTTTACGTTACTACTGAATCACTGACCTAGACCTTCCTGTTTCTTATCGTACAAAATACACATTATAATAAAATACATACATCCTAAATACACAATTAAAATTATCTAAAATAAGCAGTTTACAAATACAGTCACACATCACTGCTATTGTTCGTTCATTTATGTTTTCCTGATTATGTGTGGAGCTAATCTCTCGACAGCGCGTGCCAATTTCATTCATGGATATGAGGAAGTTGATAGCGGTGCTGTTCTCGTGCCATGATTCATAGCGAAGTGTTGTTGAAATTACATTGGTGTAAGATATTTAGCCTCAGGTAGGGATGACTCTGGGTTCTGTCTGGTTACCGACCGTGTAGTCGGACTGAACGAAGAATCCTTCCTCTGACAAGTCCTAGAAGTTTGAGGTAGGCTGAAATTTCTCCGTGGTGGTAACCATTCTGCGAGCGGTCTTCCAGCGACGTCTCATACAAATACGCAGAATATAACGAACAGTATTATTGTGATTTTAATTAATATAATTAAAACTAGCTGACCCGGTCACGCGTTGCTGTGGTTAACTTTAAATTGTAGGTTATATGAAACGTTTGGAAGTTTGACATAGCGCCATCTATTGAATACTTACTCAATCCAGTCAACACATGTCACCATCTGTTAGAATCGTTTGGAGCTAACAGATAATTGAGACCGTCAAATAATAGACAAATAATTAAAATAATATTGCGTTCATAAATTGAGATGTAAGCTATCCTATCTTTCAAGTTGGATCAAACTGCACACGGTGTACAAATTTGATTAAAATCGCTTAAGTAGTTTAGGAGTCCATCGCGGAGAAAACAAAGTGACACGTAATTTATATATGTGAACTAGCTGACCCGGCCACGCGTTGCTGTGGTTAACCTATACTTTAATTATAGGTTATATGAAACGTTTGGAAGTTTGACATAGCGCCATCTATTGAATACTTACTCAATCCAGTCAACAGATGTCACCATCTGTTAGAATCGTTTGGAGCTAACAGATAATTGAGACCGTCAAATAATCCATACTAATATTATAAATGCGAAAGTGTATCTGTCTGTCTGTCTGTTTGTTACCTTTTCACGGCTAAACCGCTGAACCGATCTTGATGAAATTTGGTAGGGAGATAGCTTATATCCTGAGAAAGGACATAGCTACTTCGAATTCCAAAAATTCATCCCCTAAAAAATTGAAAGGGGGTGGAAATGTTTGTATGGGAAGTTTTTTTAAATATTTCACCCCCTGACACATATGAAGGGCTGTAATTATTTTCATTCGATCTGGCGGGAAAAATACTACGGGAGTGGGGGCTTTTAGGGGGGAAAAGAACCCTCTATCTCCCATAGGAACCGAGATATTTACGATTTTGTATAACGAATGTGAACCAAAACAAAAGAAAATTTATATATTTCACCCCCTTTCACATATGAAGAGTTTTAATAAAATTTATTTGATCTGGCGGGAAAAATACCTTGGGGGTTGGGGTTGAAGGGAAAAAACCTATCTTACATAGGAGCCAAGATATTTAAGATTTTAATATTATAATCCTATATCCTATCTTTCAAGTTGGATCAAACTGCACACGGTGTACAAATTTGATTAAAATCGGTTAAGTAGAATATTGCGATCATAAATTGAGATGTAAGCTATCCTATCTTTCAAGTTGGATCAAACTGCACACGGTGTACAAATTTGATTAAAATCGGTTAAGTAGTTTAGGAGTCCATCGCGGAGAAAACATGTGACACGTAATTTATATATATTAAGATAATTATCATAGTATACATAAAATTCGATAGGGACCTATCAGAAGAAGCAATTTAAATTTTCCACTGATAATTAATTACCTCATTCAAGGAATTAGAAGTAGGAAAATATGAAGATCCGTGCCCCGGAATATTTATAGTATTAAATTTCGACCAAGTTGCTGGTATGAGTCTCTTAATAGATAGTCTTTCAATCGCAGTACACAGATATAAAGGAGATAATTCTGCGCCATCTTTAAAAATTAGTTGACATTCACATGGTAGAGAAATTATTAAAGCCCCAATGTTTTCATTATTTTCTATCATTGAGATATTTCCATTACAGTTTAAAGTGATTTAGACCGGGAGCCAGGCTACATTCCGTTTCAAAAACCGTTAGGATTCATAAGAGTTGGTGATTTACATTCAGAAAGATGTAAAGAATGAAATTCTGAAGGTTGCCGGAAAAAAAATCTGAACTTTTTTTGATACGAGCATTATAACGGAGTCCTTCCATTTATAAAAAATGTAGATGTTGCACCATTTTTAATTTTGATGAAAGTTTAGTCAGTTGTTATTATACGTATTAGTTAGCAAAAACTGTAATTAGAAAATTTTAAATGTTCACAGGTTGGAGGTGGTGATCGTTTTACCCTCGTAAGATATGAAGATTTCGTCGATTTTTAACGTTTTTTCGACTCGCTATAGCATGCGTTCTATTATAATAAACTTAGGGTCATTTGAAAGCCTAAAGAGTCTAACTTCAAAATGATTTATGTAACTCAATTTTGAGTTTAGGTTATTTTCGTTGTAGATATTCGTAAAAAAGGCTTTTCAATTTCATTAATGAAATTGTCATTTTTTCTTTTTTTCAAAATTTTCAGTGGCTTTCTGGTTTAACTGAGAAAGTAAACATGACTCCTATCAACAACTTGAAAACCCCAGCCAAAAGTATCCCCGTCCTTTGATAATATTTGAAGGGTACAAGGGATAAAGAGGCTAAGTCAAAAAATCTAATTTTAAGTTATCGCTGTTTTAAGATTGGTATCTTGTATACTTTTACTCTAAAAATAATTTCATATGTGGCTCGAAAAGTATCTAGATTTGCCAATAAATAGCGCAATTCGACTAAAAATTGGCTTACAAGGGGACAATACAGCATGTTCGTTGAGAATTGCTATGAGCTTGTGGTATGTAAAACTAGAGCAAAAATAAAGAGACACGTGTCCAACAACTTGACCTCATAGGCCTTAATTACAAAGATAATTAACTTTGAAAATTTGTGTATTCAATATAACCGTGTATAATGTTCGCTCGTAATGTAAGTGTAACAGCCGCGCAGTCAACGCATTATTAAAAAACATTATTAGTATTATTATTAAATAACATATTAGTAAACATTATTAAAAGATTTTAATTTTTATTTACAATTATTTTTTATTATTTTTTTGTACACATTACCTCTCCCTCGTGCGTAAAAATTGATAAATTAGACATAAATAAAACATATATTATTATTGACAATAGATGTTTGTTCAATAATACAGACATTTTTATCAATTAAAAACTAATGAGTTGTGTCGATAATAAATTCAATTTACTTTAAAACAAAATAATAATTATGTACTGGCGTATATATCAATATATAACAAACATCTATCGTTAATAATAATATATGTTTTATTTATATCTAATTTATCAATTTTTACGCACGAGGGAGAGGTAATGTGTACAAAAAAATAATGAAAAATAAAAAATAATTGTAAATAAAAATTAAAATCAAAATCTTAAAACCGAGATTTGAACCATCGTTTTCCGGACGAGACGCCACCACGATGACCACGCGGCTATTAGTTATATTTCAAGCGAACATTATACACAATACATCAATATATACATTTGTGTATATATTGAATACACAAATTTTCAAAGTTAATTATCTTTGTAATTAAGGCCTATGAGGTCAAGTTGTTGGACACGTGTCTCTTTATTTTTGCTCTAGTTTTAAATACCACAAGCTCATTGAAATTCTCAACGAACATCCTGTATTGTCCCCTTGTTAGCCTCTTTTTCCCATGTACCCTTTATTTTATTGTTTATAGTGTTCAATGACTCATCAATAGTATACGGTGAAGCCGTCATATTATACACAATTATTTCTGACTCCCCCAAAACCTAATCGGGATTGAAAGTTCGTACAGTATAGGACTCAGCATATTTTGAAAATATGCGCCCGCTACACTTCTATAGGTTCCCCATTTACATTCAAATAATTGAATGTAAAATAACAAAGTGTGATTAGTTTTATCCTTATCAATAATTTCTAATCTGTCGGTTGCAAGATAATTGTATGATTTTTATGTTCAGTAGACGTGTTTTCACTAAAATTAAGAATAATCAGATTTTATATTTTAATTAATATTCTTATTGAACGTTCATGAAATTACATATTTATTTTGCTTTATGGTTATAATATTATACATACATATGTATACAGGTGGCCCAAGTAAAACGAAACGGGCGCGCTTTTGGTCATTTAAAATAAGATTTTGAAAAAAGCTCGAACACACTGATTTTGCTTTCAAGGGGGACATATTTTGCTATAAAATTTTTACAAGAATCTTTTGAACCCTCAGCGATACCAGCACAACCCTTAAAATTTTAAATAGCATGATAGGGCATGTGATACTTCATTTGAAAGGTTTTTCATTCTAAATACGGTGCTCTTTGTTTTATTTAACTTCACTTGTTTGTTTGTTTGTTTGTTAGTTAGTTAGTTAGTTAGACTATACCTTTTACAGTATGATTTCACACTTATGAAATATAATTTCACATTAACGAAAACAGATTTCGCACAAATGAAATATGATTTCACATTAATGAAAACAGATTTCGCACAAATGAAAAGAGAATTCACATATATGAAAAATAATTTTGGAAAAATGAAAACTTTATTATTTATTATTGATAACGCACCTGTCCATTCAAATCTTGAGAGTGTACTTACACCAAAAGAAGACATAGACATAGTGCGTTTAAAAAAATATAACAGTAGATCGAGGATGTTATTTTAAGCAAAAAATTTCATGTGAACATATATCCGAAATTTTTTTGTGAGGGAGCTACAGACTTTCAAAAAAATTGCTCAAAATTAGTGTTTATTTAATAACTAGAGAACCTATTGTGAAATTTACTACCCGGTTTAGTATTAATAAGTGTTATTTATTTCCAGTATCAAACTATAGTAATTTAGACCAGGGGCTTATGGGGCTCGTAGGCCCACAGATTTTTATCAAGTATTTTTTAATTCTTTTTTTTCCTGACGTAGGTACTTGAATTAAAATATACTTGATAAAAACCTGTGGGCCTATGAAACCCATAAACCCCTGGTCTAAATTACTATAGTTTGATACTGAAGATAAATAAGACTTATTAATACTAAACCGGGTAGCAAATTTCACAACTGTATCACAATATGTTCTCTAGTTATTAAATAAACACTAATTTTGAGTAATTTTTTTGAAAGTCTGTAGCTCCCTCACAAAAAAAATTTCGGACATATGTTCACATGAAATTTTTTGCTTAAAATAACATCCTCGATCTACTGTTATATTTTTTTAAATGCACTATGTCTATGTCTTCTTTTGGTGTAAGTACACTCTCAAGATTTGAATGGACAGGTGCGTTATCAATAATAAATAATAAAGTTTTCATTGTTCCAAAACAATTTTTCATAAATGTGAATTCTGTTTTCATTTGTGTGAAATCTGTTTTCTTTAATGTGAAATTATATTTCATTTGTGAGAAATCTGTTTTCATTAATGTGAAATCATATTTCATTTGTGCGAAATCTGTTTTCGTTAATGTGAAATAATATTTCATAAGTATGAAATCATACTGTAAAAGGTATAGTTCTTATTAAGATAGAGCTTTGAAATTTTGTATACGTGAATGAGTCCAGTGACAATGTAATATAGTATATCTAATATCGTTCTAAATCCAATATGGCGGACGTCTTTTTCTTTATGATCATCTTCATATGGGTATCATATGAAAGGGTTTGATGAGTAGAATATAATTAGCTATATGACGTCATTCTAAATTTAATATGGTGGACGCCCCAAGATGGCTAATTACCTTTTTCTTTATAATCATCTTGATATGGGTATCAAATGGAAGGGTTTGACGAGTAGAGTACGATTAGCTATGTGACGTCATTCTAAATTCAATATGGGGGACACCCCAAGATGGCGGATTGCAGTCTTCTTTTTAACCATCTTGATATGGATATCAAATAAAAGGATTTGATAAGTAGAATACGATTAGCTATGCGACGTTATTCTAAATCTAATATGGCGGACGCCCCAAGATGGCGGATTACTTTTTTCTTTATAACTATCTTGATATGGGTATCAAATGAAAGAGTTTGTCGAGCTTTACTTGTTAGTATGTTAGTTAGTCAGTAACTTAAAATTTTAAAATAAAATTATCTAAAGAAATACTTTTTAGAAACAGCTTTTATTAAAAATGCACTAAAAAGTAAAAAATAAAATTTCAGCTATCAAAAAAATTTCAGGTGTAAAAAATAAAAAATATTTATTTTATTTTGATATAACTAAGAAAATTATATCAGATATTTTTTTTTAACTTTTGCTCTTCAAAATATTAAAGCAAAAAAAATTTAATTTAAAAAAATCTGAAATCATTTTTTTAGTTATATCACATTAAAATAAACATTTTTTTGTTTTTTACACTTTTCCTCTAAAGTTAATGGGTTTCGAGTAAAAAATTAGTGAAAATCTAAAATTATTTTGTTAAATATTAAAAAAAATTGAAGTCATACAAAAAATTATTTAAAACAAAAGCTGCTTGTTTTTTCTCAAACAATAAGATACCATAATAAAAAATATAGGTTTCTATTTGAAAAAAAAATGTTGGTCCTATTTGACCATGGAGACGTCCAAAAAATAAAATATTAATAACGCCATTTTGGGTCCCCCTCAAAACCAAACAACTTTTATTTGAAACATTTTTTGATTTAATTGATAGATAAAAAAAATTAGGGGGGTGATAGATTAAAATGGGACACCCGTATAGAATTTATGATATACTACTTAACAATGTTATAAATACAATAATGAAATAATTTGTGAGTGCCCCGCGCTTTTATTGGGTTTAATCATAAAAACCTGAAATTTTTGGAAGCTGAAAATGTATTTTTTACTTTTTAGTGCTTTTGTTAAAAGCTTGTTTTTAAAAAGTATTTTTTTATATAATTTTATTTCTTAATAAATTTTTGACGTTTAGACAATCTAGTTGTTTTTATTTATATAGTTATTTATATTATATTATATTATTTTCAGGTAAGGGAACCTGTTGTACCTCGGCCAGTTCTTTTAATTTTGATTTTGATAATGGTGCTAGCTATACCTGTCCAGGAAACCGTGGTCAAGTTGCAACATGCGTAAATTGGAATAAAAATGATAAAGAATTTATGGTATCATTCTGGAAGTTGTGGTCCACTTGCACAATATTGATTGCGAATAAAATAGTCATATTATATTATTGACTAGCGGAATCCCGCGGCTTCGCTCGAGTAAACTTCGAAACTAATTAGAACCCTCTATAAGTAATAGGGGATGACATATTACATTTTTTTATATTGATTTTTATTCATTACTTATAAAAAAACGTAAATATCCCGGATCTTAGTTACATTTTTTTTTAAAACTAACCCCCGTCTACTCTCGCCATTAGGGGTTGAATATCAAATTCTTTTATTGCAGATTAAATCCATCCTATAATCCCCGTCGAATTTTCATTTTTAATTGAATATTAATTTGTCCGAATTTATTTTAATATCATGAACAGTTATTATTATTATTCCCATAGGGGTTTAATTTTCGTAACTGATATTTCTCTTGTAGAGTAGGTACCTACTTATGCCATGTTTCATTCGGTGAATACAAAAAAAAAATTATACATTTTTCCACCCCCATAGCACCTTAGGGGTTAAATTTTGGAAAATGCTGAAATAATCGTTTCACTATTTATATTTTAGAGTATGTTCGATAAGTTTCAATTAAATGTGAACAAAAAAAAATATTTTTTTATATAAACTTTGACACTCTGTTTTAACCCCGTAGTGGTTGAATTTCGAAAAATCCTTTCTTAGTGGGTGCTTACATCATAAAAGAAAGGCACCTACGAAATTTCACGTTTCTAGGTCCAGGGGTTTGGGCTGTACGTTGATATATGAGTGAGTGAGTGAGTGAGTGAGTGGTTAAGGACAAACTCTTTTATACATAGATATAGATAATAGTAATTGCAACACATATAACACGGTTGTAATTCATAATGTAACAGTATTATGTAATCGTCCAAAAAATAATTCATTTTAAAAATGCGCATAAAAGGACAAATTCTGATCGAGTTTATATTTTGTATACAGGGTGTCCCATTTTAATCTATTACCCCCCTAATTTTTTTATCTATCAATTAAATCAAAAAATGTTTCAAATAAAAGTTGTTTGGTTTCGAGGGGGACCCAAAATGGCGTTATTATTTTTTTATTTTTTGGACGTCTTCATGGTCAAATAGGACCAACATTTTTTTTTCAAATGGAAACCTGTATTTTTTATTATATCTTATTGTTTGAGAAAAAACAAGCAGCTTTTGTTTTAAATAACTTTTTGTATGATTTAATTTTTTTTAATATTGAACAAAATAATTTTAGATTTTAGATTTTCACTAATTTTTTACTCGAAACCCACCAACTTTAGAGGAAAAGTGTAAAAAACAAAAAAATGTTTATTTTATTTTGATAAAACTATGAAAATAATATCAGATTTATTTTAACTTTTACTCTTCAAAATTTTAAAGCAAACAAAAAAATTAAATTTAAAAAAATCTGAAATCATTTTTCTAGTTATATCAGATTAAAATAAACATTTTTTGTATTTTACACATTTCTTCTAAAGTTGATGGGTTTCGAGTAAAAAATTAAAAAATTAGTGAAAATCTAAAATTATTTTGTTCAATATTAAAAAAAAATGAAATCATACAAAAATACTCCCCCTTGTAAATGCACGGTGCTTCCTCGTACTAAATTCATCAATGGTAGTTAATTATTGAACAATTTAAATAAAAACCGATAAAGTATTCAGATGAACTGCCTGTCATTGGTTAACCATTTAATTTTCATACGATTTTAATAAAAAAATTTAATTTTACATTTTTCTTAATACGCGCCTGGTTATTATGTCGTATATTTTGAATTTTCTGACAATTTCAATCAAAATCATTATTTTTCTGCTATACGAATGTCAAAATGACATTTAAAACGTCAAAGTGACATTTAATATGTCAAAGTAAATAGCAGTTTTAAAAAAACAAATGACGATTTTATTAAGTCAAATTGAGATAGATCATTGTAAGGGAATATTTTACAACAAAAGTAGGTGACCTATATTATAGAGAATTGAATGCTCTACAAAAAAGGTGCTATAAAATTTTCACGTAACATGTGTCTTGAGATATCTTCAAATCAAAAAATAAATATTTTGGAATGTCACCCCTCCCCCTTACACACAAATTTAATTATTTTGAAATGGGACCGTCCTCAAGCCAGACCCAACCAACCAACCAAGTTTCATCAATATCGGTTCAGTGGTTCATGAGTTAAGCGTGTGACAAGGATTGGGGCACAGACACACACACACACACACACACACACACACAAAGACAGACAGACAGACACAGAACAAAAAGTGTTTGTCTTGACCTGAAACGGATAAATCCGGTAAAATTTTTAAAATCGGAGAACAAATTTTTTTTCTCGTTTTAAAACGATAACGAAGCTTCTCGTATCTTCGATATTGCGAGGAAGCAATTATTTAAAGGATGTGGCTATTTGCACATACACTATGTGCAAGCAATTGGCTATTCGAACTTACACTATGTGCAAGCAATTGGCTATTCGAACATATACTATGTGCAAGCAATTGGCTATTTGCACATACTGAATGATCTGAATGTGAACCGAAACCCCTAAATCTAAAAACGTGAAATTTCAGGGGTGTATTTATTTTATGTCGTAAATACCCACTAAGGAAATATTTTTCGAATTTCAGCCCCTACGGGGGTAAAAGAGGGTGTAAATTTTTGTATGGGAAAAATATTTTTTCGATGGATTTACTTGAAACTTAAAATACACTCTCTACATTACCAATAATGAAACATGTATTTCAGCATATCCTAAAATTCAACCCCTGAGGGGTTGCAAGGGGGTGTTAATTTTATGAAATTTTGGAATATTAATCTACATAACTGTTTATGATATTGAGGTAAATACGGACAAAGAAAGTAATCTATACTAATATTATAAATACGAAAGTGTGTCTGTCTGTGTGTTTGTTTGTTTGTTTGTTTGTTTGTTTGTTTGTTTGTTTGTTTGTTTGTTTGTTTGTTTGTTTGTTTGTTTGTTTGTTTGTTTGTTTGTTTGTTTGTTTGTTTGTTTGTTTGTTTGTTTGTTTGTTTGTTTGTTTGTTTGTTTGTTTGTTTGTTTGTTTGTTTGTTTGTTTGTTTGTTTGTTTGTTTGTTTGTTTGTTTGTTTGTTTGTTTGTTTGTTTGTTTGTTTGTTTGTTTGTTTGTTTGTTTGTTTGTTTGTTTGTTTGTTTGTTTGTTTGTTTGTTTGTTTGTTTGTTTGTTTGTTTGTTTGTTTGTTTGTTTGTTTGTTTGTTTGTTTGTTTGTTTGTTTGTTTGTTTGTTTGTTTGTTTGTTTGTTTGTTTGTTTGTTTGTTTGTTTGTTTGTTTGTTTGTTTGTTTGTTTGTTTGTTTGTTTGTTTGTTTGTTTGTTTGTTTGTTTGTTTGTTTGTTTGTTTGTTTGTTTGTTTGTTTGTTTGTTTGTTTGTTTGTTTGTTTGTTTGTTTGTTTGTTTGTTTGTTTGTTTGTTTGTTTGTTTGTTTGTTTGTTTGTTTGTTTGTTTGTTTGTTTGTTTGTTTGTTTGTTTGTTTGTTTGTTTGTTTGTTTGTTTGTTTGTTTGTTTGTTTGTTTGTTTGTTTGTTTGTTTGTTTGTTTGTTTGTTTGTTTGTTTGTTTGTTTGTTTGTTTGTTTGTTTGTTTGTTTGTTTGTTTGTTTGTTTGTTTGTTTGTTTGTTTGTTTGTTTGTTTGTTTGTTTGTTTGTTTGTTTGTTTGTTTGTTTGTTTGTTTGTTTGTTTGTTTGTTTGTTTGTTTGTTTGTTTGTTTGTTTGTTTGTTTGTTTGTTTGTTTGTTTGTTTGTTTGTTTGTTTGTTTGTTTGTTTGTTTGTTTGTTTGTTTGTTTGTTTGTTTGTTTGTTTGTTTGTTTGTTTGTTTGTTTGTTTGTTTGTTTGTTTTGTTTGTTTGTTGTTGTTTGTTGTTTGTTTGTTTGTGTGTTTGTTTTTGTTTGTTTGTTTGTTTGTTTGTGTTGTTTGTTGTTTGTTTGTTTGTGTTTGTTTGTTGTTTGTTTGTTTGTTTGTTTGTTTGTTGTTTGTTTGTTTGTTTGTGTTGTTTGTTTGTTTGTGTTGTTTGGTTGTTTGTTTGTTTTGTTGTGTTGTTGTTTGTTTGTGTTTGTTTGTTGTGTTTGTTTGTGTTGTTTGTTTGTTTGTTTGTTTGTTTGTTTGTTGTGTTGTTTGTTGTTTGTTGTTTGTTTGTTTGTGTTTGTTTGGTTGTTTGTTTGTTTGTTTGTTGTTTGTTTGTTTGTTTGTTTGTTGTTGTTGTTTGTTTGTTTGTTTGTTTGTTTGTTTGTTTGTTGTTTGTTGTGTGTTTGTTTGTTTGTTTGTTTGTTTGTTGTTTGTTTGTTTGTTTGTTTGTTTGTTTTGTTTGTTAATGTTTGTTTGTTTGTTTGTTTGTTTGTTTGTTGTTTGTTGGTTTGTTTGTTGTTTGTTTGTTTGTTGTTTGTGTGTTTGTTTGGTTGTTTGTTTGTTTGGGTTGTTTGTTTGTTTGTTTGTTTGTTTGTTTGTTTGTTTGTTTGTTTGTTTGTTTGTTTGTTTGTTTGTTTGTTTGTTTGTTTGTTTGTTTGTTTGTTTGTTTGTTTGTTTGTTTGTTTGTTTGTTTGTTTGTTTGTTTGTTTGTTTGTTTGTTTGTTTGTTTGTTTGTTTGTTTGTTTGTTTGTTTGTTTGTTTGTTTGTTTGTTTGTTTGTTTGTTTGTTTGTTTGTTTGTTTGTTTGTTTGTTTGTTTGTTTGTTTGTTTGTTTGTTTGTTTGTTTGTTTGTTTGTTTGTTTGTTTGTTTGTTTGTTTGTTTGTTTGTTTGTTTGTTTGTTTGTTTGTTTGTTTGTTTGTTTGTTTGTTTGTTTGTTTGTTTGTTTGTTTGTTTGTTTGTTTGTTTGTTTGTTTGTTTGTTTGTTTGTTTGTTTGTTTGTTTGTTTGTTTGTTTGTTTGTTTGTTTGTTTGTTTGTTTGTTTGTTTGTTTGTTTGTTTGTTTGTTTGTTTGTTTGTTTGTTTGTTTGTTTGTTTGTTTGTTTGTTTGTTTGTTTGTTTGTTTGTTTGTTTGTTTGTTTGTTTGTTTGTTTGTTTGTTTGTTTGTTTGTTTGTTTGTTTGTTTGTTTGTTTGTTTGTTTGTTTGTTTGTTTGTTTGTTTGTTTGTTTGTTTGTTTGTTTGTTTGTTTGTTTGTTTGTTTGTTTGTTTGTTTGTTTGTTTGTTTGTTTGTTTGTTTGTTTGTTTGTTTGTTTGTTTGTTTGTTTGTTTGTTTGTTTGTTTGTTTGTTTGTTTGTTTGTTTGTTTGTTACCTTTTCACGGCTAAACCGCTGTACCGATCGTAATGAAATTTGGTAGAAAGAAACCTTGCATCTTGAGTAAGGACATATGCTACTTTAAATTCCAAAAATGCATCCCCTAAGGAATTGGCAGGGGGTGAAAATGTTTGTATGGGAAAAAATTAAATTTGATTATTAATATTTCACCCCCTGTCACATATTAAGGGTTGTAATTATTTTCATTCGATCCGGCGGGAAAAATACTACAGGAGTTGGGGTTCTAAGGGAAAAACAACTCCCTATCTTCCTTAGGAACCGAGATATTTACGATTTTGTAAAATAAATGAAAACCAAAATAAAAGAAAATATATATATTTCACCCCCTTTCACATATAAAGGGTTGTAATGAGTTTCATTCGATCTGGCGGGAAAATACCACGGGGTAGGGGTTATAAGGGAGATACAACAACTCTTCATATGTGGAAGGGGGTGAATTATATATATTTTCTTTTATTTTGGTTTTCATTCATTTTACAAAATCGTAAATATCTCGGTTCCTATGGGAGATAGGGGTTTGTTTTTCCCCCTAAAACCCTTCACTCCCGTAGTATTTTTCCCGCCGGATCGAATAAAAATAATTACAACCCTTAATATGTGACAGGGGGTGAAATATTTCCCATACAAATATTTCCACCCCCTTGAAATTTCTTAGGGGATGAATTTTTGAGATTCGAAATAGCCTATGTCCTTTCTCAAGATGTAAGCTATCTCCCTGCCAAATTTCATCAAGATCGGTTCAGCGGTTCAACTCTAAATAACTGTTTAATTTAATTTAGTTATATCCGTGAGTAGATCATACCATATATTAAACTACTAGTTATAGTTATATACAAACATTTTCACCCCCTGCCAATTCCTTAGGGGATGCATTTTTGGAATTTAAAGTAGCCTATGTCCTTACTCAAGATGCAAGGTTTCTATCTACCAAATTTCATTAAGATCGGTACAGCGGTTTAGCCGTGAAAAGGTAACAAACAAACAAACAAACAAACAAACAAACAGACAGACAGACACACTTTCGTATTTATAATATTAGTATAGATTACTTTCTTTGTCCGTATTTACCTCAATATCATAAACAGTTATGTAGATTAATATTCCAAAATTTCATAAAATTAACACCCCCTTGCAACCCCTCAGGGGTTGAATTTTAGGATATGCTGAAATACATGTTTCATTATTGGTAATGTAGAGTGTGTATTTTAAGTTTCAAGTAAATCCATCGAAAAAATATTTTTCCCATACAAAAATTTACACCCTCTTTTACCCCCGTAGGGGCTGAAATTCGAAAAATATTTCCTTAGTGGGTATTTACGACATAAAATAAATACACCCCTGAAATTTCACGTTTTTAGATTTAGGGGTTTCGGTTCACATTCAGATCATTCAGTATGTGCAAATAGCCAATTGCTTGCACATAGTGTATGTTCGAATAGCCAATTGCTTGCACATAGTGTATGTTCGAATAGCCAATTGCTTGTACATAGTGTATGTTCGAATAACCAATTGCTTGCACATAGTGTATGTTCGAATAGCCAATTGCTTGCACATAGTGTATGTGCAAATAGCCACATCCTAAAAAAAATTAGGGGGTGATAGATTAAAACGGGACATCCTGTATATGTAGTTAGAGGGGGTCAGGGTAGGTAAGAAAAAATTATTTAGTTTAGCTGCGGTATAACGGTTTAAGGGTGTGAAACACTCCTTTGAAAATGTGCAAAATAATCATATAAGGTAAAATACCCACTACTTGGACAAAAAAAAATAGGGACCAGTACTTGAACAAATTCATAAAACATTAATTATTAAAAGATTATAGTTTTAAATAGAAGTAAAATTATATTTTAACATTTTTTAGTACATACCTAAGCAAAATATAACTTTTTTCTATAGTAAAACATCAAAATTAAAAAAATATCGTTCTTTTAAAACACTGTATTACATAGCCGCATAAATCATGTCATTTTTCATCAGTTTCATGTGAAACGAAGTGAACGTTAAATAACGTGTAAAACGTATGAAACGTATATTTCGCAAAAAAAATCATTGATCTTATAAGTAAACTATATTTTTAAGTGAATTCAATTATTAATAAGTTAAAAAATATATTTTTAATACTGAAATTTAATCGTCTAAGTATACTTTTCAATTTCAAAAGTCGTACCCAATACTTAGCGTCACTTGTTCAAGAATACCAACCGCATTTTACATAGAGGAGTTATACTTGAACATGCGAATTAATGTTTGACGTTTGAGTTTGAGGTTAGAATTTTCTAACCTCTAAGTACTTAGTTAAGGTGGCAAAGTGCATTGTGAACATTTGTGAAATAGGTGAAATAAGTAATTTGATTATGTAAGTTAAAAATAAGTATGTATATTTAAAGTTCGATAATAGCATCTTAATATTTTTTTGAACGATATTCGTCAACTGTCGTAAGTACATACATATATATGTACTTATATCAAATTCAATAAGTAATGCCTCGCAAAAAGAATTTTACATAAATTGCTCAAAATACAAAGGGAAAATCTAACGTGAAGAAGAAAAATGTATGTTTTTCAAATATAAGTACTTAATTTTCAAAAGAATAAGTATTGCTGTTTTTTTAACTATTTTTTATCATTTTTTAATCAAAACATCTGAACTTTCAGTACTTATTTCATTCATTTTGAGTGTTTTAACAATTGTAAGAAATTTCAACACTGGTTTGACGTAAGCACTTATCCAACCTTCTTAATTTTTAATAAAAACTTTGTCAAACATTAATAAAAATGTTATTTAAGCCCATCAGTTTATGTTAATATTTAAATTTTAAAGTAAATTATATTTAAAAAAAATATATATATTAAATTAAGTATTAAATAACATTGGTTCACTTAATCGTAATCTCTACTTAGTCCTTTAGTCCTTTGACATGAATTAAGAACCCTCGGGTTCGCGCGTTTACTTACGTTTTATATGCGTTCAAGTATTGCTCTTCTAACGTTCAACTACAAGTGCCGATCGGAATATATAGTCCAACTACTACAGCATCCTATGGATTTAAATAAATAACTTTTAAAATTACAAATATCTTGATACGGTAGTTTTTTTTTTTAGATCGACTTAAAATTGTACGTAGATTTCAGTGGTACCTTTGTTTTTGTCATAATCGAGATAATTATGTATGAAAATTAAGGTTAAATACTTATGTTTTCGAATGTGTTCAAGTACTGGGTACTTTACCTTATTTCAAATATCAAAAGATTTAAGAAAAAAAACTATAATGCAACATTTTCATGATTTTTTATACTCTATTGAATGGCGACAATCGAAATTCAAAATGGAAACCGTTAACCCAGTGGTCCCCAACCTTTTTGTTCCCTAAGAGCACATTCTAGAATACCGGTTGGGCGGCGGGCACCATTTATTTTTTCAAGGTGCCAATATCAAAATCGCGATTTTGATTCAGGCAATCAGGCGTTTCTCACGCCTAAACTAAAAAAGTCAGACATATGTATGCTCTCGCTGACCTTCTGATGGAAAATTTTGTAATCTACAAAAAGGTTCAGAGGCATTTTTTCATATATTTCTTATTTCCTGCACGTGACTGGTAAAAAATGCTATTCTTAAAATTCTGATCATTGTTTATATGTATAGGTATTGTTGAACGAATTTGTGCAATGTTTGATATATGCACAAATGTTTTTTATTAACAAATCTGCATCAACAAAATATTTTTAATTTGTCTTTAGAATTAATATAAGTAATTTTTGTAATTGCGTACAGCCAAAAAAGATAAAATGGTTGCATATTTTTCTGGCTGTACTTTACGGTATATGTTAATTTTGAGTCAATAAATGTAAAATGATATAATATATTTATAAACAAATATTTTCTTCAAACAAATACGCTTATATTTCTCTAATTAGTTACTAAAAATAAAAAATAAATTATATAAACTTTTTTTTTATCGTTCAGTTAGCGGCGGGCACACGTAAAACGGTGCCCGCGGGCATAGGGTTGGGGACCACTGCGTTAACCCCTACCTCCCACCCACTCCATTATTTATTAAAAAATATTTTTATATATTAGGTAACTCATATTAGTTGTACTTAGTATACAATAGTAATTCAATCACATAAGACTAATTCACAAAAAAATAATTTTAACCCTTTCATCGTCACATTATCATGTTTCGAAAAATATTTAGGTATAGAAAACGGCCAATTAAAATTGTCATTAGTTACGTTTGTTTCTTGCATTAGCCCAATGAAAAATTACTTGAATTCAGTCCAGTTCCATATTAGATTAAATTTTGAATTTTGACAATAATTCAATATATTCTGTGATTGAAATTGATAGAAAATAAATTAGCCCAGGCAATAGACTCAAAAAAACGGTCAAACTAAGAAAAAATTCCCACCAAGCTGGATTTTGGTGGAGACTTTTATTTTGATGTCCTAAACATACCATAAAAAGTCTCCTTAATTTGGATGGCGGGTTTTTATTTTTTAGGGGGTAAATTGGGGCTAGTTTTAGTTTTTTGCAAATATCTCAAAAATTATTATTTTTTCGAGAAATTTTGTTATGAAGAAAATTGTAGCTTATAAAATTCTACACAAAAAAGATATTTATACTTTTTTCGTATAATCAATACTTTTTAAGTAAACTGTTAACCCAGTCAAGGGTGCAGTGAAGAGTGCCAAAATCCGAACTTTTAGGGGCAAGCAATTTTATGGTTGATTATTATAGATTTTGGGGCGTAGAATTCGAGAAAAATAACCCAAACTAGCGAAAAGTAGTGCAACACCCTTAAAAAAGGGGTTGAAGGGTGAAAACCCCGTTTTCAAGGTTTTTTTCAATTTTTCTCAAAATCTAAATCGATGACGGGGTGTTTTTATGGTTGATATTTATTGGGGACACTTAGACAAATCGATCGGGACCACAAATATTGAATTTGACAGAAAAATACTCTTTCTAGAGGGTTTAAAAAAACGTAAAAATGTTTATTTCGAGGAAAAAATTTAAAAATTAATAATTTTTGTTTAAATCAAAATTGGTCTCAAATTGTTCCTGAAGTTCTAAAGAATACTGATCAACCATAATTTTAAAAAATAATAATATTTTAACCAATGAAAATCGCTAATGTTTAAGGGTAGGCAACGTATTTTTTTTATCAATAAGATTATTGTTTCTTTTTTTTTTTTTTATTTATTGGTGTAATTTTAATTCTTTTTAAAAAGTATTAATAATTAAAATTTGAAAACCTTCACATTTTTATTGAACAAATTTTTTTTTTCGAAAATAGTCACATTAAAACTGTTAAAAAACATTTATAAAGGGACACTCGATCACTTGCTGCCCCGGGGCCCCAGAGCCTCTAGTTACGTCCCAATATTGAAACATATACAGTGTGTTGATAAAGTAAGGAACAAAATTCATAATTGCGTTATTTAATGTTTTCGAGGAAAACGCTCGGACACGTCAATTTTAGTTTTTAATTAGCCCCCTTATGGCATAAAAATTTTACTTATGAGGTTATTAATGTTTGCACTATGATGTCATCATTGTTTTTTTTTTTAAATGACAACTCCAATTTTTTTTGCTGTTTTTTATAGATGGTCCAGCTACTTAAATGATGGTGTAAAAAATTAGTACCTTAGATAACAATTTTTTTGAGAAAATAACACATGTAATAAAAATGAAACTTTAATGGAAGAAAATCTTTATTAAACCCCAAAAACAAACAAAAAGCACAAATGTTTTTGGCACTGACCGATACATGTCTAAACTCATTAAATACAAGGTGTCCCAGGACTGTGTCAAAGTTCAATATTTCATTTATTATAATAATTGGAAGAAAACTTTAAAAGCAAAAGTTTTCAGGTTAGAGAAGAAGCATCATTTGAAAATAGTTACATTTATACAAGTTGTCCCATAACCGCGTTACCAATCAAAGTTATATTTTTTTAAAGGGACGTACTACGTTGCCGGCGCCGGCAACGATTCACGTTGCCGGCAGTTGATGTGAATTTTTGCCGCTAGATGACTTTACAAATAATGAAATTTTCGAATTTATAATGAATTTATTAATGAGGTACATGTGTACTTACCTACTGTTGTGCATTGAAGGAATAAAAACCTTCTTAAATATTTTTTTCTAGATTCTCTAATTTTGTTAGCATTCAATGATAATAAATATCCTAACTTAACCGGGATTAATCTAAATTACTATAGAATTTTGTGTTTACTATTATGTTTGAGGCTTCGCCCCATATACACCTTCTTTCAAAGACACGTACTATTATGTTTTAAATGTTATGTTAAATGATCTAAAATAATATGCAAATAAATTAAAAATACTTCTTTTCAACATTTTATGAATTTAATATAAAAATACAAAAAATAATTTTAATTACATAGATATAACATCAATAAACGTCAAATTACATTTTTGAATAAATGAATCCTGGTCTTACGTGGTATCAACTCTATTCTAAGTACGTGATTTTTGACAGTAGTGACAGCTTGTACCCCTACATATTCTCCATATCAACCCAAACATGTGCTGTTACACTATCTGGAAATCTACGAGATTGAATTTTTAATGTTCTGCTGTCTCGTATCCAGTAATTGTTAAAAACCAATAGCTCATATTCCTTAAGCTTTAAATTGAGATGTTCAAAGCTATTGAATCTATTTCCAATTTTTAACATCTACAAATAAATCATAACGTGAATATACTGAATTTTTTATTTTAATTTTTAATTCACTTATCTCGAAATTATTAGAATTCTAGTTCATTTTCAGTAGAAAATATACGTCGTTTTTATTTAAAAGAAAATTTTATTCAACTTTGTTTACAAAAAACAAAACACAATAAATAATAATCAAATATAAAATTTGGAAACTCAGATACCTGTGACATAAGCGAGTGCCGGCAACGATTCACATTATATTCACGTTGCCGGCGCCGGCATAGGAGACAGTTCCTTTTTTAAATACAAACTATATTTTTTTATTTGCTAATCTAAAAGCATTCATTTTTCTGAGTACAGTGGTGCCTCGCATAACGAACTTAATTCGTTCCGGGAGCAAGTTCGTTATGCGAAAAGTTCGTTAAGTGAAACGCGTTTTCCCATAACAATACATGTTAAAAAATTTTAATTCGTTCTGTAGCATAAAATATGGTACTGTAACAAAAAATATTGTACACACGTTTTTTATTTTTTAGTCAGAATCAGATTTAGGAGAGTCTACCGAGGCTTGCAGGGTCAAATCCTCTTTCTAATTATTTCTTGTATCATTTCAACAGAAATCACCTTCCCGTTTTTTTAGAACTGATAATATAGACACACAAAATTACATTTATTAAAACAAACAGGTGTGTGAGTTAAGCACAGAAAAGAACGACTGACGCGCGTTGATGCATGTTCATGCAAGTTTGAGCATCGACTGTGTGCGACCTTGGAAGTTCGGGCGACTTCGTGATACGTAGGAGCGTTCGGGCCGCAAAATTATACACGATGCAGTTCGTTGAGCGAAGCGAGGTTCGTTGTGCGAGTCGCGCAATGAACAAACAGAAAGTTCGTTCTGCGCAGCGTTCGTTATGCGAGGAACCACTGTATTTTAATATAGCATGTATGGGATTCTAGAGAGTGGTTTAGAAATTATGACCAATTTTGTAAGAAAATAGGAGTATTTTCAACACAATAATTTTCTAATTACAACAAAAAAAAATTGTTCTCTGCTGAAAGTAGTTTTGGCATATTCTCTATTAATGCGATGTTACGTCAAACACTTACAAAATTGTATTATTTGTACAGGATGTATCAAAACTCTGAACCTATTTTTTTTTCAAAATTTTCAAATGGAATACCCTATATATTTTTACATTTTCGAATTGCCTGTTCAATTCTCAACACATTTTACAAACCATATTCTATACCTGAATCCAGCCGTTAAAGAGTTATTTATTTTATTTTAAAATCTTAAGATGTTTTATAAAAACAATAGGTACATCTTTATTATAATGAATAAAACAGTTCGCTTAGAAATAACTTAACAAACTAATAGAACTTACAAACATTAACAACATAAAAATTTAATTATTTTATGGAATATAATAAAGTTGTATTGTTTTAAAAAAAAGATTTAAAAATATTATTAATAACTTATTAACGGCTGGATTTAGGTATAGAACATGGTTTGTAAAATGTGTCGAGAATTGAACAGGCAATTCGAAAATGTAAAAATATATGTATAGGGTGTTCCATTTGAAAATTTTGATACACCCTGTACAAATAATACAATTTTGTAAATGACGTAATATCGCAATAATAGAGAATATGTCAAAACTACTTCAAGCAAAGAACAATTTTTTTTGTTGTAATTAGATTACAAGGTGTTGAAAATATTCCTATTTTCTTACAAAATTGCTCATAATTTCTAAACCCCTCTGTATAATCCCATACACGATACATCAAAATACTCAGAAAAATGAATGCTTTTAGATTATCAAAAAAAATAAATAAAATTATTTAAAAAAATATAACTTTGATTTGTAACGCAGTTATGGGACAACCTGTATAAATGTCAATATTTTCCAACTATGCTGCTTCTCTAACCTGACAACTTTTGCCTTTAAAGTTTTCTTCCAATTCTTATAATAAATGAAATATTGAACTTTGACACAGTCCTGGGACATTCTGTATATAAAAAAAACATAAATAGGTAAATAACAGTTATTTTTTATTAATATTTTGTTCTATATCTTTGTTGTGTTTGTATAACCATTTTTTATCAACGTGAATATAAATAAACATAACTTGTATGTACAATATATACAGTAGCACACCTACTGCTGGTACTATATAGTACCAGATAAAACTACCAGGTGTGCTACTGTATACACACCACAGTACTGTGAATACAACACACTGCGATGTGTAGACTGTATATATGTATGTACGACGTCGCAGTTTGTAAAAGATAATAGAGTTGCGAGAATACCAATTATAATGAAATAAACGCATCGTAGCGTAAACCGCACTGTTAAGGAGACTTCTAGTTACAATACTCTGCTTCTCTCTGAACCAAAGGTACTCAGAAATAGCATAGATACTCCAGTGTATCAGTAAACAACACCCTGTCACTGATGGTGAAGCTGTGAGCCCCATTGACATAACAACCAGTCGTGAACCTGTAACACATTGATTTACTGGTTTAGAAAAAAAAAGTTTATGAATATTGTAAAAGGTATAAATAGCTTTTACTGATCGCTGATTCTGAATTTGAAGTCCGTTGAAGTCTACGAGGTCAAATTCAAGGTCAAAGTGGGAAAAAACGTTCAAAAACTCTGACACAACAGTACATATAGGTTTTTGGGGTCGCTGAATCAAAATTTGAGGTCCGTAGACCCCTACAATGTCATTAGTTTTAAGGTCAAATTTTTAAAAATCGCTATAAATACATCTGATAAAAGCGTTATATGTGGTTTCTTTGGTCGCTGTTTCTGAATTTGAAGGTCAGATTCAAGGTCATTCCAAGGTCAAAGTGGGAAAAACGCTCAAAAATTCTGACAAAACAGTACATATAAGTTTTTGGGGTCGCTGAATCAAAATATGAGATCTGTAGACTCCTACAATGTCAGTTTTAAGGTCATTTCAATGTCAAATTTTGAAATTGAATTTTTGAGCGGTTTTTTCCACTTTGGCCTTGAACCTGACCTAGTAGAGGTCAACGGACGTCAAATTCAGAATCAGCGAACAAAGAAACGTAGGTACATATAACACTTTTACCAAATTAATTTATAACGGTTTTTTTTTAAATTTGACTTTAAAATGACCTTAAAACCAATCACAATGTAGGGGTCTACAGACCTCAAATTTTGATCAGCGACCCCAAAAACCTATAGTACTGTTTTGTCAGAGTTTTTGAGCGTTTTTTACCACTTTGACCTTAAAATGACCTTGAATCTGACCTCGTAGAGGTCAACGGACGTCAAATTTAGAATTATAAAACTATTTATATCTTTTACCAGATTCATTTAGCGATTTTTTAAAATTTGACTTTGAAACTGAGCTAGCCAAGGTCAACGGACCTCAGATTCGAATTCAGGAGGTCAAAATACATAAGGATATAATGGTCTCGTCAAATATTCATAAACTTTTTTTTTTGTAAACGAGTGTTATACAACACTATTATTTAAATGCATTTCTCTCTCTCTCTCTCTCTCTCTCTTTCTCGCTTATTATATGAAAAAATATGCTATTTAATAATTATAATTAATGGATATAACTACTGGAGTCATATTAGCGAATAGCCCAGTGCCAAAGCCTTTTAGGAGAAAAAAAAATCTCTACAGAATAGCGATAGTTGGTATTGTTGCTAAAAATGATTACAAAAAGAAGAAAAAAAATGCACCCCTGCACATGAAGTGGTTTCGAAGGGGGTTGGTTTTTAAGGATTGAACGATTCCCACTATCGCTATCCTGTAGAGAATTTTCCTGTTTTTTGGCGTCAAAAAGTCGGATTGGCACTGGAGTAGATTTTTTTTAATAAGGAACTGAAAAGGAGACATTTTTTTCATAAACTTGTTTAATTAAAGCGGCTATTACACTATAAAATAAATATGTCAAAGATCTTTGACAAAGATTTGATCATAGCTCATATTTTTATCACTAGATGTCTAAATAGCTTTGTAGTCACTCCCACAAATGAGAAATCTTTTAAAAAGTATTAAGCAAGTGCATTTTTTGCCTATGATTTGATTTTTCTGCGGATCAGTCTGAACTCATTGAGACAGATACTATCACATTCGAACTCTCGAATCTTGTACCAACCATCAATTTTCTGCCAAGCATTCATTATTATAATGAAGGAGAATTACTAAAGCTATTTAGACATCTAGTGGTAAAAATATGAGCTATTGTTCAAAACAAAGTAGTCGTTTGCAAAAAGGCATGATTTTTTTCAGAATTTTTTTGACGATTTTTACATTTTCTCAACGAAGGAAGCAAATTTGAAAAAAATAATAAGCACCACTCGAAAGCTGATGAAAAAACACATCGATATGGTGTATTTATTTAATTTTGTAGCGTAAATTGAACACATGAACAACGAAGAAACATAGTGGAGTAGCGCAGCGGCCGACCACGGCGCGCCACCGCGCTCGAAAACGGCCGACCGCGCGCTCTTCCTCTCTTCACCGCTGGCCAATATCGAAAAAGTCCCTTTTTTTATTGTTGATTCTTAAGTAAAAACGCGAGATCTTTCGATCTAGACCCTTAAGAAAGCTCTAAACCTGGAGGCAAAAAAGATACAGCGTGTTTTAACCCCAAGTCCATTTTTTGAGGTTATGGAGGTCGATTTTTGCATTTTTGACCTCACCATTAGAAAGCTCAGGAAAAAATACATCGAAATCACTTACCAGTATTTTTTTCTAGATAGAATATTAAGTCCGTACAGCGAGTCGAAAACTGAGTGATTTAGCTGTTTTGTGCTCTCGCGCACACCGCTGGGGCATCTATCGGGATTCTCCCAAAATGCAGAAAATTAGGGTTTTAAAATTTCAGATTTTTCTTTGATACCATAGCAAAGTACATAACAAAATCTACAATATTAAATAAAGCATGCCTTTTTACCATATTTTGCCTACAGGTTATCAACGAGTCAATTTTGATTTTCAAATGCGTTTTTAGCCGTTTTAAATAAAATTTTGATTTGAATTTAACACACTTATATAAAATATATTTTCACAAAATTTTATTAAAATCCATTTAGTATGTATAACAAATGTATAGGATTTTTAATTATTCAGCATTGTAGGAAAAATTAAAACGAAAACAATGATTTTTTTAAATTTGCAATCCGGCTAATAGAATTGTAGATATTTAAAAATACTCTGCCTAGTAAATACACGGTGCTTCCTCGTGCTAAATTCATCAAATGTAGTTAATTATTGAACAATTTAAATAAAAACCGATAAAGTATTCAGATGAACTGCCTGTCATTGGTTAACCATTTAATTTTCATACGATTTTAATAAAAAAATTTAATTTGACATTTTTCTTAATACGCGCCTGGTTATTATGTCGTATATTTTGAATTTTTTGACAATTTCAATCAAAATCATTATTTTTCTGCTATATGAATGTCAAAATGACATTTAAAACGTCAAAGTGACATTTAATATGTTAAAGTAAATAGCAGTTTTAAAAAAACAAATGACGATTTTCTTAAGTCAAATTGAGATAGATCTTTGTAAGGGAATATTTTACAACAAAAGTAGGTGATTTATATTATAGAAAATTGAATGCGCTACAAAAAAGGTTCTATAAAATTTTCACGTAACATGTGTCTTTCTTGAGATATCTTCAAATCAAAAAATTAATATTTTGGGATGTCACCCCTCCCCCTTACACACGATTTTAGTACTTTTGAAATGGGATCGTCCTCAAACCAGACCCAACCAATCAACCAAGTTTCATCAATATCGGTTCAGTGGATCATGAGTTAAGCGTGTGACAAGGATTGGGGGACAGACACACACACAGACAGACAGACAGACACGGAACAAAAAGTGTTTGTCTTGACCTGAAACGGATAGATCCGGTAAAATTTTTAAAATCGGAGATCAAATTTTTTTTCTCGTTTTAAAACGATAACGAAGCTTCTCGTATCTTCGATATTGCGAGGAAGAAAATGTAAAAGAGAAGCCGTAAAAAATACCATTTTTTCAAAAAGACCCAAAAGGGGGGGGGGGGCGGAGGGGGCGGTCCGCCCCGGGTGCCAAGCACCAAGGGGTGACACAATGACAACTCACTCGTACATCTAGTTATTAATTTATAATTTAATATAAATTTTCATAGGTACATATTTAATGAAAAACAAAACAAAAAAAACAACCCAGGGTGCCAATTACTGCCAATCTACCCTACGCCACTAACTAAAGGTAATTAATTATTATCGAATAATTTTAATTAATATCGATGAAGCATTCCAATAAACCAGGGCTTCGAACCGGAACTGAACCGAAAACCGGAAAAACCGTTATTTTTTGCCGGAACGAAAACCGGAACCAAACCGAAAAAAAATATCAGTTTTTTCGGTTCAGTACATTTTAAAATACGCGCGTTTTATCATCATTATTTATAATTTATATTATTGTATCTATTCATCTATAGTCTATTTCATTTAAGTTTGCAGTGGTGGGCGGGGATTAGACGGTACGATTCACACAGGAACTATTTTATAGCTAAAGAAATTTATTCACTAGAAATTTATTAAATCTTAAACCTTTCAGTGAATTTTTTTTAAACTTTCACTGTATTTAGATTCATCCTTCATACAAAGTATAGGTTAAAATTTATTTTCAACACATTTATAGTATTTATGCTGTGATTTTTTTATTTGGCAAAACGGGAAATAACTCGCATTTTCATTTATTACTGATTGTTGTAAATACTCAATAGTGTTTTTTTTCTTGACGTCAGACGTGTAATTTTTTTAAAACCACGTGATTTTTGGCATATCTGAACTGTCATATAACTTTTAATGAAATTTACAAGAAATTAAATTCACCTTTGTGTCATAAATATTAGTTTTCTTATATCCTAATGTCAACTGTATAAATACACACATTTGTAGAATAACTAATCTGACAGTTTGAATTTAATTGCAATTATTTCCAAGGCAACACGATGTATTGCGTTAGTGAAAATTGTGTTATTGTGAATTTATCTGGCGTTTTGACCAATCAGGAGCGCGTATTATACTTCCTATGCTAGCTACCGCTGCAATCTTAAATGAAATAGACTATAGTATGCTTATTACAAGAAGTACCTACTACCTACATACCTACTAGATTTTTTTACAATTTTTTTTAATTAATCACCCGGAACTGAACCGAAACCGAAAAAACCGTTATTTTTTTCGGAACGAAAACCGGAACCGAACCGATATATATTTTTTCACTCGGAGCGGAACGAAAACCGAAACAAAAAAAATAACGGTTCGAAGCCCTGCAATAAACTGTTTGTTAACCATTTAACTTTTAAAGGTACTATTAGGTATACCATACGTATAAAAGTTGTAATAAAGTGTTTAGTATTTAGTATTAATTAAAAATAAAATAAGTAAAAAACAACAGATTCCATATCAATTTCTCAAGAAAAAAAACTAATTTTACTGTTGTCCATCTTGCATGCAGTTAGTACTTACCAACAAGGAGCAATGTGGATATAATTCCTGTAACCGCTTCCTTTACTCCAATACTGTGCAAATCCCTTATTGCAAATGAATACGCCACTCTCGCGATGGTTAGCATAGACAGGCCCATTGAAATCCATCGCAATATATCTGTAACGTAAACAATTATTTGTGATATTCTGCAGACTTAACTACAGATATAATAGAGCAAGAGCCCGTGGGAGTTTATCACCCGTTATCAAACACCCTCAAAATAACTAGCGAATTTGTATGTTCGAAAAATATAAAATTCTACATTTTGTAGTGAACTCTTTTCGTAGTTTGTTACAACAAATGTACGACGTTTTCAAACACGACGCGGCGCGGCTATATGTGTGAACGACGGCGAACGTACTACCAACTAAACTACTAAACCTTAATCAGGTACAAATCGGTTTACAGCTTCAAATTATCGGGCCACTAAAAGTTTGTATGTACGATAATATATTTAAATAAGTAAGTACGAAGGTGAGTAATAAGTCATAATATTTAATTAGATAATCTAGTAAAAGTTTCATGTTTAGAATGTTACGACTCTAAAGATTGCGGAGATGAATGATACAAAAACTGACACTGAGATTATGGGGTGATCTAATTCCATAGACACGAAAAAACAACACAATTATTGGAATATTCTTCTGTAGGCTTTCGTGGCCGTTGTCCATAAGAGCTAACTTTTCGTGACAGCAATTACTTATTGGATACCTTGCTTTTAAGGGGCTATACCAGTGTGTACGCTGGAAATTTAGGTGATTTTCGGAAATTTTTTGGAAGTTAAATACTCAATGAAATATTTTAAAAAATTGAGAATATATTTAGCTATATTAGAGGTGTATTCCATAATTTTTTTACGTAAAAATATCGATATCTAAGCGACTTATGCGAAAAATGAAATAATGTCGTTAAACTGGAAGGTATTTCCTGTACGATGAACTAGGATTTTCGAAAAATATCAAAATCTAACAAAATGGCGTAGATATGAAATAAAAAGTCGTATTTTTAATGCCAAATCGTCAATTTTCATCCAATCAAAAATATCCTAGTTCATCGTAGAGTAAATATATTCAAGAGTTCAAATTTCAAGTAAATCGGATAATTGCTCTTTGAGTAACAATGTCAGCAAATTTGAAAAATCTCATTTCGAGAAAAACGCATTTAACGTCAGCTCCTGGGCATTTTATATCTTCGAGCGGTCTCTCTTTAGAAGGCTGCTGTTTAGAGAGTATTAGAGATACGGTCTTGAAATTTTCACAGAATATTCTTGAAACTATAAACTCTCCAAAAAAGCAAAAAATATTGATTTTTGAAAATTTCACACTGGTATGGCCCCTTAAAGTCAGCTCTTGGACATTTCATATCTGCGAGCGATCGCTCTTTAGAAGGCTGCTGTTTGGAGAGTATTAGAGATACGGCTTTGAAATTTTCAAAGAATATTCTTGAAACTATAGACTCTCCAAAAACGCAAAAAAAAATAATTGATTTTTTTGAAAATGTCACACTGACATTAATAAGAGCTATATTAATTAATAAATACCTACGGATGTGAATTCGTATAGTTTTCAAAAGAAATTATAGTTCCTTGTAAGAAAAATCGTAGATAATTTTAATAAGCATTGCAATATTTATGCAAGAAAAAATTTACAAATCATTGTAAGTCTTTTGTCTTACAGATAGACTACATCTGTATATACTCACTCAGATAACTCGTGTCTTGAATTGCTTGCTCTAGGTTATTCAATATAACGTACAACTGTAGCGTTAATTGGGGCGCAGCCTCTAGAAAACTTTCAAACATTTGCAGATCTAATAAGTTATTTGTTTTAGTTTTATGTTCTGTTTTGTTGGTTTTCTTTTTGTAAAATAATATTAAGTTATTTAAAGCTACTACAGCTGACGTTATAGGAATAATGGTGAGAATAATAAGCAGCCAGTTGTTATTTGCAAGTTGTTTGTATAACCAAGTGCTTTTGGTTCCACATCTGAAATAATAATGGTTGTATATAAATATTTTTGTTATAATGTACCCACCGGCGCCGACTACGGGGGGGCGAGGGGGGCGATCGCCCCCCCCCCAGATATTATACCAGGGGGGCTTTGCCCCCCCTGTGCAGCTGAACTCTAGTTTCTTTTAAATTAAAGATACTTTTGTCAATAAGATTTTTACTTTAAAAAAAGATGTAAATATTCAAATACTTGTCACTTGAGTAAAAATGATCACTAAAAATTTCTTCAAAAAGGAAATTAATACTAAAACATCTTTTATTTCCTTTACAAAGCTTACAATTAGTTAGATCAACAGCTTTAAAAAAAAATCTACGACTTTTCTACACTTTACTATATATTTTCAGCTAAAATCGTCGTTTACGTTTCATGAGCCTCTGTAAATTAAATATAAATGTCCACTTTTCAATTATTTCAAATAATTAAAGTTTGATCGATTTTTATCGAAACTACAATAATTTGATGAAATTTTTTTTTTCACATTATTAGTTGCGTTTCTGAAAATTTTGTCGTTATTACGAAAGTTGGATATTGCACATTTTTTAAAAAATTTAAAAAAATTCAAAAAATTATGAAAATCTTGAAAAAAATATTGAAAAATCACACTATAATATAAACGTGTATGAATATATATATATATGTATGTCTCCACTAAATGTTATGTTTATAGACTCTGATCCCACCGGACCGATTTTGATAATTTTTTTTTTGTCATGTAGCTTGACTCTTTTTCCAGTCAATAGGCTAGATTTCATTTCTTAGCTATGAAAGGTCTCTGAGCTGTAATTTTTTTCCGAAAAAGTACATCGAAATTTTACTGAAAAATTTATTATAATGAAGAAAACACATGGATTTTTATTGACATTTTAATAAAAAACACACTGATAAATTACTTGATTAATTTTAAAATGTTAGATTTGTGAATCAATTATAATTTTTACGTAAAATAGGTTTTGATTGAAATTGTTAAAGGATGAAATTATAAACAGCTGTTTTTTTATCTTATATACGTCAGGAGCGTGTAAAGAAATGTTATTTTGTACATTTTGATTAAATTGCTTATAAATTAAATTTTAACCAAAATTGATTGGTAATTTGATGTAATTAGTATAATTATCTATAGATAATATTAAAAAAGTTTTTGTTATCTATAATGTCAGGAGCGGCGAATTAAAAAATATTTAAAATCTTTTTTTCTAATTAGTTTAAATAGAAATTTCGTAACGTTTGTAAAAACTTTAGATTTTTTTTTAATCATTCAAAAATTAGAAATTTCAGAAAAATATGAAAATTATAATATAGTTCAGTAGCGTCCTAAAAAAAATTATTTAATAAATATTTTTTTTTGAAGTTTTGAGATTGATTTATTAATAAAATTTTTTTTAATAATAATTAAGTCAGGGGTGTCGCATAAAAATAATTAAAATTGCTATTTTTAAAAGTGACGTAAACAAATTCATTTTGATTGAAATTGAACAAAAATTAAATTTTAATAATAATAAATGTTTTCAATGATCATTTTTAGGGTTATAATATAATATACTCATGCATACGAGGGTCGCAGCCGAAGGCTGAGACCCGAGTACATTTGAGGTTGGGTAAATTGTACATGTAATATTACTGGAAAATTGTAATAATGATAAGTTATATCACCGCCAATTTAAGAAAAAAATGAGTATCAGCAAAAAGAATAAAAAATTATTACCATATACACATGCGAGGGTCGCAGACCCGAGTAAATTTGTAATTAAGTAATTTGTTCATGTAAAATTACTGAAAATTTTAATATTGATTATCTCCGCCAAATTAAAAAATTAACTATCAAAAAATAGTAGTAGGAGTATGAGATATGCACATACGAGGGTCGCAGACCCGAGTAAATTTGTGTAAAAAATATGGCGTGAAAGGGGGTTGGGGCGCGAAGCGCCCAGGGGCACAGCCCCTAGTATATATATATATATGTATGTCGCCTCGAAACTATAGCTTTATAGACTCTGGAATTACCCGGCCGATTTTGATAATTTTTTTTTCGTCATGTAGCTTGACTCTTTTTCCAGTCAATAGGCTAGATTTCATTTCTTAGTTATGAAAGGTCTGTGAACTGTGATTTTTTTCCGAAAAAGTACATCGAAATTTTACTGAAAAAACGATGAATTAGCTGGTTCGAGTGTCGGCTTTTGTTTTTCAGACAGTGTGATGGTCGTTTGAAAAATGCTATTTTTACGATAATTTACTAAATTACAAGATATCACTGTTGTATTTTGTTTATATCTGTCAAAATATGACATTTATAAAGAAGAAAACACATGGATTTTTATTGACATTTTCATAAAAAACACACTGATAAATTACTTGATTAATTTTAAAATGTTAGTTTTGTGAATCTATTACAATTTCTACGTAAAATAGATTTTGATTGAAATTGTTAAACGATGAAATTATAAACAGCTGTTTTTTATCTTATATACGTCAGGAGCGTGTAAAGAAATGTTATTTTGTAGATTTTGATAAAATTGCTTATAAATTAAATTTTAACCAAAATTGATTGGTAATTTGATGTAATTAGTATAATTTATCTATAGATAATATTAAAAATTTTAATGTCAGGAGCGGCGAATTAAAAAATATTTAAAATCTTTTTTTCTAATTAGTTTAACTTTGACAGATAACAGATGACAGGGAATGTTCTAGATGGTTTTCTATCGTTTTCTATTAGGAGTGAGAAAATTTTTGATGACATTAAATTTGATAGTTCCAAAATTACGTGGTTTTTTACATGTGACATATTTTTTATGTTTGTAAAAGAATTATTTTGAGTGAAATTGTTGAATTTTTTTTAATTGTTGAAATTATTCATTTAAATCAGGGACGGTGTTTCAAATATTTTTAAATTTGTGTTTTTTTAATGAAATTGTATAAAAATATAATTTTTAATAGTTTTGTTGATGTAATTTATTCAAAATTTCACATTTAAAAATAATAATTAAGTCAGGGGCTGGTGTCTTTTTAAATATATGAAATTTTTGGGAACTGTCACATTTCGTAACGTTTGTAAATAAGTCAGGGGCGTGACATAAAAATTTTTTTTTTAAAAACATTTTTTATTCAAAAAAGTTTCAGAAAAATATGAAAATTATAATATAGATCAGTAGCGCCTCAAAAAAAAATTGTTTATGAATTATTATTTTTTTGAAAGTTTTGAGATTGATTAATTAATAATTTTTTTTAAATTATAATTTAGTCAGGGACGTCGCATGAAAATAGTTAAATTTGCTATTTTTTAAAAGTGCAATTTTTTTTAAGTTATTTAATAAATAACAGTACATTTAAGGTTGGGTAATTTATACATGTTTCATTTAAATCAGGGACGGCGTTTCAAATATTTTTAAATTTGTGTTTTTTTTAATGAAATTGTATAAAAATATAATTTTTAATAGTTTTGTTGTAGGTGATTGATGCAATTTATCCAAAAGTTCACATTTAAAAATAAATAAGTCAGTAGCGTCTCAAAATTTTTTTTTAATTGTTCAAAAATTAGAAATTTCAAAAAAATATGAAAATTATAATATACATCAGTAGCGCCACAAAAAAAATTATTTTTGAATTATTATTTTTTTGAAAGTTGAGATTGATATATTAATCTTTTTTTTTAATTATAATTAAGTCAGGGGCGCGCATGAAAAAAATTAAAAAATTGCTATTTTTGAAAAGTGACGTAGACAAATTAACTTTGATTAAAATTGAACAAAAATTAAAAACTTCAGGAATATATATAAATAAAAAGTAAACCATTTAATAAATAACAGTACATTTTAGGTTGGGTAATTCATACATGTAATATTATTGAAAATTGTAATATTGATAAGTGATTATCACCGCCAATTTAAGAAATAAAATGAGTATCAGCAAAAAGAATGGAAAATTATTATAATATACACATACGAGGGTCGCAGCCGAAAGCTGAGACCCGAGTAAATTTGTGATTAGATAATTTGTACATGTAAAATGACTGAAAATTGTAATATTGATTATCTCCGCCAAATGAAAAAATTAACTATCAAAAAATAGTGGAACGAGTATGATATATACACATACGAGGGTCGCAGACCCGAGTAAATTTGTGTAAAAAATATGGCGTGAAAGGGGGTTGGGGCGCGAAGCGCCCAGGGGCACAGCCCCTAGTCACACTATAATATAAACGTGTATGAATATATATATATATATTTGTTTATATATCCGCACGAAACTATAGCTTTATAGACTCTGGAATTACCCGGCCGATTTTGATAATTTTTTTTTCGTCATGTAGCTTCACTCTTTTTCCAGTCAATAGGCTAGATTTCATTTCTTAGCTATGAAAGGTCTCTGAGCTGTGATTTTTTTCCGAAAAAGTACGTGAAAATTTTTCGTAAAATTAAATTTTATGATAAAAAACCATCGGCATTTTTTTCTAATCCGTGGCTCTGATTGGTCGAAAATGACGTATGTTCGTCTGATTTAAAATACACGTGCTTTTTGACAATGACACATGACAGGGAATGTTCTAGAAGGTTTTCTGTCCTTTTCTCTTAGGAGTGAGAAAATTTTTGATTACGTGGTTTTTTTTACATGCGACATATTTTTTACGTTTGTAAAAAAAATTATTTTGAGTGAAATTTTTGATTTTTTTTTAATTGTTGAAAATATTCATTTAAATCAGGGACGGCGTTTCAAATATTTTAAAATTTGCATTTTTTAATGAAATTGTATAAAAATATAATTTTTAATAGTTTTGTTGCAGGAGATTGATACAATTTATCCAAAAGTTCACATTTAAAAATAATTAAGTCAGGGGCTGGTGTCGTTTTAAATATATGAAATTTTTGGGAATTGTCACATTTCGTAACGTTTGTAAAAACTTAAAAAAAAATTAATTGTTCAAAAATAAGAAATTTCAGAAAAATATGAAAATTATAATATAGATCAGTAGCGTCCCAAAAAAATTTTTTAATTGTTCAAAAATTAGAAATTTCAGAAAAATATGAAAATTATAATATAGATCAGTAGCGTCTCAAAAAAAATTATTTATGAATTATTTTTTTTTAAGTTTTGAGATTGATATATTCATAATTTTTTTTTAAATAATAATAAAGTCAGGGTCGTCGCATAAAAATTTAAATTGCTATTTTTCAAAAACAAATTAATTTTGATTAAAATTGAACAAAAATTAAAAATTTCAGGAATATAGATAAAAATAAAAAGTAAAAAATTTAACCATTTAATAATTTAATAAATAACAGTACATTTTAGGTTGGGTAATTTATACATGTAATATTATTGAAAATTGTAATATTGATATGTGATTATCACCGCCAATTTAAGAAATAAAATGAGTATCAGCAAAAAGATTGGAAAATTATTATATTATACACATACGAGGGTCGCAGCCGAAGGCTGAGACCTGAGTAAATTTGTGATTAGGTAATTTGTACATGTAAAATTACTGAAAATTGTAATATTGATTATCTCCGCCAAATGAAAAAATTAACTATCAAAAAATAGTGGAACGAGTATGATATATACACATACGAGGGTCGCAGACCCGAGTAAATTTGTGTAAAAAATATGGCGTCAAATGGGGTTGGGGCGCGAAGCGCCCAGGGGCACAGCCCCTAGTACTTCTTTAATAATCCGCCTGACTTTATTATTGGGGATATATTTCATATTTTCACAAAAATCTAAAGGCTGTAGCCGGGTAAGCATGCAAAATCGGCCTTTGCATGGATTTGGCTGATTTTTTTTTTGAAAGTCACATTCTATATAACATTCAACCTGACCAAATATCAACTTCCAAAAATTTGTAGTTTTCGAAAAAAAAATTATTTTTGATTTTCAAAAAAAATTTTTTTTTTGATAATCTATCAATCGAATTTGATGGTGCTTACAGTATATTGTAGAGGTACTTATGATACATCAGAGGTAATTTTATTATGATCATCTGATCATAATTACCTGGAAAAAAAAATTAATAAAATTTAAAAATTAAAAAAACACCATGATGTACTCGGGGGGCAATCACCATTTTTTCACCAAATATACCTAGTATGTACCCATACAACATATCAAAATCTCAAATTGTTCCGAAGGGTATAACATACTCGTATAAATATTCAAAATATTTTGCATGCAATTATATGCCAACGGAGGCGTGGCTTGGTGCGGACGGACCACAGAGATACTATAATATAGATAAAAGTAACATAACATTTCATGTAAGTGGAAACAACATGTAAATAATTAATAATAGAGTTATTCTCATTTTTTTTAAACAGGGCTTGACTGGGCCGGTGGGATATCGGGAATTTGACGATGGCGCGTGCCCTGACAAGGTTATCACACTATAATATAAACGTGTATGAATATATATATATATGTATGTCTCCACTAAATGTTATGTTTATAGACTCTGATCCCACCGGACCGATTTTGATAATTTTTTTTTTGTCATGTAGCTTGACTCTTTTTCCAGTCAATAGGCTAGATTTCATTTCTTAGCTATGAAAGGTCTCTGAGCTGTAATTTTTTTCCGAAAAAGTACATCGAAATTTTACTGAAAAATTTATTATAATGAAGAAAACACATGGATTTTTATTGACATTTTAATAAAAAACACACTGATAAATTACTTGATTAATTTTAAAATGTTAGATTTGTGAATCAATTATAATTTTTACGTAAAATAGGTTTTGATTGAAATTGTTAAAGGATGAAATTATAAACAGCTGTTTTTTTATCTTATATACGTCAGGAGCGTGTAAAGAAATGTTATTTTGTACATTTTGATTAAATTGCTTATAAATTAAATTTTAACCAAAATTGATTGGTAATTTGATGTAATTAGTATAATTATCTATAGATAATATTAAAAAAGTTTTTGTTATCTATAATGTCAGGAGCGGCGAATTAAAAAATATTTAAAATCTTTTTTTCTAATTAGTTTAAATAGAAATTTCGTAACGTTTGTAAAAACTTTAGATTTTTTTTTAATCATTCAAAAATTAGAAATTTCAGAAAAATATGAAAATTATAATATAGTTCAGTAGCGTCCTAAAAAAAATTATTTAATAAATATTTTTTTTTGAAGTTTTGAGATTGATTTATTAATAAAATTTTTTTTAATAATAATTAAGTCAGGGGTGTCGCATAAAAATAATTAAAATTGCTATTTTTAAAAGTGACGTAAACAAATTCATTTTGATTGAAATTGAACAAAAATTAAATTTTAATAATAATAAATGTTTTCAATGATCATTTTTAGGGTTATAATATAATATACTCATGCATACGAGGGTCGCAGCCGAAGGCTGAGACCCGAGTACATTTGAGGTTGGGTAAATTGTACATGTAATATTACTGGAAAATTGTAATAATGATAAGTTATATCACCGCCAATTTAAGAAAAAAATGAGTATCAGCAAAAAGAATAAAAAATTATTACCATATACACATGCGAGGGTCGCAGACCCGAGTAAATTTGTAATTAAGTAATTTGTTCATGTAAAATTACTGAAAATTTTAATATTGATTATCTCCGCCAAATTAAAAAATTAACTATCAAAAAATAGTAGTAGGAGTATGAGATATGCACATACGAGGGTCGCAGACCCGAGTAAATTTGTGTAAAAAATATGGCGTGAAAGGGGGTTGGGGCGCGAAGCGCCCAGGGGCACAGCCCCTAGTATATATATATATGTATGTCGCCTCGAAACTATAGCTTTATAGACTCTGGAATTACCCGGCCGATTTTGATAATTTTTTTTTCGTCATGTAGCTTGACTCTTTTTCCAGTCAATAGGCTAGATTTCATTTCTTAGTTATGAAAGGTCTGTGAACTGTGATTTTTTTCCGAAAAAGTACATCGAAATTTTACTGAAAAAACGATGAATTAGCTGGTTCGAGTGTCGGCTTTTGTTTTTCAGACAGTGTGATGGTCGTTTGAAAAATGCTATTTTTACGATAATTTACTAAATTACAAGATATCACTGTTGTATTTTGTTTATATCTGTCAAAATATGACATTTATAAAGAAGAAAACACATGGATTTTTATTGACATTTTCATAAAAAACACACTGATAAATTACTTGATTAATTTTAAAATGTTAGTTTTGTGAATCTATTACAATTTCTACGTAAAATAGATTTTGATTGAAATTGTTAAACGATGAAATTATAAACAGCTGTTTTTTATCTTATATACGTCAGGAGCGTGTAAAGAAATGTTATTTTGTAGATTTTGATAAAATTGCTTATAAATTAAATTTTAACCAAAATTGATTGGTAATTTGATGTAATTAGTATAATTTATCTATAGATAATATTAAAAATTTTAATGTCAGGAGCGGCGAATTAAAAAATATTTAAAATCTTTTTTTCTAATTAGTTTAACTTTGACAGATAACAGATGACAGGGAATGTTCTAGATGGTTTTCTATCGTTTTCTATTAGGAGTGAGAAAATTTTTGATGACATTAAATTTGATAGTTCCAAAATTACGTGGTTTTTTACATGTGACATATTTTTTATGTTTGTAAAAGAATTATTTTGAGTGAAATTGTTGAATTTTTTTTAATTGTTGAAATTATTCATTTAAATCAGGGACGGTGTTTCAAATATTTTTAAATTTGTGTTTTTTTAATGAAATTGTATAAAAATATAATTTTTAATAGTTTTGTTGATGTAATTTATTCAAAATTTCACATTTAAAAATAATAATTAAGTCAGGGGCTGGTGTCTTTTTAAATATATGAAATTTTTGGGAACTGTCACATTTCGTAACGTTTGTAAATAAGTCAGGGGCGTGACATAAAAATTTTTTTTTTAAAAACATTTTTTATTCAAAAAAGTTTCAGAAAAATATGAAAATTATAATATAGATCAGTAGCGCCTCAAAAAAAAATTGTTTATGAATTATTATTTTTTTGAAAGTTTTGAGATTGATTAATTAATAATTTTTTTTAAATTATAATTTAGTCAGGGACGTCGCATGAAAATAGTTAAATTTGCTATTTTTTAAAAGTGCAATTTTTTTTAAGTTATTTAATAAATAACAGTACATTTAAGGTTGGGTAATTTATACATGTTTCATTTAAATCAGGGACGGCGTTTCAAATATTTTTAAATTTGTGTTTTTTTTAATGAAATTGTATAAAAATATAATTTTTAATAGTTTTGTTGTAGGTGATTGATGCAATTTATCCAAAAGTTCACATTTAAAAATAAATAAGTCAGTAGCGTCTCAAAATTTTTTTTTAATTGTTCAAAAATTAGAAATTTCAAAAAAATATGAAAATTATAATATACATCAGTAGCGCCACAAAAAAAATTATTTTTGAATTATTATTTTTTTGAAAGTTGAGATTGATATATTAATCTTTTTTTTTAATTATAATTAAGTCAGGGGCGCGCATGAAAAAAATTAAAAAATTGCTATTTTTGAAAAGTGACGTAGACAAATTAACTTTGATTAAAATTGAACAAAAATTAAAAACTTCAGGAATATATATAAATAAAAAGTAAACCATTTAATAAATAACAGTACATTTTAGGTTGGGTAATTCATACATGTAATATTATTGAAAATTGTAATATTGATAAGTGATTATCACCGCCAATTTAAGAAATAAAATGAGTATCAGCAAAAAGAATGGAAAATTATTATAATATACACATACGAGGGTCGCAGCCGAAAGCTGAGACCCGAGTAAATTTGTGATTAGATAATTTGTACATGTAAAATGACTGAAAATTGTAATATTGATTATCTCCGCCAAATGAAAAAATTAACTATCAAAAAATAGTGGAACGAGTATGATATATACACATACGAGGGTCGCAGACCCGAGTAAATTTGTGTAAAAAATATGGCGTGAAAGGGGGTTGGGGCGCGAAGCGCCCAGGGGCACAGCCCCTAGTCACACTATAATATAAACGTGTATGAATATATATATATATATTTGTTTATATATCCGCACGAAACTATAGCTTTATAGACTCTGGAATTACCCGGCCGATTTTGATAATTTTTTTTTCGTCATGTAGCTTCACTCTTTTTCCAGTCAATAGGCTAGATTTCATTTCTTAGCTATGAAAGGTCTCTGAGCTGTGATTTTTTTCCGAAAAAGTACGTGAAAATTTTTCGTAAAATTAAATTTTATGATAAAAAACCATCGGCATTTTTTTCTAATCCGTGGCTCTGATTGGTCGAAAATGACGTATGTTCGTCTGATTTAAAATACACGTGCTTTTTGACAATGACACATGACAGGGAATGTTCTAGAAGGTTTTCTGTCCTTTTCTCTTAGGAGTGAGAAAATTTTTGATTACGTGGTTTTTTTTACATGCGACATATTTTTTACGTTTGTAAAAAAAATTATTTTGAGTGAAATTTTTGATTTTTTTTTAATTGTTGAAAATATTCATTTAAATCAGGGACGGCGTTTCAAATATTTTAAAATTTGCATTTTTTAATGAAATTGTATAAAAATATAATTTTTAATAGTTTTGTTGCAGGAGATTGATACAATTTATCCAAAAGTTCACATTTAAAAATAATTAAGTCAGGGGCTGGTGTCGTTTTAAATATATGAAATTTTTGGGAATTGTCACATTTCGTAACGTTTGTAAAAACTTAAAAAAAAATTAATTGTTCAAAAATAAGAAATTTCAGAAAAATATGAAAATTATAATATAGATCAGTAGCGTCCCAAAAAAATTTTTTAATTGTTCAAAAATTAGAAATTTCAGAAAAATATGAAAATTATAATATAGATCAGTAGCGTCTCAAAAAAAATTATTTATGAATTATTTTTTTTTAAGTTTTGAGATTGATATATTCATAATTTTTTTTTAAATAATAATAAAGTCAGGGTCGTCGCATAAAAATTTAAATTGCTATTTTTCAAAAACAAATTAATTTTGATTAAAATTGAACAAAAATTAAAAATTTCAGGAATATAGATAAAAATAAAAAGTAAAAAATTTAACCATTTAATAATTTAATAAATAACAGTACATTTTAGGTTGGGTAATTTATACATGTAATATTATTGAAAATTGTAATATTGATATGTGATTATCACCGCCAATTTAAGAAATAAAATGAGTATCAGCAAAAAGATTGGAAAATTATTATATTATACACATACGAGGGTCGCAGCCGAAGGCTGAGACCTGAGTAAATTTGTGATTAGGTAATTTGTACATGTAAAATTACTGAAAATTGTAATATTGATTATCTCCGCCAAATGAAAAAATTAACTATCAAAAAATAGTGGAACGAGTATGATATATACACATACGAGGGTCGCAGACCCGAGTAAATTTGTGTAAAAAATATGGCGTCAAATGGGGTTGGGGCGCGAAGCGCCCAGGGGCACAGCCCCTAGTACTTCTTTAATAATCCGCCTGACTTTATTATTGGGGATATATTTCATATTTTCACAAAAATCTAAAGGCTGTAGCCGGGTAAGCATGCAAAATCGGCCTTTGCATGGATTTGGCTGATTTTTTTTTTGAAAGTCACATTCTATATAACATTCAACCTGACCAAATATCAACTTCCAAAAATTTGTAGTTTTCGAAAAAAAAATTATTTTTGATTTTCAAAAAAAATTTTTTTTTTGATAATCTATCAATCGAATTTGATGGTGCTTACAGTATATTGTAGAGGTACTTATGATACATCAGAGGTAATTTTATTATGATCATCTGATCATAATTACCTGGAAAAAAAAATTAATAAAATTTAAAAATTAAAAAAACACCATGATGTACTCGGGGGGCAATCACCATTTTTTCACCAAATATACCTAGTATGTACCCATACAACATATCAAAATCTCAAATTGTTCCGAAGGGTATAACATACTCGTATAAATATTCAAAATATTTTGCATGCAATTATATGCCAACGGAGGCGTGGCTTGGTGCGGACGGACCACAGAGATACTATAATATAGATAAAAGTAACATAACATTTCATGTAAGTGGAAACAACATGTAAATAATTAATAATAGAGTTATTCTCATTTTTTTTAAACAGGGCTTGACTGGGCCGGTGGGATATCGGGAATTTGACGATGGCGCGTGCCCTGACAAGGTTAAAAATAATAATTTTTAATAAAATATAGATTAAATATTAATACAGGTTAAATTATGAAAAAAAATTCAATAATTTTTGTTTATTAAACTTTTGTACAAGAACAAATGTTTTTATGATTAGTTTGCATTACTGAATTAATTTTCAAGTGCGTAGTGCGAAAATAATTAGTGTATTTGATACAGAAAATTTTTCTTTTTATATATTAGTTTTAAATGTTTTTTGTATAAAATAAAAGGCTTAAAAATTTTTGTTAATATTTTAAAAAAATAAAAATAAATTAAATAATGTTTGACGTTTAAAAAGACGAAATTATTCAACCTTTAATTTAATACCAAATAGATATTGCTATAGTTTCTATCTCCTTCTGCATCAAAATAGATAATGAAATTAGAAAACGACAATTTATTTGTAGGTGATACAAAAGCTATTTACAAGGCTTTGGTACCTCATTATTACACGATAACATAATTCGAAATCACGTGATTCGCAAAAACGGCACTTGAGAAAAATATTTAATTTTATTTTAATTTTAATACCAAAAATTATTATTTTTAACCCTGTCAGGGCACGCGCCATCGTCAAATTCCCGATATCCCACCGGGCCAGTCAAGCCCTGTTTAAAAAAATGAGAATAACTCTATTATTAATTATTTACATGTTGTTTCCACTTACATGAAATGTTATGTTACTTTTATCTATATTATAGTATCTCTATGGTCCGTCCGCACCAAGCCACGCCTCCGTTGGCATATAATTGCATGCAAAATATTTTGAATATTTATACGAGTATGTTATACCCTTCGGAACAATTTGAGATTTTGATATGTTGTATGGGTACATACTAGGTATATTTGGTGAAAAAATGGTGATTGCCCCCCGAGTACATCATGGTGTTTTTTTAATTTTTAAATTTTATTAATTTTTTTTTCCAGGTAATTATGATCAGATGATCATAATAAAATTACCTCTGATGTATCATAAGTACCTCTACAATATACTGTAAGCACCATCAAATCCGATTGATAGATTATCAAAAAAAAATTTTTTTTTGAAAATCAAAAATAATTTTTTTTTCGAAAACTACAAATTTTTGGAAGTTGATATTTGGTCAGGTTGAATGTTATATAGAATGTGACTTTCAAAAAAAAAATCAGCCAAATCCATGCAAAGGCCGATTTTGCATGCTTACCCGGCTACAGCCTTTGAAAAAATATAGAAACTGCTTTAATGAAATTACAACACATTTTAAACGAAATAATTTTTTTCACTCTGCCCAATATTGAATTTGAGCAGGGACGTAACTAGAAGCTGGGGGATCCTGGAACAGCAAGTGTGTGAGGGAACCCCCGCTATATTCAAAATAAATTTGTTTTTCATCTTTACCGCAATATTTTCAAGTGCTATTAATTTGACCTTTATTAAAATGACCTTTTTTTTCGTTGACACCCAACTATTTTTGTATGTTATTAATTGTAATAACCTTTTTATGCTGCTGTGGGCCCCCCTATACTCGGGAGCTGCTCCGGTGGTAGTTACAGCTCTGAATTTTAGAATACTTACTATCGCTTATACAGGCTGGTCCAACTAAAACGAAACGACCGCGCTTTTGGTCATTAGAAATAAGGTTTTGAAAAAACGATGAACACGTCCATTTTGCTTTTAAGAGGGACATATTTTGCTATAACATTTATTAAATGAATTAAAATTTTGGATGTTGGTTAATTTTTTTTTAATTATTAATAAGAAAATAAGCCTATTTTTTTTAATTTTAGCTGTAAATGTTTGTTTTATTGATCAGAAAATCAATGCATTCATGGAACCAAAAATGTAATAGTATATTGTGTAGCAAGGGTTGAAACAAGAAGATTTCTGACTAGGGCGAGAGTTGACTGCCCGAGCGAAGCGAGGGCTGTCATCGCCCTGGTCTGAAATCGCCTTTGTTTCATCCCGTGCCACACACGCTATTTTTCATATCACATGCATTGAAACAACGAGTTTTGATTTCTGTAGCCAGTCGAAGTAAGACTATTTCAGACAAATAGCGCAGTAATATCTTATACTATTTTAATAATAAAATAATTCAGAAATAAGATTGGCTTTTGTTTATTACAAATTCGATTCTGACAGATTTAAAATTAATGAATTTGCTAGTCAGGAATAACGTTGTTTCTTTGTTTCTGCTCGGTACAATCGCATTGGTCTGAAATTGTCTTGTTTCTACTGTCAAAACTGGGTTCAAAACTAGTTGTTTCTATGCATGTGATATGAAAATAAATTAACTAAAACTAATCAGACTTGAAAAAAAACAACAAAAAGCACCTTGTTTAGAATGGAAAAACCTTTCGAATGAGGTATCATGCCATTTAAAATTTTAAGGGTTGTGCTCTAGCACTGAGAGTTTCTTGCAAAAATTTTATAGCAAAAGATGTCCCTCTCAAAAGCAAAATCGACGTGTTCGAGCGTTTTTTCAAAATCTTATTTCTAATGACCAAAAGCGCGGTCGTTTCGTTTTAGTTGGACCACCCTGTATTTGTATTACTATTGTTTTTACCATGAAGTTTTACTCAGGAGTATACACAAGTTGACGGGTATGTCTAAAAACTGAATGTGACGTGGGTAATCCGCATTTTTTGGAGCAGTGCGTAGAAGTTTGTGCGTATTCACCCCTCTGTACCTCGCGGTACTCACTCAATCGTACAACCTTACGGGCGGGATACACAAATGCACAGTCAACTAATGCGCACTAGTCCATACACGAGATACCATCCACATCGGCGGTCATATTGTGACACATAAAATTGTATTACAGATATACAGAGTGCATACTCCTCGTAGTACTTCATGGTTTGTACTTACATTAAACATAACCTGTATGTATTGTGTACTGCCGGTCCCCACACAAATATCATAGTCAATGTCCCATACAGATACTGTCCACCCAGCAAATACTGGCGCATTAACAACACGTCAGTACCAACATCAAGTACACTAAATACAATTGCTATTATCAAACTAAAGTAAATCCACAAACACTCTGTACGAGTGAAGTCTTCATTACTGTTTGTTAGATTGATATGTGTCTCAGTCTCAGCAATACTACTCTCTGTCTCGTCCTCTTCTTTATATTCTTCATGCTCTTTACTCTCACTGTCTTCATCAATGTACCTAATGTTATCTGTCGCACCATTCACAGAATTCTCTCCTATGTCCTCGTGTTGAACATTTGCCTCACTATTTCCGACCGTATATATTTTGTTCGTACTTCCAGTGTCATTGATTTCTACTCGCTTGGATTCCATTGTTGTCGAAGTCTGTTATTTTACGCAATTAAACAATAACTTCAGTTTTACAAGTTTTATTGAATGTATAATATTAAAGGTTTTATCCACGACTTATATATAATACATACATTACATACGTAGTTTTTACTATATAATGCGATATATTAATCCCAGAGGGAACCATGACGAAAGAGAAATTTTCTGATTGGTGCATTGGAGGGCAATAATGGTCATTATTACCCTCTAAATCATTATTGCCCTCTAATGCACCAATCAGAAAATTCATCAAATTAAATAATACCATGGAAACAAAATACACAAACTTTAAGTCTAAAAAATTTATTTACGACTGTCAAATAAAACACCTAGTGTTTGTGTATTTGTATTGAAATGGATAAAAATTCTAATAAAGTTGTTGATAGTACAAAACTTGTTCAGTTTATTAACTGTAATATTACTTATTTTAATATTTTTGGACACCACAGAGTTTGTGTATTTTGTTTCCATGGTATAGTTTAATTTATATTAATTTGAAATTATAACAAAAATGCTTGTGTTTGCATTTCTTGTATTCAGTTGTGTTTTATTAAAGTAATTGAAATAGTCGTAGATAAAGTACAGTATACTACTCGCAATAATGGCTATTATTACCTCGGAAATTTTTTCTCCCTCGCCGCTATGCGGCTCGGTTCGAAAATTATTCCTCGGTAATAATAGCTATCATTATTGACTCGTGGTATAATATACTATTATTATATATGTGATTTTTTATTTTGGACTATTGAGTCCTTTTAGACAACTTGAATACTAAAGATATTTATAAATATAAATATATTATCATTTTTATATAAATACAAACGCAAAAAACTGTTTGCATAGAATAAACTTGATAAATTTTAACTTAAAGTTATATCAGTGCTAGAAGATAACTGATATCATTGCGAGAAGTTTTTGATAGTACATACGTGGCCAGAGGCGGCTCAGTCCAGTTGCTGTCCATCTTTACAGATTACAAACACTGCCGTGCAAAAGTCTATGGACACTCATTTTTTTGCGTATTGTCAGTGCCGGATTATTAGTGCTTAGCAGGGCCGTCTTTAACCTATTGGAGGCCCTGGGCACATTAGGACAATGGGGTCCCTATGACCTTAACAGTGCTAAAGAAGTTTTCACTTCAAAAATTAAGAATATGAAAAACTAGTTCACTGAATATTTTTTTAAAAACAGTTTAGGTAATTAGTACACCATTAAATTCAGGGTGGCCAGTATTTCTCTGGAACCTATTTCCCTGACTTTTCCCTGTTTTCCAGGTGAATTTGCACGTTTTTCCATTTTTTATTAAAACAAATTCTTAAGCATATTTTACACGATATATGTATTAAAGTTAGGAACTTTAAAAATGCACTTTAATACCATTGGGAATATTGTTAAATTTTTTTTCTAAAATACTGATTTTAAGGTATCAAAATTCTCTACAAAATGATTATTTTAAAATTAAATTTTTCTACATAAATGCACTCCGTGACTTGTTAAGATATGCATTTTTTTATTACATAAAAACGTTAAAAAGGGAAAAGATGTTGAGGAGCGAAATGCACCATCATAAAGAAGAGTAAATTTCTATCATTCCAGAAAAAAAAGATTTCAAATTGGTTAATTTTTGACCAATTTACAAACATTTGAAAACAGGCTATTTTTTAGGTATCCCCTTAATTAATGTGCAGAGGGTACGTGTACGTAAAATAGATCAAATTTCACGAAATTATGTTTAATAAAAATAATATTTTCAATAACAAATCACATAATAAATTAATATCACCACTGTTATAACTATTAATACATTCAACAATTGAACAAATTGCATGAAGTGTGGTACCTATACACTTCTGAATTCTGATTGATTAAAGTACTAAACATAGATCACGTGATAAAACAGAATTTATTTGTTGATAATAGAACTTTTTTGAAAATTCTGCATGTTTTTTTAAATTTTAATAGATAATTGTTTAAAAATATTTGCGGAAAGTTTCTTGACGTGGTGTGGTTTTTGCATTTTTACAGAAAATTCCCTGTCTAGCAAAATTCCCTGACTTTTCCCGGTTTTCCAGAAATTGGTCACCCGATGTATTTTTATATATTTAAATTTATCCTAAACATGCTGAAATCTGAAAGCCTGATTTTCGGGCGAGAGTAGAGGGGCTTCGCGCATGCAAAAACGAATAAGCAAGTAGGTATTGTAGTCAGTCATTAATGTCATTATCGTTAGATTTTTTTCGAAATAAATATCGTATATTTTTCGGTAATAAATATCGGTTATTGTTTGGTGATATGGGGCCCCAATCAATCGCGGGGCCCTGGGCACGTGCCCAGAGTGCCCAGTGGGAAAGAGGAGCCTGGTGCTTAGGGCATCACATAGTCTAAATCCGGTACTGCGTATTGTTAATATAAAACTGCAAAAATGGTTGATACAAAATCTTAAATGTTGATAAGAGTACTTAGTTACAATTTTTGTAATAATCTATTTTCATTCAAAATCACAGGTGTCCAAATAAGTAAGAAGGGGTGCATTTTATGGCCAAGCCATGTTATTTCAGATTATGTATTATTATCAGTGCCGGATTTACCAATAAGCAAAAGAAGCAACTGTTTATGGCATTCGATCCTTGAGGGCACCATAAAAGTGAATTCTGGGGGCATCAGCGTAATATTGCAGTTAATAGGGAAAAATGGTAAAAAGGTCATCATAATTTTGGTTACGACTAAAAAAAAGGGCATCAGAATTAAAAACGAAGGCCTTCAGATGGTTAGTGCTTAGGGCATCACATTGGGTGAATACGGCACTGATTATTATAAAACAAATTTTATGAATAACAAACATTTCTCATACTTTAAACAGAATAGAATATCATTTTATTTGATTATAGATGGTAAAAATATATTCGACATGACCATCAGTTATTGTGCCGACTATAAAAAACTGTCTTTCTCCACTAATAAGCCGATTACCTCTCGGCAGCAATTTGTTCTATTTTTATCACGAGCGATAATAGGTATTCCACTTGTTTAGATATCAGTTCATCGGATTGCATATGTTCTTTATTGCTTATCACTTATTATGTCTTATATTTTAACGCCATGTTTTAAAATTTACCAAACTTTATATTTTTTTCAATTTATTTAACTAATATTGTTACAATTCATTTGAAACTATATCAATCTACAATAAAAATAAAACAAAAAACCTGCTATTTTACACTTTTTTCTAAAAAAAAAAACAAGTATTAAGTGGTTAATACTCCGTTAATAATAAAATTGTAATTTTTTTTATAATTAATTGATTGAGAGGCCCGGCGCCAGAAGGTATCGCAGGGTTAAACACTTCTTGAAGTATTTACTACGTGCTTGTTGTATGCGTCTTGAGATTGTGGTTGGTCTTAAACTTATTGACTGCATATACTTTATCACAATAGGCGTGATGACTAATTAAATAATCTGCCGTGTGCCACAGGACTTTCTTATACATAATAATGACAGTAAACAGTGTACGTGATAAAATTATAGATAATAATATTACCTACAATTTTCAACTTGGCCATTTTTCTCTAATTTGCACTGTTTCAGTGTAATTCGAAAAATTCAAAAATCGATGTAGGTAAACATCCGTTTCCGGTTGAATGATCGTTTTCAAAAATAGGAGGTTTTCTTCCCAGGCAAAAATCAATCTTAAGTATAAAATTCCACCTTTCAACGATTTGTCGTATTTGAGTTACAGCGTCTACAGACAGACCGACAGACACACAGACATCATGGCGAAAATAGTCAGAATGGATTCAGGGAAGGTCAAAATTGATAATTCCATCAAAAACCGGATTTCGAAAAAAATCGCGTTTACTATACTTACTTATACTATATGTATATTTCATATACATTAGTATAAGAAAGTAAAAAAAAAACTATTCTATGATGATCTTACGTGTCTCCTATTTCCAAAAAATACTTATTTCTGCAGAAAATAAAGGTTCAATCGCAAAAAATTACTCTCTTAAAACGTTTTTTTTTAATTTGACGCCAAAATGCTCGCAGGTGACATTTCATAGTTGTGACGTCATACTCCTTGTCAACAATAATCAAATATTCAGAGTTAGATAATAATTTAATTATTTTGTGTGTTAAAAATGAATTCCAAAGTATACAAGTTCTAATAATTTTGTAAGAGGAATTGATATTTGTCTAAAATAAAAGTCAATCACTTTTGACGTTTACTGGTGCGTGACGTCATTCGCTCTGATTGGTCTTTCATTTAACATGGCGGATTGCTGTATTTTGTATTTTTGTTTCAACAAAAATTACATTAATCTCGCTATTAATATAAAATAATCTGCCGTGTGCCACGGGACTTTCTTATACATAATAATGACAGTGAACAGTATACGTGATTTTTATTTTATTGAAGGATATTTCTGACAAACTAATAAAAGATAGAATACAATGAATGGGACATGAACTATAGAAATATTATTATAAACATTATGTTACTAAGACGGAAACGGATGTTTACTCTTATAAGACAAACGTTTTAGATAAAAAATGCCGAGTATGTTATTATCTATAATTTATTTCCCATACATTTTTTTCTAACACTTATGATTTAGCCAGAAAGAATTTTTAAAAATAATTATTTAGAATAATCCACACTATTTATTCACAGTATTACGTATAAGAAAGATTCATGGTACCTATGGCAAACACGTACACTGTTCATTTTCTGTAATACGTATAAGAAAGTCCCATGACACTCATGGCAGATATTTCTTCTCTGTTATCAACCATTTTATATGTACTTAAAAACGGATACATGTTAAAAAAAATTCAAAAATTTATTTTTTCGAAAAAATAAATAGAACATAAATTATAGACAATAATGTTAGTTACGATTTTCAACTTGGACATTTTTCTCTAATTCGCACTGTTTCAATGTAATTCGAAAAATTCAAAAATCGATGTGGGTAAACATCCGTTTCCGGTTGAAAGACCGTTTTCAAAAATGGGAGGTTTTCTTCCCAGGCAAAAATTAATCTTAAGTATAAAATTTCAACGATTTGTCGTATTTGAGTTACAGCGTCTACAGACCGACAGACACACAGACATCATGGCGAAAATAGTCAGAATGGATTCAGGGAAGGTCAAAATTGATAATTCCATCAAAATCCGGATTTCGAAAAAAATCGCGTTTACTATACTTACTTATACTATAATATGTACATTTCATATACATACATATGTAGTATAAGAAAGTAAAAATAAATAATTTTTTTAGAATCTTTTTAACCATTTTCATTACTTAAAATCATAATTTCAACGATAATTTGTTATTTGCATAATGCCTATTATAACGATTTAAAAATGTTGAGTATCACTGCCATCACTGCTCTAGTTGACACAAGCAGCCACGGAACAGAGTACAGCCGACAGCACATGCGCAGAATGTGCAATAAGTAGCCATATTATACATATTGTATACATATTTGGTATATTTTTGTTCATGTTCTCTGTGAAGTATTGTAATTTGTATTACTATTACTGTATTGAAATGTTTCACATTAAACAGGAAGATATAAAACAAGAAATAGAATACGTCGATTGTGGCCAGGATCGCAGTCAGGATATTGAAACCTACGATGAATATTACAAACAGGTAATAAATTGTTAAATTGCATATACTATGTATGACAAATGACAGATGCTCAAATGTAAAACAGAGGTTCCTAAACAATTGTTTTATTAACAATAATATTATTAATCAGGGTGACCAGTTTCTGGAAAACCGGGAATTTGGTTGGAAGTCAGGGAAAAACGGTAAAAATTCTCCTGGAAAACCGGGAAGTCAGGGAAATTTGTTCCAGAGAAATACTGGCCACCCAGTTAATGTTTCAGATTTTCGTATTTATTGAAATTAAATTTCTTTAAACTGTTATAGTAACAAATATTTTATTCTAAGAATAGTATAACTATTTTTCGCGTACTCTTAATTAAGTGGAACTGAGACAGATAAATATGACGTATTATGTATATCGCGCACTCTGTCTCAGAAGTGAGAGGTCATAGCATAGGGGCAGGCCCAACTAGTGGCCCTGATCCCGGTGCCCTAAAAACTATTTATATTTTACATTTTTACATATTTGTTTGATACTTATAGTATTTTTAACAGGGGTTATTTAAAAAAACAAAACAAAAATATACTACAAAAAAATACACCTTTTGGAAAAAGTACAAGTAGAAAGCAAAAAAATGGAAAATTTTCTTTAAAGAATTAAAAAAAAACTGATTTTTAATACTAAAATAATATCAGAAAGTTATATGAATTTTACTAGTACGAAATTTGTTTGGAATGTCCTTACGATCGGGGGGGGGGGGGATGATACCCCAGGGTTGGCCCAGGCCCCGTTGAAGCTCTCTCAAGGCCTGCATAAAAGTATAGGGTCATGAGGTCATGACCCCTTTACTAAATAAAATTATATAAAAAATATTTTTTTTATACAAGCTTTTATTAAAATTGCACCAAAAAGTAAAAAATAAATTATACTTAATTAATTATGGTATTATTAAAGATATTTATAAAAATAATTTAAGTTTGTTACCAAAAATTCTATTTATTTCTTTGAACCAATGAATTTAAAAATGTGCAAATTTTCTTATATCAATTTATATTTCATTTCTTTTTTTCCATAAGAATTTTTTTCATACATTTGCATTTATAGCGCACCACGCTTTAAATTGTTTAAGTCGTAAAAACCTGAACTTTTTGTGACAGCTGAAAATTTATTTTTTACTTTTTAGTGCATTTTCAATAAGTGCTTGTTTTTAAAACATCTGCCAAGTAAATGGACAGTGCTTCTTCGAGGTAGAACGATATTATGCAGTGTTTACATCGAAAAAACAAAACAGGAACATTGAATCTTTAAAATACTTCGTAATTAAAAATGTATAGGGTTTATTGCTTTTTGGTAATAAAAACACCGTGTTTCTGTTTTGTTTTCTCGATGTAAACGCCGCATTAGATATACTACAGGGTGATCCAGACCACCCGTCCACTATGTTTTACGCCCAAACTATTGAAGATAGAGTTTTATAAAAAAAAATTACTATGTATATCGACCCTAAAGAATTTCAAGAAAATATTTTCAACCCCCTAAAACTGCGCCTTAGGGGGTAGTTTGGGGGGTACCTGCCCGTTTCTCAGTAAAATCAAATGAAACGGTATATTCAAAAGTACATAATTGTAAAGACCATAAAAAAGTAAGAAACTTTTGTAAAACAAAAATTTTCATACTTTCAATTGTTTAGAAAATATGGCGACTTGATCTCAAATTTTAGGGTTTTACTAAAAGTGCTCTAATTTCGTTAAATGTTAATGAAATTTTATTCTTTTTTTAAATTTAGAAAGTAGAAATAATGACTTTTGTAATGATCTATGAATATTTAAGATTTTGATAGTTAAAAGTGACAAAAGCGACATATAAAAAATGCAAAAGTTCAATTAGCGATAATTCAAAAAATTTAAATACAATGGTACATCAATTAGTACTTTATCTGAAAAAAGACATGTAAATAAACAATTTTTGTTAAGAAAATTAAAAATTAAAAATCAAAATTTTAAAATGGAAAATAGAAAATTATAATTTTTAATTTAAATTTTTATTATCAAAAGTTGTTTATTTACGTATCTTTTTTAAGATAAAGTATTAATTGATATACCATTGTATTTAAATTTTTTGAATTGTCGCTAATTGAACTTTTGCATTTTTTATATGTCGCGTATGTCACTTTAAACTATCAAAATCTTAAATATTCATAGATCATTACAAAAGTAATTATTTCTACTTTCTAAATTTAAAAAAAGAATAAAATTTCATTAATATTTAACGAAATTAGAACACTTTTAGTAAAACCCTAAAATTTGAGATCAAGTCGCCATATTTTCTAAACAATTGAAAGTATGAAAATTTTTGTTTTACAAAAGTTTCTTACTTTTTTATGGTCTTTACAATTATGTACTTTTGAATATACCGTTCCATTTGATTTTACTGAGAAACGGGCATGTACCCCCCAAACTACCCCCTAAGGCGCAGTTTTAGGGGGTTGAAAATATTTTCCTGAAATTCTTTAGGGTCGATATACATAGTAAATTTTTTTTTATAAAACGCTATCTTCAATAGTTTAAGGGTAAAACATAGTGGACGGGTGGTCTGGATCACCCTGTATATTACATTGTCGCCGGACTTATGCACGTTTATAAAATTACAAAGCTCTAGCTTAGTTAGAACTATATGTATAGTTGAAATTTTTATTGCAATATTTGACAAACTAGTTACATAAAATTAAATCCAATTAATAATTATTGTACTGACTTACGATTGATCGGTTTCCAGGGAGAGTTGATTATTAAAGAAGAAAACGTACCAGAAACTAGAAGCAAAGAACTAGAAAAAGAAGACCTTATTATTACAACATATTGTAATAATGAAATAATTAACGAGTCCAGTTTAACTAAACAACGTTCTTATAAAACTAGTGTAAAATTACAAAAACATAAATGTGATCAGTGCGAGTATAGTAGTAAAACAAAACAAAATTTATTGACACATAAGCTAACACATACTAATGAAAGACCATTTAAATGCGACAAATGTGAATATAGCTTTAAACGAAAAGCACATTTATTAGTACATAATTTAACACATACTAAAAACAGATATTTGAAATGCGACCGATGTGAATATCGTTGTAAACAAAAGATCAGTTTATTAAGACATAATTTAACACATTCAAATGAAAGACCTTTTAAATGCGATAGATGTGAATATAGCTGTATGCACAAAACAAGTTTATTAACACATAATTTAACACATACTAATGAGAAAACTTTCAAATGCGACAGTTGCGAGTATACATTTAAAACAAAATCGCATTTAACAAGGCATAAAATAACACATACTAATGAAAGACCTTTTAAATGCGACCGATGTGATTATAGCTGTAAACAAAAAGTCAGTTTATTAACACATAATTTAACACATACAAATGAAAGGCCTTTTAAATGTGATCAATGTGAATATAGCTTTAAAAGAAAATCACATTTATCTACCCATACATTAACACATACTAATGAAAGACCTTTTAAATGCGACCGTTGTGAATATAGCTGTATACAAAAAACACATTTATTAAGACATAAATTAACACATTCTAATGAAAGATAATCTAATTAATAGATGTTGAGTATCACTGCTCTAGTTGACCCAAGCAGCAACAGAACAGCGGACAACGCATGCGCAGAATGTACATGTTCTGTGGAATGTACATACAATAACAATAAGTAGTCACTTGCCACATGAATCACACATATAATTAGTAGCCATAATTATATTGTACGTTTGTTTATGTTCTCTGTGAAGTATTGTAATATTACTGTGTTGAAATGTTTCACATTAAACAGGAAGATATAAAACAAGAAATAGAAGACATCGATTGCCTTGAGGATATTGAAACCTATGATGAATTTTCTAAATATTACAAACAGGAATATGAGGTAAGAATTAAATCACATTTGCTCAAATGTAAAACAGAGCAGAGGTTTCGAAACAATTATTTTATAAATTTTAATATCATTAATGTTATACAGCCTTGGCCATAAGTATTAGGCACTTGTTACTTTAATGAATAATTTTGGAACTAGGTTATTTAAAAAAAAAAAAAACTAATGTATACCAGTTATGGTAATAACATTTTAATTAATATAAAATTTATAGTCACAATTAATATTTTATAAGCCCCCCCCAGATTTTATTAATAATTTAATCTCATACACTCATTTCTTACATATATCTGGTGTATATGGCACCTGCAGGGGGCTCCAAACAACCCCACCCCTCCAATTCGGTAACTACTGGCTCAAAAAATCTGAATAAATTTGGTAACGAGGTTTTAGTGAGACTACCAAGGACAAATACTAAAGTCACCAACAGCATCTAAAATTTTGGAGAAAAGGGGAGGGATGGGGATATCATAATTTTTTTTATTTTTTTTATCTAGGCATGTGGGGTGTCGAAATGTAGATCTCAGTGAGTAGAATATGACACTATTTTTTATATTTTTAATCAAAAATGGCGCCTGCAGGAGGCTCTAAGCAAAAAATTTTGTCTGCCCCCCCCCCAAATTTATAAATATTGTATTGACTTACATATGATCACTTTTCAGGGAGAGTTGGTTGTTAAAGAAGAGAATGTACCAGAAACTAGAAGCAAAGAACTAGAAAATGAAGATATTATTATTACTACATATTGTAATAATGAAATAATTAACGAGTCCAGTTTAACTAAACAACGTTCTTATAAAACTAGTGTAAAATTACATAAATATAAATGTGATCAGTGTGAGTATAGTAGTAAAACGAAACACAATTTATTACAACATAAGTTAACACATACCAATGAAAAACCTTTTAAATGCGATCGATGTGAATATAGCTGTAAACGAAAGCTAGATTTATTAAGACATAATTTAATACATACAAATGAAAAACCTTTTAAATGCGATCAATGTAAATATACCTGTAACAATAAGCAAAATTTATTAAGACATAATTTAACACATTCAAATGAAAAACCTTTTAAATGCGATCGATGTGAATATAGCTGTAAACACAAAGCATATTTATTAACACATAAAGTAACACATACAGATGAAAGACCTTTTAAATGCAACCGATGTGAATATAGCTGTGTAAACAATGTATATTTATTAAGACATAAATTAAAACATACAGATGAAAGACCTTTTAAATGCAACCAATGTGAACATAGCTGTAAACGAAAGGGAGATTTATTAACACATAAATTTATACATAGAAATGAAAGACCTTTTAAATGCGATCGATGTGAATTTAGCTGTATACAAAAACCACATTTATTAAGACATAAATTAATACATACAAATGAAAAACTTTTTAAATGCAACCGATGTGAATATAGCTGTAAACAAAAGCAAGATTTATTAACACATAAATTTATACATACAAAAGAAAAATCTTTAAAATGCAACCAATGTGAATATAGATGTAAACGAAACCGAGATTTATTAAGACATAAATTTATACATATAAATGAAAAACCTTTTAAATGCGACAGATGTGAATATAGCTGTAAACAAAAAGTACATTTATTAAGACATAAATTTATACATACAAATGAAAAACCCTTTAAATGCGACCGATGTGAATATAGCTGTAAACAAAAAACACTTTTATTAACACATAATTTAATACATACAAATGAAAAACCTTTTAAATGCAACCTATGTGAATATAGCTGTAAACGAAAGCGATATTTAATAACACATAAATTAACACATACAAATGAAAGGCGTTTTAAATGTGATCGATGTGAATATAGCTGTATACAACAATCAAATTTATTAAGACATAATTTAACACATACAAATGAAAAACCCTTTAAATGCAATCGATGTGAATATAGCTGTAATCAAAAAACACTTTTATCAAGACATAATTTAACACATACAAATGAAAAACCTTTTAAATGCAACTGATGTGAATATAGCTGTATATAAAAAAAGAATTTATTAAGACATAATTTAACACATTCTAATGAAAGATTTGTCAAGCCATAAGCAACAACATAGGTATTATAGAAAAATTCATCAAAATCCATTATTATTATTATTTATATAAATAATATTTATTAAATATTATATTATATTTATTATAACAATTTAAAAAAAAATACTAGCTGGAATGTCTATAAAAAGTTATTGGAAATTTATGAAAGTGGATTTACCATTTACGATGTTAAAAATAAAATAATTACCTATTACAGCTATGTAATTACATTAGCTGATGTAACATAAAAAACGGAGAAACTGTGGTTTCTTAGTCGCTTAAACTAAAAATTACACCTTAACCACAATTATGTAATGTCACTCGACATGTGTTTCGACTTCACAAGAAGTATTCATCAAGAGCCTAACGATTCCAAACTCAGTCTGGTTAAGGTGTAATTTTTAGTTTAAGTGATTAGCTGATGTGTTTATTACCACATCTGTAACAATTTGGTCTAGACCAGGCTTGTCCAACTCGCGGGCCGCATGCGGCCCCCGAGCACGGTACGTGCGGCCCGCATAAGATTAAAAAAAAAGTTGAATATGAAAACAAGATTTTTTGTCAGAATTTTAGGGAAAAATGCTTAAAAGGAATTAAAATATTGATTGATTAAAAAAATCTTTAATTAAAAAAAATCATAGTAAAAAGTTCTCAAAGTTTCTTGTAGGATGATTATTTCTTAAGTCATCATTGACAACAATGAAAAAAAAGGGTCTTCAAATTTTTCGGCGGCCCTTAATCAATTTTTTTCGCTATTTTTTGCGCTCTGCGGCCCACAAAGCTCAAAAGGTTGGACACCTATGGTCTAGACTCTAGACTACATAGTAGTATTTGAACTGAAGATAAAAACAAACGTCAAGCAAGAAAGCATGCTTGCCATAAATAATTTACTAATAATGTTTTATTCTTGCATTTTTTATCTTATTGGTATATTTTATTATCGATGATTACAGCGAAATTCTTATTGCAATGTTGTCTAATTTTGTATGTATGTGAATATTTGTATTATATTGTAATATAAAATGTCGTGTTTTTGTACATTATTTATAAGAATATGTTTTTTATATGCATTATTGTAAAACTATTGTAAAAATAAACAGAACTTTAAAAAATTGTACGAGCGATTCTTATTTCCATTAAACTATATTTTTATTATAAATAATACGTAGTAAAACAACGTACTAAAGTGGGGTAACATTAAGAAATAAGTTAAACTACTGCTGATTTCAGAATTCAATTAATCTTACCAATGTCAATTTTGAAATTACTTTTTCAAACTTCAAATAACTATAATATTTTTTATTTAAATTTATTGTATCTTATGTCCGGTATTATAAAGGATCTAGCAAATTTGCTAGCTAGCAAGCACTCTCAAATGAGATATCAAACTTATATGACAGTTCTCAAAAAGTTGGTTTTTACCGTTTTTTACGCAAGGTTAGTAAATACACTTTAGTAAATATACATACTTTTTTTTAACTTCCTATGTATAAAACTATCTATCTAAAACTTTGAGAGAACTGTCATATAAGTTTGATACCCCATTTGAGAGTGCTTGCAAGCTTGCAAATTTCCTAGGTCGTTTATAATACCGGACATTAGTGTTTTGCTATTTATTAGAAGAATTTTAATTAGCTCCTTTGAACACTATAATTTACTTAGTTTATTGACAGCAGATAGTTACACTATGCATATTGTTAAGGAGATACCTAAAATTTTATTTACAAAAATGATTGAAACTTTAAACAGAATATTAAACATTATTTGAGTTTGAGTTATAGATGGTAAGAAATATATTCGATTCGACTTATAAAGGTTCTACTGTAATGCGAGTGTATTTTTTTTTTCATTCAAATAATTAGGTAGGTATATATATTAAAAATTTGAAAATAGTTAACTTGGTAATTACTATTTTCCAATATATGTAGTAGAAATAATTTAACAGAAAAAATATTAGACAGTTTCTACTTGAGGTTTATTACAAATTTAATTTATATCCCCTGTCTAAAGCGCTAGTTATTGATACACAATTGTGAAATTTCAATCATCAATTTAAGGAAAAAATAAAGAGACCAAAACAAATAAATAAAACGATTTAAAAATGTTGAGTATCACTGTTCTAGTTGACACAAGCAGTCACAGAACGGAGAACAGCGCATGCGCGGAATGTACAATTAGTACATAGCCATAATTACATATATTGTACGTTTGTTTATGTTCTCTGTGAAGTATTGTAATATTACTGTGTTGAAATGTTTCACGTTAAACAGGAAGATATAAAACAAGAAATAGAATACGTCGATTGTGGCCAGGATATTGATACCTGTGATGAATTTTCTAAACATTACAAACAGGAATATGAGGTAAGGGTTGAATCATAAGTTAGTAAATAAAGAATGTCCCAGGTCTGTGCCAAAGCTCAATATTTCATTTATCATAAGAATTGGAAGAAAACTTTAAATGCAAAAGTTGTCAGGCTAGAGGAGTGGCATATTTTTATATAGTTACATTTATACAGTGTCCCATAACTGCGTTACAAATCAAAGTTATGTTTTTTTTAAATATGCAAACTATATTTTTTTATTTGATAATCTAAAAGCATTCATTTATCTGAGTATTTTGATATATAATGTGTTGATTTTATTGTCGTGGAATTTGTTAATAAAAGATTAACGTTTGAAGCTATTATTTATTTAACTACACAACTATACTTTATTTTATTACAAAAATCTTATCTACATACAACGAGTATCTATTACAAGCAACCACCTTGTTCTACATCATCTCTTACACCTCTTCAGCGTTGCCAACTGTCCGACGAGAAATTATGATGCCATCCTTTAAAAATTATGATGTTTACAAAAAAATTATGATATTCCTTGAATCATTAACTAATTAACTATGTAGTAGAAAAATGGTAAATTATATATTTAAAACAAATACTCATGAATATATAAGAATATAAAATTTTGCCATCAGTCTTATAATGTTAACACTATTTTATTTATTGACTGTGTTTAAAATTTTAAAATAATGATAACGAATAATCAAGAATTTCTTCTACTTTTAAAAAATAACTTGACGCCTAGCGTATTTATTTGTTTAACTAGATTTAAACAACATAATTAAATGAAATGGTTTATTCAATCTATTTATTAATAATATTTATAACAATGAAATAAAAATAAAAATCATCCAAATTATAATAGACAATAAGTTTAACTTTACTAGTAAGTAATATATTATAAATAATAGTTTTTATTAATATGTAATCTCAAAAACCAATATTTAGTGCCAAATATTAATATTACAGCTTCATGACAAACTATAGATTACAGAAAAATGTAAATTATAGAATTGTGTTGGGTTTTATAATCAAATAAATAAATTTACTGTGATTTTATTTTGAATTTGTTGTGTTTTTTTGTTTCTGTTTATTTAGCACTTGTTGATGTTGATTAGATTGGACGTGAAATATGTATTTTTTTTCAGTATCACAACTAATATTACACAGATGACACTTAAAGTTTCTTTCAGAATAATCCACAAGAATACTTGTCGTGTTAACTATTCCGTGTAAATGTTCTTGTATTGTTTTATCTTGAAATGCCTCACAGTTCATTGCATTAAGTAAGTTTTTACGATGTTGTTTAGACACTAAATGAGTATTGTAATTTTCTATACATGAAATAGAATATTTATTGCATAAAACACAGCTGTATGTTTTCGTAGAGGTAGAGTTAAATTGGTTATATTTTTTTAAATGTTTTTTTGATTGTAAATGTATTGTTAATTGAAATTTAGAATTTGTAGTAATATTACAGACTTCACAATGAAATTGATTTTGTAGTTCATTTATTTTTTCTGAACTTTCCTTCGTTGGTATTGTGACATTAGGTTTTTCTTCTGTTGTTTCAATAAGTGTCAAATTATAGGTATTTTTCTTAGCATCCTCTTCTGTTGTATCAGTATCGAAGAAAGCTAATATATTTTCTAGTAAATTGTCGACTAATGAATTGTAATGATCGATATCATCATTTTCATATTCTTGATTAGAGGCTTTACGCTTTTTAAAAAACGTTTCACAATTTTTCAAATACTCGCTGTAATCTTCGCTATAGTCAAAATCTTTTGATCGTTTTAAATTTGCACTAATATTATCTTGACATTTACAATTTCTCCTATAGGAATAATTACAACTATAATTAGGAAGATCGCATGTATTGAAGTGTTTTAAAAGATAATAATTGGTTTTAAAGAAATGTTACCAAAAATCATAAAACAATGGTTATAACTTATACATTTCATTATAAATATAGGATTTATTTTAAACAATTTTATGACTTAACAGGGCAGTGCAAATATATAATTCTACGTATTACATATAACAAAATTTTTGCCAAATGTGCATTTCGTTTGAAAATTTTAAGATGTAATAAAACATCTGAGTTTTATGGACGCCTTTGGGTTTTGTTGAAACCGGCAATATTGTAAAAATTAAGGCACTTTTTTTAATTTTTTATGTTGACGAAATTATTATATATTATGCGTATCATTTTAATATATTATACCAAGCTCAAAAATATGATATACCCATCATAATTATGATACGGTTGGCAACGCTGCGACCTCTTCTTCCTCTTTATAAACTTCTATATCCCTTCTAGACCATAACTCTACAGAGTTCTATTAATCTTAACACTCCTCCTCGATTTTAACATTCTAAATATCTTATTTAAATTTAACAATCGTCAAACAAACACTTAACTAAATTATTAAATTTCTCTTTACATAAACTTTTTGTCATCAAGTCTGCAACGTTTTTATCTGAACTTATATATTCAATTTCTATCACTTCTTTATTCACTAAATCCTTTAAAAAATGCACTCTAATGTCTATGTGTTTTGTTCTCTTTGAATTCTCGTAACTCTTAGCCATAGAAATAGCTCCTTTGTTATCTACTAAGAGAATCGCCTTCTCCTCCTGTCCTAGATGTCTTCGTATACCTATCAGATTCACTAATTCTTGAGCTGTTACCGCTGCTGCTATGTATTCCGATTCTGCTGTTGATAATGATACGCAATGTTGCTTTTTCGAAAACCATGCAACTGGATTACTACCATGGTATATTATTGATCCACTCACGCTCTTCCTGTCTTCCTTATCTCCAGCCCAATCTGCATCAGAATATGCGTATAAATTTTTATCTGTTGTTTTTCTGAAAATTAATCCTTTTTCCTTTGTTTCTTTCAGATATCTCAGCACTCTTTTTCCTGCTTTCCATACTTCTTCATTTGCTTTATCCAAATATCTACTCAGATAAGATACTGAAAATGTCAAATCTGGCCGTGACGATGTTGTCAAATACATCAGACTTCCGATCAGTTCTCTGTATGGTACTGCTAATTTTTCTTCACTTCCAATGAGTTGTAAATTCGTCTCCATTGGTGTTAAAGCTCCTTTACATTCCTTCATTTTAAATTTGTCTAAAATGTTTTCAATCAATCTTTTTTGTGTTATTATCAATGTATCCTTTTCTCTTTTAATCTCCATTCCTAAAAACATCTTCATTTCATTCAAATCCTTTGCTCCAAATTCTGTTTTTAAATCTTGTATTATATCTTCTACATCTCCAGTAATTATAATGTCATCAACGTATACTAATAACCAACAATTAATTTTATAATATAAACAATAGTCGTACTCTGACCGTTTAAATCCTTTTTGCTTTATAAAATTGTCAATTTTGTCGTTCCAGCATTTAGGTGATTCTTCCAATCCATACAACGCCTTTTTCAATTTCAATATTTTACTTCTATTTTTTGTAGGGGTGTACCGGAACTGGAATTTTCGATTCCGGCCGGAACCGGAATTACCGGAATTCACAAAAAAAATTCCGGCCGGAATTCCGGCCGGAACCGGAATTTTTTTCAAAAAATTATATTTCAATTAATAATGATAATAAAATAACTAAAATGTTATAAATATGCTTTATATACAAAGATTATCATCATAAATTAATATAACATTATTTTATATTGTATTTCTTAAAGATTAGGGGGGTAGAGTTTCACATTATATTATAAAACATAATATTGTCTACATATCCTGTGATTTTTACAGCTTTATAAGGTGTTTTAAATTGTTTTTTTAATCTAATTAAATTACTAGTATATCCAATTTATACAAGTAAATATGATAAATCAAAACAGCAGTTAAACAAATTCACAATATAGAAAATCATATAAAATATCGATTATCGAATACTAATTACTCGAAATTAAAGCACCAATATGCGTTAATTTAATTCTAGTGCAATGGTCTTCGAACTATTTTCCGCGGTACCTTCCGAAAACAAAAATAAAAGTTATGAAGCACTCACACTAGTTAAGTAGTATTTATTAACTAAATGTAAATATTATGATAGATTTATGCCCGGTATTATAAAGAAATTTGCGAATCGCAAATTTGTGATTTAGTAAGAGAAAGATATACAGGATTCACTCAATACAAAAAGAAACGGGTATCACTTTATAAAACTATTATATACCCGTTTCTTTTTGTATTGAGTGAATCCTGTATATCTTTCTCTTACTAAATCACAAATTTGCGATTAGCAAATTTGCGATTCGCAAATTTCTTTATAATACCGGACATTGGAGAAATAACTATGTGAGTCTTTCTGATTTTATAGCTAATCCCAATAGCATAAATACTTGTGCAGTAACAAATTTTTCTCGGGCCACTATTTTGAATATTATTGTTTTAAGATATATTTTTATATGGGTGAAATAGAGTTCGCCGAAAAAATATTTTAGTTTTAACCGGGAAATGTTTTTGGAAAAACAGGACTAGAGTATTATTTAAAAAATACAGAATAAGTCTTATTTTACAGATAATATTCAAAAATTTTCGAAAATCTTTAGTTTATTATTGTACAATTCATCTCTAATTTATTATCAGTTCAATGTCCGTAATTTGTAATATAATGACTTTTTTATTAATATATTTAAAGTCAATTAATAATAAAAAATTTCAATCATATTATGATAAAGCAAATAATAAAAAACTGCCTTTGTGTTACGAAATTTTTTTTTCATTAATAAAATGTTATTTATTCACAATTATATTATTTATGAATTTTTTAGTAGAAAGAAATAACAAAATTTAAAAATTCCGGCAAACTCGGCCGGAATTTAGTAGTTCCGGCCGGAACCGGAACCGGAATAAAATCGTGAATTCCGGCCGGAATTCCGGCCGGACCGGAATTCCGGTACACCCCTAATTTTTTGTTATCATTCCTTGTGGTATCTTTATATAAACTTCAGATTTCAAGTCGCCATTTAAAAATGCTGTTTTTATCTTATTTGTAAATTTTCTTGTACCGCTTTTGATATCATCATTCTTACTGTTGTCATTTTTGCAACTGGCGCGTACGTTATGTCAAATTCATCCTTTTTCTTGACTTGAAAGCCTTTTGCCACCAGACGTGCTTTCTTTGTTCCGTCTTCTTTGATTTTAAAAATCCATTTCGTATCGATTGCTTTCTTATTCTTTGGTAACTCTACTTCTTCCCATGTTTCTAGTTTATCTAAAGCGTTTAATTCTTTGTTTATTGCTTCCTGCCATTCTTCGTCTTTTATTGCTTCTTCATACTCTATATTTTCTTCAGTTTGTGTTATCATACAATATGCTACATATGTTTCATATTCTTCTAAATAACTTGGTCTTTTTACTTGTCTTCCTGATCTTGTACGCTCTTCTTGTTCATTTTCATTTCTTTCTTCATTCTCTAAATCATTCTCTTCTTCATCTTCTTTCTCTGTTTCATTTATTTTTTCTGTCATTTCTTTTTTCTTTTCTATTTTATTTCTTTTGTCTTCAATCATTTCTTCATTTTCTTCTGTTTCTTCTTCTGTATACTTAAATTTATTTTCATTAAATATTACATCTCTTGATTATGTTATTATATTTTCTTTTGAATTCCATAATCGATATCCTCCATGACCATATCCTACAAACCTCATTTGTCTTGCTTTTGGTTGTAATTTTCTTGTTCTTGTTAAATTTACGGCCCATGCCTTACTTCCGAATACTCTTAATTTTGAAAGATCATTCTCTCCATGCCATGTTTCTGCAGGCGTTCTTCCTTGCAAACTACTTGTTGGTGAGCGATTTAGCTCATATGCTGATGTTCTGATTGCTCCACCCCATAATTCTTCTGGTAAGTTAGTTTCAGCAAACTTCGTTCTTACTTTATCCATGAGAGTTCTGTTCATTCTTTCTGATTTTCCATTTTGTTGTGGGCTATATGCCATCGTATATTCTATTTTTATTCCTCTGTTCATACAAAAGTTTTTTAATGTTCTCGAAGTAAATTCTCCTCCGTTGTCTGTCCTTATTCTTGCTGTTTTCAATCCAAATAACGTTTTAACTTCTCTTATGTAACTCATTATATTTTCTTCTGCTTCGTTTTTCCTTTTTAATAAATACACAGTTAGGAAATGTGAATAATCATCAATAATTACTTGAAAATATTTATGTCCTTCTGATGTCTCTAGTGAGATTGGCCCACACACATCCGTATGTATTAATTCTCCTATTCTTCTTGTTTGTTTTCTGTTATATTGAAATGGTGGTCTGCATGCTTTACCTTCTATACAACTTTCACATTTATCATTACTTGTAGGTAGACCCAATATTTTCATATTCTTTTTGTTTATATGTCCTAGCCTTTGATGCCAGACTTCTGCACTTAATGCTTGATTTTCATTCATTGTTATTTCTAATTTCAACACATATAAATTGTTTATTTGCTTTGCTTCTAAAATGAAATCTTTTTTATACATTACTAGTCCATTTCTATCTATTTCCAGTTTATATCCTTTATTTATAATTTTTGATACTGATAGTAAGTTGAATTTTAAATCGTCTACTATTAATGCACTTAACGTTACTTCTTCGCCTTTATAACTTGTTACTACTAGTCCTTTCTTATTTGCTATCATTACTTTATTATTAGCAACTACTATTTTTATCGGTTCCTTTAAATCTTCGACGTTTTTCATGAATTGTTCTAAATCCTTTTTTACTAAATGTTCTGTCGCCCCCGTATCTAAAATGAAATTTTCTTCTGTCATTTCTGTATCTATGTTCATTGCTATCATTGTTTTTGTTTCTTTTTGCTTTGTTGTAGAAGAAAACTTGTAACCACCTCGACTCATCCCTCTGCTATAACTTCTTGTTCGTCCTTGACTTCTTAAATTTCTTTGAAATGTTCCTCGTCCTCTTTCATTGTTTTGTCTACAATCATATGCTACGTGTCCTGGTTTATTACACCTGTAACATATTATAGTTTTAAATGCAACTTCACTTGTCGATGTACTTTCATTTAGTTTATTTGATAGCTTCAGCTCTTCATCGAGTAACCGTGACTTCACGAATTCTAAGGTATATTCCTCTTGTATTGTTTCAATTGCTGTTATCACCGTATCATATTTTGAATTTAGTCCTACCAATAAATAGCATATTTTATCAATGTCATCTATTTTCACTCCTGTACACTCTAATTCTCTTGTTATATTGTCAAATTTTAAAAAATAATCTTCTAACTTTTCACTTTCTTCACATTTTATTGTCAACAATTTTCGTCTTAAATATAATTTTGACACAACACTTTTTCTTTGAAATAGTCCTCTTAAAATGTCTATCATTTCCTTTGCTGTATTTGCATCTTTTATTAAGTTTAAATGTTTATCAGTTACACACTGTACTATAATTGATTTTGCTTTCGCATCTCTTATTTTAAAATTTGTGAGTTCATCACCTTTTAACTTTTCACTTGTGTTTAATATATTTTCTTTTAATTGTTTCTCATCTAACAAACACTCTACTCTAAAACTCCAATTATTGAAATTTTCAGCTTTTAACTGTGGAAACTCTATACCCGCCATGTTTAACAATTTTTTCACACTTCACTTTTTATAATCTTTTAATATCCCGTAAATCTGGGCCCATAACCTGTTGATTTTATTGTCGTGGAATTGGTTAATAAAAGATTAACGTTTGAAGCTATTATTTATTTAACTACACAACTATACTTTATTTTATTACAAAAATCTTATCTACATACAACGAGTATCTATTACAAGCAACCACCTTGTTCTACATCATCTCTTACACCTCTTCTTCCTCTTTATAAACTTCTATATCCCTTCTAGACCATAACTCTACAGAGTTCTATTAATCTTAACATAATGTATGGGATTATACAGAGGGGTTTAGAAATTATGACCAATTTTGTAAGAAAATAGGAATATTTTCAACATCTTGTAATTTCATAATTACAAAAAAAAATATTTCTCTGCTGAAAATAGTTTAAGTATATTCTCTATTATTGCGATATTACGTTAAACATTTACAAAATTGTATTATTTGTACAGGCTGTATCAAAACTCTGGAGCTATTTTTTTCAATATTTTCAAATGGAACACCCTATATATTTTTACATTTTCCAATTGCCTGTTCAATTCTCAACACATTTTACATACCATGTTCTATACCTAAATCCAGCCGTTAAAGAGTTATTTATTTTATTTTAAAATCTTAAGATGTTTTATAAAAACAATACAACTTTATTATAATAAACAAAATAGTTCGCTTAAAAATAACTTAACAAACTAATAGAACTTAAAAACTTTAACAACATAAAAATTTAATTATTTTATGGAATATAATAAAATTATATTGTTTTTAAAAAAATCTTAAGATTTTAATATAAAATTAATAACTTATTAACGGCTGGATTTAGGTATAGAACATGGTTTGTAAAATGTGTTGAGAATTGAACAGGCAATTCGAAAATGTAAGAATATATAGGATGTTCCATTTGAAATTTTTGAAAAAAAATAGCTTCAGAGTTTTGATACATCCTGTACAAATAATACAATTTTGTAAATGTTTGACATAATATCGCAATAATAGATAATATGCCAAAACTACTTCAAACAGAGAACACAATTTTTTTTGTAATTAGGAAATTACAAGGTGTTGAAAATATTATTATTTTCCTACAAAATTGGTCATAATTTCTAAACCTCTCTGTATAATCCCATACATGATATATCCAAATACTCAGAAAATTGAATGCTTTTAGATTATCAAATAAAAAAATACAGTTTGTATTTAAAAAAAATATAACTTTGATTTGTAATGCAGTTATGGGACACTCTGTATAAATGTAACTATTTTAAAAGTCTGACAACTTTTGCATTTAAAGTTTTCTTCCAATTCTTATGATAAATGAAATATTGAGGTTTGGCACAATCCTGGGACAACCTGTATAGGCTAGGTTGCATATACACTCACAATCAGCGTTCTGTTCCACGGTTCACGACCATCCACCACACGACCGTTCCGTTATACAATGTTCTAACCATAGGTGGGCACAGTTAATCGAAAAGTTAACTTCGTTAATCGTTAATCCGTTAATAAAAAAGTTAACTTCGTTAACCGTTAAAATTTCGAAAATGTAACGGAAGTTAAAGTTAACCGAAAATTTAACGAAAGTTAAAGTTAATCCGTTAAAAAGTTAACCATCCAAAATTTTTGTAGACCTTTTTTTGCTATTTCGACAACTTTGTTATGTACTTTTCATCAAACAAACAATGTAACGGACTAAAGTTAACGGAAGTTGAATTTAACGGAAGTTAACATTTTTTTAAGTTAACTTAACACGCAAAACTTGTGTTTTGGTGTGACTCAATGTGAAAAAAAAATGAAATTCAATACTTTTCGTTGAAATTGAAATATAATACATAGTATAAAAAAATGTGTAAGGTACATTTTATTTAAGATTTGATAATTAGAAAACGATTAAAAAAGGAAATAATAAAAATAAATTATTGGCAAATGATTGTATAGAAATCTATACATTTTTCATGCACTATTAAAGCAACTAATAACAATTGTGTAGAGTCTAGAGTTTCTAGACTCTAGAATCTAGAGTAGGGGAAAGGGTTGTACCTTGGGACGGTTTTACCTTGGGACAACTGCTCTAGAAATCTAACCACTCTAGTGGTAACTCTCAGAATTACATCTTATATTGGCAACCCTGTCCTTTGTTTGCTCACCAAATTATTTCAGTTTCAGTCATTATTCGAAGCTTTAAGTGTCAGTTTATTGTTTTTGTACCTTGAAAGTAAAATTTTGCTGCAACTTCTAGATCATATACATACAAGGTAAGCATTTTTATTGACATTATTTGATGTAGTTCTATTGCAGCATTACTTAAGCAAGCAATCTATGCAAGAAGTTGTTAAATCGTAAATTTTTTAGAGGGTAGAAAATTTATTTTGTGAAAAGAACTCTCTTCAACTTATGTTTGAATTATATTCATAGATAAGAATACTTTATATATCTAGAAATAATTTGGGACGCTAAAACGATAAATAACCCAACCAACTACTTCATCTGCAATTTCATCAATGTTTGTGCAATTTTTCAGATGGGCAGAAGTTCTACAGGGAGAAAAAGGAAGAGACCAGATGCAGAAATTGTAGAGGCAGCTGCCAATGATGTTATTACACTCAAACGACCTCTACGAGAAGTAGCGAATGTTTATGGTTTGTCAAAAAGCACCCTTGCCAGGCACATTAAAAATTACCGGTTGTCTGGTCAAACTGATTTTAAATACCAAGCCAATAATGCGACGCAAAAAGTCTTCACCACTGAGGAAGAAGAAGAACTTCTATCGTATATTTTAAAGGCTGCGCAATGGAACTTTGGCGTGACCGTGGACGAACTAAAAAAAATAGCTTTCCAATATGCTACAGCAAACAAAATCAAGTGTCCAGAAAAATGGAAAGAAGATAAATCCGCAGGGAGACAGTGGTACCGAACTTTTCGTAATTCCTATAAAAACAGAATATCTCTCCGAAAACCGGAGTCTACCAGCCTAGGTCGAATGGCCTCTTTCAACAAACCAAATGTTGAAATATTTTTTGAAAAGCTCCGAGAAATATATGAAAGGTACTCCTTAAAACCTCAAAACGTGTGGAACCTTGACGAAACGGGTTGCTCTACAGTGCATAAACCGTCACGTGTTATTGGTGACATAAAGGCCAAACAAATTGGAGCAGCGACTTCAGGAGAACGTGGAATCAACGTAACAATGATTGCCAGCGTTAATGCCGTGGGAACATTTATTCCCCCCGCCATCATATTTCCTCGTGTTCATTATAAGGAACATATGATTAATAACGCACCACCTGGTACCCTTGGAATGGCAACTTCTAGTGGATGGTCTAATGCGGAACTATTTGTGAAGTATCTCAAGCACTTTATATCCATAGTGAAACCTTCTTGTGGTAATGAAGTGTTAATCATTATGGATAATCACGAAAGTCATCTTTCATTGGAAGCGATAAATTTGGCGAAAGAAAACGGCATCGTTTTCCTGACGTTTCCTCCCCATACTAGCCATAAGCTGCAGCCATTAGACCGATCTGTTTTTGGCCCCCTTAAAACTTACTATAACAAAGCTGCCAAGGATTGGATGATCAGCCATCCCGGAAAACCAATTTCTATATATGATGTTTCAGCATTATTAGGAAAATCATTCCCTCTGGCATTCACTCCAAATAATATCACAGCTGGATTCAAAGTTAGTGGCATTTGGCCATTCAATGCAGAAGTATTCAGAGATGATGAGTTTTTACCTGCTGAAATGACAAACAGGCCATACCCTGCAGCAGCAGCACCTAAATATCAATTGCCAGATGCGTCTGAGAAAAGGCAAAATATAACAAAACAAGCAGAAGCGACACCTTCGACAAGTAGTGCATTGGAAACATCTACAGCTGTAACTCCAGAACAAATTCGTCCGTTTCCAAGAGCGCCACCTAGGAAATCCTGTGGTAGAGGACGAAACCCTGGGAAGTGTATGATTGTTACCGATACGCCAGAGAAGCAGAGAATTGAAGAGGAAAAAAGAAAAAAAGGCAAAAATAAAGGGAAATTATGCCCGAAGAAAAAAGTTATAAGGAGAATTCTGCAGTTTTCGTCTTCTTCTAATGAAGAATTGCCTGAGCTTGGTGATAGCTCAGGAGGGAGTTGATTCTATCCTAGTTCGGAAGATGAGGATTTATCTAATTTTTTTTCATCTAACGAAAGTTCACTGAGTTACTCCAAAGGTAGTTGGGTTCTTGTTAAATTTCAAATTGCCGGTAAAACTACAGGAGATATTTACTACACTGGATTAGTAGTAGAACAAAACAAGACTCAACTAGATGTGACCATAAAATTTCTCAGAAAGCAAAGAAAGCATTTTGTATTCCCCAACGTTGACGACATCAGTAGTGTTAATCCATGCAATATTGTAAAAGTATTGCCAACTCCAACAATACGTCGCGGGTTTCATTCATTTAAAATTGCATTCCCACAGAACCTTAATTTGAAATAAAATTTATTTAATAATAATTATGTATAATTATATTTTCATATTAATAAACATTGATTACGTAAGTCTTACTTCATTTTCACATCTTAAAAGCTATAATATTCACATATTTGCCATGTCCCAAGGTAGAACCAATGCTGTCCCAAGGTAAAACCACAGGTTGTACCTTGGGACAAAGATCAACAACTTATTAAACAATGAGTAATTGTGTACGCTTTGGTGATAGCAAAATGATTGTTGATTGAACAGCTGCCTACAGTTGTAGCCTTTACAGAGCTAAAAGATTATTGTATTTGAACAAAAGATGTAAGTGCAATAATTAAAAAAGTAAAAAATGTCCCAAGGTACAACCCTTTCCCCTACCTATCGAAGTTGCAAAAGAAAATTAACATGTTATTGGATAAATTTATTAAAGAAATGAAGAAAGTGAAATATACACGTAATATCAATTATTTTAACATTTTATTATAAAAAATAATACATAATTTATTGTTGAACACTATGGATGTATCATAAATACTTATTATCAATAACCCATGCAATAACCTAATATTATTATAATCACATACAACAGCGCCATTTTTATTATTACCTCTCAACATTTAGGCGTGGAGGTGGGGGCTCCTTTAGCCGTCGTATAGTGGAATTTTTGAATTACCGATGCCGTCGTATAGCAGAACGTTGAGTGTATGTAGCCATAATTCAAGGTATATAAAAACAAGGTAACCTGGTTAGCGCCTGGACCAATCATCGATGGCGCGGGAATTGACGTCACCACGAAGAGATATTCAAATGTCATAAATGCATAATTTGAATATAAATTACAAAAAAAACTATTTATTCTTGTTTTCGTATTTTTGATATTTTATCAACACATACCATCAAAGAAGTATAAATTCGACATTACAAAATCATTAAAAGCTGTCAGAATTACAGAACGTATTGCCAACTTAAAAGAATAGTACCTAAATATGACCAATATGACGTTTCCCGAGAAGACCAAATTGTCTGAAACAGCTTCTTTATGATTTTGCAATGTCGAATTAGTACTTCTTTGATGGTATGTGTTGATAAAATATCAAAAATACGAATTTATAATTAATTATACATTTATGACATTTGAATATCTCTTCGGGGTGACGTCAATTCTCACGCCATCGCTGATTGGTCAAGGCGCTAACCAGCCTACCTTGTCTTTATATACCTTGGCCATAATTATATTGTTCGTTTGTTTTTGTTCTCTATGAAGTATTTTAATATTACTGTGTTGAAATGTTTCATGTTAAACAGGAAGATATAAAACAAGAAATAGAAGACATCGATTGTGGCGAGGATATTGAAACCTATGATGAATTTTCTAAATATTACAAACAGGAATATGAGGTAAGGGTTGAATCATAAGTTAGAAAATATAGGCTAGGTTGCATATAAATTCGTCGCTCTGAACAACGTAGGCATCGGTAATTCAGAATCTCCTAACAACGTAGACTAGAGCAGTGGCGTAGATAGCTTTTTGCGATGGGGGGGTGAAGATCTTTTGAATTTTTTTTCACTAATCAATCTCATGGGGGGGGGGGGTATATCACAGTATCAAATCATCTCTTATATGGTCGAAAGTAAAAAAATTCCATGGGGGGGGATTCATCCCCTTCATCCCCCCCTATCTACGCCACTGGACTAGAGGGGCACCCACCACCGATTATGCCGACTTTAACGTTAATTGATGAATTTTACTATCGCGCAGAAATATAGCAGTCACGGTAGTATTGTGGTAGGTGGTAGAGATAGGGGAAAGTCGTTACATGGAGCGGTTGGCCAGTCGTTTCTCGGAGCGTACGTTAATATGATGGTCGTTGTTTAGAGATTTGAGTGTACTATGCATGACAGATGCTCAAAGGAAAAACAGAGGTTCCTAAACAATTGTTTTATAAACTGTAATATTATTAATATTTACGTATTTATATAAATTAAACTTGTTATACAGGGTGTCCCAGGACTGTGTCAAAGCTCTATATTTCATTTAATATAAGAATTGGAACAAAACTTTAAATGCAAAAGTTGTCAGGATAGAGGAGCGGCATAATTTGAAAATAGTTACATTTCTACAGAGTGTCCCATAACTGCGTTACAAACCAAAGTTATGTTTTTTTAAATACAAACTGTATATTTTTATTTGATAATCTAAAAGCATTCATTTTTCTGAGTATTTTGATGTATCAAGTATGGGATTATACAGAGGGGTTTAGAAATAATGACCAATTTTGTAAGAAAATAGATACATTTTCAACACCTTGTAATTTTCTAATTACAACAAAAAAAATTTGTTCTCTACTGAAAGTAGTTTTGGTATATTCTCTTTTATAGCGATATTACGTTTAACACTTACAAAATTGTATTATTTGTACAGGGTGTATCAAAACACTAACCCTAGTTTTTTTCAAAATTTTCAAATGGAACACCCTATATATTTTTATAATTTCGAATTGCCTGTTCAATTCTCAACACATTTTACAAACCATGTTCTATACCTAAATCCAGCCGTTAATTAGGTCTTAATTTTATATTAAAATCTTAAGATTTTTTTAAAAATAATACAACTTTATTATATTCCATAAAATAATTAAATTTTTATGTTGTTAAAGTTTGTACGTTCTATTAGTTTGTTAAATTATTTTTAAGCGAACTGTTTTATTGATTATAATAAAGTTGTATTGTTTTTATAAAACATCTTAAGATTTTAAAATAAAATTAACAACTTATTAACGGCTGGATTTAGGTATAGAGTATTAGGTATTTTCTTACAAAATTGGTCATAATTTCTAAACCCCTCTGTATAATCCAATAATGATATATGAAAATACTCAGATAAATGAATGCTATTAGATTATCAAATATAGTTTGTATTTAAAAAAACATAACTTTGATTTGTAACGCAGTTATGGGTCACCCTGTATAAATGTAACTATATTCAAATCATGCCGCTCCTCTTGTCTGACAACTTTTGCATTTAAAGTTGTCTTCCAATTCTTATAATAAATGAAATATTGAGCTTTGACACAGTCCTGGGACACCCTGTATACTTAAGTAACAATATCTTCATTAATTAAGTATCAAATTGCCTAAAATAGGAATTTTTAAGTATAGTTTTGTTACTCACAGGTTTTGTTATGAATATGTTTTAATTGCAAAATTTTTCAGATTTTTTAATTTTTGCTAAATAGCGGTTTTTATAATTTCCATTATGAAGAAATTCAAAAAAATCATTTTTTTTATTCGCTATGCTGAAATAAGTAGCTAGAAATAGTCCAATCTAATTATCAAAAAAATGTAGTTCGTAAGACATCTACAGAGTCATTTTTTTTTAATTTAAATTGTTAGGGCGTATATTCTGAGTACGACATTAAGTTGGCGCGGTCTATGACCTTGAGCTATGTCCGCCATAAGCACGAAAAACTTCAAACGTAATTATCTCGTAAACCGCTAATTCTACGATAAAATTTATTAATTAAAGTTTTTTGTAGAACCTTTATTTTTGTACAACTATTTGTATGTGTTCCCAAAGATTTATATAATCGATTGCCACCATAAAAAGTAAAAATTTCAATTCTTTTACAAATTAAACCCATTCAGTTGTTTCATAGAACCAGCAATATTTAAAAAAAAATAATTGCCAAAAATCTGCTTTAAGAAATTATTTATCTATTGGTAAAAACCGCATTAAAAATCAGTTCCATTTCAGTAGTGGCGATCATAGCATAGGGGTATATAGCCATGACCTCCCTAATAAAAATATATATAATTTTAAAACTAGTTTCATAATTTTCTTTGCATTATCTGTAAAACATAACATAATATAATTACCAATTTATAAATATTGTATTAACTTACGAATTATAACTTTTCAGGGAGAGTTGGTTGTTAAAGAAGAAAACGTACCAGAAACTAGAAGCGAACAACTAGAAAATGAAGATCTTATTATTACTACATATTGTAATAATGAAATAATTAACAACGAGTCCAGTTTAACTAAACAGCGTTCTCAAAAAACTAGCGTAAAATTAGAAAAACATAAAAGTGATCAGTGCGAGTATAGTAGTAAAAAACAACAGCATTTATTAAGACATAAATCAACACATGCTAATGAAAAATCTTTTAAATGTGGGCAATGTGAATATAGCTGTAAACATAAAGCACATTTATTACGACATAATTTAACACATACTAATGAAAAATCATTTAAATGCAGTCAATGTGAATACAGCTGTAAAGTAAAAACAAACTTATTAAGACATAATTTAACACATACTAATGAAAGACCTTATAAATGCGATCGATGTGAATATAGCTGTAAACAAAAAAAACTTTTATTAACACATAATTTAACACATACTAATGAAAAACCTTTTAAATGTGATCAATGTGAATATAGCTGTATACATAAAGCACATTTATTACGACATAATTTAACACATACTAATGAAAGACCTTTTAAATGCGATCGATGTGACTTTAGCTGTAGACAAAAAGCACATTTATTACGACATAATTTAACACATACGAATGAAAAATCATTTAAATGCAGCCAATGTGAATATAGCTGTAAAGTAAAAACAAATTTATTAAGACATAATTTAACACATACTAATGAAAAACCTTTTAAATGTGATCGATGTGAATATAGCTGTATACAAAAAAAACATTTATTAACACATAATTTAACACATACTAATGAAAAACCTTTTAAATGCAACCAATGTGAATATGCTTGTAAACAAAAGACTGATTTATTGAGACATAATTTAACACATACTAATGAAAGACCTTTTAAATGCGACAAATGTGAATATAGCTGTATACAAAAAAAATATTTGTTAACACATAATTTAACACATTCTAATGAAAAACCTTTTAAATGCGATCAATGTGAGTATAGCTGTAAACGAAAGTTTGATTTATTAAGACATAAATTAACACATACAAATGAAAGACAAAAAGTCTTTCATTAGTATGTGTTTCACTATATAATATGAATAAAGTTGAGAAATTGTGACACGTTTGTGTGCATGTTATTAATAATATACTAAGCGTTTGTTTTAAATTAGTCAAATATAGATATTTAATTGTAGTAATTAATTTTACAAAAGTTGTACGAGTACAGGCTAATAATTTGTATATAGGTGTATAGCAAATTCAATTAAAACTATGATCTAAAAACTTGTAATTTTAACATGTAAACTGATGTCATCTAGACCAGGTTTGTCCAACACGCGGCCCTCGAGCACTCTTCGTGCGGCCCACATCAGATTTAAAAAAAAAATATGAAAATAATAACCTAATATGAAATTAGGTACAAAAAAGGTCTTCAGTTTTTTGTTACATTAAGTATAAATACATAGATTATTACATTTTGACATTTTTGTGCGGCCCTTAACAAATTTTTGCGCTCTGCAGCCCACGAAGGTCAAAAGGTTGGACACCTATGATCTAGATTATTCTAGACCATTTTAATCTTGATCCGCATAGCGCAAGCTCAGTTTGGGCCGCAAATACAATTTTTGTGTTTTAATATAAAAAAAATCTGAAGACCTTTTTTTCATTAATTTTTTTTTCTATAAATCTGATACGGGCCGCAAGAAGAGTACTCGCGGGCCTTGGGTTGGACAAGCCTGATTTAGACAAAGATGATAAATTTTGATAAAAAGTATTTTCAGAGGGGGGTGGGAGTAGAGAGTTAAAGCTGGACAAAAAATATTTTTTTATACCAAAACATGTGCGATGTCAAAATGTATAACTAAACCAGTGGAATTTGACACTACTTGTATATCTTGTTTATTCTAACTCAAAAATGGCGTAGGGCTCCAAAACTATACAGGGTGTCCCATTTTAATCTATCACCCCCCCAATTTTTTTTATCTATCAATTAAATCAAAAAATGCTTCAAATAAAAGCTGTTTGGTTTGGAGGGGGACCCAAAATGGCGTTATTAATTTTTTATTTTTTGGACGTCTTCATGATCAAATAGGCCCAACTTTTTTTTTCAAATGGAAACCTATATTTTTTATTACAATATCTTATTGTTTGGAAAAAAACAAGTAGCTTTTGTTTCGAAAAATTTTTTGTATGACTTCATTTTTTTTTAATATTCAACAAAATAATATTAGATTTTAGATTTTTACTAATTTTTTTCTCGAAACCCATTAACTTTAGAGGAAAAGTGTAAGAAACAAAAAATATTTATTTTAATATGATATAACTAGGAACATTATTTCAGAATTTTTTATTTTATTTTTTATTTGCTTTAATATTTTGAAGAGCAAAAGTTAACAAAAAATCCTGATATAATTTTCCTAGTTATATCAGATTAAAATAAACATTTTTTGTTTTTTACATTTTTCCTCTAAAGTTAATGGGTTTCGAGTAAAAAATTACTAAAGAACTAAAATCTAAAATTATTTTGTTTAATATTAAAAAAAATGAAGTCATACAAAATTTTTTTTGAAACAAAAGCTACTTGTTCTTTTCAAAACAATAAGATATTGTAATAAAAAATATAGGTTTCCATTTGAAAAAAAAAGTTGGGCCTATTTGACCATGAAGACGTCCAAAAAATAAAAAATTAATAACGCCATTTTGGGTCCCCCTCAAAACCAAACAACTTTTATTTGAAGCATTTTTTGATTTCATTGATAGATAAAAAAAATTAGGGGGGTGATAGATTAAAATGGGACATTCTGTATATAAATACCGGGTGGACCATTTTAACGTTTAATGGAGAATAACTCGACCGTAAGTGAAATAATAAAAAAAGTTTTCAGCTAAAAATTGTACGGTTTGGAGGGGGACATAGACGTACTTGGATGAAATTTTTTTAGGTGGTGTTTTCAAGGTGGTATGAAGGTCAACATCGTTTTTTTAAATAGGAACCTATAGTTTTTATCAAGTAATTTTATTTAACGTGAAAAGACACGAATCTTTCATTGAAAACTTTTTTTTAACAACTTAACCTTTCCAAGATATCTAACAAAATAATTTGAGATTTTGAACTTTCAATATTTTTTTACTCAGAAACCATACATTTTAGAGAAAAAGTAAAAGAAACAAAAAATGTTTATTTTGATCTAATAAAACAAAATAATTATTTTTAAAATTTTAAAAACTTCTTTAATTTATTTTATTTACACAAAAAAAAAATGTTAAAAAATTTTTAGAAGTTTTAAAATTTTAAAAATAATTCTTCAAGTTTTATTAGATGAAAATAAACATTTTTTGTATTTTATGCTTTTTCTCTAAACCTGTTGGTTTCTGAGTAAAAAAATATTGAATGTTCAAAATCTCGAATTATTTTGTTAGATATCTTGGAAAGGTTAAGTTGTTAAAAAAAAGTTTTCAGTGAAAGATTCGTGTCTTTTCACGTTAAATAAAATTACTTGATAAAAACTATAGGTTCCTATTAAAAAAAATGATGTTGACCTTCATACCACCTTGAAAACACCACCTAAAAAAATTTCATCCAAGTACGTCTATGTCCCCCTCCAAACCGTACAACTTTTATCTGAAAACTTTTTTTATTATTTCACTTACGGTCGAGTTATTCTCCATTAAACGTTAAAATGGTCCACTCGGTATACCGGGTGTCCCAGATAACTTTTCCAGCATGGGGATCTCAGTATCTATAAGAGATACAGGTTTAGTTAAATGAGATGAATTATATGTATGAAAGGGGTGAGTATTATTACACCAAAAAATATTCATAATTCTATGTGGTTTAGGCGGTATACCCAAAAAACTGAAAATTTGGAATTTCTTTAAATGGCTATAACTTTTTTGTTAAAGTAGATAGGTACTTTTTGTTTACGGTTTCTTTAAGCACTTTTTTTGTGTAGAATTGATTGGTGTATTTAGATTTTTTATATCACTTTTGGTTTCCGAGATACAAGCCCTAACTTTAGTTTTTCTTATGGGCCGCTAAGTTGGCTATGGCATATTTGAACGTGTTTTTTAATCTACTTTACAACGATGTGTCACTTGCCATATTTATTATCGAAAAAAAAATTATAATATAATTTTTCAAATAGTTAATTGTTTCAAATATTCATTTGTTATTTTGATTGTTGTTATTGTGAAATTTGTTTACAATTTTTGTTTTTCATGGCTCACTTAAAAGTTTGTAATAAAATACTTCATAAATATCACTGATATTTAGTATTTCGATTATAAATATGGCAAGTGACATATCGTTGTAAAGTAGATTCAAAAACACGTTCAAATATGATATATTCAACTAAGTGGCCCATAAGAAAAACTGAAGTTAGGGCTTGTATCTCGGAAACTAAAAGTGATATAAAAAATCTAAATACACCAATCAATTCTACACAAAAAGTGCTTCAAGAAACCGCAAACAAAAAGTACCTATCTACTTTAATAAAAAAGTTATAGCCATTTAAAGAAATTCCGAATTTTCAGTTTTTTGGGTATACCGCCTAAACCACATATATTTATGAATATTTATTTGTGTAATAATACCCCTATCATACAAATAATTCATCTAATTTAACCAAACCTGTATCTCTTATAGATACTGAGATCCCCATACTGGAAAAGTTATCTGGGACACCCGGTATATAATGTAGATATCATCAGTAGAATTTGACTAATTTGATTAATTCAATAAAACGGGCAAGTGCTTGTTGGGCACGCACATGATAGGGTTCCGTAGTCATTCTCACTACGATTTATAAAAAAAGAGTTTTTTTCAAAATTTTCGTGACAAAGGGTTAAAATCAAAAAGTCATTTGGCTTTTATTATTGCATTTTAAGAGACCTATCAAATGACACCCCACTAAATGGGGTAAATGAAAAAAATGTGACTTCACTTTTCAATCTATGATAGGGGGGTCCAAAGTATTTTTGACAATGTTCGTTATAATTTTCAGTCAAAGTACTAATTAAAAGCTACATTCTGAATTTTTTTCAGATTTTTTGAATCGATAGTTTAGAAAATATAGGGGGGGACGCTCCGACAGCGACATTAAAAAGCAAATATTTCGTGACTGAAGGGTTGAAATCAAAAAGTTATCTGACATTTTTTTTATTGCATTTTAGGAGACCTATTAAATGACAGCCCACTCAATGGGGTAAGTGGGGAAAAATGAGAGTTCACTTTTCAGTCTAAAGGAGGGGGGTCCAAAATATTTTTGACAATGTTCGTTATAATTTTCAGTGAAAGAACTAATTAAAAGCTACATTCTGGAATTTTTTCAGATTTTTTAAATTGATAGTTTAGAAAATATAGGGGGGGGGGGGGGTGACGCTTTTTTAACGACTTTCGAGAGCAAATACATCATGATTAAAGGGTTAAAATCAAAAAGTACTAGTACATTTTTTGTTGCATTTTAAGAGACCTTTCTAATGACACCCCACTCAATGGGGTAGGTGAAATTTTTTTTTTGAAAACACTTCATTTTATGGAAAGGGGGACTAAATCTTTTTTTTTTACAAAAATCTTATCATTTCTGTTTTTGGGTCATTAATCTACGACCGTATACCAAATTTCATCTTATTATCTCAAAATTTTTGAAGACATGGAGAAACTATAAGGGTTCCTAGTTTTCTACGGAACCCTAAAAATGGCGCCTGTAAGGGGCTCCAAGCAGTAATTTATTTTGTCCCTCCCCTGTAACTCGATAAAACTAAAAAAAGGTAACGAGACTTTGGTGATACTATCAACGACAAATATCAAAGTCAACAATATCATTTCAAAATTTGGATAAATAATGAGGGATGTCGTAGAATTAATGTTTTTTTATTTTCATATCTAGTCATGTTGGATGTCAAATTGTAGATTTCTATGTTTGTATGTGTATGTCTTGGCAGATTTTTTTAAATTTAATAAATTTTTTTAAATAAAATAAACAACTTTCGTTGAAAATATTTGAATTCTCGACAACATAACAAAATATTTATTTAGAGTATTTTGAATAATAATTTAAGAATCATGATTTATTAATGCATTTTTTAGCATATTGGTATATTTTATTTTCGATGATTACAGCGACATTCTTATTGTAATGTCGTCAAATTTTGTATGTCTGATGTGGTGTTTACACCAAAAAAACAAAACAGAAACACGGTGTTTTTTTGACAAAAAAGCAATAAACTCTATACATTTTTAAATACGAAGTATTTTAAAGACAATATGTTTCTGCTTTGTTTTCTCGGTGTAAACACCGCATGAGAATTATATTGTATAGGTATTATAAAATGTGTTTTGTACATTATTTATGTTTTTTATATGCATTTTTGTATTTTTTTAAATAAACATAACTATAAAATATTATACGAGCGATTCTTATTTTCATCAAAAATATTTATTATAGATAATACGAAATGAAACAACGTACTTAAGTGGGGTACATTCAGAAATATGTTAAACTAATGCTGATTGCAGAATTCAATGAATCATCAATGTCAATTTTGACTTTAGTACCCCACTACATCACTTTTTAAAACTAATTTATTTAAAAATTGTATTAATTATAAATATCTCAGTGAATTGCTACTTATTAGAAGCATTTTAATGTGGTCCATTGAACACTATAACTTACTTACTTTATTGACATCACATTAATTAAGAAAACACACACCTAAAAAATAGCATGTTTACAAAAGCTTGTAACCTGGTCAAAAATTCATTTTTTTCAAAACTTCTATTTAACAAATGAAGGAAATTTATTCTACTTTATGATCTGTAATTCGTTCCTCAAGATATATAAATTATTAAAAAATTGAAAAAACTGCATATTTTGAAATTTAACGCGGAGTACATTTATTTCGAAAATTAAATTTTAAAATAACCATTTTTATAGAAAATTTTAATACCTTCAAATCGGTATCTTCGAAAAAAAAATTACGACAAAAGTTCGCAGTTCCCAGGAAAATAAACTGCCTTGGCAGGCACGAGACTTTTTTATACATCATGACACCGAAGTATTAATATGTGATTACTTTTATAATTTAATATTTGATTTTAAAATTTTTTACTTACAAAATGATTTTCAGTGAATGAAATTGATACATTCTATTTAATATTGACATTAAATATTAAACGAAATCAATTAAGATTAGTGATTATTGTATTAACAAGTATTTATTTTCATAGATAACTAGATTTTTTGTATTATTCAAATCATTTTTAAATTAAAACCATTAAAAAAAGAATAGAACATAAATTATAGAAAATAATATTCTCTACAACTTGTATCTCAAACATTTTTTTCTAATACCTACCGTTTAAAAAATAAATCGAAAAAATATTTTTTTTTAGAAAATCGATTATTTCCTAAAAACAAATTTTTGGGATGAAAATGAATAGAACATAAATTATAGATAAAAGTCCCTTCTACAACTTTAATCTAAAATATTTTTTTCTACTGCGCACCGTTTCAAAAATAATTCGAAAAGTTCAAAAATTGACACCAGTAAACATCCGTTTCCGGTTTAGTGATGGTTTTCAAAAATAGAAGGTGCACATCTAGAGTATACGAGAACCTTAAGTTTAAAATTTCATGTTCGTAAGTCTTACAGTTTTGGCTGTAGAGCGTTCACAGACACACACACAGACAGACAGACAGGCAGACACACAGACGTCATTGAGTTAATGGTGGTATATGATTCAGGGACCCTCAAAACATGTAATTCCGTTAAAATCTCGAGTTCGATTTTTTTCGTGATCACTATACTTTATTTATACATTTCATGTATTGGACCAAGAGCCGATGGTAGTTTATCACCCGTCATCGAACATCCTCAAAATGATTAGCGGATATGAAAGTAAACATACTAGAGAACAACAATTCGTCGGTCGCCCTAATCAAAAACTGTGCATAATTAAGATAATTAACGCTAATTAGCGCAATTTTCAAAACGAATTCCCGTCATAGAACATCCGAATGAAATTTATATGGAAATATAGATAAATATGTATAGATTTAGAATATACCGGTCGCCCTGACCATATCCTGTGCAAACTACCCCTAAATCCGATTTTAAGGGTATAAAAAATATGACGGTAGTTTATCACCCGTCATAGAACATCCTCAAAATAAGTAGCTAATATGAAAGTAAACATACTAGAGAACAACAATACATCGGTCGCCCTAATCAAAACCTGTGCATAATTAAGATAATTAACGCTAATTAGCGCAATTTTCGAAACGAATTCCCGTCATAGAACTTCCTTAAAATAAGTAGCTAATATGAAAGTAAACATACTAGAGAACAACAGTACATCGGTCGCCCCCATCAAATCCTGTGCATAATTAAGGTAATTAACGCTAATTAGCGCAATTTTCGAAACGAATTCCCGTCATAGAACATCCTTAAAATAAGTTGCTAATATGAAAGTAAACATACTAGAGAACAACAATACATCGGTCGCCCTCACCAAATCCTGTGCATAATTAAGATAATTAACGCTAATTAGCGCATTTTTCGAAATGAATTCCCGTCATAGAACATCCGAATGAAATTTATATGGAAATATAGATAAATATGTATAATTTTAGAATATACCGGTCGCCCTCACCATATCCTGTGCGAACTACCCCAAAAAAAATTTAAGGGTGTAAAAAATATGACGGTGCAACCACTGCAAACTTAGTAATAGAGTAAAATTAACGCTAATATTCGAGATGTTTTTCCGGCATAAAACAACCTTTTATTTTTATTTTTAATGTAGGAAAATTAATTTAAATAAATAGGAAATTATTATTTTTTTAATAATATTTTAACTACCTATTTATTATTTTAGTATGAAAATAGTTACTTAAATTTACATCTTCTTTGGAACTTCTAATAAAATTGCTTTTTTATATTTAATAATTGAATAAAAAATTATTTTATATCACACTATAATATAAACCCAGCGTATATATATATATATATATATATTTTTTTTTTTTTGTTTATGTATATGACCATTTTTATTTATTTGAAAATATGTATCTTGGGGTTTTATAGGTCAAATAAAACAATTATTTTTTTAAAATTTTATAAACATCTAGTTTATTTACACATAAAAATTTTTGCGCAATTAAAAAATTTTTTTCGATTATACATCTTCATCAGTGTGTCATATTATCGATAACAATAAAAACAATTTACTAAAAAAACAGAGAACAGAAATCACAATAATATTTTATACATTTACATGTATCAGAAATCTTAAAATAAAAATTATAAATACTTACAAAGTCAAATTTACATGTGGTTATTATAACCTTAAAATCCAATATTAATATAAATTGCATCCTGAGTTTGGATTATAAAAAAAAAATTCTCCATAATATTTCTTCCTTTTTCTTTTTTGTAATTTATAAAACATCATTATAATAATATACGATGAATAAAGATAACTTTAATAATAAAACTTATAATTTTAATAAAATACGTGTGCAAATTTCAGTATTGGACATGCAACTGTGCAATACGTTCACTTTACAATTATAAACAAGAAAAATAGATTATAACTAGAAATTATTATAGCATTAAATCAAAAATAAATTTATTCTAATCTATGTTATTTTGATAATTTTATGGTAAATTCATATAAATTTTGAATATTTAATTTATATATCAAAATCACCAAAAAGAAAAAGAAAAAAGGAAAATCTTCATAGTTATCAATTAAAATTTTTTTATATTTTAACTTAGCATAAAAAAAAACACAATTAAATTAAAAATAAATAACCCAAAAATAGGGTTATTGAAGTAATCCTAAATAACTTTCTTTGAGATGATTAATATTTTCTCTGGAGTTTAAAACATTATTTTCTTTTAGTATATGAATAGACTCACTTAACAAACGTTTTTTTAATATATGTAGGTTGATGGTCTAATATTTCAACTTCATTATAATCAATATTGTGTTTAGTTTGTTGTAAATGCAATTGTAAAGCTGTTTTTTCATTTCTGGCGTATTTATGACTATTAAGTCTTTTTTGTAAATATTGCTTAGACTGCCCGATGTAACAACTCCCACAATTGCATTTCAATTTATATATAATATTAGAGCATTTAAATTTATCTATATTATTTTTAAGTTTCGAATAAAAAATTTTTGTAGTGTAAAAGTTTTTATTAATTAATTTTAAATTATAATTTCCAACAACCTTTTTTAACTTTTCAGAGAATCTAGGAATATATGGAAAAGAGAAAAATTTTTGTTCAGAGAGGGTTTCATTAGTATTTTTAGTATTGTTATTATTATTTATTTCATTAGGAGAGTGTAATATTTTTTTTAATTCTTTTATTAATAATATTTTTCAAAAACTTTATGGGGAAATTGTTATTTAAAAAAATATTGTAAACTTTTTCTATTATATATTTTCTATATTTAAAATGTGTAAAGGTAATAGCTCGGTCAACAATAGCAATTACAACATTACGTTTGTGTTCCATAGAGGAATTAGAATTGAAATTTAAATACCTTGACGAAAAAGTTGGTTTAGTATACCATATGGTTTCAATGAAGTTATGTTGGTTTACTATAATTTTTATATCTAAAAAGTTAATTTCTCTGTTATTATTCTCTTTTTCATATGTAAATTGTAATTTTGGATGGTAAGAGTTAAATAAATTACATATAGATTTAATTTTATCAGAAGGAACAGCTGTAATTATATCATCTACATACCTTTTATAAAAGGGTATATTATAACTAATATTATTTAAAATATTATCCTGTAGATCGTTCATTATTATATCAGCCAATATTACAGAAAGTGCCGATCCCATGGGTGCTCCAAAAATTTGTAAAAAAAAATTTTCTCTAAATTGAAAGTAAGACGTATTACAACAAAATTTTAATGCATCTAAAAAATCTTCTTTTTCAATGTTAGTAAACTTTTTTATTTCATCCCATTTTTTCGATATAATATCAATTGTTAAATCTATTGGTATATTAGTGAAAAAAGATTTTACATCTAGTGAAATAATTTTATATTTTTTAGGTATTTTAAAGTTATTTATAAAATTATGAAAATTCCAAGAATCAGTAACTGTATAATCATTATGAGTTATGTTTTTTAAAATATCTGCAATAAATTTAGCCAATTTTTGTTGTGGAGAATTGTAAGAAGCAACTATGGGTCTTAGTGGTTGTCCCTCTTTATGTAATTTAATAAGACCATAAATTTGTGGTGGTGTACCATTATGTATTATAAGCTGTTCTTTGATATTTTGGTTTATATATCCTTTTTCAAAAAATTTTTTAACAATATATATATATATATATAATATATATATATATATATATATATATATATATATATATATATATATATATATATATATATATATATATATATATATATATATATATATATTATATATATATATATATTGTTAATATAATTAATATATTATATATATATATATATATATATATATATATATATATATATATATATATATATATATATATATATATATATATATATTAGGGTGGGCCAATTTTTTAACCTACCTCGGCTACCCCCCTATGTGAAAGTACTATCAATTCTAAGAAAAAACGCCAATGGAACTATACCTCTACATTCAACTTTAGTTCGGCGCATTTTTGATTGAAATTTTTTAATTTGAGTACCTTGAATTCAAATAGGTTAAACTAGGAAAAAATTCCCACCAAGCTTAATTTTGGTGGAGACTTGTATTTTGATTTTCTAAGCATACCCTAAAAAGTACCCTTAGTTTGGGCCATCGGTTTGTGTTTTTTAGGGGGTTAAGGAGGGAAAATTCTATTTTTTGCAATTATCTCAAAAAGTATCAATTTTTCGAGGACAATGGTTATGAAGAAAATTGTAGCAAATAAAATTCTACACAAAAAAGATTAGTATACTTTTTTCGTATAATCAATACTTTTCAAGTAAAACGTTTGGAAACGAGGTTTTCATCCTTCAACCCCTTTTTTAAGGGTGTTGCACCACTTTTCGCCAGTCTGGGTTATTTTTTTCGAATTCTACGCCTAAAAATCTATAATAATCAACCATAAAATTGATTACCCCTAAAAGTTCGGATTTTGGCACTTTTCACGGAACTGGACACTTAAAAAGTTTGTTTACTTAAAAAGTATTGATTATACGAAAAAAGTATAGTTATCTTTTTTATGTAGAATTTTATAAGCTACAATTTTCTTCAAAACTATTGTCCTCGAAAAGTTTATATTTTTTGAGATATTTGCAAAAAATAGAATTTGCCCCCCTTTACCCCCTAAAAAAACCCTTGGCCCAAACTGAGGATACTTTTTAAGGTATGCTTAGAAAATCTAAATAAAAGTATCCACCAAAATTCAGCTTGATGGGAATTTTTTCCTAGTTCAACTTTTTTGAATTCAAAGGACTCAAATTAAAAATTTTCAATCAAAAATGCGCCGAACTAAAGTTGAATGTAGAGGTATAGTTCTATGGGATTTTTTTCTTAGAATTGAGAGTACTTTCACATAGGGGGGTAGCCGAGGTCGGTTAAATTTTGTCAATACAATTCGGCCCACCCTAATATATATATATATATATATTTGGGTCTGACCGATGACTATAAATTTATGGATTTATAAACGTTTCACTAGATTTTTTTCATTTTTTCACAATACTTAGATTCATCTTTGATACAGTGCTTAGGCTCATTACTTTATTCAAAATTTTAATAGTTTTTGGGATATGATTTTTTTCGTGTGACGAAACGAAAAAATTCACTAAAATTTATTAGTGCAGGCGCCAAAGGAAGTTGAGTATGCAAAATGTGAGGACCGACAACTATGCTTAAATTCATTTACCTGTGACAACAAACAAAAATAAAACACATGTTGCCGGCAGCATTGTTGGTCCCTTCTCCTTTTAGCCGCCCTTCTATACGTCTGGTACGTGGCAAATGAAGCCAAAACGTTGCACTTTTTGATTGGGGTATGCCACTTTCTGTGGTCATACATAAGGTCAAAAGAAAGAATTTTAGATAGGGAGCCACTTTAAAATCCGTATAGAACACTGTTATATGGGCTATCAAAGATAAACCCCCACCGATATTATAAAATTAGCTTTATCTCAGCTCCTAGTTATCCGATTTCAATTTTCTTTTATTTATTTTAAAGTTCTTAATTAGAAGATTATTTTTTATCATTATTAATTTTTCTCTTAATCTTAAGGGTCCCCCACAATTTTCAAAAATATGAAAATTTCGCTTTTAGTACGAACTTAATTGTTATATAACTTTTTATCGTGACCAATATCATTTTTTTGCTTCATATAAAAAAGAGAGATATTTTTTTCAGTATTTCATTGATATTAAGATAATACTATTTTATTGAACAACTTCTTTGGAAAACGCGACGTAAACTATGAAAAATGGACTAATTTTGGATTATTCTATATTAGACCGGACGCTGGATGGAGTTGAGTGTGCAAAATATGAGGACCGCATTCTGTGCATAGTTCTGAACTCAGAAAAGCTTGCAGATTATGATTCTGAATGTTGCCAGGAGGTTTATTGGTCCATTTATTATTTATGGGCAATCAAAGATGACCCCCACCAGTGTTTTAAAAATAGCTTTATCTCAGCTCCCAAATATCCGATTTCAATTTTCTTTAGTTTGTTTTAAAGTTCTTATCGAGAAGATTATTTTTTGTCATTATACATTTTTCTCTAAATCTTAAGGGTCCCCCATAATTTTTGAAAATCTGAAAATTTCATTTTTCTTACGAACTTAATTGTTATATAACTTTTTTATCGTGCCCAATATTTTTTTTACTTCATATAAAAAAGAGAGATAATCATTTCAGCATTTCATTGATATTAAGTTAATACTATTTTAATGAACAACTTCTTTGGACAACGGGTTGAACTAAGAAAAATGGACTAATTTTGAATTATTCTATATTAAATATACCTTTAATTATATGAAATTCTTTGTTGGGGTCAAATTTCTCATGTGGGACAGTTAAAAAAATTGTAAAATCTGTCATGAACGTCACTGAACTTTCTTATACACAAAAAATTGTACGTATATCTCCTTATATAAAACAAATTATTCTGACTTACTGATGATAAATATAAAAAAAATTACAGAACATAAACTATAGATAATAATGATCTCTACAACTTTTGTTATAATAATTTCATTCTATTATGAACTTAAATTTTTATTTTTTTAAATTAAACTTGAATTGAAAAATATATATTTTTATTTAGTAAGAGATACAAAAAAATGAATGGAACATAAACTGTAGACAATAACTTAGTCTACAATTTTTGTTATAAATATTTTATTCTATTTTGAACTTTTTCAAATAAAATTGAATATAATGAGCCAAAATTAGTATATTTTTTTAGTTTAATTGACGATTTCCAAAGAATGTGTTCATTTAACAGAATTATCTTGATATCATTGAAATGCCGAAAAAAATATCTTTCTTTTTTATATGAAGTAAAAATATGATATTGGGCACGATAAAAAAGTTATATAACAATTAAGTCCGTAAGAAAAATGAAATTTTCAGATTTTCAAAAATTGTGGGGGACCCTTCAGATTTAGAGAAAAATGTATAATGACAAAAAATAATCTTCTCGATGAGAACTTTAAAATAAACTAAAGAAAATTGAAATCGGATAACTAGGAGCTAAGATAAAGCTAATTTTAAAACACTGGTGGGGGTCATCTTTGATTGCCCATAAATAATAAATGGACCAATAAACCTCCTGGCAACATCCAGAATCATAATCTGCAAGCTTTTCTGAGTTCAGAAATATGCACAGAATGCGGTCCTCATATTTTGCACACTCAACTCTATCCAGCGCCCGGTCTATATCCGTAAAACTGATTTTACGATTTAGAACCATAGTGTTTTGTTTCGAAATTTCTAGCATTTCGGCGTGCTCTGGTTGATTAAAATGACGTTAGACCTGTCATTTTTCTTAAAAACACGTGCTTTTTGACGTTTGAGCTGTCATATTTTTTGTGACGTTTATAAAAATATTACATTTTTATTGAAATAGTTCACAAAGTTTCAAATTTGTTCAAAAAAAGTTGTAGAATTGATGTAGTCTATCTAAAAATTTATAATTAATAATAATTAAGCCAGGGACGGCGTTTTAAAAGTATTTAAATTTGCATTTTCGAATAAAATTGAATTAAATATAATTTTTAATCGTTTTGTTGTAGGGGGATTAAGTCGGGGGGTGGTGTCGTTTTAAATATATGAAATTTTTGGGAACTGTCACATTTCGTAACGTTTGTAAAGATATGAGAGATTTTTTTTACTGTTCAAAAATTATAAATTTCAAAAAAAACATGAAAATTATAATATAGATCAGTAGCGCCTAAAAAAATTATTTAATGATTTGTTATTTTTTTTAAGATTTGAGATTAATATAAATTTATCTAAAAAAAAAAAAACATAATAATTAAGTTAGGGGCGTCGAATAAGAAATATTTTAAATAGCTATTTTTAAAACTGACGTAAAAAAATGAATTTTGATTGAAATTGAATAAAAATTAAAAACATCAGGAATACATAAAAATAAAGAGTCAAAAAGTTTACATTAACAATTTTCTTATACAATTTTATACAAAAATAGTTGTTAATCATTCGTCTGTTGTGAAATTGATGTAATTTACCAAAATATTCATATTTAATAATAATTATGTCAGGGGTTTGGTCATGAAAATTTTTAAATAAGCCTTTTTCTCATATGATTATAAAAACGTAAATTAAGCTAATAAATAACATTGAAAATATTTCAACATATTCTTTGAATATGAAAAACATAAGAAATGTTTGAGATTTGGTAATTTGTACCTACATGTAATATTATTGAAAATTGTAATAATGGTTATAATTATCACCGCTAATTTAAAAAAAAAATTGAGTATCAGCAAAAAGAATGGTAGATTATTACAATATACACATACGAGGGTCGCAGCCGAAGGCTGAGACCCGAGTAAGTTTGTGATACGGTAATTTGTAATAGATAACTGAAAATTGTTATGTAAATGACAATCACCGCCAAAATAAAAAATTAACTATAAAAAATATATATATGTATCATATACACATACGAAGGTCGTAGACCCGAGTAAATTTGTGTATAAAAATATGGCATCAAAGGGGGTTGGGGCGCGAAGCGCCCAGGGGCACAGCCCCTAGTTATATTATATAAATGTTACATCAGCATTTTATTTAAATATATTTTAAAAACGTTAATACAAAAATATTTTTCTATACAAATAAATACGAGTACAATAATCACATTCTACGGAAGGATTAAGAAAATAAATTTCAAATTATAAAAACTGTTGAAAAATATTCTTTATTATAAATAGTCTTTACCTTAACATAACTGATGTATTTAAGAACTACCTTATAAATAATATTATAATAATATAATAATTTTTTATTCAATTATTAAATATAAAAAAGTAATTTTATTAGAAGTTCCAAAGAAGATGTAAATTTAAGTAACTATTTTCATATTAAAATAATAAATAGTTAAAATATTATTAAAAAAATAATAATTTCCTATTTATTTAAATTAATTTTCCTACATTAAAAATAAAAATAAAAGGTTGTTTTATGCCGGAAAAACGTCTCGAATATTAGCGTTAATTATACTCTTATTACTAAGCAGTGGTTGCACCGTCATATTTTTTACACCCTTAAATTTTTTTTGGGGGTAGTTTGCACAGGAAATGGTGAGGGTACCGGTATATTCTAAAATTATACATATTTATCTATATTTCCATATAAATTTCATTCGGATGTTCTATGACGGGAAATCGTTTCGAAAAATGCGCTAATTAGCGTTAATTATCTTAATTATGCACAGGATTTGGTGAGGGCGACCGATGTATTGTTGTTCTCTAGTATGTTTACTTTCATATTAGCAACTTATTTTAAGGATGTTCTATGACGGGAATTCGTTTCGAAAATTGCGCTAATTAGCGTTAATTATCTTAATTATGCACAGGATTTGGTGGGGGCGACCGATGTATTGTTGTTCTCTAGAATGTTTACTTTCATATTAGCTACTTATTTTGAGGATGTTCTATGACGGGTGATAAACTACCGTCATATTTTTTACACCCTTAAAATCGGATTTAGGGGTAGTTTGCACAGGATATGGTGAGGGCGACCAGTATATTCTAAATCTATACATATTTATCTATATTTCCATATAAATTTCATTCGGATGTTCTATGACGGGAATTCGTTTCGAAAATTGCGCTAATTAGCGTTAATTACCTTAATTATGCACAGGATTTGATGGGGGCGACCGATGTATTGTGTTTATCTAGTATGTTTACTTTCATATTAGCTACTTATTTTAAGGATGTTCTATGACGGGAATTCGTTTCGAAAATTGCGCTAATTAGCGTTAATTATCTTAATTATGCACAGGTTTTGATTAGGGCGACCGATGTATTGTTGTTCTCTAGTATGTTTACTTTCATATTAGCTACTTATTTTGAGGATGTTCTATGACGGGTGATAAACTACCGTCATATTTTTTACACCCTTAAAATCGGATTTAGGGGTAGTTTGCACAGGATATGGTCAGGGCGACCGGTATATTCTAAATCTATACATATTTATCTATATTTCCATATAAATTTCATTCGGATGTTCTATGACGGGAATTCGTTTTGAAAATTGCGCTAATTAGCGTTAATTATCTTAATTATGCACAGGTTTTGATTAGGGCGACCGACGGATTGTTGTTCTCTAGTATGTTTACTTTCATATCCGCTTATCATTTTGAGGATGTTCGATGACGGGTGATAAACTACCATCGGCTCTTGATATATATGTATAAAAAAGTGAAAAGATCAGATCCAATTGGATCCAAACTTTTTCAGATCTGTAAAATGGTTATCCAATTGGATCTGATCGGATCCAATCAGATCTGATAATAACGGGCAATTTTCAGATCTAATTAGATCTGATTAAATCCAATTGGATCCGATCAGATCCAAATCTGAATTAAAGAATAACTTGTTTCTGCTGAACAACTCATTTAATATTTATAAGAAAAAAATATAATATTACCAGCCTACCTTTATACAAACTGGAAACATACTTCTCTGGCGAGAGGTAATTTGCGATTTTTTGGATCCAATCAGATCAGTTTGGATCCAATAATATCAGATTGGATCCAATTGGATATAAAATCAAATATAAAAATTTTCATCAAAAATAGCATCAGATCTGATCAGATCCGTAATTTGGCCCGTTCAGATCTGATCAGATCTAATTTGATCAATTTTCTGATTTGATCTGATCGAACTAGATCTGATCGCTTTTTCCTGGGTTATCACAGTTTTAGTGAAAATCAGAAAAAAATAATTCAAATGAATGTAGCCCAGAGTAATTTTTGTAATACAGAAAGGAGTGTACGATTAATTTTTTGTTGCTTTTCTAAAAGCATTACTAGTTCAGTCTCAATTAAAATAAACGGAAGTATCCTATTATTTCTTTCAACCCCTAAATCTAGCCTACGTCTCAAACCACGAGCGAGAATCGCAGCACGTTACGGTAAGTACTAATAATAAGTCGGGCTAAATTCAGGCCGATCTGATCTCTAGTAATTTACCAATTTTAAATGTACTTAACACAGACACAACACTGGTTCTTCAAGCTGTAATTTAGTTTCCCTGGCACGTCTATCAGAGGTGCGCCAACACGAAGCATTTTATAAAATAAATTTAACCCATTAATTAAACGAAACATTTTAAAAAAAATGATTTTTAAGTTTTCGAGAAATATCGATGGAAAAGAAAGCATGCAGAGTTAAACTTAATACGGATGTTACTTGAAAAACGGAGAAACTGGTTTCTTAGTCACTTAAACTAAAAATACACCTTAACCACAAAAATTTATGTCACTCGACACGTGTTTCGACTTCACAAGAAGTCCTCATCAGGAGCCTAACGATTCCAGACTGATACAGTCTTGGTCAGAACCTATATATATATATATACTAAAAGGACTTATCACGCTTCAATGATTCAGACCAATCAACGGCAAGGTCTAGAAGGATTGAAGCTGGGATAAGTCCAGTACCTCCATTAAAAATACTATTCTTATCCCTCAAGATTTCTAAGCTTTCTGCTGCGTCTAATTGATTATTATTGCATGTTTTTATTAATTTTAAATTTTTAATGTCCGTTTTATGATTTAATGTAGTCATATGATGAGCTACGCTAGATTTATCCACCCGATTGTATTTAAGGTGAGCCATGTGCTCTTTAAATCTAATGTTTATAGATCTCCTAGTTTGGCCTAAATCCCAGCTTCAATCCTTCTAGACCTTGCCGTTGATTGGTCTGAATCATTGAAGCGTGATAAGTCCTTTTAGTATATATATATATAGGTTCTGACCAAGACTGTATCAGTCTGGAATCGTTAGGCTCCTGATGAGGACTTCTTGTGAAGTCGAAACACGTGTCGAGTGACATAAATTTTTGTGGTTAAGGTGTATTTTTAGTTTAAGTTAATACGGATGCTTCAAATTACAAAAAGAAATATATTCTTGTTCCATGATAAAAAATAAGACAAAAAGTTAATAATAATAAACCTCCGAAAATGCATCCATATCAACAAATAGCCATTTTAAGTTTGTTTTTTAGTCATGTTAATAAAATACATGAAACAGTAATATAACTGGCTATAGTTCTTAGAGGATTCATATTAGGAAGTTTATTATGTAAACTTTATTCTTACCTTTAATCATAGAAAAAGAATATACATTTATTTTTTGTAATTTGAAGCATCCGTATCGTATTAAGTTATATTTTGCATGCTTTCATTTCCATCGATATTTCTCGAAAACGGTTTATCCTAAGATAAACAAGCAAAGTATATTTTTGTGTATTTTGTGTCATATTATCTCATAAAAGTACCAACTTAGGAAAAAAATAAGGAACAAATAAATACTAGATCAAAATCGATGGGCACACTGGCCCCATACAGCCTTGGTCTAAAATATAATTGGATAATACTAGAAATCGATAACACATATTATTACTAAAACAAATACAAAATTTCATAATTCTATAACAAAGGGTTCTCTAGATATTAAATAAAAACTTATTTTGATAAGTTTTAATTTACGAAAAATTTCCGGACACATGTTTATTAGAAGTTTTTTGCTTAAAATGTTTTTCTCAATCTACTGTTCTAGTTTGGCACGACAGTGCTGAATCATCCTGTATATGAAGACTAATTTTCATAACTTGAACAATTTTAATGTCATCGTTGTCGGACAAAACTTCCATACCGATTCAATAGAATTTCTAATAATGCCGAACAATATTTATATAGCCATGTGTGATTTTTCTATAGCTTATTTTTTTTTAAATGAAAAATGAGTCTGTGACGTACAAAATTGATTTTTTTGGATTCATGGAAAGTAAGGAATTGATTGGATTTAAATATTAATACAAAGTTTTTCTGTGATTTTATATATTAACTAAAACCAATTTTTTAGAATACATTTCACACCATTAGATGTTTGTACAAAGTTTGTGATCTTAAAGCTAAATAGTTCATCTAGAATTCTAGATCTAGTACATCCCATGTGTACTGTGTAATTATTTATTATTGTTCTCATGTAATTTTTATAAATAACCTCAAAAATGCATGATATCAAGCTTATTTATGCATATATTGTAAACACACTTATCGAATAAAATCATAATAAATAAGTAAAAAATCATAAATAACTAAAAAGTTATTACAGTATTTACGTAGTTGTAATGACGCACTTTTAAGGGTTCCGTAGAAAACTAGGAACCCTTATAGTTTCTTCATGTCCGTCCGTCTTGTAAAAAAATTTTACATAATAAAATGAAATTTGGTATATGTATAGTAGTAAATTGATGACTCAAAAACAGAAACGTTAAGATTTTTGAAAAAAAAAAGAAATTTAGACCCCCTTTTCCTAAAATGAAAAGTGTTTAAAAAAAATTCACCTACCCCAATGAATGAGGTGTCGTTAGACAGGCCTCCTAAAATGCAAAAAAAAATGTAACAAAACCTTTGATTTTAACCCTTCAATCAAGAAGTATTTTCTCTCCAAAGTCATTATAAAAGCGCCCCCCCTCTATTTTTTAAACAATCAATTAAAAAAAATCTGAAAAAATTCCGGAATGTAGATTTAAATACACTCGGCGTCACAAAAATCGCACCTTTTAAAAAATCTTTTTCAAACAACTTTAAACCTTATTTGGAATCAATGATGAGGGTAATGTTAGGTATCATTTGAAAGGTAAGGAAAAGGTGTACCCAAAAACAATTCAATTAAATTATTTTTTTATTGGAACCGCAAAAAATTTTTTTTTTACAAAACAATAAAAATCATTAACTATGCCTTAATTAAAAACAGATTAATTACACAAAAAAATTACAAAAAAATTAACCTAAAACCTAGTGTTACCTCCCCTTGCCCTGCCGACGGCTTCCATACGCTCTCTCATGGATCTTACCAATTTCAGGAGCTTTTCTTGAGGGATACTGGCCCATTCCTCAACAACGGCCTCTGGAGAGTCGTGGAAGCGGGATCACGAAACCGAACCTTGCGTTTCAAATAACCCCAGAGGTGCTCTATCGGGTTCAAGTCTGAACTTCTCGCTGGCCACTGCATGACAGAGATCCCAACCTCTTGAAGGTAGTCGCGCACAATTACTGCAGTGTGAGTGCGAGCGTTATCATGCATTAATGTGAACCCCTCACCAACAACTGGCTTAGGGGACCACATGCTCTTTTAGGATCTCTGTGACATACCGGTGAGCAGTCAGCGACCCTTACTCGCGAGCACTTCCAGTCCGGGAGACGTAAACAAGGTCGGTTTTGCCGTCGATCGACATACCGCCCCAGAACATACAGGTTCCGACCCCGTATTCTACCGTCTCCTGGATGTAGGCTTGGGAGAAACGTGTGCCTTTTCTGCAACGATAGACGCATAAGAGTGTATAGAAAACAAGGGAAACAAATATATGTATGTATGTAGTCTATGGAACATATAAAAGAGAGCATGTAGCAAGTGTAAAAGTGTTTTTGTGTATAATAAAAAAAAAAGAAATAAAAGTTTAAATAAAGGAAATATAAGTAATATAAAGGAAGTCTAATAAATTTAATCTATCACCAGCAACCGAATTCATCAACAAAATACAGAATGTTCCAATTCCAAATCACCCGTACACTATGTTTTACTATTGTAGATATAGTTTTAGTATAAACAATTTATTATATACAGGGTGGGGCATTTTAAGTGTTACAAAATTTTAACTCAGAGCCATCGCATATTTGAAAAAATGTTTGGTTGTTAGGGGGTAATCGAATATTAACAATATTTGTTATTTTAGTGTGGCCTTCAAGGTTATTTAAGACCAACATCATTTTTTCAAATAGGAACCTATAGTTTTAATTTAATAATCTTATTGGTTTGGTGTAAATTTTTCGAAACACAATTTTTCGAATCACAATTTTTCGAAACACAATTCTTCGAAACACAATTTTTCGAACAACATTTTTCGAAACACAATTTTTCGAAACACAGTTTTTCGAAACACAATTCTTCGAATGAACAATTTATCGAATGAACAATTTTTCGAAAAATTTATATAAGCGCAGGACGCTATAGAGGCAAATGCATGGAAAAATATCTTGTGAATGAATTGATAAAATATATAAGGGTAGAATTTTTTTTAATTCATTAAAGTAGCCATGGGCAACCCAAAAGTGTAAAAGGGCCAAATTTTTCAAAACCCAATAAGTCGGGGGCCGCAATCAATTTTTACTCTTTTTTTTCTGTATATGTATTTCTTTTTTTGCTTATGTATTGGAAGATTGATATTTATTAAAATACATAAAAAAATTATGTTTGTTATATAATTTTGAAAATATTGAAGGGCCGCAAACAAGAGTGTCATGGGCCGCATGCGGCCCGAGGGCCGCGGATTGCCCATGGCTGATTTAAAGCTATACATACATATGCCTTTGTCTATACATATGCCTTTGGTCTTAGTCATAAAAACCTAAGAATTAAGTGACAACTGAATATTTATTTTTGACTTTTCAGTGCATTTTTAATAAAAACCACTTTAAAAAACATTTATTTATTTATTTTTATTTAAAACAATATACCTAAGTTTTTTGTGATTATTGAAAACTATGCTGGATTCCTGTAAATTAAATATTACCTTTATATAACCTAACCTAAACGGGCACTAACCTAATCTACTCTAAGCAAACCTAACTAAAAGTAACTTACCCTAACCGGGACTAAACTAATCTATTCTGACCAAAGCTGACCTAACCTAAACTCTTTATTCTTTTTCATTTCTACCATTATCAAATTTTGTGTAAAACATACCTAACTTAAAAAATCCAAAACTTTTTTTTTTTCGAAAAATTGTTCATTCGAAATATTGTTCATTCGAAGAATTGTATTTCGAAAAATTGTGTTTCGAAAAATTGTGTTTCGAAGAATTGTTTTCGAAAAATTGTGTTTCGAAAAATTGTGTTTCGAAGAATTGTTTTCGAAAAATTGTGTTTCGAAAAATTGTGTTCGAAAAATTGTGTTTCGAAAAATTGTGTTTCGAAAAACTTTCCGGATACCGGGATAAATACGTCATTACTTCATAAAGTACAATTGTAGGTACCTCTAAACTTTAATACATATAACGTTTCCCCAAATAGAATAATATAAATAAAAAGGGCAAGTGCTTGTTGGGCACGCACATGATAGGGTTCCGTAGTCATTCTCACTACGATTTATAAAAAAATAGTTTTTTTACAAAATTTTCGTGACCGAAGGGTTAAAATCAAAAAGTCATTTGGCTTTTATTATTTCATTTTACGAGACCTATCAAATGACACCCCACTCAATGGGGTAAATGAAAAAAATGTGACTTCACTTTTCAATCTATGATAGGGGGCCCCAAAATATTTTTGACAATTTTCGTTATAATTTTCAGTGAAAGTACTAACTAAAAGCTACATTCTGAATTTTTTTCAGATTTTTTGAATCAATAGTTTAGAAAATAGAGGGGGGGGGGGGACGCTCTGACAGCGACATTAAAAAGCAAATATTTCGTGACTGAAGGGTTGAAATCAAAAAGTTATCTGACATTTTTTATTGCATTTTAGGAGACCTATTAAATGACACCTCACTCAATGGGGTAAGTGGGAAAAAAAATCACCCATCCAACATATGTCTTATCATGATGCTGCTTAACTTTGGTGCAATGATAGACAGGTGTATATGAAATATAGGCTGTCTACTGCATTCCTAGAATGTTTAATTTACAGTATAAAATACGTCTCATGTTTGAAGGCATATAACATAAGATACATCGTTATAAAGTCTAGTTTTATATACCTATTAAAATTTTAATTATTTTGTTTCAATAATTTTTAATTTTTAAAGTGAAACTTTTATTACATCGTCTCAAACTTTTTGGTCTGTGTGTTGCATGTCGCGTAACGTTTGGACTGCGCATGCGTGGAACAAGCAGCCATTCATTGTATGACAGTTTATGTACTGTGTGCTATTATACATATTTAGTAAGTTTGAATTGTAATTTGTCAGTGTTTAATGTAAATGTTGTTATTTATTTGCTTTTGGTAAACAACGACACAGCTAGTGAGTCCAAAAAACTGATCAACGAGAAAGAATAGTGCAAAAATGAATGACGATGAATTAATTTTACGCACAGATTTTACGCCGTAAAAAACAGAACGCCGACAGAGCACGTGCTTATAGAAAAAGGAAAAAAGATCTTGGTTTTTATATAGAATTTATTAGTATTATTAGAACTTTTTGCTGGTGCATGTTGTTATTTATGGATTTATTTCAATTTTGAGTGCGTGAATTTATTATTCCGAAAATTTTTAGTTAAATGTCTATAATGTGAAAAAAAAGTTTCACTTTTACCGTGGTTTCATAAAACCACACAATCCTTTTTTTTGCTGAAATAAAATAAATAGAAAAAGTTCTAAAATTTTTAAAACAATTTTTCAAGATTTATTAGACCAAAATAAACATTTTTTTTATTTATACTTTTTTTCTTAAGTTTATGGTTTCTGAATAAAAAATTATTGAAAGTCCAAAATCTCGAAATTATTTTGTTAGATATCTTGGAAATCTTAAGTTGTTCTAAAAATTTTTTTGATTGGAAGATTCGTATTTGTTAATTTGTTCACGTAGAATAAGATTATTAAATAAAAACTATTTAAAAAAATGATGCTGACCTTCAAATATCCTTGAAGGCCACACTAAAATAACAAATAAATATTATATTAGGTACTACTCGATTACCCCTTTCAAAGCCATACATTTTTTGGTTTGAACAATTTTTCAAATATGCGGTGGTTCTGAGATAAAAATCTGTAACACTTTAAATGCCCCTCCCTGTATATCGACCCTAAAGAAATTCAGGAAAATATTTTCAACCACCTAAAACGACCTCTTGGGGGGTAGTTTGGGGGGTACATGCCCGTTTCTCAGCAAAATCAAATGGAATGGTATATCAAAAAATACATCTTTGTAAAGATCATAAAAAATACTCTGCTTTGTAAATGCACGGTGCTTCCTCGTGCTAAATTCATCAAAGGTAGTTAATTATTGAACAATTTAAATAAAAACCGATAAAGTATTCAGATGAACTGCCTGTCATTGGTTAACCATTTAATTTTCATACAATTTTAATAAAAAAAATTAATTTGACATTTTTCTTAATACGCGCCTGGTTATTATGTCGTATATTTTGAATTTTTTGATAATTTCAATCAAAATCATTTTTCTGCTATACGAATGTCAAAATGATATTTAAAACGTCAAAGTGACATTTAATATGTCAAAGTAAATAGCAGTTTTAAAAAAACAAATGACGATTTTCTTAAGTCAAATTGAGATAGATCTTTGTAAGGGAATATTTTACAACAAAAGTAGGTGACCTATATTATAGAGAATTGAATGCTCTACAAAAAAGGTTCTATAAAATTTTCACGTAACATGTGTCTTTCTTGAGATATCTTCAAAAAATAAATCTTTTTGGATGTCACCCCTCCCCCTTACACACAATTTTAATTATTTTGAAATGGGACCGTCCTCAAGCCAGACCCAACCAACCAACCAAGTTTCATCAATATCGGTTCAGTGGTTCATGAGTTAAGCGTGTGACAAGGATTGGGGGACAGACACACACACAGACACACACACACACACACACACACACACACACACACACACACACACACACACACACACACACACACACACACACACACACACACACACACACACACACAGACAGACAGACACGGAACAAAAAGTGTTTGTCTTGACCTGAAACGGATAGATCCGGTAAAATTTTTAAAATCGGAGAACAAATTTTTTTTCTCGTTTTAAAACGATAACAAAGCTTCTCGTATCTTCGATATTGCGAGGAAGCAATAATAAAATTTCGTAAAGCAAAAATTTTCATACTTTCAATTGTTTAAAAAATATGGCGACTTGTTCTCAAACTTTAGGGTTTTACTAAAAGTGCTCTAGTTACGTTAAATATTAATGGAATTTTATTATTTTTTTAAATTTAGAAAGTAGAACTAATGAACTTTGTAAAGATGTATGATATTTGTGATTTTGATAGTTTAAAGGGCCATACGCGATATATCAAAAATTCAAAAGTTCAACTAGGGATAGTTCAAAATTTTCAAATACAATGGTATATCAATTAGTACCTACTTTATCTAAACAACTTCTGTCAAGATAATTAAAAATTATAATTTTAAAATTGAAAACTTTCTTCAATTGTTTGGGCGGAAGGGTGGTCTGTATAAGTTTGAAATAAAAACAACAAAATAAATTTAAAAAACAATATACAGGGTGTCCCAGGACTGTGTCAAAGCTCAATATTTTAATGCAAAAGTTGTCAGGCTAAAGGAGCGGCATAATTTGAAAATAGTTACATTTATACAGGTTGACCCATAACTGCGTTACAAATCAAAGTTATGTTTTTTAAAATACAAACTATATTTTTTTATTTGATAATCTAAAAGCATTAATATTTCTGAGCATTTTGATGTATTACACTGGCCGACAGCCATTTTGCTGCAGGGCATGCAACAACTTTTTAAGGGTAATTTGAACACGCTGAATCCAAAAATGACCACCGTTTTACTCAATCAGCTCTTGTTTTTGCGGTATAGCAAAAAACATGATTTTTGCTATATGCAAACATTCAAATTCGTATATATATATATATATATATATATATATATATATATATATATATATATATATATATATATATATAATATACTAGTAGTGACGTTAAAATATAATAAATAAAACAACTAATTGTCTAAACGTCAAAGATTTAATAAGCAAGGAAACGTAGCGAGCTTTCGATTCACAGAATCATCGTCAGGCTAAAATAATAAATAGTAATTAAATACAATAAATATAATACAAAATATTGGTATTTTAAAAATAAAAATTCAGAATATACCTATTTAAAGGGGAGAATGCGAGAACGGTGTCGTTATCTCAACAATTTTCATTAGCTACGGAATTGTTTGGAAAAAATAACAAATCTCTTAGTAACTAAATAGTTACTAAGGAACGAAAGAAACATATTTAAAAATGAAATTTTGACAGATTTAAAATTAATTATTTAAAATAGTGTTGTAAATAGTAGATAATGTGGCTATGTCAGTTTTCTTGTTAATTGTATTGTTGTTTCTTTTTATGTGTAACATTTCCGAGATGTAACGTTTAGCTTTATGTCTTTCATTATCTAAAATTTTAGTTTGTTCATAATCAAAAAGATGTCCTGTACTATTTGTATGTACTGCCAATGCTGTGGATGTCGGTTTTAATCTTGTATCTGATTTATGTTGTGTTATTCTATTGATAAGTTTTTGTGATGTATTTCCTACGTATATATTATTACAACCTCCACATGGGATGCTGTATACCAAGTTTGATTTCTTAAAAATGTCTGTTTTTGGTTTAAGTTTTGTGTAGTTGTTAATATTTTTATTGTATGTTTTAAATACAGTTTTTACGTTGTACTTATTAAAAGTGTTTTTTATTATATTTGATGTTTTATTTATGTAAGGAATTGTAATGTATTGTGTTGGTGTTGTTTTTGATTTGTTATTATCATTATTAACTGTGTTGTATAATAAGTGAACTCGTTTTGTTATGCATTGTTTGATTAAATTAATTGGATAGTTATTGTTAAAAAATGCTGTTTTTATTTTGTTTAAATTTTCTTCTCTGAATTGTGGATGTGATAGTTTGAGTGCTCTGTCTATAGTATTGTTTAATATATTAATTTTTATATGTTGTGGATGATTGGAAAAATAATTAGTATATCTCCAACTATGTGTGTCTTTTTGGTACCAGTTTGTAAGTATTTGTCCATTGTCATTGGTAAGTTGTACGTCTAAAAATGCAATTTTATTTTGATGTTGTATTTCTAATGTTTACACTAAACTCTCAAAAGAGGAATTTAACAAAGCAGTAAAATTTTGTCTAACTAACACATACTTTGAATTTGACAATAGTTATTATAAACAAATAGATGGTTGTGCTATGGGATCACCAATTTCCAGTGTTATAGCTAACTTAGTTATGGAAGATCTTGAAAAGAGTTGTTTAGATCAATTAACCCACAAACCAGCATTCTATTATAGATATGTAGATGACATTATTACAGAGGCACATCCTAATGATATTAACGAATTTCTTAACACGTTTAACAACTACAATAGTAAAATTCAACACACATTAGAAATACAACATCAAAATAAAATTGCATTTTTAGACGTACAACTTACCAATGACAATGGACAAATACTTACAAACTGGTACCAAAAAGACACACATAGTTGGAGATATACTAATTATTTTTCCAATCATCCACAACATATAAAAATTAATATATTAAACAATACTATAGACAGAGCACTCAAACTATCACATCCACAATTCAGAGAAGAAAATTTAAACAAAATAAAAACAGCATTTTTTAACAATAACTATCCAATTAATTTAATCAAACAATGCATAACAAAACGAGTTCACTTATTATACAACACAGTTAATAATGATAATAACAAATCAAAAACAACACCAACACAATACATTACAATTCCTTACATAAATAAAACATCAAATATAATAAAAAACACTTTTAATAAGTACAACGTAAAAACTGTATTTAAAACATACAATAAAAATATTAACAACTACACAAAACTTAAACCAAAAACAGACATTTTTAAGAAATCAAACTTGGTATACAGCATCCCATGTGGAGGTTGTAATAATATATACGTAGGAAATACATCACAAAAACTTATCAATAGAATAACACAACATAAATCAGATACAAGATTAAAACCGACATCCACAGCATTGGCAGTACATACAAATAGTACAGGACATCTTTTTGATTATGAACAAACTAAAATTTTAGATAATGAAAGACATAAAGCTAAACGTTACATCTCGGAAATGTTACACATAAAAAGAAACAACAATACAATTAACAAGAAAACTGACATAGCCACATTATCTACTATTTACAACACTATTTTAAATAATTAATTTTAAATCTGTCAAAATTTCATTTTTAAATATGTTTCTTTCGTTCCTTAGTAACTATTTAGTTACTAAGAGATTTGTTATTTTTTCCAAACAATTCCGTAGCTAATGAAAATTGTTGAGATAACGACACCGTTCTCGCATTCTCCCCTTTAAATAGGTATATTCTGAATTTTTATTTTTAAAATACCAATATTTTGTATTATATTTATTGTATTTAATTACTATTTATTATTTTAGCCTGACGATGATTCTGTGAATCGAAAGCTCGCTACGTTTCCTTGCTTATTAAATCTTTGACGTTTAGACAATTAGTTGTTTTATTTATATATATATATATATATTTTAAATCAATGACTTCAACTAAGGATCTTTCAGAATGAAGCTATGGGTCCTAATTGAGCTAAAAAAAATTTTAAATTATACATAATCATAACTAAATTTTGACACACGCAGTTGATTTTAGTACCATTACGCCATTTTTCATTCGATAACGTTGAAATTTTAACACAATAAAGAAGATATGTAAAGCTTCAAAAGCGAATAACATCAAAATTGGACAAAAATTGTTTGTGTAACAGCGTTTTGAATTTTAAAAATTACCGAATTTTTGCTAAAAAAAACGTTTTTTTTCGTTTAAAACATGATTTTCGAAGGGAATAACTTTATGAGTATGTATAATTTAAGACTTTTTAGTTCAATTAGGACCCATAGCTTCATTCTGAAAGATCCTTAGTTGAAGTCATTGATTTAAAAAATATATTTACGAATTTGAATGTTTGCATATAGCAAAAATCATGTTTTTTGTTATACCGCAAAAACAAGAGCTGATTGAGCAAAACGGTGGTCATTTTTGGATTCAGCATGTTCAAATTACCCTTAAAAAATTGTTGTATGTCCTGCAGCAAACAAAAAAAATTGTTTGTCGTCCTGTGTTATCTATGGGATTATACAGAGGGGTTTAGAAATAATGACCAATTTTGTAAGAAAATAGGAACATTTTCAACATCTTGTAATTTTCTAAGTACAAAAAAAAAATGTTTTCTGTTTGAAGTAGTTTTGGCATATTCTCTATTATTGCGATATTATGTCAAATATTTACAAAATTGTATTATTTGTACAGGCTGTATCAAAACACTGAACCTAGTTTTTTTTAAATTTTCGAATTGTCTGTTCAATTCTCAACACATTTTACAAACCATGTTCTTTAACTAAATCCAGCCGTTTATAAGTTATTAATTTTATATTAAAATCTTAAGATTTTTTTAAAAACAATACAACTTTATTATATTCAATAAAATAATTAAATTTTTATGTTGTTAAAGATTGTATGTTCTATTAGTTTGTTAAGTTATTTTTAAGCGAACTGTTTTATTGATTACTTATAATAAAGTTGTATTGTTTTTATAAAACATCTTAAGATTTTAAAATAAAATAAATAACTCTTTAACGGCTGGATTTAGGTATAGAACATGGTTTGTAAAATGTGTTGAGAATTGAACAGGCAATTCGAAAATGTAAAAACATATAGGGTGTTCCATTTGAAAATTTTGAAAAAAACTAGGTTCAGTGTTTTGATACACCCTGTACAAATAAAAAATAAAAAAAAATATAGTTTGTATTTAAAAAAACATAACTTTGATATGTAACTCAGCTATGGGACACTCTGTATAAACGTAACTATTTACAAACTATGCCGCTCCTCTAGCCTGACAACTTTTGCATTTTAAAGTTTTCTCCCAATTCTTATGATAAATGAAATATTGAGCTTTGACACAGTCCTGGGACACCTTGTATAGATAATCCTGTATTATGGTAACAAGCGTGTATGAGCCACTGTGGGCCATTTTACACGCACATTTTTAAGAGACTGATTTTCGATTGTTTATTTTTATTTTGTATTATTTTTTTAATTCTATTTTTGCCTCCTCGATTGAAAGATTAAATTCCCTGTCCATTGAAATGATAAGGGTTGATTTTAAATAATAATATCATAGTTTTCTTACCTAAAATATGAATGGTGTTCTATATATACCAACTGTACTCCAATAATAAATTACCTACTTGTATTAAAATAAACAATAATTAAAAACAATTATTTTATAACTTTAAAGTTAACGAATGTACTTTGATTTATTGTAAACAAATTTTAAATGAATTTGTATATAAATAATGAAACAATAATAAAAAAACATGATACAATATATAATATTTAATTCACAATTCAATTTGTGGTCTGATTTCGAACCATTCTTTAATCTTGGGTACGGACATAACATTCTTAACGAGTTGTTTCAAGTTTTCATATTCATCTGTGATATTTTTACCATACAGCAAATTTGAGGATTCCAAAATACCAATGAAGAATATATCAGCCATTGAAAGTGATTTATTTGCTAAGTATCCGTTATTTTGTTTAGCTAATTCATCGAGTTTCTGCAAGTAGAATGGAACTTGTTCTTTTAAAGCAGTTTCCATCTTCTTTTTCTTTTGTTCTTCATCAGGTTCATACCAAGCCATCGCTATCTCTGAGAAAAAAAATCATTTGTATTCGACCACTTACAAGGATCTTTTCAAGTGACAAATTCTGATCGAGTTTAAATTTTGTATACAGGGTGGGGCACTTAAAGTGTTACAGAATTTTAGCCCAGAGCCATCGCATATTTGAAAAAAATGTTTAAACCAAAAAATGTTTGGTTGTTAGGGGGTAATCGAATATTAATAATATTTTTTATTTTAGTATGGCCTTCAAGGTTATTTGAAGACCAACATCATTTTTTCAAATAGAAACCTATAGTTTTAATTTAATAATCTTATTCTACGTAAAAAAATACGAATCTTTCATTGAAAAATTTTTTTTGAACAACTTAAGCTTTACATGATATCTAACAAAATAATTTTGAGAATTTGCAAATTCAATAATTTTTTACTCAGAAATCATCCATTTTAGAAAAAATTACAAAATACAAAAAATGTTATTTCGTTCTAATAAAACTTGGAGAATTTTTCTAGATTTTTTTTAACATTTCGTGTTTTTTTTTTGCAGAAATAAAATAAATAGAAAAAGTTTTAAGATTTTTAAAACAATTTTTCAAGATTTATTAGACCAAAATAAACATTTTTTTTATTTATACTTTTTTTCTAAAGTTTATGGTTTCTGAGTAAAAAATTCTTGGAAGTCCAAAATATCGAAATTATTTTGTTAGATATCTTCGAAATCTTAGGTTGTTCAAATTTTTTTTTAATGTAAGATTCGTGTTTGTTCACGTAGAATAAGATTATTAAATAAGAACTATAGGTTCCTTTTTAAAAAAATGATGTTGACCTTCAAATATCCTTCAAGGCCCAACTAAAATAACAAATAAATATTACTATTCGATTACCCCTTCAAAACCATACATTTTTTGGTTGAAATTTTTTTTCAAATGTGCGGTGGTTCTGAGATAAAAATCTGTAACACTTTAAATGCCCCACCCTGTATACATAGTTAGAGGGAGTCATGATAAGTTAGAAAAAAAATTTAGCTGCAGAAAAATGGTTTTAGGGGGTGAAACACCCATATGAATGTACAAAATAATCATAGATTTCAAATAACTCTGAAACTATTTAATTTAAAAAAAAATCTATAATACAACTTTTTCATGATTTCTTATGCTTTTTCGAATGGTGACGTAATTCGAAATAAGGAAATCAATATCTCACTCCTCCCACCCACCCCATTATTTATTAAAAAATATTTTTATATTAACTCAAATTAGTTGTAGTATGTATACAATAATAATTCAAAAATATGACATATTTGACAAAAAAAAATTTAACCCATTCATCGTTACATTATCAATATTATCATATTTCGAAAAAAAATATATTTTTTTATTGCGTTAGCGATAAGAAAAAATTTTCCTTAAAAAATGTGCAATATCCAACTTTCGTAATAAAGACAAAAATTTCAGAAACGCAACTAATAATGTGAAAAAAAAAAAATTTTTTCATCAAATTATTGTAGTTTCGATAAAAATCGATCAAACTTAAATTATTTGAAATAATTGAAAAGTGGACATTTATATTTAATTTACAGAGGCTCATAAAATGTAAACGACGATTTTAGCTGAAAATATAGTAAAGTGTAGAAAAGTCGTAGAATTTTTTTTAAAGCTGTTGATCTAACTAAGCTTTGTAAAGGAAATAAAAGATGTTTTAGTATTAATTTCCTTTTTGAAGAAATTTTTAGTGATCATTTTTACTCAAGTGACAAGTATTTGAATATTTACACCTTTATTAAAGTAAAAATCTTATTGACAAAAGTATCTTTAATTTAAAAGAAACTAGAGTTCAGCTGCACAGGGGGGGCGAAGCCCCCCTGGTATAATATCTGGGGGGGCGATCGCCCCCCTCGCCCCCCGTAGTCGGCGCCGGTGATGTCTTGTATAATTGACTAGTTCGCTTATTCGATAAACTGTTCTAATCTAAATAAACTGTTGTCCTACTTACTTTGTCTTAAGTCATTAATGGTATCAAAAGCCATATCGATCTGTAGAGCTTCCCAGTTGTCCTTTCCGTACAATCCAAACTCACGTGCCAAATAACGAGTGATTGCGATACTTTGATGAACGCGTTTCCCATCGATATCTAGTACTGGCAATACACCCATAGGCATTGTTGGCTTTAGTTTTGGCCAGTCTTCCTTTTCCACTCTGCAATCTTCGAAATCTTTACCGCCATAGTGTAAGATAATCCTGATATGTTCAGCGAGTCCTGGTACGTTGAAATAAGTTAGTTTAATTTCTGTAGCTGTCGACACCATTTTGCTGAAAATTAAAAATGTTTCATATTCTGATGAAATCTACACAAAACATGCACAAGTTTTTTTTTAGAATTAAACCAATTAATTCGCTTATAAACAACAACTATATATTTCCTATACAGGGCCGTAGCTAGAGATTATGTGGTCCCGATGCAGCATATTATCAATTATATATATTTATATATATTATTTATATTTCCACTTTCATTTAATAAGACTTATTAACTTTGGAAGCGTTTATGTGGAGATATAATAATTATATATGTAAAAATGCTAGAAACTTGAGATTATAATCAGGCAATATAACTTGAATTTCCTCACTAATCTATATCTATAAAAGAGTTTGTCCTTAACCACTCACTCACTCACTCACTCATATATATCAAACCCCTGGTCCTAGAATCGTGAAATTTCGTAGGTGCCTTCCTTTTACGATGTTAGCACCCACTAAGAAAGGATTTTTCGAAATTCAACCCCTACGGGGTCAAAGTTTATATAAAAAAATATTTTTTTTTCGCATTTAATTGAAATTTATCGAACATACTCTAAAATATAAAAAGTGAAATGATTATTTCAGCATTTCCCAAAATTTAACCCCCAAGGTGTTAGGGGGGCGGAAAAATTTGTAATTTTTTTTTTTTTGTATTCACCGAATGAAACATGGCACAAGTCGGTACTCTACATGACAAATATCGCAGTTACGAAAATTCAACCCCTTTATGGGAATACATAATAATAATAACTGTTCATGATATTAAAGTAAATTCGGACAAATTAATATTCAATTAAAAATGAAAGCTCGACGGGGACTAGGATGGATTTAATCTGCAATAAAAGAATTCGATATTCAACCCCTAATGGCGAGAGTAGACGGGGGTTAGTTTTTACATTTTTTAATTAAGATCCGGGATATTTACATTTTTTATAAGTAATGAATAAAAATCAATATAAAAAAATGTAATATGTCATCCCCTATTACGTATAGAGGGTTCTAATTAGTTTCGAAATTTACGCGAGCGAAGCCGCGGGATGCCGCTAGTTTTAATATAAAATTTATGGAGTTACAATGGAATTATTATAAAATAAAATACTGTATAATATTCAAATTTAATTACATACAAATCCTTGAAAAAATTATCTTAAAAGTGATGATTGAAATAATAATAAAATAATAAAAGTTATTAAAGGTAAAGATAAAAAACATCTTAAATAGATAAAAGTAAATTGTTTTAAAATTTACACTTTTCCATTTGTTTAACATATGTTCTTCTTGAGACACTTCTTATGTCAAGAAATTCGCAACTAAAAATATTAGTCGATGTGTCCGAGCATTTGTTCACAATATAATTAATTAACTGAATTTTAAACGAATTTATATAGTTATGTTTTATGTATATAAAAATTTAATCGTAATATTGATATTTAATATTAAAATATTTTAAAGGCAATAAATAGGCTCGAATTAAAAGACTGCGGAACTTCTTTTGCAATAAATGTACCTAACTAAATAAATAATTATACTAATGAAACCAACTTTTAGAATTATTAATAATTAGGTAAGTACTTAATTAATAATACAAATACTAGATTAAAAATGATTATATTTCTCAAAATATATCTAATTAGCGGAATCCCACGGCTTCGCTCGCGTAAACTTCGAAACTAATTAGAACCCACTGTACGTGATAGGGGATGACATATTGAATTTTTTAAATTGACTTGTATTCATTACCTATAAAAAACGTAAATATCTCAGATCTTATAGTTAAAAAATTGTAAAAACCAACCCCCTTTTACCCTCGCCATTAGGGGCTGTATATCGAATATTTTAATGCAGATTATTTTGCTTGACTCCACCATTATATAACGTAAGCAGCTATGAAAATAAACATATCAAAAACACAGACCCTGTCTACCCCCGCTAGTAGGGGTTGAATGTCGAAATTTTTATTTTAATAGATGACTAGTTTGCCCGAATTTACCGTTATAAGTAAATCAGGTATGCAGATAAACATATCTATATCCATCCTCGTCCCCGTCATTCGGTGATTACAAAAAAAATTATTTTACAAATATTTCTGAAATATTTGCTGAAATAATTGTTTCATTATTTATATTGTAGAGCATGTTAGATAAGATTCAATTAAATGTGAACAAAAAAATATATTTTTATATAAACTTTGACACCCTGTTTTAACCCCATTAGGGGTTGAATTTCGAAAAATCCTTTCTTAGTGGGTGCTTACATCATAAAAGGAAGGCACCTACGAAATTTCATGTTTCTAGGTCCAGAGGTTTGAGCTGTACGTTAATATATGAGTGAGTGAGTGGTTAAGGACAAACTCTTTTATAGATATAGATTAAATTTTGTTTAACCCACTCCACTCTCTTTTTCAATATGAATAAAAATGGACTAAAACGACTTTTTAAAAAACATGTCATTTAAATATTTTCTATTATTTTTATAGTAAAAAGAGATTAAATTTAAGAAACTTTGAGATATGCATAACGTAATATTTTTTTATAATGTTTATACTTAGTTTCATTAAAAAATAAATCCCAAATGTCCGTTTCATTGCGTATCTCCCCTATATTATAAAAAGCAATTATGAAAATATTACTTACACTACTAGTTCTGTTTAACTTTAAAGCACTAATTAAGTGAATAACATGTTGGTAGCTTCTATATGTATATATGATATATGGCACAATCTAAAAACATAGTCTTTTCAAGTACTACCAGATTAGATAACAATATTGATTAACTAGTATGAGTTCGAATCTGATGACATGGCAACTTTGATAGCTATTGACCCTGAGTAATTTTTTTTTATTACTAGTGGAGTCATATAACCGGAATTTTGTCTTGAATAAAACAATCTCTCCTTAAAGCGATTTTACGATTTTAAAATGTTCTAGAGATCAATAGGAGTTCATAACTGATTTTGTGGATTTGTCCGTTTTCCGCGCGGTACTTTTTTCAGGACTTTTCCAGAAAATCATCATTTTTAGGGTTCCGTAGAAAACTAGGAACCCTTATAGTTTCTCCATGTCCGTCCGTCCGTCCTGAAAAATTTTGAGATAATAAGATGAAATTTGGTACACGGCCGTAGATTGATGACCCAAAAACAGAAATGATAAGATTTTTGAAAATAAAAATTTTTTAGACCCCCCTTTCATAAAATGAAAAGTGTTTTCAAAAAAAAAATTTCACCTACACCATTGAGTGGGGTGTCGTTAGAAAGGTCTCCTAAAATGCAACAAAAAAAGTAACAGAAATTTTTAATTTTAACCCTTCGATCACGATGTATTTTCTCTCCAAAGTCATTAAAAAAGCGTCCCCCCCCCCCTCTATTTTCTAAACTATCAATTTAAAAAATCTGAAAAAATTTCAGAACGTAGATTTTAATTAGTACTTTCACTGAAAATTATAACGAACATTGTCAAAAATATTTTGGACCCCCCTTTCATAGACTGAAATTTGAACTTTCATTTTTTTCCCCACTTACCCTATTGAGTGGGGTGTCATTTAATAGGTCTCGTAAAGTGCAATAAAAAACGTCAAATAACTTTTTGATTTTAACCCTTCAGTCGCGATATATTTGCTTTTTAATGTCGCTGTCAGAGCGTCCCCCCCCTCTATTTTCTAAACTATCGATTCAAAAAATCTAAAAAAAATTCAGAATGTAGCTTTTAATTAGTACTTTCACTGAAAATTATAACGAACATTGTCAAAAATATTTTGGACCCCCCTTTCATAGACTGAAAATTGAACTTTCATTTTTTTCCCCACTTACCCTATTGAGTGGGGTGTCATTTAATAGGTCTCGTAAAGTGCAATAAAAAACGTCAAATAACTTTTTGATTTTAACCCTTCAGTCGCGATATATTTGCTTTTTAATGTCGCTGTCAGAGCGTCCCCCCCCCTCTATTTTTTAAACTATCGATTCAAAAAATCTAAAAAAAAATCAGAATGTAGCTTTTAATTAGTACTTTCACTGAAAATTATAACGAACATTGTCAAAAATATTTTGGACCCCCCTTTCATAGACTGAAATTTGAACTTTCATTTTTTTCCCCACTTACCCTATTGAGTGGGGTGTCATTTAATAGGTCTCGTAAAGTGCAATAAAAAACGTCAAATAACTTTTTGATTTTAACCCTTCAGTCGCGATATATTTGCTTTTTAATGTCGCTGTCAGAGCGTCCCCCCCCTCTATTTTCTAAACTATCGATTCAAAAAATCTAAAAAAAATTCAGAATGTAGCTTTTAATTAGTACTTTCACTGAAAATTATAACGAACATTGTCAAAAATATTTTGGACCCCCCTTTCATAGACTGAAAATTGAACTTTCATTTTTTTCCCCACTTACCCTATTGAGTGGGGTGTCATTTAATAGGTCTCGTAAAGTGCAATAAAAAACGTCAAATAACTTTTTGATTTTAACCCTTCAGTCGCGATATATTTGCTTTTTAATGTCGCTGTCAGAGCGTCCCCCCCCCTCTATTTTTTAAACTATCGATTCAAAAAATCTAAAAAAAAATCAGAATGTAGCTTTTAATTAGTACTTTCACTGAAAATTATAACGAACATTGTCAAAAATATTTTGGACCCCCCTTTCATAGACTGAAATTTGAACTTTCATTTTTTTCCCCACTTACCCTATTGAGTGGGGTGTCATTTAATAGGTCTCGTAAAGTGCAATAAAAAACGTCAAATAACTTTTTGATTTTAACCCTTCAGTCGCGATATATTTGCTTTTTAATGTCGCTGTCAGAGCGTCCCCCCCCTCTATTTTCTAAACTATCGATTCAAAAAATCTAAAAAAAATTCAGAATGTAGCTTTTAATTAGTACTTTCACTGAAAATTATAACGAACATTGTCAAAAATATTTTGGACCCCCCTTTCATAGACTGAAAATTGAACTTTCATTTTTTTCCCCACTTACCCTATTGAGTGGGGTGTCATTTAATAGGTCTCGTAAAGTGCAATAAAAAACGTCAAATAACTTTTTGATTTTAACCCTTCAGTCGCGATATATTTGCTTTTTAATGTCGCTGTCAGAGCGTCCCCCCCCCTCTATTTTTTAAACTATCGATTCAAAAAATCTAAAAAAAAATCAGAATGTAGCTTTTAATTAGTACTTTCACTGAAAATTATAACGAACATTGTCAAAAATATTTTGGACCCCCCTTTCATAGACTGAAAATTGAACATACATTTTTTTCCCCACTTACCCTATTGAGTGGGGTGTCATTTAATAGGTCTCGTAAAATGCAATAAAAAACGTCAAATAACTTTTTGATTTTAACCCTTCAGTCGCGATATATTTGCTTTTTAATGTCGCTGTCAGAGCGTCCCCCCCCTCTATTTTCTAAACTATCGATTCAAAAAATCTGAAAAAAATTCAGAATGTAGCTTTTAATTAGTACTTTCACTGAAAATTATAACGAACATTGTCAAAAATATTTTGGACCCCCTTTTCATAGATTGAAAAGTGAACTCACATTTTTTTCATTTACCCCATTGAGTGGGGTGTCATTTGATAGGTCTCCTAAAATGCAATAATAAAAGTCAAATGACTTTTTGATTTTAACCCTTCAGTCACGAAAATTTTGAAAAATACTTTTTATAAATCGTAGTGAGAATGACTACGGAACCCTATCATGTGCGTGCCCAACACGCACTTGCCCGTTTTATTTTGTATGTTTTTTAACTTATATCTCGGCTTCTACTTAATGTATTTTGACAAAAAAATATGTGGTTACGCGTAAGGAACTACTCTATCGATCTGTGAGGTGCGGAATACTCTGAATTAATTTATAACCTCAAAAAAAATTATATACTGCGGTTATCACAGATTTTTCATTTTTTTTCAATAAGTTTGCAAAAAAAAAAAAATATCTTGACGAAAATTGGAAACAATATTCTTATTATGATTCCAAATAAACCTATCAAGTTTCATTAAAAAATATTTTCAAATATCGCAAAAATTTAGATTTAGAAAAATAAATTGATTTGCATCTTTGGGCAAACCATCGTAGAGATAATAATTTTATCTCAAATTGTAGGGTTTTTTATGCCCTTTTAAATGATGTATATATAATTGCTTCTACATATTGAAACAAAAAAGTTATTTAGGTTTCTCTGAATTGATTTTAGCATTTTCGGATTGTTGCATTATAATTACAATTTTTCCCGATTAACTTTTTTATTGTTCAGAAAAAATTATAAAATTTAAAATTTAGTTAAAAGATGAGTATTTGAAACAAATTTAGCATATTTTTTTTGTAATAATTAGTTGGTTAACCCAAAAATTCTGAAAAGTTCATATTTCACCCGCACAAATTAATCATTTTTGTTTGTTAAATATCCGTTCGTATATTATAAATCATTTTTTTTAGTAACGAGAATGATTTAAAAAATAAATGTAATCAAATTTAAAGTTATTTATTAGAACAACATAAAATTATAAATGGATACTCGAAATTTTCAGTATCCATTTTGAGTATCCAATTTGTGAGGGTGAAATTTGAAAATTTCAGAATTTTTTGGTAAACCAACTAATTATTACAATAAAAATATGTTAGATTTGTTTCAAGCATTTATCTTTTAACTAGATTTTAAATTTTATAATTTGTTCTGAACAATAATAAAAATCCGAAAATGCTGAAATCAATTCAGAGAAACTTAAATAACTCTTTTGTTTCAATATGTAGAAGCAATTTTATGTACATCATTTGAAAGGGCATAAAAAAACCTACAATTTGAGATAAATTATTTTCTCTACGATGGTTGGCCGTCAATCAAATTTTTTTTCTAAATCTAATTTTTTGCGATATTTAAAAATATTTTTAAATGAAATTGATAGGTTTATTTGGAATCATAAGAAGAACATTTTTTCCAATTTTCGTCAAGATATTTATATTTTTTGCAAAGTTATTGAGAAAAAAAAATCTGTGACGACCGCAGTATATAAATTTTTTTGAGGTTAAAAATTAGAGTATCACGCACTACATCGATCGATAGGACGGTTCCTTACGCGTAAGAAAAAAAATTTTTCATCGAAATATATCAAGTAGAAGCCGAGGTATTAGCAAAAAACAAACCAAAAAATGGGAAAACTGATGATTTTCCGGAAAAGTCGTAGAAAAAGTACCGCGCGGAAAACGGACAAATCCACAAACTCAGTTATGAACTCCTATTAAACCCTAGAACATTTTTGAAAATTATTATTTGACTGCAAAAAATAAAAAATAAACGAAAAATAAAAAGAAACGATGGTGAAAAGTCCAGGGACTGACCGAATCGTCGGGAAAGAACCCAATTTTATGGGAAATTAAGACCCGTGTTTTATACAGTCCATTTGTTTTTAAAATTAAGCGCAAAATTGGACTTTAGAAATGATTAATTTATTGTAGGTACTCGTTCTACCTGCATTTTCCATAATTATCTAACATTACCTACATTATTTATTTTCGTCTTAAAACAAAAATATTTTTTTTACAATCCACAATTAAATTATTTAATTAATATGATAACCGTTTATTATGATTATTGTTATTATTAAACAACGACTGACGAGGCGGCTTTTTGCCGCCCCTGAAATTTGCCGCCCGTGTGCGGTGCACTCCCTGCACCCTCGGGTTGGCGCGCCCCTGGTTACGAAGTTAGTAAAATGCATCAATTCGGTCGTTTTACGACGAAATAGAGCTATTTATGACATAAATCATATGGACTGAAATGTCTTAAAAACCTCTAAAACGACTGAATTGATGCAAATTTACTCGATTTTATTGATTTCGAAGCAATCGGATTGATTCACGAAATTCGAAATTTTTGTACTAAATGATATGAACTGAAATGTCTTAAATGGCTCTAATTCGTCTTAAAACGACTGAATCGATGCAAATTGACAAGATTTTACTGATTTCGAAGCAATCCGATCGATTCACGAAATTCGAATTTTTTGTACTAAATGATATGAACTGAAATGTCTTAAATAGCTCTAATTCGTCGTAATTCGACCGAATCGATGCAAATTGACAAGATTTTACTGATTTCGAAGCAATCGGATCGATTCAGGAAATTCGATTTTTTTTTACTAAATGATATGAACTGAAATGTCTTAAATACCTCTAATTCGTCTTAAAACGACCGAATCGATGCAAATTGACAAGATTTTACTTATTTCGAAGCAATCGGAACGATTCACGAAATTTGATGTTAGTAACCTAACCTAACCTAACCTAACCTAACCTAACCTAACCCAACCAACTCGATTCACGAAATTAGATTTTTTTGTACTAAATTATATGAACTGAAATGTCTTAAATAGCTTTAATTCGTCTTAAAACAACCAAATCGATGTAAATTGACTTGATTTTACTGATTTCGAAGCAATCGGATCGATTCACGAAATTCGAATTTTTTTTACTAAATGATATGAACTGAAATGTCTTAAATACCTCTAATTCGTCTTAAAACGACCGAATCGATGCAAATTGACAAGATTTTACTTATTTCGAAGCAATCGGAACGATTCAAGAAATTTGATGTTACGAAGTTAGTAAAATCGAGTCAATATGCATCAATTCGGTCGTTTTACGACGAAATAGAGCTATTTATGACATAAATCATACGGACTGAAATGTCTTAAAAACCTCTAAAACGACTGAATTGATGCAAATTTATTCGATTTTATTGATTTCGAAGCAATCGGATTGATTCACGAAATTCGAAATTTTTGTACTAAATGATATGAACTGAAATGTCTTAAATGGCTCTAATTCGTCTTAAAACGACTGAATCGATGCAAATTGACAAGATTTTACTGATTTCGAAGCAATCCGATCGATTCACGAAATTCGAATTTTTTGTACTAAATGATATGAACTGAAATGTCTTAAATAGCTCTAATTCGTCGTAATTCGACCGAATCGATGCAAATTGACAAGATTTTACTGATTTCGAAGCAATCGGATCGATTCAGGAAATTCGATTTTTTTTTACTAAATGATATGAACTGAAATGTCTTAAATACCTCTAATTCGTCTTAAAACGACCGAATCGATGCAAATTGACAAGATTTTACTTATTTCGAAGCAATCGGAACGATTCACGAAATTTGATGTTAGTAACCTAACCTAACCTAACCTAACCTAACCTAACCTAACCTAACCCAACCAACTCGATTCACGAAATTAGATTTTTTTGTACTAAATTATATGAACTGAAATGTCTTAAATAGCTTTAATTCGTCTTAAAACAACCAAATCGATGTAAATTGACTTGATTTTACTGATTTCGATGCAATCGGATCGATTCACGAAATTCGAATTTTTTTTACTAAATGATATGAACTGAAATGTCTTAAATACCTCTAATTCGTCTTAAAACGACCGAATCGATGCAAATTGACAAGATTTTACTTATTTCGAAGCAATCGGAACGATTCAAGAAATTTGATGTTACGAAGTTAGTAAAATCGAGTCAATATGCATCAATTCGGTCGTTTTACGACGAAATAGAGCTATTTATGACATAAATCATATGGACTGAAATGTCTTAAAAACCTCTAAAACGACTGAATTGATGCAAATTTACTCGATTTTATTGATTTCGAAGCAATCGGATTGATTCACGAAATTCGAAATTTTTGTACTAAATGATATGAACTGAAATGTCTTAAATGGCTCTAATTCGTCTTAAAACGACTGAATCGATGCAAATTGACAAGATTTTACTGATTTCGAAGCAATCCGATCGATTCACGAAATTCGAATTTTTTGTACTAAATGATATGAACTGAAATGTCTTAAATAGCTCTAATTCGTCGTAATTCGACCGAATCGATGCAAATTGACAAGATTTTACTGATTTCGAAGCAATCGGGTCGATTCAGGAAATTCGATTTTTTTTTACTAAATGATATGAAATGAAATGTCTTAAATATCTCTAATTCGTCTTAAAACGACCGAATCGATGCAAATTGACAAGATTTTACTTATTTCGAAGCAATCGGAACGATTCACGAAATTTGATGTTAGTAACCTAACCTAACCTAACCTAACCTAACCTAACCTAACCTAACCTAACCTAACCTAACCTAACCTAACCTAACCTAACCTAACTTAACCAACTCGATTCACGAAATAAGATTTTTTTGTACTAAATTATATGAACTGAAATGTCTTAAATAGCTTTAATTCGTCTTAAAACAACCAAATCGATGTAAATTGACTTGATTTTACTGATTTCGAAGCAATCGGATCGATTCACGAAATTCGAATTTTTTTTACTAAATGATATGAACTGAAATGTCTTAAATACCTCTAATTCGTCTTAAAACGACCGAATCGATGCAAATTGACAAGATTTTACTTATTTCGAAGCAATCGGAACGATTCAAGAAATTTGATGTTACGAAGTTAGTAAAATCGAGTCAATATGCATCAATTCGGTCGTTTTACGACGAAATAGAGCTATTTATGACATAAATCATATGGACTGAAATGTCTTAAAAACCTCTAAAACGACTGAATTGATGCAAATTTACTCGATTTTATTGATTTCGAAGCAATCGGATTGATTCACGAAATTCGAAATTTTTGTACTAAATGATATGAACTGAAATGTCTTAAATGGCTCTAATTCGTCTTAAAACGACTGAATCGATGCAAATTGACAAGATTTTACTGATTTCGAAGCAATCCGATCGATTCACGAAATTCGAATTTTTTGTACTAAATGATATGAACTGAAATGTCTTAAATAGCTCTAATTCGTCGTAATTCGACCGAATCGATGCAAATTGACAAGATTTTACTGATTTCGAAGCAATCGGAACGATTCACGAAATTTGATGTTAGTAACCTAACCTAACCTAACCTAACCTAACCTAACCTAACCTAACCTAACCTAACCTAACCTAACCTAACCTAACCTAACCTAACCTAACCTAACCCAACCAACTCGATTCACGAAATTAGATTTTTTGTACTAAATTATATGAACTGAAATGTCTTAAATAGCTTTAATTCGTCTTAAAACAACCAAATCGATGTAAATTGACTTGATTTTACTGATTTCGAAGCAATCGGATCGATTCACGAAATTCGATTTTTTTTTACTAAATGATATGAACTGAAATGTCTTAAATACCTCTAATTCGTCTTAAAACGACCGAATCGATGCAAATTGACAAGATTTTACTTATTTCGAAGCAATCGGAACGATTCAAGAAATTTGATGTTACGAAGTTAGTAAAATCGAGTCAATATGCATCAATTCGGTCGTTTTACGACGAAATAGAGCTATTTATGACATAAATCATATGGACTGAAATGTCTTAAAAACCTCTAAAACGACTGAATTGATGCAAATTTACTCGATTTTATTGATTTCGAAGCAATCGGATTGATTCACGAAATTCGAAATTTTTGTACTAAATGATATGAACTGAAATGTCTTAAATGGCTCTAATTCGTCTTAAAACGACTGAATCGATGCAAATTGACAAGATTTTACTGATTTCGAAGCAATCCGATCGATTCACGAAATTCGAATTTTTTGTACTAAATGATATGAACTGAAATGTCTTAAATAGCTCTAATTCGTCGTAATTCGACCGAATCGATGCAAATTGACAAGATTTTACTGATTTCGAAGCAATCGGATCGATTCAGGAAATTCGATTTTTTTTTACTAAATGATATGAACTGAAATGTCTTAAATATCTCTAATTCGTCTTAAAACGACCGAATCGATGCAAATTGACAAGATTTTACTTATTTCGAAGCAATCGGAACGATTCACGAAATTTGATGTTAGTAACCTAACCTAACCTAACCTAACCTAACCTAACCTAACCTAACCTAACCTAACCTAACCTAACCTAACCTAACCTAACCTAACTTAACCAACTCGATTCACGAAATAAGATTTTTTTGTACTAAATTATATGAACTGAAATGTCTTAAATAGCTTTAATTCGTCTTAAAACAACCAAATCGATGTAAATTGACTTGATTTTACTGATTTCGAAGCAATCGGATCGATTCACGAAATTCGAATTTTTTTTACTAAATGATATGAACTGAAATGTCTTAAATACCTCTAATTCGTCTTAAAACGACCGAATCGATGCAAATTGACAAGATTTTACTTATTTCGAAGCAATCGGAACGATTCAAGAAATTTGATGTTACGAAGTTAGTAAAATCGAGTCAATATGCATCAATTCGGTCGTTTTACGACGAAATAGAGCTATTTATGACATAAATCATATGGACTGAAATGTCTTAAAAACCTCTAAAACGACTGAATTGATGCAAATTTACTCGATTTTATTGATTTCGAAGCAATCGGATTGATTCACGAAATTCGAAATTTTTGTACTAAATGATATGAACTGAAATGTCTTAAATGGCTCTAATTCGTCTTAAAACGACTGAATCGATGCAAATTGACAAGATTTTACTGATTTCGAAGCAATCCGATCGATTCACGAAATTCGAATTTTTTGTACTAAATGATATGAACTGAAATGTCTTAAATAGCTCTAATTCGTCGTAATTCGACCGAATCGATGCAAATTGACAAGATTTTACTGATTTCGAAGCAATCGGAACGATTCACGAAATTTGATGTTAGTAACCTAACCTAACCTAACCTAACCTAACCTAACCTAACCTAACCTAACCTAACCTAACCTAACCTAACCTAACCTAACCTAACCTAACCTAACCTAACCTAACCTAACCTAACCCAACCAACTCGATTCACGAAATTAGATTTTTTGTACTAAATTATATGAACTGAAATGTCTTAAATAGCTTTAATTCGTCTTAAAACAACCAAATCGATGTAAATTGACTTGATTTTACTGATTTCGAAGCAATCGGATCGATTCACGAAATTCGATTTTTTTTTACTAAATGATATGAACTGAAATGTCTTAAATACCTCTAATTCGTCTTAAAACGACCGAATCGATGCAAATTGACAAGATTTTACTTATTTCGAAGCAATCGGAACGATTCAAGAAATTTGATGTTACGAAGTTAGTAAAATCGAGTCAATATGCATCAATTCGGTCGTTTTACGACGAAATAGAGCTATTTATGACATAAATCATATGGACTGAAATGTCTTAAAAACCTCTAAAACGACTGAATTGATGCAAATTTACTCGATTTTATTGATTTCGAAGCAATCGGATTGATTCACGAAATTCGAAATTTTTGTACTAAATGATATGAACTGAAATGTCTTAAATGGCTCTAATTCGTCTTAAAACGACTGAATCGATGCAAATTGACAAGATTTTACTGATTTCGAAGCAATCCGATCGATTCACGAAATTCGAATTTTTTGTACTAAATGATATGAACTGAAATGTCTTAAATAGCTCTAATTCGTCGTAATTCGACCGAATCGATGCAAATTGACAAGATTTTACTGATTTCGAAGCAATCGGATCGATTCAGGAAATTCGATTTTTTTTTACTAAATGATATGAACTGAAATGTCTTAAATACCTCTAATTCGTCTTAAAACGACCGAATCGATGCAAATTGACAAGATTTTACTTATTTCGAAGCAATCGGAACGATTCACGAAATTTGATGTTAGTAACCTAACCTAACCTAACCTAACCTAACCTAACCTAACCTAACCTAACCTAACCTAACCTAACCTAACCTAACCTAACCTAACCTAACCTAACCCAACCAACTCGATTCACGAAATTAGATTTTTTTGTACTAAATTATATGAACTGAAATGTCTTAAATAGCTTTAATTCGTCTTAAAACAACCAAATCGATGTAAATTGACTTGATTTTACTGATTTCGAAGCAATCGGATCGATTCACGAAATTCGAATTTTTTTTACTAAATGATATGAACTGAAATGTCTTAAATACCTCTAATTCGTCTTAAAACGACCGAATCGATGCAAATTGACAAGATTTTACTTATTTCGAAGCAATCGGAACGATTCAAGAAATTTGATGTTACGAAGTTAGTAAAATCGAGTCAATATGCATCAATTCGGTCGTTTTACGACGAAATAGAGCTATTTATGACATAAATCATATGGACTGAAATGTCTTAAAAACCTCTAAAACGACTGAATTGATGCAAATTTACTCGATTTTATTGATTTCGAAGCAATCGGATTGATTCACGAAATTCGAAATTTTTGTACTAAATGATATGAACTGAAATGTCTTAAATGGCTCTAATTCGTCTTAAAACGACTGAATCGATGCAAATTGACTTGATTTTACTGATTTCGAAGCAATCCGATCGATTCACGAAATTCGAATTTTTTGTACTAAATGATATGAACTGAAATGTCTTAAATAGCTCTAATTCGTCGTAATTCGACCGAATCGATGCAAATTGACAAGATTTTACTGATTTCGAAGCAATCGGATCGATTCAGGAAATTCGATTTTTTTTTACTAAATGATATGAACTGAAATGTCTTAAATACCTCTAATTCGTCTTAAAACGACCGAATCGATGCAAATTGACAAGATTTTACTTATTTCGAAGCAATCGGAACGATTCACGAAATTTGATGTTAGTAACCTAACCTAACCTAACCTAACCTAACCTAACCTAACCTAACCTAACCTAACCTAACCTAACCTAACCTAACCCAACCAACTCGATTCACGAAATTAGATTTTTTTGTACTAAATTATATGAACTGAAATGTCTTAAATAGCTTTAATTCGTCTTAAAACAACCAAATCGATGTAAATTGACTTGATTTTACTGATTTCGAAGCAATCGGATCGATTCACGAAATTCGAATTTTTTTTACTAAATGATATGAACTGAAATGTCTTAAATACCTCTAATTCGTCTTAAAACGACCGAATCGATGCAAATTGACAAGATTTTACTTATTTCGAAGCAATCGGAACGATTCAAGAAATTTGATGTTACGAAGTTAGTAAAATCGAGTCAATATGCATCAATTCGGTCGTTTTACGACGAAATAGAGCTATTTATGACATAAATCATATGGACTGAAATGTCTTAAAAACCTCTAAAACGACTGAATTGATGCAAATTTACTCGATTTTATTGATTTCGAAGCAATCGGATTGATTCACGAAATTCGAAATTTTTGTACTAAATGATATGAACTGAAATGTCTTAAATGGCTCTAATTCGTCTTAAAACGACTGAATCGATGCAAATTGACAAGATTTTACTGATTTCGAAGCAATCCGATCGATTCACGAAATTCGAATTTTTTGTACTAAATGATATGAACTGAAATGTCTTAAATAGCTCTAATTCGTCGTAATTCGACCGAATCGATGCAAATTGACAAGATTTTACTGATTTCGAAGCAATCGGATCGATTCAGGAAATTCGATTTTTTTTTACTAAATGATATGAACTGAAATGTCTTAAATACCTCTAATTCGTCTTAAAACGACCGAATCGATGCAAATTGACAAGATTTTACTTATTTCGAAGCAATCGGAACGATTCACGAAATTTGATGTTAGTAACCTAATCTAACCTAACCTAACCTAACCTAACCTAACCTAACCTAACCTAACCTAACCTAACC